>CM074719.1:13541751-14196751 GCA_037306005.1 Rhinophrynus dorsalis
CCTTAGTCATTTATTTCTGTACAATTTTGATTTTGACGGAGCAGGGTATCAGAGGGCGCCATTTCCCAGGACTGGGGCCGATTTGTCTGTATGTTTTGTTTATACGAAATATATATATATATATATATATATATATATATATATATATATATATATATATACACACACACACACACACACATACACCAAATGAATGAGTATTCCACTGTATCAAAAGCATGCAGTGATTTAAATAATAAAAAATAATAATAATGAAACATTAAATGAGAGAGCGAGAAAGAGAAAACATGATACGTTATTCATCACATCCTGCGCTTCTTCACGAGTGTTTAATGTGGTATCATGCACCCAGGAGGGAGTTCAGTTTCACGTGATTTCTATTGTGGGATTATTATTATATATACATCAACATTTCCTACAGGGACACAAATCTCTAATTTAAATAGCAGGAAATGAGGAGTAGAAAGGATGTTACATTACATCTGTGGGAAACTGTACATTTGATATCACAATGCGACATCAGCAAGGAACCTTTGTTTGGGATTCGGTAGCACTGCATGAATCAGCTTGGACATTCACTTCACTGACCTCTCGCTTCTCCTGTTCCTCCTCCACGTCTGCAATACTCCTGTTTAGGGCTTGATTCACATCATAGAGTGACTCTGCTGGGGGAGGAGGACAACTCATTGACCAGTGTTACCTGTGAAGGTGCTATAAAATGATTAACGGAAACCCCCCAACCAAAACAAAAAAACACAACTCAAATCACACTCTGAGTGTATCATCGCATTGTGTCGCAATGTGTGTGATACTTTTTGACACTCAAAGTGTTAATGGTTTTCCTGAGACTTTTCCATGAAAACCTGTTTGGATGCCTGGGTCTCATTCAGTTATTTGGCGCTATGGTGTTGCAATGCGTTGGATACCTCTCTGGCACTCAAAGGGTTACAGCAGCTTGTTCATTGTGTTTGAGACCTGTAGCATTTGAGAAGTTAAACTAATTCATTCCTCAGTGGCTACTAACAGGTCAGGATTCAAGGATATTAAAAGGGATAGTAATACTTAAAACGTAAAAAAAAAAATATGTTGTAGGGTTTATCCCCCTGAGTAAAACAAGAGTACTCCCACTGCTGAAAGGTGTTTCATTCAAAAGTTATTAATTTTCAAAGTTGATTTTTTTTTAGGTGCAATATCACAGTGGCCTGAAATTGTACAGTGGCGCTGTTGCTACACCATCCTATGGAGCTTTATGGTCCCGGGACCAGAGCTGTCCATAGGATCGTGTAGCAACAGCGCCACTGTACAATTTCAGGCCACTGTGATATTGCACCTAAAAAATTCAACTTTGCAAATTAATAAGTTTTGAATAAAAAACCTTTTAGCAGTGGGAGTACCCTTGTTTTACTCAGGGGGATAAACCCTACAACATATTTTTTTTTACATTTTAAGTATTACTATCCCTTTAAGCACATGTGAGTTCATCCCGGTCTCACTCATTTTGTCTGACACTTGCACAGTGGTGTAACCTGTCATTGAGGGGCACAAATACAAACATTTTTTGCACCCTTTAAAAAAAAAAAAAAAAAATTCACAAAGGCCTACCTACAACCTATTTGCCATGAATCATGACCTTGGATGCTGAGCCCCAGCACAAAAGCACCCCCTACTCCCTCCACTTAAATCCTGGCCTGCTGGTAGCTCTTGAGAACCAGATTTGGGAAGCCCAGTGTTAAACTTTACATTTTACATCAATGATAATTTGGGGAATTATAATATGTGCCCCACATGCACAGTTGGATTGCACCATCTGGTATTCGTATATATAGACCATTATGTAGACTAGTGATTCCAAACAGTCTTCAGGTACCCCGGTTTCCTTTCTTGTGCACAGCTGAGTAACCATATTTTGTTGCACGTCTTATTCAGACTGGGATTTTTCTACCCTCATAAATATTGCACAATGCATAGGATACTTCGAGCACTGGAGGGCTTAACCACCTTGTTTAATAACCCTTTGTGTGCCAGAGGGATACCCAATGCATTTCTTTGCAAATGCATGGCGTACCCTTCTGGCACTCAAAGATTCCTTTTACTTTTAGCACTTTAACTGTTCCCTATGTTGAAGCTGGTTTTCCCAAATATTGATCCATGATTGCATAGGCCCTTGTGTGTTCTCCCAGAGATTTACACTTATTCTGTATAACCCTAAGGGTGTGCAGGCAGAGGCAATCCAGCTGTTGGGGACTAAAAATTCCCATCACCCCAATGTCTGGCCATCTCCAATGTTCAGTCAGTCACTCACCAGGTGGAATTTCCACGTCCTCGTGTTGCTGCATCCGTTGTCCCGAGATGAAACATCCATCGGCTTTCTGAGGTTTGTTTATGAACTTCTGGAGAGATGCAGAGAAATCACAGCTAAGGTTTAACACTAGTAAAGTGGACCTGTCACTTTAAAAAATTGAGATGGGCGACATCTGGCATTCCAGCTGTTAGACACTACAACTCCCATCATCCCCAACCAGCCAACATCTTGGGGACAAAGGGAGTCCGTCACCAATCCCTGCTAAAAATTAAGCTAATCTTAACCCCTTAAGGACCAGTGGTCCCAAGGTGTGTGGCCCTTTAAAGACCAGATAGGGAAGTTCGATGTGCCGCCCCTCATGGCTGATCACTTGTGCCGGCACGCCGAAAGAGGGACTAAAAGAGATCGCTCCGGTCTTGAAGCGATCAGCTTCAGTCCCCAGTATTACTCACCGCGCTCCTACAGGTGTGTATTGAGTAAAAGTACGTGACGTGCCAGGACCGTCACTTGTCCTTAAGTGCCGGGGGTTAAAGATAAGTAAATATTGCCTACATGTTGTCCTAGTAGTTTATTATATGAAAAGATTGAGTAACTAATTTATATGTGGTTGACACAGTCTCGCACTTTATGCTAATTAGTTTCCATGCAGGGCCTATATTACCACACGCTACTCTATGAATGAATCTAAGCAGAGTCCACGCGGTGGGGGGATTTTTAATCGCACACTGCTGTACATTTTGGCTGGAACATAACCAATTAACATATTGTGCAGGGAAACTGTGTAAATTCCTAGACTGAGACCAAAACAGAAGGCTCAATTGTTAAAGACACAATAAAAAAAATGGTTAGAACATAGGCAGAATTCAGCTTACTGTAAAAGGAACCAAACTTGCCTTAGGGCTGGAGCACTCAGCCTTTAGTGACCTGGGACCTAATTTTTTAGGTCATCCTAACCAGCACGCATCACCGGTCCCTCACTATCACATTCCAACGTGATCCACTACCTATAGAAGGGGGTGTCCGTTCGGTCCTCATGGGTTACCAACACTGCAGGATTTAAGGATTTACTGTTTGGGCACAGGTCGGCCTATCAAAATGAAGGAGCCACCGATTAGTTGACCTGTGCTTAATCGGGGAAATCCTGAAATCCTGGCCTGTTGGTGGCCCTTTAGAAACAAACTTGGACACTCATGGCCTATAGGAACAGAATTTGATAGCAGATAAAAACCACTCGGCCCATCTAGTCTGCCCTTTTTCTTACTGTAAATACCTCAAACCTTATTTGGTCCTTAGTCCTGTCTTAAGTTCAGGACAGCCTTATGTCTATCCAACATATGCTTAAATTCCCTCTCTGTATTAAAGGAGCAGTAAACTTTTTTATGAAAATATATATATTGTAGGGATTTTCCTATTGAGTAAAATAAGGGTACAATAAGTTTAAACCCATTTTTTTTTTTTTTACATTAGCAGTGCCCTCTAGTGGTCAAATTCCAATTAGATTTCCTGTTAGATTCTAATGGAGAGGAAAGTCAGAAAAGTCAGAGACATACAGTTCTCCATAGAATGTGATAGAAACTGCCTGTCACTTCCTGTCAGAACTATCAGGAAGTAAACACAGTAAATTCGCTTCCTGTCAGAACTATTAGGAAGTAAACACAGTAAATTCACTTCCTGTCAGTTAGAACTATCAGGAAGTAAACACAGTAAATTCACTTCCTGTCAGTTAGAACTATCAGGAAGTAAACACAGTAAAGTCACTTCCTGTCAGAACTATCAGGAAGTAAACACAGTAGATTCACTTCCTGGTTATTTAAACGGTTATACATTTTGAATAAAACATCTGACAGTGATGGGAGTGATCTACAAAATATGTGTTTTCATAAAAAAAGTTTACTGCTCCTTCTACCACTTCTGCTGGTAACCTATTCCACTTACCTACCACCCTCTCAGTGAAGTAATGCTTTCTTACATTACATTTAAACCTGTGTCCCTCTAGTTTTAGACTATGGCCTTTTGTCCTAACATTTTTACTCCTTTGAAATGTACTTCCCTCCTGCAGTTTGTTGAATCCCTTCATGTATGTGAATGTGTCTATCATATCCCCTCTCTCTCTTCTCTCCTCCAAGCTATACATGTTCAGATCCTTTAGTCTATCCTGATATTTCTTTTCCTGTAAACTTTTCCTGTAAACCAGTCACCATTTTAATAGCCCTTTTCTGAATTATCTCTAGAGTATCTATATCCTTCTGGAGATGGGGTCTCTAGTACTGTACACAATACTCTAGGTGAGGTCTAACCAGAGATCTGTAGAGTGGCATGACCAATTCCCTTTTAAAAAGCAGTGGATCAAGTACTGAGCCCTGAGGTACTCCACTCTCAGCTTTAAGTGTATTGGAGAATTAAGATGACAGGAACATTAAGAAATCCTCAACCATATTCCTAGGCTTTCCTAGTACCAAAACTAACTGGCCATTGCTCAGTGAAACCAAGACTTACCTTAGCCTTTGATTTGGCTGCCTTGTTCTCTCGAGCGTACAAATAAGCTTGATGGCTTTCTGTGCTTTCAGGAGCAAGGGGGACCTGGAAACGTATAGATCTTAATGTTTTGCACACAAATGTCAGTAGTTAACCTCAGAAGGGGGTGCCACTCGTGAGACAAATCTGGAATGGAATAATCTGGCAAGATTTAACTATTTAAATTCAGTTAATACTGAAACTGATTATTTAGTAGTCATTGGATAAGCCTGTAAAGCAATGTTCTGATTCATGAACTTTGGCAATATGCAGAAAACAAAAAGGTGCAATTCTGGGGCAAGCCAACTGCACCATAAGCAAAAAAGTCCATTTATATAAGGATTTTAACCCCTTGAATGCTAGAGGCCTGCTATGCATTGCAAAGAAACAAGTTATTTACACAAGGAGCTGAGCTAAGAACAAGAGGTCATCCATTAAGACTAGAGGAAAGGTTCTTCAAATTAAAACAAAGGCAGGGATTTTTTACAGTAAGGGAGGTAAAGCAATGGAATTCTTTGCCTCGGGATGTTGTACTTGCAGATAGTACAACTGCTTTCAAAAACACAATGGATACCTATCTAGCACAGAATACTGCAAATCATGACAGCTTCAGTGTAGATAGGATGTTGATCCCGGGAACCATCTGACTTCTATTTGGAGTCAGGAAGGATTTTTTTACCCACTTGGGGCTTAATAAGAAATGGCTTCAGAGGGCTTTTTTTGCTTTCTTCTGGATAAATGGGTGTTTTGTTATAGGTTGGAAGCATGCCTTTTTTCAGCCCCATCAACTGTGTTACTGTGTATGAGTTGGAGACCTCTAGCATTTAAACGGGATATGTCACAAAAAAAAAGAAAAAAGCATTATACTGAGGTTGCAACTTCAGTATAATGCTTACCGTACTTTGATAGAACAATACAAGACATTGATAGCGCACCGAAGGGAAGCGTGACCGCGCTCCCTGGGCAGCGGAGAGGGAGGAGAAGACAAGCTCTGCTGTGCACATTATGCGGAAGTGCACAGCACAGTAAATATCTGCATAATTAGTTAAAAAAAACAAAAAAAACAGCTTCCTTAGTAATACTTTAGTAACCAAACCTATGGGCAATTTTTTTTATTTTTTTTTTTTAGGTATACACCCCCTTCAAGGAGCGGTTTACAGATCCATTTAAATCAATGGGAATGTTTAGTCCTAACTGGACCATATCAAACATTTACCCCCTTGAATTAAGATGTTTAACAACAGGAATCAATGCTTTAGCAATCTTACTAGTACCCAGGGAGTTAACACTGTGTCCGTATCACATGTATTTGAGTGTCAAATGGTATTGGCAATTTAATACTAAGATTTAAATCTACAGTATATTTGGCTTTGTAACGAAACAATGCATACTTTTTTTATTACTTTATTCTAGATTAACCACTTAACGACAACTGACATGCCAAGACAGTCATGGTGGTCCAGCACTTAAGGACCAGTGACGGTCCTGGCACATCATGGAGTACAGTGCTCCCGGCACGGGATTCTTGGAACCTTGGGATTTTTGACATAAGAGGGGGGATTCCATGTTAGAATGTAAGTGATGTCAGAAATCCCAGGGTTCCAAGAATCCAGTTTGAGATCTACTAACCCAGAGGAACATGAGAACTGTAACGTGGCGAGAGTCAAATTCCATAACAAGGTCCCGAGTTGACCTCAGTTTTATGACATTGGGTTCTGTCCAATCTCCTGGTCTTGCTTCTATTACCTATTTATTTTTAGCTATTTAGCACTTTGTAACATTTAACTGGCAAATTCAGATTATGATTGGCTTATCCAGATCGGGCATTCATCTCATTTCACTGCTCCAGTTTTAATCATAATCTTTGGCTCTTCAGCTGTTGGGGACTACAGCTCCCATTACCCCAAAAAACATAGTTGCACTGCCAGCTGTTGGAAGCTACAACTCCATCATCCTCAGACAGTGACATTGTGCCTTTGTTAGCCTTTTGTAGAATTAGATTTGCAATACTTTCACATATTTCACATAAGTAGAAAAATATTCCTTAACAAGTTAAAGTTGACGTGTTGCCTTAAGACAAAAACTTTGTTTTACAGAGAATTAAAATTTCCATAAAATGCCAGATTGCCATGAAAAAAAAGGCTAATTTCTTTAAAAACACACATTTCTGTAGTACAATATACAGATAGTTTTTAATTATAAGCTAATTTTAACAGGCCCCAGTTGTTGAGATGTAGCAGTGGCCAACATAACCCCAATGGCTCTACACTACTGATTCCTGGAGGGGGTGGGGTATGCACCAAGATGAGAAAGCAAGAGAAGCTCCCCCCTCCTTCTCTCCCCCCATGCAATAGAAACTACCCCTCTCTCCTGAGAGTGGATCTCGCAGTTCCTGTGCTATTTCATGGAGCCTTGTTTAAGTTGAAGAGATCTTAGTGCGTAGGCCGAGTAGAATAGCCCAGGAATTTAATTATCTCAGCTTAATGCACAGCACCACTTCATGTTTGTTGGATAAAATATTTAGCAGTTTACATAATGCAGTGTGGTGACGTTTATATACTATCGGATAGTTTATACAACATTGTACTGCCCAGTTAATATAAGATTTTTATTGCGTTATGTTCTAGATTAAGGGTACATTCTGTGCAGTGGAAGGTACGGGTTTGGATCATCTAAGAGGGATGTCACCATGGTTGATCCTAGATTACCTTAATGTGGGAGCCTGGGATGTAAATCTGCCTCTGCTCACCCTGATTCACTAGTAATCTGGGATGCAAGATTAATATTAAAGGTTTAGTTTCATTTAGGATTAAAGGGATAGTAATACTTCGTTTTATCTTTATTTTATTTTGGAGGTATTAAAAAAAACATGAAGAACGATGTAAGTCTTATCTCTCAAACCTTTATGGTTTGAGAGATATTCACAAGCAAAGTTTCCCCTCCTGCCCCTTTTACTGATGTAACACTGCTCAGCCAGATCAGAAGGGAGGTGCCCAGGTAGACTGCAGAGAGGGACAATCTTCAATTAAGATAAGGGAAAAACCTGAAAAACTTGTCAAGGGGGGGCAGGGCTTTCATTGTTCTCATATGAAGAAGATTGTCCCCTGCTGGTATCTGTCTGGTCTATGGACTGCATTCCACATCTGAGAAGAGATGGCTTACACTAGTTAAAAGGGGTGGGAGGGGAAACTTTGCTTGTGAATATCTCTCAAACCATAAAGATAAGACTTTGTCATTGAATTACTCTTGAACTACAACTCTGACAGTATTGAAATAACACTCTCCAAGGCCCAAATACTATGATGATTAATTGAATTTCTTTACCTTTAGGATTTCCGTCAACAAAGCAAGGGACGTGATGATCTGAGGCCAGGAGTGAATGATTTCGTCAGGAAGGAATGGGCTCTTTAAAAACTGGAATGGATATCTGTTTAATGGAATCAAGAGATGAAATTACTGTGAAGTACAAGACTTGACTGGCTTCTTCTGTAAGAACACACACAAGAGATTAATTCACAATTAGATTCAATAAGTTGTCATTCCTTGCTTAATAGATTTTTAGAACACCACCACAAAAGCATACCTTCAGTTCTAGAGTTAACCTGTGGGCAGTCACTGTGTATACTTAGAGAAATACAAAAAGGATCACATTTGTAAACTTAAAAGAGATACGACAAATTTAAAAGTAAGCTCAGCGCCCCCCCCCCCCAAATATCCATTGAATAGAATACTCATGATCTCTGAAAGACTTGTGTATACATTCAGTAACAGGGAGAGCAACAGACACTGCAGTTCAACATGAACCAGAGGTCATCATTAGTAGATAGGCCCTGGTCTTTCTTCCCCAGGTCTTTCTTGCCTGGGGTAAGGGGAGACAACCAGGCTAACAAAGGGCATTGAGGTATAAGAAAAGGGCTCTACTGGCAGGGAGATGTTTATCTTGTGCTGAGGGGTCCTACTATAGTGACAAATGTTTGCCAATGGGCTGTGCCATTCCCACACATCATTTGAGAAGTTTGGTACATTTCTGAAATGGGCCTTTCTGGAGATAATGGAATCCCACTATTTGGATGCCTTTCTGTTGGTTGGGTTTCCATCTTCTAATCTGTGTGCTCATCTTATGGTGGCAGCTGAGGATCTGTTAAGTGAATTAGGGGTCCCGACTCCCGATAGCGCACAATAAAACAGTCCCTCCCGCAACAGTAATAACATTCCAGGGGACTGAAATCGATTCAAGCAGTAGACAGACTTCCCCAGGGCAAAGTTCAGGAAGCCAGGGAGGGCTTGGCAAGAGTATTGGGAGCAAAAACTATATCCCTTAGTGTCACACTGGGTGGACCAGACGTGACGGAGCCCACAGGAGAGGGAATGCTCGGGTGCGACACTTGTTTGCGATGCTCGCCGTACATTGGCTGTCGGCGGGAGTACCGTGCTGTGGACTAAGTCGGGTACGGTGCCGGCCGCAAGGCCGGATGACAATCCCCAGAGGAGCTGGAGGTGAGCCCTGGATGGTAATCCCACAGGCAGCACCTGCTCTCCTGTGGGGGAGAATGAATACTGGGGAGCGCAGAGTAGAGAGCGAGGATTGAGAGCGCAGGCCGGATGGCTGGAACTCTCCTAGAAGAAAGAGAATAGAAAGGTACTCTCCTGGGCTGGAGAGAACAAACCTGTCCAGTAGAAACAGCACTGGTGAGTCGGATGTGAAGAGCTGGAACTGTAGTCGTCCAGGAGGGTCCCTGGGAGATAGTCACCAACAGGCCAGACCGTCCAGACTGTGGCAGGAGCAACAGGTCCAGAAACAACAGGCTGAGGATAGACTTGGAACAGGCAGGTAGACACACAAGCTGGACAGCAGGAACAAGCCTGAGCAGTCAGGAACAGGCTGGGTACAAACACATTGGAACAGGAGGAAGTCAGTTGGGAGAGACAGAGAGGTCAGGAACAGACTGGATCAGGAACAGACTGGATCAGGAACAGACTGGATCAGGAACAGACTGGATCAGGAACAGACTGGATCAGGAACAGACTGGATCAGGAACAGACTGGATCAGGAACAGACTGGATCAGGAACAGACTGGATCAGGAACAGACTTCGGAGGCAAGGACATGATGCAGTACGCTAGGGAACACTATCAGAGTGCACCCGCGTCTGTAGGGAGCGTCAGGAAATAGACGCTACCAGATGACTTCACGGTGCACGTGACGCAACGTCAGAGGAAACCCGTAAGCGAGCGGAGGCAGCCACTAGCGCAGAGGAGGAAGCCCACAGACCAGAACGGAGGGCAGAATGGGACAGGAGGTGACACTTAGGGGAATTCAGTAGCCGTTAGGCTTGCTAAACATTGCTGCACAAGTCAGACTTATGGCCAAGGTGTTTAGCAGGTGTCCGGAACAGTCCACAAGGGGAAAGGCTGAACCCACCCATAAGATTAGCGTCAACAGGAGGATGTACAGGTGTGGGATTGTTTCTTCAGGCATGGTAATTGAGTGAAGCTATGGCGTGAGCATGCTAGGCCAAATGTACAGTTGCAGTTATACACAGATGTTTGTTTGTTTGTGTGTTTGTCTGCGAATGGGCACGTTGGGAGGGCTGTGTCTAGAGAGGGCTCTGCGACTGGGACTTCACTCTTACTATTGTTGATGATGAGTATATCCTTTTTCTTATCGTCTACATATTATTTGTTAATAATTATCACCCAAGTTTGGTTATAACTTATGGTACATTCATCTCTGGAAGCGGAGACCTTGGATTATCATTTTATGGTAATCCTGGTTTTATCTCCGGTTTCATAGTTTGATTGGACAATACTACTAATATTTACAGACATGTGGGTGATGTTTTTTGATAATTGTGGGTTCCAGGTAGTGTCCCTCTCTTATACTTGTTTTTAAATGTATTATTGCACCTTGCCTTGTGATATAATGCTTCACTAATAAAATGATTTTGTATGTTTTCATCACTCCTGTATAGAGTGCCTCTATTGTTAAAGACTCGCTTTTCGTATGATGTGGGTATGCTCTTTTCCACATCATCCGTTTTTTGTTTATATGGTTTAACTTGAGTCTATGATTGCACCACCCTATTTATGGGTTTATAATTTGGGATAATAATATATATATATGTGTATGTGTGTATATGTGTATGTATGTGTATGTATATGTATGTATATGTGTGTATATGTGTATGTATGTGTATGTATATGTATGTATATATGTGTGTATATATATATATATATATATATATATATATATATATATATATATATATATGTATGTGTATGTGTGTATGTGTGTATATATATATATATATATATATATATATATATATATATATATATATATATATGTATATGTGTACATGTGTGTGTGTGTGTATGTATATGTATGTGTGTGTATGTATATATATTTGTATATGTGTTTGTGTGTGTTTGTATATGTGTGTGTATATGTATATATGTATATGTGTATATATGTATGTATATGGGTGTATGTTTATATGTGTGTGTGTGTGTGTATGTATGTACACATATGGGCGCATATTGTATATAGGCCTGCATGCACATGCTGGATTGTTGGATGGCAATTCTAGCACTCCTAACATGTGCAAACTTTTTTAATTCTCACCACTCCATTATCATCTCCTGCATTTTTTTTCCCTCTCCCCCCACTTCAATCCTTACAAAAGGTATTTACGACCTTCTACAAGTAGAGTGCAGATGCTCTGACCTTATCTGCTGCTATGTTTTCTTAAACCTACACACAGCCAAACTTGAATTTTATGTATCACTGTGAATTCTGTGTCCTTTTAGTCAGAAATGCTTTAGACTTGAGAAAGGGAGGTTCTCCCGAAAGCTTGTCAATCCAAAATTCTGTTAGTCCAATAAAAAAGGTGTTACAAGATACTTATTTTGTTTGTTATTTTACACATTATATATATATATATATATATATATATATATATATATTGTATATGTGTGTGTGGGGGGGGCAGTTTTGGAACAAACCTGCAGGGAGAATGGTGTGCTACCAAATAACCAGAGCACTGGCATGGGATAGGTCTCACTAAGGATTTAAAATTCTTAGAGTTCTTTCCAATCTTGGTGTCACTAGAATTGTGGCATGCCAGCTTGAACTGAACCGCTGTATTCTGGATGGATAACATGACATTGGTGTAAGTCGTCAATTACCTCCTCTCCTCCTTCCCAGTATTAACCATTTTGATGGACCTAGTGTTATGTGCATGTCTCACAACATTGCGTTCAAGACGCAATGTGTCCCTAGGGGCACAGAATGAAATAAGAGATACACTATCCACAGGGCTGGCCCAAGACATTGTGCTGCCTGTGTCCAAGGGTGAAATGCTGCCCCCTCCGTGACCAAAACCACTGCCACAAAAAAAGGGAGTAAAGCTTGCTTACAGACATATGCACAGATATGGCCACATGCACAAACAGAGTGGAACAATTACAGGGCAAAGCAACAGCACCTATTGGGAAAAATTAAATGTTACATTGATTTTAAAAGGCTGTTAAATTCTTGAATATTTCCCAGTACACTGGAAACTACTTTAGCATACAAGGGGTTAAAATTCCAATTTACATCAATGGGAATTTTGAGAATGTATGCACCTCCCTGACAAGGCCCAACAACCAGAAAAGTACATCTGGGGTTAGCTGGTGTTCCCATGCAGAGGGGACTTGCCCGGCATTTTGGAACTAGGCTGTCCGTTTGGGCTGGATTGGTCTAATATGTATGTGGAAATTTCTCCTCTGTAATGGCACTAGAGAGCTAAAACGTGAGTCTTCTGAGCAGTGAATAGCCATAGAACAGGCCATTGTGTTTGTTTGTCCTCAAAAGCCTCTCACATTTTGTTTGCTTAACCCTTTAAGGACCGGGAAAATCTGAGGTTGTTTTCCCTTAAAGACCGGAGCAATTCTGACCTTTTTGACTATGCCTTTGTTCAACAGTGTTTTCCCTCTAAGTCTTTTATTCCACCCCCATAAATTATATACTGTTTTTTTAAGCACAAATAGGGCTTTCATTTGATACCCCACATATATGGCTAACCCACCATTTACTTTATGAAAATTGAAAAAAAAAGTAAAAAAAAAAACCACCATTTTTGATTTTTCTCTTGGGATCAATTGGCCACAAAGGGTTACATTTTTATGGAGACTGCATGAAAAGTATGACCGGTCAGTCATACCTACAAAATGCACAGTTTAAAGTGACCACTGTCCCCCCCTGGGTGAAAACCCCCATGTCCCTTTTTCCCACCCTATTTTGACACTTTTTTTTATCCCTGGTATTTGGTGGTGTATATAAGTGTACTACATGGCTCCACAACAATCACACTTGCAATATTGTTTAATTATATGGTTTTGTTTTTTGTTTTTTTTTTAATAAATTTTTTTTGTTAAAAAAAAAAAAAAAACTTTTTTTTTTTTAAGTATATAATTGCAGGTCAAAAATTGACCTGCATTTAGTCAGCCTCCTGCACCAGCAGTGAAGGGGTTAATACTCCCAGCTGCTGTTTTTTTACCACTAGGTATCTCCTCTCTACTTCTTTCTCCCTTACTTTGATAGCAAGGGAGACAGAGGTAGTGGAGACACTCAGAGTCAGCATGCTTTGCATGTTGCCTCTGTTTGTCAGAATGCCGGTACATGTGATCGCTGCTACGGCAAGCACATGAACTGGCACAAGCAAGAAGGGCTGAGACTGAACACCCCGGTATCGGAGCAATCAGGCTTAGCCTGGAATTAATGATAGCAGCGTGCACGGAGGCACGCTGCTATCATTTAAGCCATGACGGTCCAGGACTGTCATGAGTCCTCAAGGGGTTAAATAAATAAAGTAAACAAACAACTCAGAAGAGGGCATGTGGTACTGAAATACTGGGATTTCTTTCCAGTGCTCACAAGTAGGCAAACACTAGAGATGGGTTTACAGCAATAATATAATTTTTTACTTTTTTTTTTTTTTATTTTGCATCCAAAAATGCATCACAACTTCCTAAGCACAAACCAGGAGCAGGCAACCTGTAGTGCTCCAGCTGTTGCTGGACTACAATTCCCATCATCCTCAACAGCCAAAGGCAACAACAAACGGAGAAGGGTCTATATGAAAAAGTGAAGAAAATGTTTAATTATTTGGGTGCTAAAGATTTGTCCTTTCCTACCATGATGGGGCACTCGCTTAGGCCACTTAATGGGAACCATGGCCATGCCACGCTATCTAATATACCTCTTTATTTCAGTCACTCAGGGAGATGTATAACGAGGTATCTGCAGTGAGCTTGCGCACCGCATTGAAGTTTCACTGTGTGTGTGGCTGGATAGAGACTGCACACCCATGCACCCGAAAGAACATGCATTGCATTACATCAACCCCCATCTTCCGCAGATCATGAGCAGAAGCATCAGGTGGCCTTTGCTCTGCTTCTGCATTCGCTACTGAGCCGGCACAGCAGCTGGTGTGTGTGTGTGTGTGTGTGGGGGAAGGAATATGCGAGAAGTGTACTTTTCTGGGGGGCAAACTGCCGCCCCTGTCAATGTTCCGTATGGGTACCATGGACCCACCAGGACCCATGTGAGGGCCGGCTCTGACTATCCAGAGAAAAAATTAGATGTATTTTTTGCACTGCCATCTACCTTGCATCTGTTAATTATGAGGATCTAGATGACCCAGTAAGAATCTCAATAGCCCCAAACAAGGTAGAGTACATGCAAGGATATAACAGGTGTGGAAGCCAAGCATCCAACATCCAAGGGGTTAATATAGTTAATTTCAGATTTCCTTGGCAGTTTAACTCTGCCTACAGAAGTCAGGCATTTTAACCCCTTGGATGCTAGAATGGCCTCAGTGCATTGCATTGGAAACCACCAACATTCACTGAATGCCAGAGTGGTGGGCAATGCACTGAAGAGTAACATCTTGGACACCACTGATCTCACAAAGTTTAAAATGGGCAGAAAACCCTTAGGAATTCCTATCAAAGACTTTTCCTGTGGAGTAAAACAAGGGCATTTCTACCACTGGATGTTGCTTCAGTAACAGTAATTACGTAGTGCAGGTAGAATGGAATTGACAGGAATGGAATAGTTCCAGAAGATTGGAAGGTAACAAATGTAGTACTGCTTCACAAAAAAAAAACTAGCAGGGAAGAGTCTGGTAACTACAGACCAGTAAGTGTTACATCAGTAGTGGGAAAATTAACGGAGACCATGTTGAAGGAAAGAATTGTTGAATATCTGAATTTGAATGGCAGGCAATGTAATAAAGAGTTGGGGAATGCAAACAGAGTTCAGGGTTGTATAGCAAGGGGCATTAGTAGCAGAAAAAGGGAAGTAGTCATGTCATTCTCCAGATCTCTAGTTAGACCTCACCTAGCGTATCATGTACAGTACTGGAGACCCCATCTCCAGAAGGATATAGATACTCTAGAGAGAATTCAGAGAAGGGCTACGAAAATGGTGACTGGTTTACAGGAAAAGAAATATCAGGATAGACTAAAGGATCTGAACATGTATAGCTTGGAGGAGAGAAGAGAGAGATGGGATATGATAGACACATTCAAATACATGAAGGGATTCAACAAAGTGCAGGATGAAAGATATTTCAAAGGAGTAAAAATGTTAGGACAAGAGGCCATAGTCTATAACTAGAGGGGGACTGGTTTAGACGTAATGTAAGAAAGTTTTACTTCACTGAGAGGGTAGTAGATAAGTGGAATAGCCTACCAGCAGAAGTGGTAGAGGTTAATACAGTGACAGAATTTAAGCATGCATGGGATAGGCATAAAGCTGTCCTTAACGTAAGAAAAGACGAAGTATCAAGAAAGGTTTGAGGTTTTTACAGTAGGAAAATGGGTGACTAGATGGGCCGAATGGTTCTGATCTGCCTTCAGTTTCTATGTTTAATCAGGGGAGCCATCTTGTTCCCCTGCATCACCTCTATTCATCTCCCAGCCAAAATGGCCGGAAGATCAGTAGTTGGGGGGCATCAGGAGTCGTCGTAATGCCGCACCACCAGGTCTAATTTTTTTTTTTGTAAACTGTTGATTGAGAAGTGAAGGCAAGTGTCCAACTCCCCCCCCCCCCAGTGGCTATAAGCAGCGGAGTATGGTGGAGGAGGCGGTGGGCGTGGTGTTTGCTCAGGGAGCTACTCCTCAACTTATCAACACCCCCTGACAGAACCAGAAACGCTTGGCATTTTATAAATATTACTAGCGGTTTGGGACGACGTTGCCCATCATTTTTTGTATTTAGCAAAGTGAAGTGTAGCACAAAAATACCTGATGTTGCCAGCATCCCTGTGTGCATGGGTCTGTTTGGATGTATATGGAGATATGTGTGAAATGTTACTGCAGTTTTACAGTATACATGTAACAGATACATAATAATAAACTCTGGCTGTTGCTCTCCGTCTTGGGAGTCCTTCCCACAGTGGCAGAAGGGAGGGTGCGAGGATTTTGGGAGTTTATGGTTGGATATTAGAATATATATGACACAGACAGGGCCGGACAATTCCCGATAGGCCGCCTGCACTGGGCTGCTCCTGGGGCTGCACAGCTTGCTCTGCGTTAAAAAAAAAAAAAAAAAAAATCAGTGGCAGCATGAGCATGGCAAGCGATGCGGCCGCGGGATGAAGGACCGCAGTGAGTGAGCAAGTCACAGATGTGAGTGAGGGAGGCAGCCGTTAGACGCACGCAGAGACGTGAGCACTGCCTGACATCTGCACACCGGGTCAGCATCACCTAGAGGGCGAGGTTAGTCACAGCCAGAGAGAGAGTCTGAGCGGGAGAAGGAGCAGACTGCGCAACAGGACAGACTGAAGGACTGACTGAGGCGGCTTCCTGAAGTTCCAGGCCCCTGCCTGGCTGGACGATACTGGTGGAACTTGTGGTAGGAAACAGTGACACAGAGGGCTGGGGGGCTAAGAGTGAGTGACACAGGGGGTTTGGGGGTACAAAGAGTGACACACAGGGTTGGGGGGCTAAGAGTGAGTGACACAGGGGGTTTGAGGGGTACAAAGGGTAACAGAGGGTTGGGGGGCTAAGAGGGACATGGAGCTGAGGGGGCTAAGAGTGAGTAACACAACACAGGGGGCTTGTGGGACTAACAGTGATACAGGGGTTTGGGAGGAGAGACTAAAGTGACACAGGGGGCTGGTAAGCAATTTTTTTTTCCAAGGCTGGTTTTTATTCCCAGTCCGGCCCTGGACACAGATGAGCTGACATGAAAATACAAATCAGAACGCACCCTCATTTACGTAGCTCAACAGTTTGAGTGGCCAGGAGGTATCCAATGCATTGCAGTGTAAAGCGTTTGTACCACCCTGACACTCAGAGGCTGAAGGTGCGTATCCTTAATTTAGATTTCTTTCACTTTCACTGATGTGGTTAGTTTTCTATCACTTCCTAGATTTTTTAAACATACAGACCACTAAACCTTTGAGCTCCAGAGGGGTAACGCAACATATTGCAGCACAATGTGTTTAGTATAGGGTGACCAGACCTCACCTTTAACCGGGGACACACAGGAAATAGGCATATTTAAGGACTGCATTGAAATCACCTCAGCCCTGCAGCATGTATTTTTCATGTGTCTCCCTGGTTAAAGGTGAGGTCTGGTCACCCTAGTTTAGTATCCCTCTGGCTCTCAAAGGGTTAAACATCACATGAGTGGGGCATGTATTTTATAATGGAGTATGTTTGAAATATTGCTAATCAATTAGTAAAAAGAACGTCTACAAAGAGAAAAAAGACAGGATAGAACAGTGAAATCTGGGTGCCGGCTGGTGAAAGGCCATAAAGAGTTCTCCATCAAAAGACCTATCGTTCAAGGGTTAAATGTATAATTTATTACCCTGGACATTTTATTTGTCCGTCAGTTAATGTTTCACAATAAAAGCAGCTCCAATTAATCTCCATGGTATTTGGGCCATTGAGAGTCATATTTCAATACTGTCAGAGTTGTAGTACAAGAGTAATTGAATGATAAAGTATCCCCTCCCGCCCCTTTTACTGATGTAACACTGCTCATCTCAGAGCAGCAAGACTGTCCGGATGGATCACAGAGAGGGACAATCTTCAGTGATCATAAGGGAAAACCTGAAAAACCTGACAAGGGTTTCATTATTCTTACAGAAGATTTTCCCTTGCTGTGACCTGTCCGGTCAAGAGACCAGATTCCTCATCTGAGGGGCTTACACTAGGTAAAAGGGCCGGGAGGGGGATACTTTATCAGTCAATTACTATTGTACTACGACTGACAGTATTGAAATAACACTCTCCATGGCCCAAATACTAGGAAGATTAATTGGAGCTTCTGTTTTTGTGAAACATTACTGTCCCTTTAAGGATGAGATGGATGAGCAATGTACTTCAAAGCTATACATATATAGTTTATGCCCCTTAGTAAAACAAAGGTACTCCCACTGCGGAAGTGTTTTATTCAAAAGCTATTACAGTTCAAATTTGAGTTTTGTAAGTGAAACATCACAGTGGCCTGAAATTGTACAGTGGAGCTTCTGCTACACCATCCTATAAAGGTTCATGGTCAACTGACAAAAGCTGCCCATGGTATGATGTACCAACGGCGCCACTGTACAATTGCAGGCCACTGTGATATTGCATTGACAAAATTAAAGTTTGAGCTGTGATAACTTTTGAATAAAACACTTTTCAGCAGAGGGAGTGCCTTTATTTTACTCAGTTTGATAAACACAATATATATATATTTTTTACACTCATTCAGTATTATTGAACCATTAAGGGGTTAATGAGGGACTTTAATCCCATGAATGCTACAGAGACCTCTGATGGATTGCAAAGTAATGTGTTTGAATCTTCTCTAGCATCAATGGAAAAAAAAAAAAAAAAAAACAGTAAAAGATCCTCTCTTCCCGGTGGTATAGATAGTTTGCTCTAGAATTTAACCTTTTTTTGGTATAGCTGGTTTGCTCTAGAATTGAACCTGTCTTGCTTAGTGAACTGCACCTGTGGCCCCTTTAATACACATTTCCTGTCCAGGGATCTGTCTAGCTCATTTATGTCCCTGCCTGTTAATGAACAATTTTCAGCCTTATGTCCAACAGTCACTAATTGACCAGCCAGCACTGGCCAATCAAGAGGCAGCTTTCCAACAGATGTTGCACCCAGCACTGAACAATAAGGTGTTAATTGTGATGTCATAACAGACAAATTTTATATGTCAGAACAACTCAGTTCTACAGCAGATCTCAAGTAGCGATTGTGCCATCAACTTCAGAGTTTACCAACTACACGGATTTGTGAGAAAATGGCTGGTATGTTTGGCACGTTACTGCTATTATGCTGCATCTCTATACGCACTGGAATGAAACAACTGTACCAGATTAAAGGCCACATGTTACAATCACTGCACATTTACAATGCAGTCTGTGTTGTGTGCCGGCGTAGATTTTGGTCAAAGGGCTACTGCTGCCTGAAATGTCATACCGCAGTACATAAGAGATGCCACAAATTAGTCCATCATTGTGACACAGAACAACGCAGTGTCCCAGAGAGACAGAAAGACCTGTGGTCTACACCAGCACCACTTTCAGAGAGGAACCTGCTGCCACAGGAAGAAGATGTTGATAAAGTGTCATCCTATTGTCCGCTGAATGTTCCAGTGTATTTAGAAGAACGGGTTCCAGTGCCAACCTCTCCAGTGGTCTCCATCATGCCCACTGATGAACAGGAAATTGAGAGCAAAAACATTCCTATGGCAGTTGATCAAATTAAAGATACAAATACATGTCAATCAGCAAGTGAGAATGCCAAAGACCATTCTGAGGGCTGCAAGAACATTGGCATTTCAACCTCTCCAGTGGTCTCCATCATGTCCACTGATGAACAGGAAACAGTACAAAACAGTCTTGCAGCCAATGATCCAGTGGAAGATGAGAATGCCAAAGACCTTTCTGAGGGCTGCAAGACCATTGACAACTGACGTCCTAGAGCTGGGTCAAGTCCAGCTGACATTTCCTTTACACAAGGACTAATTCTAACAAAGAAAATTAACTTACTCCACAAATTAAATGAACGCTAATACCAAACAAAAAAATGACCAGGTTTATTCTTAACCCTTGAAAAGCCAGAGCGTGGTGTAGGGGAGCAGTGTGGGATGTCTGTGTTGGGAGGATGTGCTGTCTGGATTGTGTGGACTAACATGGAGGTGAAGCTGAATATCTGATGGACATACCTGGGAACTTTTGATTCTTCATCTGGTGCGTTTGGGGATCTAAAGGACGTTATTCGCATCACAAAAGGGGCAGGGTTTAACAATATGTCAAAGTGGGCGGGAAGTGAGAGGAATGGGAGTGGGAATGAAGAGGAGGGGGTGGGATTTTGGGAGGAACAGGGTGGGAAGTAGGAGAAGTGGGCAGAGTTTCATAAGAAGCTCCCCACCACAGGAGAAACAGTCTCTGTCATAGTAGGTCCGTTAAGGTCAAATCCATTGAGTTGCCAGGTTGCCAATGGACTATTCTAGCGAATAAAGGACTGGTGAGGAGGCACGTGGGTGTATTTAGGGATCTTTCATATGAACCTTGGTTACTGTGACGCGTCGCTTCCACTTTGAGGTAAAACTTTTTTAGGTGAAGAAATGAAGCTTATAAGAAGAAAAAGACTTTAAGGGCCAGCAATATTTAATATGTAAAAAAAAATATATATATATATTGTAAAGTTTATCCCCCTGAGTAAAACAAAGGTACTCTCACTGCTGAAAAGTGTTTTATTCAAAAGTTATTAAAGCTCAAAGTTGAATTGTTTAGGTACAATATCACAGCGGCCTGAAATTGTACAGTGGCGCTGTTGCTACACAATCCTGTGAACAGCTGTGGTCCGTAGACTATACATCTCCATAGGATGGTGTAGCAACAGCACCACTGTACAATGTCAGGCCACTGTGATATTGCACCTAAAAAAATTCAAATTTGAGCTTTTATAACTTTTGAATAAAACACCTTTCAGCAGTGGGAGTACCCTTGTTTTACTCAGGGGGGATAAATCCTATAACATTTTTTAACATTTTAAGTATTACTATCCCTGCATCACAGGAAACTATGTACCTCAAAGCTATAAGCTGCACTCTCCTCTGATCTTTATAGGGATTGTATAAAAATTAAAATGGTGGACATAACTAAATTTCACTTATGCAGGAAGAAATAGAAGGGAGAAAAAACAACGGGGCGCCCCCTGTGTGTATCAGCAGATCAATGTACTGGTAACCATCCCCACAGTAACACCCTTGTGGAAATACACTCCCATTTTACAATGTGTTGGATGAGATATATATCAAATCCAACTTTCAAAGCCTCTGGAGTTTGCTTGCTGCCCCCAGTCACAGCATTCGCCACTCGGCTGCTCACTAACAAAAAAACTCGCTCTCCCAAATGGTTGAATCATAAAAAGGATAAAACAGAAAAGGAGCGCCAATGGTGCAATAAAGTTAATAAAATATTATGAATTTTATAAGCACAATAATATTTACTCACATTTAGTAAATGCCAGTAACTTGATATCAAGGATACCGGCTCAAAGGCTTATGGAGACCATCACCCTGTCTCCGTTCGGGTGTTGACCGCGTTCGGTTGAATATTGACAGGTGGAGGCTCATATATAGACTTCTGTCTCTGCTTCGGACTACAGCCGTGTTTCTCAACTCCTGGAAATTTCTAAGTGATCCCAAACGTTTGAACAGTAATGTATCTTTTTTTTTGTAATATAATTTTTTTGAAAATCAGTCATATACAAGGGAAAAGAGCAACATGGCAAAGCTAGTTGTAAGCATGTGTATATACAATTTATACAGTGTAGAGACAATTATTTAAGACTAATACATATGTATCTTAGTAGTAGGATAACAAATATAGCAAATATAAGAAAAGTTACTATTACATTGTAATAATACAAATGTTGCAGGTTCCGACTCAATACATCTTCATGAGTTAGAAGGCTGAAGGTGACAGTTGGTTAAGTTAAATGATGAGGAATATATATTAACCCTTTGAGTGCCAGAGGGGTACGCAACACATTGCTTTGCAACGCGCTGCGTTCCCCTCTTGCACTCAAAGGGTTATAGAGAGATGAAATGGAGTAAAATGACCAGTCAGTGTGGGGATGAGGGAGAGAAAATAAAAGGGGGTAGTTAGGGGAGGAGTCATAGGAATAATTTAAGGGAGGGAATGGCGCGGGGGGGATGGCCCCAGAGGGAACGTCAAATCACCCAAATAATAAAGTTCATGTTTACAGCAGCTTACTGTGCCTGCACTATGAGGCTGAACTAACAAAACCAACAACAGCTTTGGAGCAAACAAGTTCAATTAATGGAAGTTTTTATTTGTTCCCTATGACGCTGTTGGTTCGCCCCCAAATTGTGCCACTTTTCCTTAGCACGAACCTCACTGTTGGAAAGTCTAGTCTGGGGAGGGGCCCCATGGAGTTATAATCCAGCTCTGTACATCATCCCTAGAAGCATGTGTCCTGATGTAACCCAGGAGTGTCTAGAACAATAAGTTGTGTGGAGTATTGGAATGAAACCTGAAGTCCACATATTTGCTAATTTGGAAGTTTTCAGTACAGAAGTCAAAGGAAGACTAGATCTTTAAGATGGTTTAATTTGGTAACCCCCCACAAACAGGTGTTGGAAGTTTTGCAGACTTGCTTGTTCATCTTCTGTTGTCCACTGGACACATTCCCATTCCACAAATATTTACTCCCTGAATTTAAATCTCAAAGGAGGCTTGTATGGAGGCACAATCTGTTACTTTTCCAGCTTGTCCCAGTCTAGGTCACTGAAAAATGGATGGAATTGGATTTTACAAAATCCCATTTCTGGATCCCCGCCAAGGTGCCTCCTGAGCTTCTTCTCTACCAGTCCTTTCAAGAGACGTGACATCTCAGATGACAGGAATGGTGGAATTTGTAGTGACCTCTTCAAAATGGCTTTCATCATCGTTGGACCGTCTATGACGTGTGGAATGGAAGTGAATGTTGCAAGCAGAAATAAGATAATGCCAATCGCCCATCAGTCTATGATGAATCCATATTTTTTTTCTCTTAAACACTTCAGGTGCAGCATACATCAGGGTTCCATGTCCTTCCATATGGTCAAATGTCTTCCTTTCACAGGCTGTAGTCAGAAATCTTTGTGTCCGTCACTGTCTAATAGGATGTTTTCAAGTATCAGGTTGTTGGTTAATTACTGATCTTTCATGAAGGAAGTTTGATGGCAGTGGCCAGTTCTGCTCCATAGAACCTGACATGATCTTCAGACAGCCAGCTCCTGTGCATCTGCAAGTAGTTCTGCATGTCCACCCCCACTCAAGATGTCTGCATGGTCCTAACTGGTTACAGTTTTGTTTATTACCCTCATAGAATACTCGTTTTTGTCCTCCTTTGATTGGACCACAAATACTTTTGAGTATTCTCCTTGTCTCAGCTCTTTAATGATGTCAAAGTCTTCAATGTTCTTGCAGCCCTCAGAAATGTCTGACATCCTCTCTTCCTGTTTGACATGTATTTGTCACTTTAATTGGAACATCTGCTGCAGGACTTTCTACTCTCAGTTTCCTGGTCATCAGTGGACAACACTTTAGCAACCTCATCTTCCTCTGGCAGCAGGTTCCTCTCTGAAGATGTTGGTGCTGAAGTACCCAGCTTTGTACGCTGTGTTGTTCTGTCACAGTGAGGGACTAATTTGTGGCTAGAGATGGACAAAAACATTTGCCTCAAACCAAAAATCTGCAAAAAATGACACTTACCGCATGGCGAATAATTGCCTGCAAAAAGTGCTTTTTCCTTCTTTTTTCACATAGCTCATTGCATTGAAATCAATGGGAAGAAAAAATGTTCCCCATCACAAGAAAGTTTTCTGTACTTTTCTACAGCCATATAAAAGGGTGTCAGGCTCTCACAGCATGCCTATCACGGTGCCCGTGATTGCTGCCTTTCTTTGTCAGTTACCTGTAGGGGGCTCTCCATTGGCTGTCTGCCTTGCATTGCCTATTTAGACTGAGCTTGGGCACCCTTTGGTTGCCCTTTCGTATTGTCTCTATGCTGCTCGCACTTACATGGAGTTCCTGTGCTTCTTGGGTCTTGGCTATGTTCCTGCTTGTCTGAGATAGTCTAGTTCCTGCTCCCCAGTCACCCTGGTTCCTGTGTCCATTCCTGATCCGGTTGAGATTGCTGTCTTCCTGCTGCAGTCCCTGCTGCCATTCCTGATCCGGTTGACCGTCCGGTGTACTGGTTCCTGTCCTCCTCAAGATGTGTTCCTGATCCTGGATTGCCTGCAGTGCGCTAGTTCTCCATAGTCACTCCGGCGACATTTCTATTCCTCGTTTGTGTCTCCAGTACGCAGGTACTGGTTTGCTCCACAAGCAACCGGCTGCTGCTGCACCGGTATAGAGATTGGTTTCTCCAGTACGCGGGTACTGGTTCGCTTCGTTACACCGGTTGCTGTCGCACCGGAAGAGAGATTGGTTTTCCCAGTACGTGGGTACTGGTTCGCTCCACTAACGACCGGCTGCTGTCGCACCAGTAGAAAGATTGGTTCCCCCAGTATGTGGGTACTGATTCGCTCCACTAACAGCCGGCTGCTGTTGCACCGGTAGAGAGATTGGTTACCCCAGTACGCGGGTACTGGTTCGCTCCATTACACCGGTTGCTGTCGCACCGGAAGAGAGATTGCTTTTCCCAGTACGCGGGTACTGGTTCGCTCCACTAACACCGGTTGCTGTCGCACCGGAAGAGAGATTGCTTTTCCCAGTACGCGGGTACTGGTTCGCTCCACTAACACCGGTTGCTGTTGCACCGGAAGAGAGATTGCTTTTCCCAGTACACGGGTACTGGTTCGCTCCACTAAACACCGGTTGCTGTTGCACTGGGAGAGAGATTGGTTTTCCCAGTACGCGGGTACTGGTTCGCTCCACTAAACACCAGTTGCTGTTGCACCGGTAGAGAGATTGGTTCCCCCAGTACGCGGGTACTGGCTCGCTCCACTACAACCGGCTGCTGTTGCACTGGTAGATAGTTTGCTTTCCCCAGTGCACGGGTACTGGTTCGCTCCATTAACAACCGGCAGCTGTTGCACCGGTAAAGAGATTGGTTTTCCCAGTCGCAGGTACTGGTTTGCTCCATGCCTTACTGAATACTGTCATGTCCTAGACAGCTCCGGTGGTCTGTTGGTTCCTCAGTACGCGGGTACTGGTTGGCTCCTGTTCTTCTTGCCAGCTATGCCACATTTAATATCTCTTTGCCTCCGCATTAATCCTAAGTGACTGGTTGTTCCACCTAGCCAGTCTCCGAGGCTTTAGTGGTTGCCACCCTGCTCTGTGTCTAGGCTGCCTTGCCCGGTATATTGGTAAGGCCGGTAGAACCTACTCCTCTCTACCATCTTGGGTTGCCTTACCCGGTATTTGCAAGGCCGGTAAAGCCTCTGTATTTGTTGTCTAAGCCTCAAGGCTGCCTTGCCCGGTATATTGGCAAGGCCGGTAGAACCTACACTATTTCGTTATACCAGTCTCCAGGCTGCCTTGCCCAGTATATTGGCAAGGCCGGTAGAGCCTATCAAATTCCTTGTACCAGGTTCTCATTTGGGTAGTTTATATGGAAGAGTGCAGAGTTTTTTTGCTTTGGGTTTTCTGTTTAGGCTTTGGCCTAATGTTGGGGAGTCTGGAGAACTCCCACACTTCTTGCTGCCATTCATATTTATTCACTTGGGTCCTTAATTTTTATTTGTAAAATTAATGTATGGGTTAATGTGAGTTAGCTCTGTGAGGTCTCTGTTTCTTTTGCTTTTGCCTTTTTTCTCCTTCTCATTCTAGCTGCTTTGTCACTTTAATTTCAAAATAAAAAATGTTACATCTAAATATGTATTTGAACATTTGCTACCACTTTCATTGGGGGTTTTTAAAGGCAAGGTTTTGGCCTGGTGTTCTGGGCTGTCTGACCTATGCTTAAAGGGATAGTAATACTTCATTTTAACTTTATTTTATTTTGTAGGCATTAAAAAAACATGAAGAATGATATAAGTCTTATCTCTGAAACCTTTATGGTTTAAGAGATATTCACAAAGTATCCCCCCCCCCTATTCAACCAGATCAGAAGGGAGGTGCCCAGGTAGACTGCAGAGAGGGACAATCTTCAATTAAGATAATGGAAAAAGCTGAAAAACTTGTCAAGTGGGGAAGGGCTTTCATTGTTTTCATACAAAGAAAATTGTCCCCTTCTGTTATCTGTCCTGTCATACAACCAGACTCACATCTGAGAAGAGATGGCTTACACTAGGTAAAAGGGGCGGGGAGGGGAACTTTGCTTGTGAATATCTCATAAACCATAAAGGTTTGAGAGATAAGACTTATATCATTCTTCATGTTTTTTGAATGCCTACAAAATAAAAAAGTTAAAACAAAGTATTACTATCCCTTTAATGTGGGAGCCTGGGATGTAAATCTGCCTCTGCTCACCCTGATTCACTAGTAATCTGGGATGCAAGATTAATATTAAAGGTTTAGTTTCATTTAGGATTAAAGGGATAGTAATACTTTGTTTTATCTTTATTTTGAAGGTGTTAAAAAACATGAAGAACGATATCTTATCTCTCAAACCTTTATGGTTTGAGAGATATTCACATGCAAAGTTTCCCCTGCCACCCCTTTTACTGATGTAACACTGCTCAGCCAGATCAGAAGGGAGGTGCCCAGGTAGATTGCAGAGAGGGACAATCTTCAATTAAGATAAGGGAAAAATCTGAAAAACTTGTCAAGGGGGCAGGGCTTTCATTGTTCTCATAGGAAGAAGATTGTCCCCTTCTGTTATCTGTCTGGTCTATGGACTGGATTCCACATCTGAGAAGAGATGTCTTACACTAGGTAAAAGGGGCGGGAGGGGAAACTTTGCTTGTGAATATCTCAAACCATAAAGGTTTGAGAGATAAGACTTATATCATTCTTCATGTTTTTGTAATGCCTACAAAATAAAATAAAGTTAAAACGAAGTATTACTATCCCTTTAATGCAGTCTAGGCTTTGTGCAAACCTCATGTGACCTGTAGGGGGTGGGCGGAGAAGCAATATAAAGGGGACTGAGAGCTCCAGTCCTCTAGCTGGATGCCCACTCCCTACAGGCCACTGAAGGTGAGTCCTGACATGAATGTGTTTGAAACTGTTTTTAAAGGTGTTAAATGTTTTTAAATACACCCTACGCGTTACTTACAAGAATCATCAGGGGATTTTTAACCTAGATAGGAATGATTGAATGAAAAGTTAGGTACTCGCCTGATATTGGGGAGCCTTGACGTTGGCAGGCGGGCTTAGACATACTTTGGCCAATCTATGCAACGAAGACCCCAAAATTTATTAAAGTGGTATCACATATGCTTTACACAGTGTTCTCATTTGGGTAGTTTATATGGAAGAGTGCAGAGTTTTTTTGTTTTGGGTTTTCTGTTTAGGCTTTGGCCTAATGTTGGGGAGTCTGGAGAACTCCCACACTTATTGCTGCCATTCATATTTATTCACTTGGGTCTTTAATTTTTATTTGTAAAATTAATATATGGGTTAATGTGAGTTAGCGCTGTGAGGTCTCTGTTTCTTTTGCTTTTGTACCAGTCTCCAGGCTTCCTTGCCCGGTATATTGGCAGGGCCGGTAGAGCCTATCTATTCCTTGTACCAGCCTCCTGGCTGCCTTGCCCGGTATATTGGCAGGGCCGGTACAGCCTTATTCTCATGTTTACCATTGCTTAAGCGCTAAGTCATTGCAATATATGTGTACGTGTATGTTACCCTATAGGCTTGTCTTAAACTTTTCAATAAAGTTGTGTTTTTACCTAACTCCGTGTCTGAGAGTCTTAAACCGTGACAATGCCATTCTGTGTTTGTAAGAGAAGATAAGCAAATAAGGGTGAACTGAAGCTTAGTTTAATGAGAACTTTAGGTATGATATTTGTTCTCTGTATAAGGAGACTGGGGGGCACTCTGGGGCAGAAGGGAAAAAGTTGGTTAACCCCAATTTCCCCAATATTCAGTGTGTCTGACTAGCAAGACACAGGCAGTTGGGGTCCAATTTGCTAGTTTTCATTTTGCTTTTATTGTCTCTGTGCTGGGGAAATCTGGAGAAAGGAGGTGTTGATTTTGTTTTTATTAATATTTTTTTTTGGACCGACCAATAAGATAGGATGGACAACTTAAAATAAATAAATAAATAAAATAAAATAATAAAAAGTAATACATAAACAAATACATATATTAGGTGACAGACAGATGACTATGAGCCTGATGTGAGTTCTGTGACTAAGGCAGACTTGATAGACAGCAGACAACAATGAGAATTTTGTTGAGCGCGAAGGCAAAGTCATCTCACTCCATCAGTTGTGTACAGTAGGTGAGTAATGTCCAGCAAACGCGAAAGGGGCAGGGAAAAGGTGGTGCAGTGCAGGGACGTTGGAGTAAAGCGGTATTTCAAAAACTGACTGCAGCAATAGTCGCTGCAGCATGTGTAATAAATGTGGATGAGGATACTAGGTTTCACTTAAAGGGACAGTAATGTCCCGTAAAAACTTTTTATACTTTTGTAGAGCTGAAGAAAATAGGAATGGTGCAAACCCTCTCTCAACCGCTATGGTTTGAGAGATATAGACACTGACAGTTCGTGCCTCTCTCCCTTTCACCTGATGTCAGCTGTAAAGCCGACAGGAGATTCGAGCCATATGACTCAAGGAGGCTTTGCAGCAGAGCTGAAATCACGGCATTGCAAAATAATTACTTCATTGGAAATGTCTACAAAGTGTGCTTGCAAACCAGACACACTTTGTAGACATTTCCTATGAAGTAATTCTTTTGAAATACAGTGATTTCAGCTCTGCTGCAGAGCCACCGGCTGGTCTCCAGATCAGAATCTCCTGCTGTCAGCTAGACACTGACGTCAGGAGAAGGAGAGAGAGGGGTGAACTTCCAGTGCAAATCTCTCTCTCAAACCATAGCGGTTTGAGAGATAGGGTTTGCACCATTCTGCTTATTTTCTTCAGCTCTACAAAACTATAAAAAGGCTTTGTGGGACATTACAGTCCTTTTAAGCATACATTAAGTGTTGTGTACAAATGACAAATGCACTCTGCATGCTAACAAATTTTTCAAGGTAGATGTTGCTATAGGACTCACAGCCTTAACTTTCAGCTACGTATTTCTCCACTACAGCCCTCAGAAGTAGTAATGTAGTGCTGGGAAAAGTTGTACCTTGTAAACAGAGGTGAAGAATGTGTTGGAAGAGATGAAAAATTTGCTGGAATAGAGATAAAAGGTGGAAAATGTTGCATAATTTATTTTTTGCTAGAAAAGAAAAGTAATTTTTTGGCGAAAACTCATGGAGGACATTTTTCTCACTTTTCGTCCACCCTTATTTGTTGTATGCAGCACATTATTATAGATCTGTCAAGAGTAGCCTTTAGTAGCCTTTTGTCCAAAATTTGACCCATCGCTCTGTGTTGGGTATGAGCTGAGATTGGAGCGGGTGGTGAATGATCTAGTGCAGTTTTACTCTAGTGGTTGTAACTGTATCTGCATTTGCTTCTTTAGGTCTAAAACAGTGTCTAACTGTATATAATTTTTTAGTATGTATATATTTACTAGTTTTAAAGGAGCAGTACATTTTTTTTATGAAAACACATTTTATAGACATTTTCCTGCTGAATAAAACAAGGTCACTCCCACCACTATCAGATGTTTTATTCAAAATTTATAGCAGTTTAAATAATCAGGATGTGAATTTGAGGGTGTTTACTTCCTGATAGTTCTAATTGACAGGAAGTGAACTTATTGTGTTTACTTCCTGATAGCTCTGACAGGAAGTGAATGTAATGTGATTACTTCCTGATGGTTCTAACTGACAGGAAGTGAATTTACTGTGTTTACTTCCTGATAGTTCTGACAGGAAGTGAATTTACTGTATCACAGTATATAGTACGATTTATTGCCGCTTTTAACACTGAGTGCCAGCATGGTACGCAGTGCGTTATGTACTACTCTGCGACTCAAAGGCTTAAACCTCCTTTCAGGCCGCATCATCTTCCATTAGCGCAAGCTGCAGAGTTTACCATTTAAGTGCCACTTCACTTCTCATTGGCTGAGGCAGTGACTGGCTGTAGGACATTACTTCTTAAACCTTGGTCTTGTACTATACTGTTTTTAAGCTTACCGATATGGCAAAACCAGGGAGAGTGAGCTCAGCGGGTATATGGGGTCACTGTCCCAAGGCCAAAGGATCCTTCTGAGGACTGTTTAACCTTTTGGATACCACAGGGGTACGCAAAAGGGTTAAAGCCTAATAACCACTATGAGTGAAAAGGGCACATTCCTCCAATATATAACCTCTACTACTGTTATAAACAATTAAGTCAACACTATGGGAAAGGGGAAGCAGCCGCTGAGGAATGGGATCACAGAGGGGACATCAGGGAGCGAGGGCTGGGACTACAGGAGGAGAGCAGGGAGTGAGGGCTCGGAGTACAGGAGGAGAGCAGGGAGTGAGGGCTGGGCCCCTCATAACACACAACCTCATGGCTCACGTGTGTGTGTGTCTCTCTCTATATGTATATGTGTGTGTCTGTCTCATTCTCTGTATGTCAGTGCATGTGTGTGTTTGTGTGTATATGTGTGTATGCATGCCTGTTGCATGTGTGTTTCTCACCATCACTGTTGCATCACACACTTACACCCAACACCATATGTTTTCTAACATTCACTGCACACATATTACACATTTCCTACATAACATGACGGCCAACGGCGTCCCACATTGCTAGTATACATATATATATTATATACACTCATCCTATATAATAATTCGCTAAGAATGTTTGTATTATGTGTATATTATTTGTGTAAATATGTTTTACTGAAATCTATCCAGTACATACTGTAAAATGAGAGAAATCTCAATGTATTCTTCCTGGTAAAACATTTTCTAAATAAATAACTAATCCCGGTGCTGCTCTGACATATCTGCTAAACAGATCAGGCATTTTCTCACAAATCGGTGTAGGGTGTAAGGTTCCAAATTTCAGCACAATCACAGGAGACATTCTGATTGGCTGTTAGAATGCTGCCTCTTGATTGGCCAGTGCTGGTTGGTCAGTTAGTGACTGTTGGAGAGGAGGCAGAGGAATGTGATACTCAGGGATGGAAATCTGTACATAAATGAACTAGACAGATTCCTGGACAGGAAATGCGCATTTAAGGCCCACAGGTGCAATTTGGGAAGCTAAATAGGTTCAGTTCTAGAGAAAACCAACTATATCACAAGAGACAGATGATATTCTTCAATATTTTCCATTGATTTGAATGAACTGTTAACCCCTTGGATGCTACAGAAGTATCCAACAAATTGCAAAGTAATGTCAGTCCCCATTTAACTCCTTAAGGATCAGAGGGGTGCACAAGACATTGCTTTGAATTACATTACTCATCCCTCTGGCCCTATAAAGGGTTAAATCAGTGGTGCGGTTGGTCTGGTCCAGCGCTGCACATTGTATCTATTTCTTCACCTTCACAGTTAGTTTTGCCTCAAAGTGGAAGCGACAAGTCACAGTAACCAAGATTCATATGAAAGATCCCTAAATACACCCACGTGCCTCCTCACCAGTCCTTTATTCACTATAATAGTCCATCAGACAGTCACCTCACTGTCAGTCCACACAACCCAGACAGCACTGGGTGACACATCCGCCCAACACTGACATCCCACACTGATATCCGCCACTGCGCTCTAGCTTTTGAAGAGTTAAGTGAAAATCTGGTCCTGTTTGTGTGTTTACAGTAGAGGGGTCTTACAAGTCCTCTTTGATCAGTAATTAAAATAACTGGGAGGAAGAAAGAGCACGATGGGGGGCACATGGGGTGGTGAGAGCAGTGTACCAGTCTAACACATGGCATACGGCTGTGCCAACCAGCACTTCCCAACCTGCACAAACCGACTGTCACAAACCCCCATCCCAAACACAAAATGGGCACCACCACATATAGGGGACCCCAAAAGCCCTTCCAAATGAGCCCAAAGTTCCGCAAGGTGTCACATCCACTCCGAGTCCACAATCATCAAGGAGAAATGGATAAACTGGTCACTAGATGTCCAGTACAGTCACAGTCTTGCCCTGAGGCAGATGTACTAGGGAAAAGTGGTGCAATCCTGGAGAAAACCAACTGCTCTTTAGGGCACAAATAATAATTCCCATTGGAATATTGGGGTTTAGAGTGTCACCTCTAAAATTCAAACCCACAATCTGAAATAGTTTTGTTAGAAAAAGAACATGGTCGGTCATTCATTTCTTCCAGTGTATTAATATATAGGTGCTGCAAATTCAACCTTTTTACTTTGTGTTTTAGCCCTTAGGCGGGGGGGGGGGGCTAGATTTGCTATTGCTACAGATTTAGATTCACACATTTACTAGATATATTATATTAGGTTGCTAGTTTTATGAGAGTTGATTTTCCTCTCTCTAGATGAACAATCATGAGCATTAAAGGAGCAGTAAACTTCTTTTTGTGAAAAAAAATATATATATTGTAGGGTGTTGCCTGTTGAGTAAAATAAGGGTACTCCCACTGCTGATAAGTGCATATTTCCAGAGTTATTACAGTTTAAACCCATCTTTTTCCATTAGCAGTGCCCTCTAGTGGTCAAAATCCAATTAGATATTCTGTTAAATTCTAATGGAGAGGAAAGTCAGTGACTTACCGTTCCCCACAGAATGTGATAAAAACTGCCTGTCACTTCCTGTCAGATCAGGAAGTAAATGAACAGTAAGTTCACTTCCTGGTTATTTAACCCCTTAACGACCCATGATGTACATGTAAGTCATGAGGTTGCGGTCACTAGAGGACCAAGAACTTACATGTACGTCATGGAATTTCAGTCCCTGTGGTCCTTAAGTGACCGCCGCGTGCACAGCCGGTCCTTAAAGGGCAAACTGCTATAAGTTTTGAATAAAACAACTGACAGCGGTAGAAGTGACCTTGTTTTGCTCAGCACAAAAAAGCTCTATAACATATAGGTTTTCATAAAATAAGTTTACTGCTCCTTTAAGTTTAGTGTGAGGCGCTAGTTCAACACACATCACACTTTTCCCTTGACAAGGTATCCGCTATTGTTATCCACCCCTGGCATGTGCCTGAATGCAATGTTATGTGACATCTTAACCCCTTAATGACTAGGGCTTGTTTTATTTATTTTTTTCACCAGTGGACGAGCAATTTTGGCCTTCCTAGTATGCCTCTGTTCTAACATATTCCTTAATTCAGTACACCCAGACCAATTATATACAATTTTATAAGGCTAAGTAGGGCTTTCTTTTAATGCCACATATATATTATATTTAAAAAAAATTATAACCAATCTTTAAAGTTGATAATATAAAAAAAAATGATAAAAAAACAAAACACACAGGATTATAGGTATTTCTGTAGTGATCTGTGCTCAGTGCATTTATAACAGGGACTGGATTAATTTTATGAATATTTGTACATACCTCCCAAGTGTCCCCTTATAGGGAGTACTTTCCTTCTGAGAATAAAATCCCTATGTCCCTCTTTTAGGCAATCAATGTGTGGTGGGAATAGAAGTGTATCACATTGCTCCACAGCAATAAAACTCACATTAACCCCTTAAGGAACCATGACGTGCCAGGAGTGTCACGACAGGCCAGCAGTGTTTTGTGTTTGTATTACATGGCAATTATACCTGTAGCAAACTGTAGCTCTTAACCAGTTAAGAACCAGACTGTTATGCCTCATGTAAGAACAGTGCATTGCACATCTTCTGGTCTTCAAAGGGACAAAAAAGTAAACTTTAATTTAACATGTTATGGAACTTTACCTAATAAAGCAAAGACACACCCACTGGTGGGAGGTGCTTCAGCTCACCTGGTGTCCAGACAGTTACTGTATTGCATTCTGTGTCAGAGCTGAGCCACTAGTTACAGTTCTACATAGAATGTGATGGCAACAGTCCATAGTTTGAATTGTCATGAGATTTGAATAAAGCAACTGCTAGTAGTGGGATTTCTCTTGTTTTAATTAGTGGTATAATAGACTACAGTATATGTGTGTGTGTGTGTGTGTGTTTGTGTGCGTTTTCTCTTCTTCATTCTCAGACTTTACTAATCCTTTAATTTATTTATATAGGAGTTACTAATCACATTTCATACTGCCGTCAAATATATCTATGTACATGCACATTTTCCTATTGTGGTCTATAACTAGACAGGAACAATTAATTATCTGAAAATTATTGGGGTGGTTCTGTAAAATGTTAATGTAACTTCTTCCCCCACCATGAGCTCTTATCCCGAGATGTGCCAATATTCTATTTGGGAATTGAATTAAACAGACCTATTAATTTCCTATCACCCATAAGAAGAAACGCCTTCAACATAATACCAAGATCCGTGTTCTGCTGCTTAACAGATCTGTTCATCCAAAGACAACCCCCCATCCCCGACATGCTCAACACACACGCACTTTTCAAAGGAACCTCAATGATACGCTAAACTAAGCAGATCTTGTGTCATTTTGTGTTTATTTTTGTCTACAACAGTAAGTGGTGTGAAGTATTGGAGTGGAACTTGGAGTCCACATAAGTGCAAAGTTGAAAGTTTTCAGTAGAGAAGACAAAGAAGGACCAGATCTTTAAGATGGTTTAACTTGGTCAAATTCCGCTAACCGGTGTTGCAAGTATTGCAGACTTGCATCTTCTTCTATTGTCCATTGTGTGCATTCCCATTCCACATATCTCAAATGAGGTTTGTATGGAGGCAGGATCCATTTCTTTACAGCTTGAGCCAGTCTCTGGCACTGAAAAATGGATGGCGCTGGATTTCAAAAAATCCTAAGTATGAATTCCCTCCAAGGCGCTCCCCGGGCTTCTTCTCAAACAGTCCCTTCAAGAGAAGTGACATCTCAGATGACAGGAATGATGGAATTTTAGTGGTCTCTTCAAAATGGCTCATCATTTTGGGACAGTCTATGAGGTGTGGAAGGGAAGTGAATGGATAGCCCCCTATTGCAAGCTGAAATAAGATAATCGTCCAACAGTTGATTCTGAATCCATATTTATTTCCATTAATCACATCAGGTGCAGCATACAATAGGATTCCACACCTCATTCATGTTCCAACATATGGTCCAGTGCCTTCCTTACACAGACCATATAGTCTGAAATATTTGTGTCTGTCACTGTCTAATAGGATGTTTTCAAGTATCAGGTTTTGGTGAATTATTGATCTTTTATGAAGGAAGTTAATGGCAGTGGCCAGTTCTGCTCCTTAGAACCTGACATGGTCTTCACACCATGTATATATTAGATCAAGCCAGCAAGTATTAGCATTACCCTCAGTCATAGGAAAAGAGCATTGTATTGACCCCAATATATATATTAATCTACAGGTGGTATAATACCATCCATAGAGGTTCACATTTACTAGATTTATTATATTAGGTTGCTAGTTTTATGGGAGTTGATTTTCCACTCTCTAGATGAACAATCATGACCATTAAAAGAGCAGTAAACTTCTTTTTGTGAAAGAAATATATATATTGTAGGGCGTTGCCTGTTGAGTAAAATAAAGGTACTCCTACTATTGATAGGTGCATATTTCCAGAGTTATTACAGTTTAAACCCATCTTTTTCCATTAGCAGTGCCCTCTAGTGGTCAAATTCCAATTAGATATTCTGTCAAATGATCAGCCTGGTAAGTGAGCTCAGCAGAAGTCAGAATGTCGCCACGGCGACACTAGCAGCAGGAAGCAGGAACAAGCAGGTCTCTGGAACAAGCCGGTTCAGGTCACGGAGCAGGAAGTCAGCCAGGCCAGGTCGGTACACAGAGGTGGTTCTCAGACAAGCCGGGTCAATCATGAGCAGGAACGTCAGCCAAGCTGGGTCAGTACACGGAGGTGGTTCTCAGACAAGCCAGATCAGTCACGAGCAGGAACGTCAGCCAAGCCGGGTCGGATCACGGAGCAGGAACACAGGAGCGTAGTCAAGACAGGCCAAATCGGTACACAGGGATCAGGAACGCACGAACACAGCTACAGCAACACTGGCTCTGGAACACCACGAAAGGGCACCTGACAGGTGTCAATGGCCAGGCATAAAAAGGTCACCAGGGGCAGGCCAAATAGACTCAGCCAATCAGAGTGCACCACAAGCGAGTGTGACAGAGAGGGATCACGGGCACCATGATACCTGCCCCCCTTGACAAGTTTTTCTGGTTTTTCCCTTATCTTAATTGAAGATTATCCTTCTCTGCAATCTAACTGGGCACCTCCCTTCTGCTCTGGCTGAGCAGTGTTACATCAGTAAAAGGGGAATCAGGAAGTTAGTGTTGTGGCAAAGGACAAATGCACTCTACATGCTATATATGTTGCTGTAGGACTCACAACTGACTTTCTGCTACTTATTTCTCCACTACAGCCCTCAGAAGTAGTAATCTAGTGCTAGGAAATGTTACACCAAAGGAAACAAGCAAAAAATGTGTTAGAATAGGAGAAAGATATACTGAATAGGTGAAAAAGGAAGAAAATGTAGCTTTGGAGAAAAAAAAAGACAAAACGTTTGTGAAACAAGAGAAAAATCTTCAGTTTTTGGTTAAAAGTCATGCAGGAATGTTTTCATTTTTCACCCACAATATTACAGATCCGGCAGGAGTAGCCATTTGTCCAATATCTGCCCTGTCACACTACTCGGACTGCGTTGGGTCTGCGCTGTGATTGGAGCAGGTGGCCATTGATCTGGTGCAGGTTCACTCTAGTGCTTGTAACTGTATATATGTATGTGCTTCTTTATATCTAAACAGTGTGTACGTATGTCATTTTTTAATATGTATGTAAATTTATGAGTATGTATATATAATGATTCTTTGTGTAAATATTTAATCCTTTACTGAAAACTATAGAGGACATATTTGAAAACTAGAGAAATCTCAATGTATTCTATCAGGTAAAACATTTTCTAAATAAATAACTAATCCCGGTGCTGCTCCGACATGTGTGCTAAACAGATCAGGCATTTTCTCACAAATCGGTGTAGGGTGTAAGGTCTTACATTTCAGGACAATCACAGGAGACATCCTGATTGTGCAGTATGGACTGCCACATGTGATTGGCTGTTAGAATGCTGCCTCTTGATTGGCCAGTGCTTATTGTTCAGAAAGTGACTGGGTCCGTCTGTTGTGTAGAATGAAAGTTAATGGCTATCTCCCGGTTGCAAGCTGAAGATAATGCCAAGCGCCCACCAGTTGATGCTGAATCCTTAAGCACTTCATGTGCAGAATACAGCAGGGTTCCACACTGTATCCATGTCCCTCCATATGGATCAATGCCTTCCTTATACAGGCCATAGTCAGAAATCTGTCTGTCCATCACTGTCTAAAAGGATGTTTTCAAGTATCACATTTTGGGGAATTATTGATCTTTCATGAAGTTAGTTAATGGCAGTGGCCAGCTGACATTGTCTTCAGATCACGTATAGATTAGATCAAGCCAACAAGGAATAGAGCATTGTATTGATCCCAATTAATATATTGACCTACAGGGGGTATAATACCATCCACAGAGATTTGCATTGTATAACTAATATAAATCAATTGTGTATATAGAGCACTGCTTAACAGAGGTTCAGAAGTAACCAGGAGATGTCAGTCGATTGCAAAGCAACTTTATATCAAATAATTCCTCTTTCCCATTATATTTTAAATTATTCACATAAGCTTCTTGAGGGATACTAGGCTATGTAGAACAAAAGGTGAGAGATGCTCAACTAGGCTCATGAGCTAGCAAATTCATGCAAGAAGCTCACTAGCTGTTTCCCTTGTTCAGAGAGGAATTGTCTGGCATTTCGTGGCTGGACTGTCGTTTGGCAGGACCAGTATGATATGCTTCAGAAGATTTCCTCTCTGTGTATGGCACTGATGAGCTAAAAAAGATTGCACCCAGGGCGCGAGGACACAGTCCCAGTGAGCTCCTTGCATGTATTTGCTAGCTCATGAGCCTAGTTAAGCATCTCTCACCTTTCTTTCTACATATGCAAATTGCTCTTGGGGTTGGTCACCCTAAGAGTAATGAGGGTAATCCAGACGTGGACCCCTTGCTCACAGTGCCTAGAGGGATCAGCTGCACCTCACCGATGAGGCCCAACAAGGCCGAAACGTACGTCTGGGGTTAGCCGTTTCCCTTGTACAGAGAGGAATTGTCTGGCATTTTGTGGCTGGACTGTCGGTTGGCAGGACCAGTATGATGTGCTTCAGAAGATTTCCTCTCTGTGTATGGCACTGATGAGCTAAAAGAGATTGCACCCTGGGCGCGAGGACACAGTCCCAGTGAGCTCCTTGCATGTATTTGCTAGCTCATGAGCCTAGTTGAGCATCTCTCACCTTTCTTTCTACATACTAGGCTATGGCAGCTGGAACTGATCCCCAGCCAACAAAGGGTTAATTTACAAAGGCAACATGGCAGTGTATTTATGAGAAGGTGTACCCTTATTATACAGAGGATAAGTATTAAGGAACGCCAGTATTTTTAATCACTTTATTTTATTTCAATAAGCATGATATATGTTTTCTAAATAGACATAATAAAAGTTATATCTTAATGTTTGGAACATGGTCAAGAAATGTGAAGCGCCCAGGGTAACAAGTTGTTATTGTTTCACAATACTGAATAGCAAACACAATAATGCCCCAATTCTCTTTTTTGTATTACAGACATGCAGCACAAGTAAAATGCAAAATTCAATCTAATTGTGAGATGGTCTTCAGACAGACAGCTCCTGTACATTTGGAAGTGGTTCTGCATGTCCACCCCCAATCTACTCCATGATGTAACAGCCTACTAGATGTCTGCATGCAGTAGAGCAGTCCAATGAGGAAGGAACACTCACGAGCTTGATACAAAAGCCTCTTCTCCATACAGATGAAGTCAAGGTCCTTACAGGCTATGGTCTTCTTTATCACCTTCATAGAATACTAGCTGTTGTTTGTCCTCCTTTGATGGGAGCAAGGATACTTATAATCTAGGTGTGGTTTCGTCAGTGAATAACGTATCTGCAAAATCACCAGAGGCAGTTAAGCTGCTGCAACATTTAGTATTATCTTGTTTCATTCATAACATTTGGATTAAATTGATCCATATATCGGGTTGCAAAAATGTGATTGAAGACGCTCTCTCATCTACAGCTAGAGAAATTCTGAAGATTTGCTCCTCAAGGAGAGGATACAGCAACAAAATGTCCGTATTACCTTTGGAATTTAATATATAAAACAGAACGTGACAGAACTTTCAGTCATCCAGTACATGGGCTGCGTACACGGCTGAATTGGAGGACTGGGTGCAGTTCAGCACAAGTTTGAGTTTGATCCATTCACAGGCAATTGGAAACTGGCGTTGTGTTATGTTATGTGTTATGAGGCCTGGAGGAGATCACTCACCAGGAGTTAAGGGGAAAACTTCTTGAAAGTGCCATAGAAAAAGCAGTCCTTTGTGGGGTGGGGGCCAAACCTGCCCACAGAGTAGACATTATGGCTATGGGGGTTGGCCATAAAATGTATGGCATGTTAAGAGATTCTTATAATAAATATTTTTAGTAAATTGGTGATCTACTGGCTATTAGGGCATAGCTATTTATGTGGTTTAAAAGGTAGTTCTTAGGCTTATAGGGCTAAGAGCACAATATGGTATTTGTTATTTAAAAGCAATAATATCACGACAGATCTCATGTTTCTAAAGGCATTGTAACATTCAGTGGAGAAGAGGAGGATAATTTACAACCTCTTCTTCCTCCTCTGGCAGCAGGTTCCTCTCTGAAGATGTTGGTGCTGATGTATCCAGGTCTGTCTCTCTGGGACACAGGGGTGTGCAGCACATTGCTTTGAATTACATTACTCATCTGTCTGACCCTTTAAAGGGTTAAATCAGTGGTGCAGTTGGTCTGGTCCAGAGCTGCACATTGTATCCATTTCTTCACCTTCACAATTAGTTTTGCCTCAAAATGGAAGCGACGCGTCACAGTAACCAAGATTCATATGAAAGATCCTTAAATACACCCACGTGCCTCCTCACCAGTCCTTTATTCACTATAATAGTCCATCAGACATTCACCTCACTGTCAGTCCACACAACCCAGACAGCACTGGGTGGCACATCCGTCCAACACTGACATCCCACACTGATACCCACCACTGCGCTCTGGCACAACAATAGTTACACATAATCTTAGTCCTATTGCTTTCCTACTGTACTGGTGTCTTACACGTCCCCTCTGTTCAGTTACTAAAATAACTGGGAGGGAGGAAGAGAGAGCACAATGGGGGGCACATGGGGTGGTGAGAGCAGTGTACCAGTCTAACACATGGCACACGGCTGTGCCAGCCAGCACTTCCCAACAGTCACAAACCACCATCCCAAACACAAAATGGGTAACACCACATACAGGTAACGCCAAAAGCACTTCCATATGATCCCAATCTTCCACAAGGTGTCACCTCCACCAACATCAAGGAGAAATGGATGAAGTGGTCACTATGTGTCCAGTACACAGTCCTGCACTGAGGCTGATGTACTAGGGAAAAAAAGTGGTACAATCCTGGAGCAAACCAGCTGTACCATAGAGTGAAAATAGTTCATATTAATGTAAATGGGACTTTTAACCCCTTGCATGTTAGTAAGGGTTAATTAAGAGGCGTTACTGTTCTTTGAATTAATTTTATATATTGTACAGTGAGTTAATTCTCTTTAGAAGACGGGATTAGTCCTTGTGTAAGGGAAATGTCAGCAGGACTTTCATTGGTACTGTCAGACCAAGTCCTTCCTCCAGTCTATACATCGGCGGATAATGATCTCTCGTATTGTAGTTCTTACACCGATTGGTCAGCAGAGCTCCATGGGGATGATCAGGGGACGAGAGTAACACAATGTCTGGCAGTGAGCTCCAGGCGAATGGAGTCCTATAAGGCTGGACTGCATGAGAAGTGACCTGTATTATTCTGTCCAATTTGTCGCCATGGGGTGTGTGTAGTCCTAGGATATGCACCAATGGACTACTGAAATGTCACTAATAGCGAGTGTCTTAATGGGAAGTTAAAAATGTTGTTGTTGTGAAAAGGGCGCATGTAAAATGTCACCTTTAAATTGACTGTCTGACCTCATCAACTAACCCAACCCTAAGAAATAAAATAATTGCCGTCTTAAACACTGACATCCTCATGGAGGACATTGACTTAAGGAGGGTCCTGGGTCCAAAAGTATCCACAGGATTCAGGGGGGAGCAGAAATATTAAAGATAAAATAGTATCCACTCATATGAAATATGGAAAAGACAAGAAAAAGAAAAAAATGAATTAAAGGCTCCCATCTTTGTGGCACATGCAGACTCTGTTCCCATATGAAACAGGAAACAGAAATGCTGGACCGTTTTGGGAATGTACAACACACTTCCTAATATATTAACTGCAACCCATCAGGGGTTTTGTACTGCTTAGTGCCCATGTTCCTCAAGATATGTAGATATGACCACAAGACCACGCAAAGAAAAGTCATAGATCATGTGGGAAAAATAAGACAATCTCCCCTAGATGTAATTAACCCCTTAAGGACCGGTGGCTGTCCTGACACATCACTGATGTCCATGCCTTAAGAACCGAGACGGTTCCGGCACCTCATGGGTTTTGTGCTATCTGTATGGGAGTTTGAAACGGACTGCTTCAACACGGGACAGGTCAGTTTCAGACTCGTATAGGTGTTCCTTAAGAAGTGTTCAACACCAGGACCACTGGTCATTAAGGAAAATAACAGTACCTCTGGTACAATATAATTGACATTGGTGTGCAGACATTTCTGCTAGAACACAACTGCAGCACATCCAAAATGACACATTGGGGTCTAGATTGTTAATTTGGGTAGTAGAGGTTGCAATCTTAATGTTTTCTTGTAAAAATAATGTTGTTGGATATTTCAATTACATAATAAGAATACATAATTTTCAACATGATTTCTTTTATAAATATATTTAATAATATCCCTTCATTTATCTTAATGATAATCTTATGTATTATAAAACCAGTTGAAAAAAATGTAAATCTAGCATAAGATTAACATTCTTTTCAGTTAATTTTAGAGATGGAGCACTGTGATCCAGTGGTTTATCAAACTGGTATTAATATATTATAATTCCACTTGATACAGCAATATTATTAATCCATAGCTTATGGGTATAATATAGGAGCAGGATTCTGTTGCCACACATCTCGTATTTGCCTATGACTAGGATCATTTCTCTGGTATGTAATTTAATAAAGGATGTGATGCTTTGTGATGCGCTTGTTTGCCATACCGCTCACTGTTCTTTAATTTTAAATACTGACCTGAGACACACATGAAATTTGGATTTAAAGTGTTAGTAATGTCTAAAAAAACTTTTTTGCATTTAGAAGAGCTTAAAAAGCTGATCTAAATGCAAAAAGATGTATCTCTCAAACCGCTATGGTTTAAGAGATACGGGCATTTAAAGTTTGCTGTTTCCTACTGACAGCTGAACACCAGGCACATGTTTTAGACCATTCCAATGAAGGGATTCCATGTAAGTAACGAGATCTCTGCACTTCTCAAGTGCCACTGTGTCGAACGGCACAAATCTCCTGTCAGTAGGAAACAGCAAACTTTAAACGCCTGTATCTCTTAAACCATAGCGGTTTGAGAGATACGGTTTTTGCATTTAGATCAGCTTTTTAAGCTTTTCTAAATGCTAAAAAGTTTTTTTTAGACATTACTAACACTTTAAAGAAATTTGATTCAGTAGATATTAAATAATGAATTAAATGCACCATTTCCGATCTCCCATACCTTTATGGTGTGAGAGATCAGTTTACAAAGCTCTCCCTTCCCTCCCCTTGCACTGACATCAGCTTTCTAACTTACAGACAGAGATCCCGGTCTGCAGACCGTCCTGAGGTTCTTCAGCAGAGCCGAAATCGCACTAGTTACAAAGAAGTACTTCGCTGGAAAGGTCTACAATGTGTGCTTGCAAACCAGGCCAGGATCTCCGTCTATAAGTTAGAAAGCTGACGTCAGTGCAAGGGGAGGGAAGTGGAACTTCGTAAATCCATGTATTACTATCACTTTAAGTTATAATAACCATGCATGATCATTTTATTTGCTTATGGAGAGTACGTCTGACATACAATGTATAAATATGAGGCGTTGCAATGTGCTGACTTACGGCCTCACTTACTGTGCTAGTAAAGTGGACTCTCACCTACATTAAAGTTATCTGTATTCAAATATTCATCTTCAAGAAAGCATCAATTTGTATTTATTTTTTTAAATAGTCATGGTAAAGGAGATATTCATATTTAAAAATATACATGATGATGTCACTAGTGGCATCGCCGCGGTATAGCTCAGTATTGCAAGACTGTCAGTCACCTCCCCTCCTCCTCTATGTTGTGCCTCATTCCCTCCTCCTTCAGTGACTCACAAATTTTCATGTGACCTGGCGCCCTCACTTCATAATGTGAGTCCAGGTCATGTGGAGGTGAAGTGGAGAGCGTTCATGCACCCTCACCATAAAGTGCCAGCCCTCTTGTCCTACCTAAAAATAGCCCCAGAGGCAAACGGACTGAGCCTTTTGTTATTATGCCAATAAATGTACCCTATTAGTGCCAGAGATGTACCCCACACATTGTTTTTCCATATATATAGGGCACCTCTCTGGCACTGGAGTTTTTACAGCAGTAATATTAGTAATATTTTAATCTATTATGAATTCATAAATGTGTCTCAGTCCTGATCTATTTAATCATTTGTTTTTAATTGTAAGAGTGGATGGTAGTTGATACCGCATAAAAAATTAATAACTAATTTTTTCAATCAAGTTCACTATACAAAGTACATTTATATGGGCTGCAGTAACGAGAAACTGGCCCATTCTGACATCGAATAAAACATTATAACCAATCTTTAGGGAGAACCCATGTTCTCATACAAACGGGTCCAACTTAAAGGACTTCCTTGTAAAAACGAATCCTGAACACTATTACAGGACGAACAAGAGAACTTGGCTTAATAAAGATTCACCTGGGTGTGTCAAGTGCAGTGGTTGTAGCACATGCAGATTCCTAGTAACTAGGAAAAGCTTCAAACAGCCACACACAAACAGATCAGCATTCAGCAAAGCTTATCCTGTACCGCATAGTTGATCGTCAGAGCATCAGAGATGCATTCAGGACTGGTTCCACTGACAAACTAGTGGTGAGATATTTCTTACAATTCACACACATTAGCACCTCTGAAGTGTATGCTGATAGACCAAGAATGAGTATGCACTAGAAGGGGTGACATGACTAAACTCCTATTACAGAGAGATATTAAATAGAGCTGGAATTTACATACTCTTGCCCTTCCTCAATGAACAGTTCTCATAAGCGTGTCTTTTATGAGTTTTTCTGAGACAGTTCTATCTGTTTTGTCACTGACGTTTGGTCAAGGATGATTTTATTCAAGGTTTGGTCATTTCTGCTCAGGAGGTTGGGGTACAGGGCAGAGGCCCTTTCTCCTCCATGTAGACATTCCCAGGGGACTGTCTTCTCCTTCTGTTTGGTGTTGACTGGTTTTAATGGGACATTACTGGTGAAGACTGGTTTCCCCACTAATATCCAGCGACATCTCTTGCCTTGGGCCACCCAGTGAGTTCCTATTGTCTCTTCTGGCGTGGGTTAATACATGTATATCTATATATTTCGATGATCTATCTCTGGATTCCAGATTCCTTACTCTCTAGGAACTCCCTATACCCATTGCTATATCTATCAGTGGTTTATCTATTGGTCTGGCTATAAGGACATTGGTCACATGTGGTATCGTCACTAGATTCTTTTTAACATGGGACAGGTGAAGGCTGCCGTCTGAAACCACAGGAGATTCCTATAGACTATTTCATGGACATGTATTGCATCTGTTATATCCACATGATCTGGATGTATATGAGACTGCAGGAATATACTGCTAGACTGCTGGGAACATATGATTATTGGGGTACTGTTGAAATCCTAATGGTCACAGCTACCTGTGGAACTATATGGAATAACAGACCCTTAACAGTTCTCTGTGCCGTATATCTGTATCCGCTTGTACTCCTTGACATCCAGAAGCAATGTCCGATGGCTGTTTTGGGAACTATAACCTAGTTCCTTGTTATTATGTTGTCCACACAACTTATGAACAAGGGAACTACTCACAGGCCTGCAGAGCACATGCTGATCAGGGGACGTGTGGATAGTTATTATGGTCTATGATCCACCCATGGAGCTGTGTTATATCCTGTTCTGCATTTGCCATAATTTCCTGTGTGTTTTAGTTGACCCTTGGGGTGCCAGAGTGGTGTCCAGCACTCTGTGTTGAGGTGCGTTGGATGCCTCTCTGGCACTCAGGGATTAATAGAGGAATCACAGTTATAGGGTGCTCTCTGGGGAGGTCAGGGTTCAGTTGAGTTCATTGCATACACTTATTGGTGTTCCCTTTTTTGATTGGCTGTTGTGCAGAGTACCGCATTGTGTCTAGTACAGGAGTAATGCGGGTCTCCAGCGCATTGCAGACCAGCTGGGATCTGACCTTTTCCTTTGTTTCTTGTCTCTTATTGCTCTTTACACTGCACAAGACAATGCTGTGCACACCTATCTCACACACCAGATCAGTGTAACAGTATATTTATGATGTGAGGTAGTGTTACAGTATTTCTACACATTATGTATATATTTGGTGATTGCATTGTATTTGATTTGGTAATCCACACTTATCTATATGTCTGTTTCTACATTGGATGTGTGATTCTGTGTATATATACATTGTATATCTGTCCCTTAGTCTGGACGAGGGATTCATTATACAGCCACTTTCTCTCTGTTGGTGCTAATTACAGCAGCATTGGCTGCTCTTAATTGAGCACTAATTAAGGCTTATTATTATCCCCTCCTGCCCAGATGGGGGGTTGGTTTGTGGGTATTATTGTTCTTTTCTGGATTGTACTGAGAAAGGCACTATTCTGTGTGAAACATCGATCTAATACAATACATTAACGGTGTTTGAGCTTTCTAAAATGTCCTTCAGTATGCGGATTTTTTACGATCTTATAAATATACAATATTTTGAGATTTGAACTAAACAGAACTTTGAATTTCCTTTTTTATCGCCCATAATAAGAAATGGCTTCTACTTAATGCCAAGATCGATCTGTTTATACCAAGACAACCCCACTATCCCCTGACACACCCGACACACCCACACCCATGACGTGCACACACTCTCTACACACTTTTCAAAGGAACCTCACTGATATGCTAAACTAAGATCTTTCATGAAGGAAGTTGATGGTAGTGGTCAGTTCTGCTCCACAGAACCTGACATGGTCTTCAGTCAGACACCTCCTGTACAGCTGCAATGAATTCTGCATGTCTCCCCCACTCAAATAGTCCGTGCCATAACATAGCTTGCTAGATGTCTCTATGAAGTAGTGCAGGTCAGTGAGGAAGGGGCAATCATAAGCTTGGTACCAAATCCTTTTCTCCATACAGAAGAAGTCCATGCCCTGACAAAGTACGGTTATCTTTTTCACCTTCATAGCATACTTCTTCTTGTTATCTTTTCATTGGAACAATACATTGGAATATGCTCCTCCCAGATCTTTAATGATGTCAAAGTTGTTTATGTTCTTGCAGCCCCCAGAAAGGTCTTTGGCATTCTCGTCTTCAACTGGATAGTCTGCTGCAGGATGGCTTCTGCTCTTAATTTTCTGTTCATCAGTGGACATGATGGAGACCACTGGAGAGGTTGTCACTGGAACATCTTCTTCTAAACACATTGTAACATTCAGTGTAGAATAGGATGACACTTTAGCAAAAACATCTTCCTTTGGCAGTAGGATCATCTCTGAAGAGGTCTGTGCTGAAGTGCACAGGTCTTTCTGTCTCCCTAGGACACTGCATTGTTCTGTGTCACAGTGAGGGACTAATGTGTTACATCTCTAATGCACTACAGTATCACAGATCAGGCAGGAGTAGCCCTTTGCCAAAAATCTGAGCCGACACACTACACAGACTGCATTGAATATGACCTGTGATTTGAACAGGTGACCATCGATCTTGGCAGTTGTTTCACTCTTGTGCTTGTAGAGAAACAGCATAATCCAATTAGCCTGCTGAATAGAGCAGGCATTTTCTGACAAATCCATGTAGGTTGTAAACTCTCAAGTTGACGGCACAATTGCTACCTGAGATCTGCTGTAGAATGGAGTTGATGCCTATGGGGGCTGTGTTCAAGGCCCTGTAGATCGACCTGAGGCATCAGTTTCATAGTTCAGTTTCTTCACGGTCCCAAAGCCCATGACTCCTAATTTTAAGAATCCTCCCCCTTTTCCTTCACTCCCGCCCCAATACCGTAACCCCAACAGAACTCACTGTCCATAAACATAGTGAAACAGATACAGGCAGTGATGCAAGCGGCAAATTAAAAAGGCCAGTTTTCTTTTATTTACTGGATTTGACCTATTTGTTAAGGGACCCCTGTTAAGACCCTCCCAACCTTAATACGGAGCCCCAGACCCATAACCCCAGCTTAGGGTATGACCAGATCCCAGCTTCCTGCTGCTGATGAATGTATGAGAAACTTTCAAGCAACCCTGATGTAAAATGCGTACCCTGCCCCCAAGCAGTGGCTACCACAAATCGCTGAGGAGACTAGTTAAACATAGCTGATCCACCATGGCCAGTCCACCGTGCCTCCCCTTACATAATTGTTTACGTGACTTTAGCCCACCCTCATTGTGAACTGACTGCCAGGCCAGTGCCCTACCCACACCATAACCTTTCTAGCTAAGCTGCACTTTCTGGACCTGGGAACTGCCACCCACAGAGGGGACTCCAAATGGGAACCATCTAAGCAAACCCATAATGCTGTAACCTTATGCAAGTTTCTAAGGTTCTGCATGTATCAGTATTAAAGATATCTAGGCCTTTTTATGACTGGTGCACACATCATCTAGATCCCTAATGGTGATCTCTATGCCTGATGGTGCACCCCTGTAGAGAAGTGATAAACCGTGTGACGGTAAAATGTACTTTATTCTAGCTGCTTCTATGGCACAAGGCCACCTCAACACCCTCCAGCTCAGCCTATCCGCTTTACTTGTGGACAGACTGACTTTATTATCTGGCATGTTACTTAAATGATTAGGAGACCAACCAATGAGATGGATGTGAGGTCCTTGCCTCCTGCATGACCATGCCTGGGCTCAACCACTTTGCCAGTTTGAACTTGTCCTCCATCTGTTCCCATGGTAAACCCCGCTAACCATATAAGCTGATCGTTATAGGTTTCTCGTCTAGTCCTAGCTGACCATAGCCAGCATGTCTTCCCACCCAATTCATGGTGGGAGGCCCAGAATAAGGACTCTTGTCTGTACTTCTGGTGTAGCCAGTCCAAAAAAGATTAGTATTGACACTTGTGAAATTGTCCACAATGTAACCAAACAACTGGGGGTCTCCCTTTGAGATCGATCCTGTGTGGTCGATCCACGGACAACTACAGCAAGGTTTGTGCTTATTTTATATCCACTTGTATACAGTGATGGTCTTTGGTTTTATTCCCTTCACACATATGGCTGTCGGTGCAGGATTTTACCATTGTCTGACTATATCTCAAGTGTTGAATTTTTGTCTTAGTGTTATCCAGTCTATTACACAGGTGACATATATGTTGTATAGGTGACAATGTTATATTTTTAATGAGTTGAACTCTTGTCCCCTTGGATTACATTTGATATAATTCTCTCCTCCCATGTTATATGTATATAGGTGCTGCAAATTCACCCTTTTATTTTTTCCGTTTTAGCCTTTAGGTGGGGGGCTAGATTTGCTATTGCTGTAGATTTATAGATCTGCACATTTACTAGATACATTATTTTAGGATGTTAGTTTTATGGGAGTTTATTTTCCTTTCTCTCTAGATGAACAATCATGACCATTAAGTTTCTCTTTTCCTTCTAATTCATTTAGTACACCCATACCAATTATATACATTTTTATAAAAATAAGTAGGACTTTATTTTAATGCCACATTTATATCTATATGTATATCTATATAATCAATCATTTTGATACGATAAAAAGCTGATAATAAATAAAACACATGTTTATAGGTTTTTCTGTAGTGATCTGTGCTCAGTGCATTTATAACAGGGACTGGATTAATTGTATGAACATTTGTACATACGTCCCAAGTCTCCCCTTATAGCGGGTACTTTCCTTCTCAGAAGAAAATCCTTATGTCCCTCTTCTGTGGTGTGAACAGAAGTGTATCTCATTGCTCCACAGCAATAAAACCCACATTAACCCCTTAAGGACTCATGACGTGCAAGGACCATCACGGTGGCACTTAAGGGCTGGTGACGGTCCTGGCACTTCATGAAATTCTGGGGTTGCTGCACGGCTGCAGGCCAACCGGTGACCCTGTAATCAGTTAGTGAAAAAGATAAAATGCCCAGTGGTCCATAATGGCCACCCTCCCGTAGATCGGACAGTCGTTAAGGGGTTCATTTTTTCATAAACGTCACTTTGCCTTTGTCATGAAGTGGACTGCTCCGGTCCTGGAGCACTCAGTTACAACCTCCCTGCAGTGACCCCGGTATGTCATGAGGTGTGCTACAATCATTAACCCATGACATGCCAGGACTGCCACCGTTCTTAAACAATGGAATTGTTTGACTGTCCTGGCATGTCTCTAACATGATAACAAAATGACAACCGCTGGTGTTTGGGAGTAAGGTAAACAATCCCTGAGTCCCTCAAAATCACACCCCATTTTTCCAAGCAATGGAGTGCACCACCAAGGTTTAAAGGGCCAGTCATTTTCTTATAAGGCCGTCAGGGTCCCCAACTGTCAGTGTTTAAAGGGACAAATGTCATTAAGGCAGGACTTCGGGATCTAGTTTCAATAGCTATGACCCTTTCTCCCTGTACTTAAAATAAATAAACACAAATAAACCATTTGAACCATTGTGTACTACTGGATCATGTTCATTTACAATGAATTTTTTTGATGCAAGGCAAATTATCACAGTAACACGTGAATAATTACTACATATTCTAGATGAGAATTAATGAAATTTAGTTATTTCCAACACTTCATTTTTGTGTATTGGCTCAACCTTTTGAGGGCCAGAAGTATTGTTCATCCATCTGGCATTTAGAGGGTTAAATGTCCATCAGGAGAGAACAGAGATCAGAGCAGCTGTTAATCCACTGCCTGTTACATAATCTCCCCTGGAATATTCCTCCTGGCCAGCAGATTACACAGCAGTGTTTTGTGTTTGACTCCTGATATTCGCTTGTGTAGAGTATTATAATAACCATATACTTGATTGGAACAGATGACTTTGTAATGAAGACACTTTCCCTTTAAGATTTCCCTGCCAGAGATCTGTGAAACCTTATGCGCTCTAATGTATTACATGGCAATTATACCTGTAGGAAACTAACTCTTAACCTGAGTGTTAAGCTTTTATTGGTTTGTGTGGGAAGATCAACTCCATAATATTTTAAATTTATCTCGAAAATATTAGAATAAGAACCAATTTAAAATCTATTCCGTATAACATTAATAATAATCTACCTCTAACAGCAGTGCATAACATCCAAATATCTCCACACTCTACTACAGTAGATAGAACACATCATTAATATAACCACATTCTGCTAAGATATAGAGCATAAGTATTGGGTGTAGTTGGGGTTTCCAGGGAATTTAAACAAAAAAAAAACAAAAAATGTATTCAAAAAATGTTCAATAACACTCCTGTGGGAATTTCCCCCTCATGCCCTTAATATTGTGGAATTATATTAATACATCTGTGCCCCGCATGTGGTCACAATTTTATACATTTTAAAGACTACCTTGGCACCATTAACATAGAATTAATAAGAACAGTGGAGAGAGAGAGTGCATATTAAGAGGGAGCAGGTGAAAGAGGACACAGCTACATGGGGACAATACCCAGAGATGCACAAAGTGCAAGAGGGACACGGGCCTGTATTCACTAAAGTTCAAAGAGGGATGAAAATACCAATGTCTTGTCGGAGCTGTGTTGAAACAACAATGACAGTATGCACTAGTGTGTCTTCGCCATCACATCACCATCAGTCCGACAAAAATCTGACAGGTTTACAAATTCTCACTCATCACATCGACAATGGCCGATTACCATATGGAAATTAAGCATAATCACTCATTTCCATATGGAGGATAATGAAACCGTTTCCTATACAAGGGGTGTGTTGATATGTTAATGTGGCACTTCACCACATTAACTAAACTCTAATAGTAGTCTCTACTGTTGGAGTTCACAGTCTCAACTTCAGTTACCATAGAGGTTGGCAAAGTTGGGATCTCCCTGTACTTTCCTATACAGTAACAGCCCTCAATCACAAGGGAAGGGTTGTGAACTATTATTGATGTGGAAGCTGATGAGGCTGAAAAAAAAGATGCGTCAATCAAGTCCAGCCCATGCCAAAACACCCCTGTTGATACAGAAGGCAGCAAAAACAACCCCACTGAAGCCTTTTCCAATTTAGCCCCAAGTAGGTAAAAAAGAATTCCAACCTGACCCCAAATGGTATCTTTCCTCTTGTCTTAATGGCTGATCTCTCGTTCTTAGCTCAGTGGTGTGGAGTATTGGAGTGCAAAGTTTTAAGTTTCAGTACAGAAGACAAAGGAGGACCAGATCTTTAAGATGGTTTAACTTGGTCAAGTTCTACAAACAGATGTTGCAAGTACTGCAGACTTGCGTCTTCATATTCTTCTGTTCATAGTGGCCATTCCAAAGATATCTTCACTGGACGCTTGTATGGAGGCTGGATCTGTTTCTTTTCCAGCTTCTCCCAGTCCATGCCATTGAAAAATGGATGGTGTATTTCATCAAATCCCAAGTCTTAATTCCCTCCAAGGCGCTTCCCCGGCTCCTTCTCCAACAGTCTCTCCAAGAGAAGAGACAGCTCAGGTGACAGGAATGGTGGAATTTTTAGTGGTCTATTCAAAATGGCTTTCATTTTCTTGGGACAACCTATGAAGTGTGGAATGGTAGTGAATGGATACCTACCTGTTGATAGCTGAAATAAAATAATGCCAAGCGCCCACCAGTCCATGCTGAAACCATCTTTTTTTCCGTTAAGCACTTCAGGCGCGGCATACATCACGGTCCCAATGCCTTCCTTACACAAGCCATAGTCGGAAACTTTTAGGTGTTCGTCACGGTCTGATAAGAGGTTTTCAAGTGTCAGGTTTCGGTGAATTATTGATCTTTTGTGAAGGAAGTTAATAGCACTGGCCAGTTCTGCTGCATAGAACCTGACATGGTCTTCAGGAAGCCAGCTCTTCCAGTACCTCTGCAAGTGGTTCTGCATGTTTCCCCCACTCAAGTAATCCATGAAATAACAAAGCCGGCCGCTAGTTGTCTGTATGCAGTAGTGCAGGCCAACGAGGAACGGGCACTCATAAGCTTTGTACTGAATCCTCTTCTCGCTAATGATGAAATCCTTGTCCTCACAGGCTTCGGTCTTCTTCATTACCTTCATTGCATACTTCTTCTTCTTGTAGTCTTTTGATTGGACCAACAATACATTTAAATGTGCTCCTTCTCCCAGCTTTTTAATGATGTTAAAGTCTTCAAGGTTCTTCCAGTCCTGAGTAAAGTATTTGGCATTCAGATCTTCAATTGGATCATCTGCTGCAGGACTGGAGACCACTGGAGAGGTTGATACTGGAGAACATTCGTCTTCTAAAGACATTGGACTATTCAGCGGACAATAGGATGATTCTGTAGCAACATCTTCCTTTTGCAGCAGGTCCATCTCTGAAGGTGGTTCTGGTGTAGACCATAGGTCTTCCTGTCTCACTGGGACACGGCATTGTTCTTTGTCACAGTGATGGACTAATGTGTGGCATCTCTTGTGCACTACAGTATCACAGGTCAGGCAGCAGTAGCCCTTTGTCCAAAATCTGCGCAGACACACCGCACAGACTGCATTGAATATGTGCTGTGACTGGAACTGGTGGCCCTTGATCTTGGGCAGTTCTTTGACTCTAGCGCTGTTAGAGATGCAGCATAATGCCAGCAGCGTTCTGAATAGAGCAGGCATTTTCTCACAAATTTGTGTAGGTTATAAACTCTCAACTTGACAGCACAATTGCTACTTGAGATCTGCTTTAGAACTGAGTTGATGCCTATGGGGCTGTGTTCAAGGCCTTGTAGATCGATCTGAGGCATCCGTTTCATAGTTCAATCTCTTCACCATCCTAAAGCCCATGACTCCACTTATTTTAAGAATCCTCCCCCATTTCCTTCACCCCCACCCCAATACCATAACCCCAACAGAACTCACTGTACACAACCATAGTGAAAGTGACATAGGAATTGATGCAAGCGACAAATTAAAGAGGTCAGTTTTTTTTTATTACACCAGAATGTATATTTGAAACCAATTTTGGTATGAGAGACATCACATCCAAATCTTAGAGATGATGGTGACAGCAACCTCCAGGAATTATTTGAATTAATTTAGGAAAATGAAACGCAGACACTAAGTACTTTGAAATCTAAATCTATGTTTACACCACCTATACATACTTGTCCGCAGGTTAAAATATTTGGAGAATTGGTTATGATGGATATACTCAAATTACCTCAGAAAAAAGGTCCGTACAACTTTTCTAAACAACAGAGCGATGCCATACAGGAAATTCAAAGTTGGGATGATGTAGAGGTAAAACCCTCCGATAAAGGGGGTAATATAGTTCTATGGCCCAAGACTTTGTATCTTGCAGATGTATTTATCAGCTCAATAATAAAGATTGCTACAAGAGACTGCTTTCAGATCCTACACAAGAATATTTAACAATGTACATTAAGATCATTGAGGAGGCCAGTGAAATGGCAGTTATGACAAGTAAGGAAAAAAAATTCCTTGAAGTTACTCATCCAATTGTACCAACATTGTATTTGTTGCCTAAAGTGCACAAAAATCTCAAAACACCGCCAGGGAGAATAGTCTCAAGTATAGGAAGCCTATGTTAGAAAGCGTCCCAATATTTAGATAATAAATTGAGAAAGTATGTTGTGCAACTTCCCTCGTATATTAGGGATACTACTAATCTTTTGGAAAAATTAATAGCTCTTCCAGTTGAGCAATCTACGGTGCTAGTTACATGTGACGTGGAATCATTATACACATCTATTCAACATGAAACTGGCATCAGGGCAGTTGAATATTTTTTAGATGTGGATGAGAGCATCAGCGATAATCAGAAACGATTTATACTGAGACTTCTTTGTTTCATTTTGCTTCATAACTACTTTGTTTTTAATAATCATTATCATCTTCAGATACAAGGGACCGCTATGGGGGCAGCTTGTGCCCCCACATACGCGAACATCTACTTGGGATGGTGGGAACATACAGTGGTATTTGTTGATACTCTTTAAGAGTGGAACAATCATGTCTTAAGTTGGAACAGATACATTGATGATCTGTTCATTTTGTGGGATCATGATTTGAAAAGTCTACAAGAGTTTATAAACAGGTTTAATACTAAGTGGATTAATTTGAAGGTGACATCGGAATATAGCCTAGAACAGGTAAATTTTCTGGATGTCACTATCAAGAAAGGAGTAGATGGTCAATTACACACTGATGTTTTCAGGAAAAGCACTGCCACTAACAGCATCTTGCATGCAGATAGTTTTCATTCTAAGTCAGTTATAAATTCTGTACCCACTGGCGAATTTTTAAGAATAAAACGTAATTGCTCTGATGATGTCACTTTTCAAATCAGAGCTAATGAATTAACATCTAGACTTTTGGCCAGGGGGTACAGTAAAACACTTATTAAGAAAGCAAGAAATAGAGCAGTTTATACTCCACGGGAATCACTCTTATGTAAGAATAAGCATAAGAAAGTAGATTAAAAAATCAGATTTGTAGCTACATATAATAATCAGTGGCAAGAAGTACGGACTATCCTGAATAAACATTGGGGGATTTTAGTGAATGATCCAGATCTGAGGGAGGTTCTGGGTCCTAGACCAGAAATGAGTTGTAGAAGATCACCTAATCTCCATGATAAATTGGTTAAAACTTTCTATATCTCCAAAAAAAAAGAGAAATTTACCTGCTGTTGGTACATACCCTTGTGGGTCCTGTCAGATATGTCCACTAATCAGGAATTTAACTAAAATAAAGGATCGATTCGGAAAATGGCATACAATCACTGATTATGCAAATTGTAATGCAACTAATGTCATTTATGTGATTAAGTGTCAAATGTGATTTGCTATACATAGGCAAAACTTTTCGTAAATTAAAGGTGCGAATACGAGAACATTTGACTGGCATTTTTAATGCCCAGAGAGATTTGAGACATAATAAAAAAACGTAATAGTTTGGCTAATCACTTCATGAGAGTACATAACTCCAGAATAGAAGGAACTATGGTTCATGTTTTACAAACGATATCATTGGGCATTAGAGGAGGAGACATAGACAAAAGACTAATTCAGACAGAAAATAAATGGATATTCTTATTAAATACATTGTCTCCCAATGGCCTAAATGAGAACATGCAACTTTCAGCACATATCTATCTAGATATTCTAAAAATGTAGGCTTATTATTTCAATCATTATTTATGTAAACTTATAATATATAATATAAATAAAATAAATATAATGGTGTCCAGTCTGTTACCATATAGCTCTGTAGTGATGGTTTTTAATTATTTGTAAAAGCATGGCACACAGTGTCACTATAGAATTTTTAGAGGGATATTGTGGACGATTATTGTTTACATATAATGTTAATAAGCAAATGAAGAGATTTGGCATTCTCTGATATTTATGTAATATGAAGTAATTTTGATATTTCATAATTATTATGCTGATATGTGAAATGTTAGTGAAAATAATTCTAATATCACATATATGTCATTGATGCAAGGTGATTTTATTTGTATTACAAGCCATTAGATTATAATTATCTATATATACCGAATTTTGTCCATTTAATTATACTACTTGTCGAATTGTATACAGAAATCTATATCATTATAATAGGGATTGGACTAGTGATACGTTCTGACCAATGAGGACATGTTATCCTCTTTGAGTTACCTGTAACCACTCCTCTTTTTTACAGGTAACGGATCACTATAAAAATGGCTGAATTGTGCCAGGCTTTACCCTTGATAAAGCCATGTAGGCGAAACGTACGTCGGGGCTACTTTTTATGTGAAAATAAAGAATTATATTTGAGGATTAGTGCTCTCGGATAGATGGTTTAGGGATATGAATTCTTAGTACGTAGCTGTGTATGCAAGTGGTGTGTGATTGATTCCTAGATAGCTTTATTACCAGACAGTGTGTATGTATGCGGTTTGTATCTATTCTGAGTGAGGGACATCGACAGATACAAGAGCTGTTTATCAGCCCTTACTGCGGCTATCAATCGGGTTGGAGTGCTTAGGTAATAATCAACCCGACTGAGACCAACCATAGGCAACTCTCGCCCGCGTGGTAATGGCGTCTGAGTACGCCGTATGGGTGAGATGCAGAGTGCCGTTTCAATTACCGCATATCGGTCTAGGTGCAGTTGGCTTTAGTGTCACTGCCGTATACATATGGTGTGCGGAGGTGGCAATAAATAATTTACTAAATTATTTAACTATCACTGATGTGAGGATTTAATATAGTACTGCTTAGCTGCACGATTAGATAGGAAACAAAGGAGTGTATCGGAACAGACATTTAGCTTTGATACATTGTTTCGGCAGGAGATGTTTATTATGTATACTAAGTGAACATCATTTAATAATATCATACATTATAAGGATACACATACATAGATATTTTTATGCAGTTATACTGTAAGGTACGGATGGTTAAGTCAGACATTAGCTGGCTGGTATTGAGATTGGATTCCTATTGGAGTCCTATGTGGAAGTAATATCACTGCAACTTGTTTTCTGGAATCACACATGTGAGTTTAGTGATCTCAGTCATACATTGTTTAATGTTTTCCCTTTACCACGCAGTGGAGTGTAAGTGTACCTTTTTCCATGTTGTATTTCATTACAACTGGATATATCTCCATTACTGCTAAGAATACTTAATCTGCATCCTAGCGCTGGGGTGCAGTTATCCGTTAGCACTTATAATATTTATATTTTAATTCGCTAGGCTTTTTTATTATAATTTTATATATATTAATAAAAGTTATATTTTATAACGGAGATATACGTGTGATCATGTAAGAGGCCTCCCTAACTAATTATATTCCCTTTGTCCATCTTCTTAGGGGATTGGTATGGTGCTGTTTAAGATATTCTCTTTTTGTTTGGATGCAGTTTTCTTTTATTAACTGGTTTTGACCTATTTGTTAAGAGACCCCTGTTAAGACCCTCCAACCTTAATACAGAGCCCCAGAACCATAACCCAACTTAGAGCATAACCTGATCCCAACTTCCTGCTGATGATGAATGTATGAAGAACTTTCAGGCAACACTGCTGTAAAATGCATACCCTGCCCCCAAGCAGTGGCTACCTCAAATTGCTGAGGAGACTAGTTAGACATAGCTGATCCATCATGGCTAGGCCAGGTTCTCCCCCTTACCTCAGAGTTTACGTGTCTTTACCCACCCTCAGGGTGTCCTAACTGCCGGGCCATTGCCCCACCCACACAGTAACCTTTCTAGCTAAGATGTACTTTCTGGATCTGGGAGCTGCCACCCACAAAGGGGACTCCTAAGGGGAACCATCTAAGCATACCCATAATGCTGTAATCCTACTTGAGATTCTCAGGTTGTTCATATATCAGTGTTAAAGATTTCTAGGCCTTTTCATGACATGTGCACACATCATCTGCATCTCTATTGGTGATCTCTATACCTGATGGTGCACCCCTATAGAAAAGTGATAAACCGTGTGACAGTAAAATGTACTTTTTTCTAGCTGCTTCTATGGCACAAGGCCACCTCAACACCTTCCAGCTCAGCCTACCAGCTTTACTTGTGGACAGACTGACTTTATTATCTGGCATGTTACTTCAATGATTCTTATCAGACCAGCCAATGAGATGAAAGTAAGGTCATTGCCTCCTGCATGCATGACAATGCCTGGGCTCCCCCACTTTGCCACTTTGAACTTCTCCATCTGTTCTCATGGTAAAGACCGCTAACCATACAAGCTGATCTTTATCTGTTTCTCATCTAGTCCTACCTGACCATAACCAGCATGTCTGCCCACCCAATGCATGGTGGGAGGCCCAGAATAAGTACTCTTGTCTGCACTCCCATTGTACCCAATCTAAAAAAGATTAGTATTAACCCTTGTGAAACAGTGTATTGCCCACTATGTAACCAAACAACTGGAGGTCTCCCTGTGAGATTGATCCTGTGTGGTCGATCCACGGACAGTTACAGCAAGGTTTGTGCTTATTTTATATCCACTTGTATACAGTGATGGTCTTTGGTTTTATTCCCTTCACACGTACGGCTGTTGGTGCAGGATTTTACCATTGTCTGACTAGATCTCAAGTGTTGAATTTTTGTCTTAGTGTTTATCCAGTGTATTACACAGGTGACATATATGTTGTATATGTTATAATTTTATTGTTAATGAGTTGAACACTTGTCCCCCTGGATTTCATTCCGATTTAATTCTCTCCTCCAATGGTTTATATATAGGTGCTGCAAATTCACCCTTTTATTTTTTCTGTTTTAGCCTTTAGCCCTTAGGTGGGGGGCTAGATTTGCTATTGCTGCAGATTTATAGATCCGCACATTTACTAGATACATTATTTTAGGTTGCGACATTTTTGGGAGTTGATTTTCCTTTTTTTCTAGATGAACAATCATGACTATTAAGTTTATGTTTTCCTTCTAATTCATTTAGTACACACATACCAATAATATACATTTTTATAAAAAATAAGCACACACATTATATTATATTATATATTTACACACACACACTAGCAATGTGGGACGGCGTTGCCCGTCATGTTATGACCTTTGGGCGTATGTGTGGGAAATGCACACACAGATAAACACAGACATATGTAACACACAGACACACACACACAGTGAGCAGCAGAAACATGCAACAGACATGCACACACAGACACACCGGAGATGCACACATGAACCAACATGGAACAGACACACAACAGACGCACAGACACGCAACAGACATACATACACAGAGGGGACACTGACAGTGATAGACTCCCCTGTGTTTGGAGGGTCGGCTCTTGTTGGTTCTCGGAATCAGCAGGTTCTGTGTGTAGACGTGTGGGCTGTGGCCACCCTGGGATTAGAGTAGGAGCGTTACAGTGCTGTGTAGGTAACAATCTGCAGTATGCAGAAGTAAAATGTAGCCCCCTAGGGACCAGAGAACATCACTTCACAACGTGTTGCCAATCCCACTGTGGTTATTTATTTACTTTACTTTGGGGCAGAATTGCAGTATTATGCCTCTGTGTGTTTGACGTGTAGAAGTGGAAAGCAGAAAATAAAAGAGTATGTGAGAGAGAGAGACTTATACCAGCATGTTAATCCATAGAGTGCCATGCAGTATACAGTGGTGTGTCATGTCAATTAACCCTTTGAGTGCTGGAAAGGCATCCAATGCATTGTGGTGCAATGAATTAGTTATCTCTCTGGTACTCAAAGGGTTAAATAGAGTGCTGTTAATTTGTCCCAATGACAAAGTAGATTCAGCGCCCCACATTACTGGCCCTGGTACAATGGAGACACTCTTCTCCCCACAATGTGCCTCGCAATGTCCGGATCCAGCGCGGGAGGAAGAAGCCGCTGTTGATTGTGAGGAAACAGGACTGAGCCTAGGGGCTGGCAGGGATATCGGCCATGGAGAGGGCATGATGGGGGTCTGTGAGTTGAGGAAAGAACAGGGATGTTCCTGGCCATGTAGTGTCCATTAAAAAAAAAAAAAGTGTCCAAAAACCCCCAACATGGTCACACTGGAAAATGTCAAGAGTATATAATATTTTAAAGGGATGGTAATAATTCTATTAAAGTTTATCTCAGAGTCTTGTTTATATTTTTAGTAACATGTATCACTATATTTAATTACTTGGTGTAGTAGTTAAACTGTACTGAAGCGAAAAGGATCCCCCTCCCGCCACTTCTGGGCCCTCCCATTAGACGTGGAATCCGGTTGTGGGATCAGATGGATGCAGCGAGGGACAATCTTCATTCAGTAAGTATAATGAACCCCTTGATGAAGGAGTACAGGATTTTATTTTTGCTTACTGAAGATTGTCCCTTGGCACGCTCCATCCAGACCAGACTGAGAGGCTGAGTGATGCAGGGAAAGGGGCAGGAGGGGGATCCTTTTGGCTGGAATATCGTTTTAAGTACAGCACTGTAAGCAGTTAAATATAGTGCTACATGTTAAAAAACATAATAAAGACTCACAGGTAAACTTTAATAGACGTATTACTAACCTTTGAGTGACAGAGGGATTGTGAAGGCATTGCAAAGCAATGTGTTGCATAACCCTATGGCACGCCAGGGTTTAACAGTTTGAGTAGCATAGGCATCTGATATCCCTCCCTCCCTTGTACATTACTTCCCTGCAAGTTAAGTGTATAAGGGTTTAAACGTATGGACACCTCTTTGTGTAACTGAATAAATTATTTGCAGCAAGACGAAAGTATTTTATTTACACAGACTAATTTAGAAATACATATACTGAAGATTAACTACACATTTATGTGACTTTTATTGCTGTGAAGCAATGTGATACACACTACTTATTGTGATCTCCAGAAAACAGGGACAAAAGGGTAGAAATGAGTGTGAAAAAGGGAGTGTCCCTCCTAAAGAGGGACACTTGGGAGGTATGAAGCATTAATATATCCTAAAGAGGGAGACTTGGGAGGTATGAAGCACTAATATAGCCTAAAGAGGGACACATGGGAGGTATGAAGCACTAATATATCCTAAAGAGGGACACACGGGAGGTATGAAGCAGTAATATATAGTAAAGAGGGACACTTGGAATTGTAGTATTATGCCTGTGTGTGTTTGGGTTGTGCAAATGGAAAGAGGAAAATAAAAGAAGTATTATACCAGCATGTTAACCCTTTGAATGCCAGAGGGCATTGCGCACCCCTCTGGCACTCAAATGGTTAAGGTATAGAGAGGCATGTCAGAGTTAAATAGCAGTGGGAAGTGTATTCATACCTGGGAAGTTTGACTTGTGGAGTCCGTGGAGGGTAGGGTTGCCACCCAGACGGTATTTTACTAGCTTCCTTCCTTTTGAAAAGAAAATCCCTATGTCCCTCTTTTAGGCAATCAGACTATGCGGTGTGAACAGAAGTGTATCTCATTGCTCCACAGCAATACAACTCACTTTAACCCCTTCAGGACCTATGACTGCAGGCTGCTCAGCCTCCCTGGAATCCATTAGTGAAAAAAATAAAATGCCCAGTGGTCCTTAACAACCACCCTCCCATGTATCAGGCGGTCGTTAAGGGGTTACATTTTTTCATAAACTTCACTATGCATTTGTAAATTAGTCTGTCTAAATAAAATATGTTGGTCTTGATTTAAATTATTTTTTAAGAACTCTACACCCCACCCCCAGTCTTGCTCCCAGTACATGAAACGTAACCCCTCTTTGGCCATTTGAGGCACTGAGTGCTCTGTTCCCTCCTCCTCACTATCACAGTGAAGGAGCGGCAGAGAACAATAACACAGACAGTGTATACGTACATTGCCTTTGTCATGTGACTTCACCTGCACATGTGATCACTGTAGCAGAGGGTACGTGTGTTCAGATCCACCGGAGAGAGATTGAAGTGGACTGCTCCGGTCCTGGAGCACTCAGTTACAGCCTCCCTGCAATGACCCCAGTATGTCATGAGGTGTGCTGCAATCATTAACCCATGATATGCCAGGACTGGCATGTCTCTAACATAACAAAATGACAACCACTGGTGCTCAAAATCACACCCCATTTTTCCAAGTAATGGAGTACATCACCCAGGTTTAAAGGGCCAGTTATTCTCTTATAAGGCCATCAGGGTCCCAAACTGTCAGTGTTTAAAAAGACAAATGTCACTATAAGGCAGGACTTCGGGATCTAGTTTGAATAGCTCTGACCCTTTCTCCCTGTAGTTAAATATAAATAAACACAAATAAACCATCTGAACCATTGTGTACTACTGGATCATGTTCATTTACATTGGATGTTTTTTGGTGCAAGGCAAATTATCACAGTAACACGTGAATAATTACTACATATTATAGACGAGAATAAGTGAAATTTAGTCATTTCCACCACTTAATTTTTGTGTATTGGCTCTGAACCTTCTGAGGGCCAGAAGTATTGTTCATCCATCTGGCACTCAGAGGGTTAAAAATCCATCAGGAGAGGACACAGATCAGATCAGCTGTTAATCCGCTGCCTGTTACATAATCTCCCCTGGACTATTCCTCCTGGCCAGCAGATTACACAGCAGTGTTTTGTGTTTGACTCCTGATATCTGCTTGTGTAGAGTATTATAATAACACACACTTGGCTAGAACAGATGACTTTGTAATGAAGACACTTTCCCTTTAAGATTTCCCTGCCAGAGATCTCTGAAACCTTATGTGCTCTGATGTATTACATGGCAATTATACCTGTCTTAACCCATTAAGAACCAAAGCATTATGTCTCATGAGAGAGCAGTGCATTGTGCCCCCTACTGGTCTTCAAAGGGATAAAGGAAAGTAAACTTTAATGAAACACGTTATGGGACTTACTTCTGAATAAAAAAAGAACACACCCACTGCTGGGAGTTGCTTCAGGCCAATGGTATTGTAGTTAAAATATATTATTTTCTATATATTAAATGGCCTCTCTAAAATGTCCCTTACTATCCTGCCAGGTCACCTGGGGCTAGATTCTATTGTAGGTGCTAATTTTATCTCTGCTTTTATCTCAAGTTTTCCCCATAGACTTCCGTAGGAAAATGTTTAATAAAACGGGAGGTAACATTTACACCTGTAATAGAATCGATCCCCAGGTGTCCAGACAGTTACTGTATTACATTGTGTGTCAGAGCTGAGACACTAGTTACACTTCTCTATAGAATGTGATGGTAACAGTCCATAGTATGAACTGTAATAAGATTTGAATAAAGCAACTGCCAGTAGTGGGAGTTCTCTTGTGTTACTTAGTGGTATAATACCCTACAATGTGTGTGGTTTTTTTTTTCTTCTTTATGCTCAGACTTTACTAATCCTTTAATTTGTTTAAACAGAAGGAATTACTAATCACATCTTTCATACTGCCGTCAGATATATCTATGTACGTTCACATTTTCCTATTGCAGTCTGTAGCTGGACAGAAAATTCATTATCTGAAAAATTCTCGTCCAGTTCTGTAAAATGTTAATACAACCCCTCCTCCCCTATGATCCCCACGGGATCATATTCCCCTGTAGTCAGCTTGAGCACTAACATCAGGGAAGGGGGAGGGAGGGGGGAACTTTAGTGCAGAATATCTCTCAAACCATAAAGGTCTGAGAGATGGGACTGGGGGCATTTAGTTTCATTTTTTAATGCCTACAAGATTTGCTTTTTTAAAATTTGGCAATACCATCCCTTTACCAGACCTATTAATTTCCTTTTTATCCCCATAATAAGAAACATCTTCTACTAAATGCCAAGATCTGTGTTCTGTTTAACAGATCTGTTTGTTAACTCCCTATCCCCTGACACACAACACACACACACACACTTTTTGTAAGTAACAGTTAATGAGGCTGAAAAAAGAAGTGTCAATCAAGTCCAGCCAGAGGCGCAACTAGAAGCCACGGGGCCCTGGTGCAAGAATTGCCACAGGCCCCCCTCCGACCACATTGGCCCCCCTCAACCACATTGGCCACCTCCACATTGCCCCTTCCACAATGCCCCTCATTCTCCACATTTCCCCCCAATCTCCACAATGCCCCCATCACAATGCCCCCCATGCTCCACATTTCCCCCCAATCTCCACAATGCCCCCCGTCACAATGCCCCCCATGCTCCACATTTCCCCCCAATCTCCACAATGCCCCCATCACAATGCCCCTCATTCTCCACATTTCCCCCCAATCTCCACAATGCCCCCATCACAATGCCCCTCATTTCCCCCCAATCTCCAAAATGCCCCCATCACAATGCCCCTCATGCTCCACATTTCCCCCCAATCTCCACAATGCCCCTCATTCTCCACATTCCCCCCAATCTCCACAATGCCCCCATCGCCACATTGCCCCTACTGACCCCCGTCCTTCTACCTCCTGGTGTTCTAGCAGTGTGTGTGACATGCTCCCACGCGGTCCTTAGTAATACAGAGCGCTGGGAGATTATGTCATCTCCCAGCGCTCTGCATTACTCGAGCGCTGGCCGCCGGGACATCAGCTGTGCTGCGGGCGGGTGGCGAGGGGGTCGCAGGAGGCGGCCGGGCCCCTAAGAGTGACGGGCCCTGTCTCAGGTGCGACCCCTATTGTTACGCCACTGAGTCCAGCCCCTGCCAGAACACCCCTGTTGATACAGAGGAAGGCAAAAAAAAAAACACTGAAGCCTTTTCCAATTTAGCTCGAAGTGGGTAAAAAAAAATTCCTTCCTGACTCCAAATGGTATCTTTCCTCTTGTCTTAATGGCTGACCTCTCGTTCTTAGCTCAGTGGTGTGGAGTATTGGAGTGCAAAGTTGTAAGTTTTCAGTAAAGAAGACAAAGAAGGACCAGATCTTTAAGATGGTTTAACTTGGTCAAGTTCTACAAACAGATGTTGTGAGTATTGCAGACTTGCGTCTTCATATTCTTCTGTTCATAGTGGCCATTCCAAATATATCTTCACTGGACGCTTGTATGGAGGCTGGATCTGTTTCTTTTCCAGCTTCTCCCAGTCCATGCCATTGAAAAATGGATGGCGTTGTATTTCATCAAATCCCAAGTCTGAATTCCCTCCAAGACGCTTCCCAGGCTTCTTCTCCAACAGTCCCTTCAAGAGAAGACACAGCTCAGATGACAGGAATGGTGGGATTTTTAGTGATCTCTTCAAAATGGCTTTCATTGTCTTGGGACAACCTATGAAGTGTGGAATGGTAGTGAATGGATATCTACCTGTTGATAGCTGAAATAAGATAATGCCAAGCGCCCACCAGTCCATGCTGAAACCATCTTTTTTTCCGTTAAGCACTTCAGGCGTGGCATACATCAGGGTCCCAATGCCTTCCTTACACAGGCCATAGTCGGAAACCTTTAGGTGTCAGTCACGGTCTAATAAGAGGTTTCCAAGTGTCAGGTTTCGATGAATTATGGATCTTTTGTGAAGGAAGTTAATGGCACTGGCTAGTTCTGCTGCATAGAACCTGACATGGTCTTCAGGGAGCCAGCTCTTCCAGTACCTGTGCAAGTGGTTCTGCAGGTTTCCCCCACTCAAGTAATCCATGAAATAACATAGCCGGCCGCTAGCTCTCTGCAGGGCCAGTGCAAGGATTTTTGTATACACAGGCGAAGGTGCATTTTGATGCCCCCCCTCCAACCCGGACACAATCCACCTGCCCTCCACAGACCTTGCCACAATTCCCTGCCCCCGCCCACATATTCACCTCCACACTCTCCCCACCTCCACATTGCCCCTTCCACAATGCTCCCTTCATCTCCACAATGCTCCCTTCCACAATGCCCCCTTCATCTCCACAATGCTCCCTTCCACAATGCTCCCTTCATCTCCACAATGCTCCCTTCATCTCCACAATGCCCCCTTCATCTCCACAATGCCCCTTCCACAATGCTCCCTTCATCTCCACAATGCTCCCTTCCACATTGCCCCCTTCATCTCCACAATGCTCCCTTCCACATTGCCCCCTTCATCTCCACAATGCTCCCTTCCACATTCCCCCTTCATCTCCACAATGCTCCCTTCCACATTGCCCCTTCATCTCCACATGCCTCTTGATCCCCTACCTTGAGTCCCTGGTGCTCTAGTGGTGTGCCATAAGAGAGCTCTGTGCCTCCTTCGGCACAGAGCTGAAGCTCCCGCGCGCTGTTCTCAGTAATGCAGAGTGCTGGGAGATGTCGTCATCTCCCAGAGCTCTGTATTGCTACACAGCCTGGGTAGCTCTGCGTTCACAGAGACCGCGAGGCAGCACTTGGTAGTGTAAATCAGCGCTCCCTCACGGCAGATATATTTAAAAAAATAAAAATTCCTAGCTTCCCCTTTTTTGGCGCCCCTCCCTAAGGCAGCTGCCTGTCCTGCCTTAATGGTAGTGCCGGCCCTGGTTGTATGCAGTAGTGCAGGCCAACGAGGAACGGGCACTCTTAAGCTTTGTACCGAATCCTCTTCTCGGTAATGATTAAATCCTTGTCCTCACAGGCTTCAGTCTTCTTTATTACCTTCATTGCATACTTCTTGTAGTCTTTTGATTGGACCAATACATTTGAACGTGCTCCTTCTCCCAGCTCTTTAATGATGTTAAAGTCTTCAAGGTTCTTCCAGTCCTGAGAAAACTATGTGGCATTCAGATCTTCAACTGGATCATCTGCTGCAGGACTGAGGGGACTGGGGGAATTTAGTTTAATTTTTTAACGCCTACAAGATTCGCTTTTTCTTTATAAATTTGGCAATACCATCCCATTACCAGACCTATTAATTTCCTTTTTATCCCCATGATAAGAAACTTCTACTAAATGCCAAGATCTGTGTTCTGTTTAACAGATCTGTTCGTTAACTCCCCAATCCCTGACACGCAACACATACACAACACACGCACTTTTTAAAGGAACCTCCGTGATGTACTACATTAAGCAGCACTTATCTTTTTTCCTGTCATTTTGTTTATTTTTGTAAGTAACATAGCTGATGAGGCTGAAAAAAGAAGTGTCAATCAAGTCCAGCCCATGCCAAAACACCCCTGTTGATACAGAGGAAGGCAAAAAACAAAAAAAAAAACACTGAAGCCTTTTCCAACTTAGCCCCAAGTGGGTAAAAAAAATTCCTTCCTGACTCCAAATGGTACCTTTCCTCTTGTCTTAATGGCTAACCTCTCGTTCTTAGCTCAGCTCCATGGTGTGGAGTATTGGAGTGCAAAGTTTTCAGTAAAGAAGACAAAGAAGGACCAGATCTTTAAGATGGTGTAACTTGGTCAAGTTTTACAAACAGATGTTGCAAGTACTGCAGACTTGCGTCTTCATATTCTTCTGTTCATAGTGGCCATTCCAAAGATATCTTCAAAGGAGGCTTGTATGGAGGCTGGATCTGTTTCTTTTCCAGCTTCTCCCAGTCCATGCCATTGAAATTTTTAGTGATCTCTTCAAAATGGCTTTCATTTTCTTGGGACAACCTATGAAGCGTGGAATGGTAGTGAATGGATATCTACCTGTTGATAGCTGAAATAAAATAATGCCAAGAGCCCACCAGTCCATGCTGAAACCATCTTTTTTTTCCATTAAGCACTTCAGGTGCGGCATACATCAGGGTCCCCAATGCCTTCCTTACACAAGCCATAGTTGGAAAATTTTAGGTGTCTGTCATGGTCTAATATGAGGTTTTCAAGTGTCAGGTTCGGTGAATTATTGATCTTTTGTGAAGGAAGTTAATGCCCCTTCCATAATGCCCCTTCATCTCCACAATGCCCCTTCCACATTGCCCCTTCATCTAAACAATGCCCCTTCCATAATGCCCCTTCATCTCCACATTTCCCCTTCCATAATGCTCCATCTTCACATTGCCCCTTCATCTCCACACTGCCCCTTCCATAATGCCCCTTCATCTCCACAATGCCCCCTCCACAATGTCCTTCATCTCCACATTGCCCCTTCCACAATGCCCCCTCCACAATGCCCCCTTCATCTTCACATTGCCCCTTCCACAATGCCCCCTTCATGTCCACATGCGTCTTGATCCTACCTTGAATCCCTGGTGGTCTAGCGGCGTGCCATAAGAGAGCTCTGTGCCTCCTTCGGCACAGAGCTGAAGCTCCCGCTCGCTGTTCTCAGTAATGCAGACCGCTGGGAGATGATGTAATCTCTCAGCTTATTACTACAGAGCCTGGGTTGCTCTGCGTTCTCATAGACTCCGCTAGGGAGGGTCCCAATGGCTTCCTTACACAGACCATAGTCGGAAACTTTTAGGTGTCTGTCACTGTCTAATAAGAGGTTTTCAAGTGTCAGGTTCGATGAATTATTGATCTTTTGTGAAGGAAGTTAATGGCACTGGCCAGTTCTGCTGCATAGAACCTGACATGGTCTTCAGGCAGCCAGCTCTGCAAGTGGTTCTGCAGGTTTCCCCCACTCAAGTAATCCATGAAATAACATGGCCGGCCGCTAGTTGTCTGCAGGTGCAAGGATTTTTGTATACACAGGCGAAGGTGTATTTTGATGGCCCCCCCCCCAACCCGGACACAATCCACCTACCCCCCCCCCAGACATTGCCACTATCCCCTGCCCACATATTCACCTCCACACTCTCCCCACCTCCACATTGCCCCCTTCATCTCCACACTGCCCCCTCCACAATGCCCTTCATCTCCACATTGCCCCTTTCATCTCCACATGCCTCTTGATCATACCTTGAATCCCTGGTGGTCTAGCGGCGTGCCATAAGAGAGCTCTGTGCCTCATTCGGCACAGAGCTGAAGCTCCCGTGCACTGTTCTCAGTAATGCAGAGCGCTGGAAGATGATGTCATTTCCCAACTTATTACTATAGAGCCTGGGTCGCTCTGCGTTCACACAGACTCCGCAAGGGAGCGCTAGTGATTTACATGGTAGTGTAAATCAGCGCTCCCTCACGGCAGATTATATTATATATATATATAAAAAATTCCCAGCTTCCCCCTTTTCAGTGCCCCTCAGTTGCGGCACCCTAAGGCAGCTACCTGTCCTGCCTTAATGGTAGTGCCAGCCCTGGTTGTCTGTATGCAGTAGTGCAGGCCAACGAGGAACGGGCACTCATAAGCTTTGTACCAAACCCTCTTCTCGGTAATGATGAAATCCTTGTCCTCACAGGCTTCGGTCTTCTTCATTACCTTCATTGCATACTTCTTCTTGTAGTCTTTTGATTGGACCAACAATACATTTGAACGTTCTCCTTCTCCCAGCTCTTTAAAGATGTTAAAGTCTTCAAGGTTCTTCCAGTCCTGAGTAAAGTATTTGGCATTCAGATCTTCAACTGGATCATCTGCTGCAGGACTGGAGACCACTCGAGAGGTTGATACTGGAGCACATTCGTCTTCTAAAGAAATTGGACTATTCAGCGCACAGTAGGATGATTCTGTATATCTTCCATTTGCAGCAGGTCCGTCTCTGAAGTTGCTTCTGGTGTAGACCATAGGTCTTCCTGTCTCACTGGGACACGGCATTGTTCTTTGTCACAGTGATGGACTAATGTGTGGCATCTCTTGTGCACTACAGTATTACAGGTCAGGCAGCAGTAGCCCTTTGTCCAAAATCTGTGCCAACACACTGCACAGACTGCACTGAATATGCTCTGTGACTGGAACTGGTGGCTCTTGATCTTGGGCAGTTCTTTGACTCTAGCGCTTGTAGAGATGCAGCATAATGCCAGCAGCATTCTGAAGAGAGCAGGCATTTTCTCACAAATCCGTGTAGGTTGTAAACTCTGAAGTTCACAGCACAATTGCAACTTGAGATCTGCTGTAGTACTGAGTTGATGCCTATGGGGCTGTGTTCAAGGCCTTGTAAATCGATCTGAGGCATCCGTTTCATAGTTCAGTCTCTTCACCATCCCAAAGTCCATGACTCCACTTATTTTAAGAATCCTCCCCAATTTCCTTCACCCCCGCCCCAATACCATAACCAACAGAACTCACTGTACACAACCATAGTGAAACAGACACAGGCATTGATGCAAGCGACAAATTAAAGAGGTCAGTTTTCTTTTATAAACTGGTTTTGACCTATTTGTTAAGAGGCCCCTGTTAAGACCCTCCCAACCTTAATACGGAGCCCCAGACCCATAACCCAAACTTAGGGCATGACCAGATCCCAACTTCCTGCTACAGATGAATGTATGAAGAACTTTCAGGCAACACTGGGGTAAAATGCATACCCTGCCCCCAAGCAGTGGCTACCTCAAATCGCTGAGGAGACTAGTTAGACATAGCTGATCCATCAAGGCTAGGCCAGGTTCTCCCCCTTACCTCAGTGTTTACGTGGCTTTACCCACCCACAGGGTGTCCTAACTGCCGGGCCATTGCCCCAACCACACAGTAACCTTTCTAGCTAAGATGTACTTTCTGGATCTGGAAGCTGCCACCCACAAAGGGGACTCCTAAGGGGAACCATCTAAGCATACCCATAATGCTGTAATCCTATGTGAGATTCTCAGGTTGTTCATATATCCGTGTTAAAGATTTCTAGGCCTTTTCATGACATGTGCACACATCTGTATCCCTATTGGTAATCTCTATGCCTGATGGTGCACCCCTGTAGAAAAGTGACAAACCGTGTGACAGTAAAATATACTTTTTTTCTAGCTGCTTCTATGGCACAAGGCCACCTCAACACCCTCCAGCTCAGCCTATCCGCTTTACTTGTGGACAGACTTACTATTATCTGGCATGTTACTTCAATGATTCTGATCAGACCAACCAATGAGATGGATGTGAGGTCCTTGCCTCCTGCATGCATGACAATGTCTGGGCTCCCCCACTTTGCACTTTGAACTTCTCCTCCATCTGTTCTCATGGTAAACCCCACTAACCATACAAGTTGATCTTTATCTGTTTCTCGTCTAGTCCTACCTGACCATAACCAGCATGACTTCCCACCCAATGCATGGTGGGAGGCCCAGAATAAGTACTCGTCTGTACTCCCATTGTACCCAATCGAAAAAAAGATTAGTATTAACCCTTGTGAAACAATATATTGCCCACTATGTAACCAAACAACTGGGGGTCTCCCTGTGAGATTGATCCTGTGTGGTTGATCCACGGCCAGCTACAGCAAGGTTTGTGCTTATTTTATATCCACTTGTATATAGTGATGGTCTTTGGTTTATTCCCTTCACACGTATGTCTGTTGGTACAGGATTTACCATTGTCTGACTAGATCTCAAGTGTTGAATTTTTGTCTTAGTGTTTATCCAGTGTATTACACAGGTGACATATATGTTGTATATGTTATAATTTTATGAATTGAACACTTGTTCCCTTGGATTTCATTCCAATTTAATTCTCTCCTCCAATGGTTTATATATAGGTGCTGCAAATTCAGCCTTTTATGTTTTCCGTTTTAGCCTTTAGCCCTTAGGTGGGGGGCTAGATTTGCTATTGCGGCAGATTTATAGATCCGCACATTTACTAGATAAATTATTTTAGGTTGCTACATTTTTGGGAGTTGTTCATCTAGAAAAAAAAGAAAATCAATCATGACTATTAAGTTTATGTTTTCCTTTTAATTAATTTAGTGCACCAATACCAATTATATAAATTTTTAGAAAAATTAGTAGGGCTTTATTTTAATGCCACATATATATCTATATAACCAATAATTTTGATACTATAAAAAGCTGATAAAAAATAAACACATGTTTATAGGTTTTTTTTCTTTAGTGATTTGTGCTCAGTGCATTTATAACAGGGACTGGATTAATTATATGAATATTTGTACATACCTCCCAAGTGTCCCTTTATAGCGGGGTACTTTCCTTTTGAGAAGAAAATCCCTATGTCCCTCTTTTAAGCAATCAGACTATGCGGTGTGTACAGAAGTGTATCTCTTTGCTCCACAGCAATAAAACGCACTTTAACCCCTTAAGGACCTATGACTGCAGGCTGCTCGGCCTCCCTGGAATCCACTAGTGAAAAAAATAAAATGCCCAGTGGTCCTTAACATCCGCATTCCCATGTATCAGGCGGTCATTAAGGGGTTACATTTTTTCATAAACTTCACTATGCATTTGTAAATTAGTCTAAATAAAATATGTTGGTCATGCTTTAAATTATTTTTTTAGAACTCTACTTCTCCCCCCCCAGTCTTGCTCCCAGTACATGAAAAGTAACCCCTCTTTGGCCATTTGAGGCACTGAGTGCTCTGTTCCCTCCTCCTCACTATCACAGTGAAGGAAAGGCAGAGAACAATAACACAGACAGTGTATACGTACATTGCCTTTGTCATGTGACTTCACCTGCACATGTGATCACTGTAGCAGAGGGTACGTGTGTTCAGATCCACTGGTGAGAGACTGAAGTGGACTGTTCCAGTCCTGGAGCACTCAGTTACAGCCTCCCTGCAATGACCCTGGCATGTCATGAGGTGTGCTGTAATCATTAACCCATGATTTGCCAGGATTGTCACCGTTCTTAAACAATGGAATTCTGCGACTGTCCTGGCATGTCTCTAACATGTTAACAAAATGACAACCGCTGGTGTTTGGGAGTAAGGTAACAATGTCTGGGTCCCTCAAAATCACACCCCATTTTTCCAAGCAATGGAGTACACCACCCAGGTTTACCCCTTTCAGTGCCAGAGGCTCAGGCCATTTCCTGTACCCTGCAGGCCAGACACATTTTCAGTATTTTTGCCATCATTCTGTTTATAGTAACATATGGAAAACTATATATTGCTTTTTTCAGAACAAATTGAGCTTTCTCGTGGTACCTTACATGAAGAGAAGTTTGCATCGTGCAAAAAGGTATGTCATAATGACAAAATTTACTCATTTTGCTAAAATCACATACAGAAACATTTACCTTGATTGAAAAAGTTTCAATTATTTGAAAAAGCCCCGAGTTCCCCAAGTAAAAAAAAAAAAATAGCAAAATTGTATAGTTTTTCCTACGCCCATGACTAGCGCAGAGCCCTAAATCACCAGCAGCGCAAAATGACATTTTCAACTTTGAGTTAATACACACATTCTAGAGTTTTTGTGGTAAATCTACCCTAAAACAGTGGAATAACTATATAAAACTATATATTTCTGGAAAGAAGACAACCTGCCGCATCTATTGAGGGGTGACTTGCCTTCTGTGCACAAATTCCTCCAGAAGGTGGCGCTAATGAAAAAAAGGCATTTTCTTACATTTCTGCCCCTTCAAATGTACTGAAATCTGTGAAAACCATAGAATTTTCAACTGTATTCATTAGCTAGTGCTCTTAGGAGAAAAATGACATCATTGGTATGAGCTGACATGCCTTGGGTGGTGCTAGAAGCACAAAACTACACCTACTACAACATCTGATTTTTCTAACATTTTCTCAAACAGGACTTGGCTGTACAAAAATGGTTATAACAGCTAAGTGAAGAACCCATGCCATTTTGGAAAGAAGATAACCTGCCGCATCAAATGAGGGGTCACTTGCCTTTTTACCCCTAAGTTAGTGTGCACAACTATTTCCAGAATGTGGTGCTACAGGAAAAAAAAAGTTTGTGGTTTTTTTTTTTTTTTTACACATCAGTCACTTCATAGATACTAAAATGGTTCAACGCCGTGGGATTTCCTAGGAGGACCTCTTTCCAGCCTTAGAAAAATGGTGCCCCACTGCTGTGGGTTGACATACCAAATTGGGTGACAGGAGCGTGGGTACTGGTGGAACAGGGAGGGGGAAGCAAACAGTGTATGTATGATTCTATGGCTATCAGTGGTCAGTCAGTGTTGGTGAGGACCTGTGACTGCCAGTGAAACCAGGTGGGGGGACGGATGAGGGGCCAGGCAGTGTATGTGGGTATATTTACCAGTGGGCAGTAAGCAAGTATGGCAGTGGTGGTGGGGGAGGTAAGATAGTACATATGGGTGATCTGTGACTACCAGTGTGCACTATAAGTCCCCACATACATTGTTTGATTCCCAGCCTGAATCCAGTGTGTACTGGCACTTGGGTCTACCAGTAGTCAGTGGAATCAGGCGGGGGGGGGGGGGGTCAGACTGTGGGAATGGGACTGCCAGTGAGCTGTGGAACTATGCTGGTGGGTAGGGTACGTGGGAGGAGGGGGAGGATTGGAGGCATTTGGACCCCCTGTGGCACACAGAGGGTTAATTTGCTTTCTTTTATTTTTTTTATTCACTCCTAGTTGGGGTGCATCTGGACCCCTGATGCCACCCCATTGAGGTCTAAATAAAATAAAAAATAGAAAAAAACATCCTTTTTCTGCTGGTGACCAATGCATTGCAAAACAATGCATTGGTGTGTGCCACAGGAGGGGGGGGTCTGCATTGGACCCCCCCCAGTAGCGCACACATGGTTAGAAATGATTTTCTCTTTTTTCTTAGTAAAAGAAAAGTGCCCCCAGCATTACTAACCCTGTGAATGCCAAAGGGGTCTCCAGCACATTGCACAGCAATGCACTGGGCCCCTGTGGCAAACAGAGGGTTAATTTTATTTTTCATTATTTTGTATTCAAAGCTTGTTGGGGAGACATCAGGACCACTCCTGATTGCCCCCCAACAAGCTCTGATTATACAGTGGGCAAAAAAAAAAAAAAAAAAAAAGAAGTCCTGTGTGTGTCACAGGAGGGGGTCTGCATTGGACCGCCCCTGTGGCACACACAGGGTTAAAAATATATATATTTTTTATATTATAGTCTTCATTGGGGGACATCCTGAGTCCCCCAATGAGGTCTTCGTAAAATAAAAATACCCCCAATATTACTAACCCTGTGTGTGCTACAGGGGTCTCCACCTCATTGCAAAGCAATGCACTGATGTCCCTGCGGTACTCATGGGGGTAATTTAGCACAATTTTTTTTGTAATTATTTTTTTAATTCAGACCTCGTGGGGGGGTATCAGGACCCCTCCTGAAGTCCCCCCAGTTATTGATCACCCAGTCGATTGTGCTGGGTGATCAATATGGCGACTGCAGGAGAGCAAAGGCTCTCCTGTCCTTCACTCCTACCTCCGGTAGGAGTGATCGCAATGGGGGACAGTCACCTAAGGTCACCGGTGACTATGTCACAGATTACGTTAGTAGGCTTCCCCTGATCCCGCCCATTCCTACCCGGAAGTTCGGGTAGGAGAGAGCAAGAAGGAGAAGCTCTGCTTCTCCTTTGGCGATATTGATCTCCCAGTGCGATCGGCTGGAAGATCAATATCTGGGGGGCATTAGGAGTGATCCTCATGCCCCCCACACGAGTGCCAGGCACATTTTAATCGGCTTATGCAGTGACCGCATTTAACACTTACAGTGTACGAGCTTGGCACAGCAGTTACAACTGTGACATCTCATACGCTGTAAGCGCTTGGCACTCTAGGGGTTAAAGGTCCAGTTATTTTCTTATGAGGCCATCAGGGTCCCAAACGGTCAGTGTTTAAAGGGACAAATGTCACTATAAGGCAGGACTTCGGGATCTAGTTTGAATAGCTCAGACCCTTTCTCCCTGTAGTTAAATATAAATAAACACAAATAAACCATCTGAACCATTGTGTACTACTGGATCATGTTCATTTACATTGGATTTTTTTGTGCAAGGCAAATTATCACAGTAATTACTACATATTCTACATGAGAATTAGTGAAATTTAGTCATTTCCACCACTTAATTTTTGTGTGCTGGCTTTTGAGGGCCAGACTTATTGTTCATCCATCTGGCACTCAGAGGGTTAAATGTCCATCAGGAGAGGACAGAGATCAGATCAGCTGTTAATCCACTGCCTGTTACATAATCTCCCCTGGAATATTCCTCCTGGCCAGCAGATTACACAGCAGTGTTTTGTGTTTGACTCCTGATATCCGCTTGTGTAGAGTATTATAATCACCACACACTTGGTTGGAACACATGACTCTGGAATGAAGACACTTTCCCTTTAAGATTTCCCTGCCAGAGATCTGTGAAACCTTATGCACTCTAATGTATTACATGGCAATTATACATGTAGGAAATTGTAACTCTTAACCTGTTAAGGACCAGAGGGTTATGTCTCATGAGAGAGCAGTGCATTGTTCCCCCTACTGGTCTTCAAAGGGATGAAGAAAAGTAAATTTTAATGAAACATGTTATGGGACTTTTACTTCTGAATAAAACAAGGACACACCCGCTGCTGGGAGTTGCTTCAGGCCAATGGTATTGTAGTACAAAGATATTATTTAATATATTAAATGGCCTCTCTAAAGTGTCCCTTACTGTCCCGCTAGGTCACCTGGGGCTAGATTGTAGGTGCTAAGTTTAATAACTGCTTTTATCTCCAGTTTTCCCCATAGACATCCGCAGGAAAATGTTTGATAAAACACCTGTAATAGAATCGATCCCCTGGTGTCCAGACAGTTACTGTATTACATTGTGTGTCAGAGCTGAGACACTAGTTACACTTCTCTATAGAATGTGATGGTAACAGTCCATAGTATGAACTGTAATAAGATCTGAATAAAGCAACTGCCAGTAGTAGGAGTTCTCTTGTGTTACTTAATGGCATAATACGCTACAATGTGTGTGTAGTGGGTTTTTTTCTTCATGCTCAGACTTTACTAATCCTTTAATTTGTTTAAACAGAAGTAATTACTAATCACATCTTTCATTCTGCAGTCAGATATATCTATGTACGTTCACGTTTTCCTATTGTAGTCTATAGCTGGACAGCAACAATTCATTATCTGAAAAATTCTCGTCCAGTTCTGTAAAATGTTAATACAACCCCTCCTCCTCATGAGCTTATCTCATTCAGAGATCATGTGCCAGTTATCTATTTGAGATTTGAACTTAAAGGGATGGTATTGCCAAGTTTTAAAAAAGCGAATCTTGTAGGCATTAAAAAAATTAAACTAAATGCCCCCAGTCCCATCTCTCAAACGGTCTACAAAATGTGCTTGGTTTGTGTTTGGTTTGAAAGCACAATTTGTAAACCGTTCCAGTGAAGGATTACTGTAACAATAATGCGATCTCGGCTCTGCTGTAGAGCCTCCACTTGTACCGGGACCGGATTCCCCTGCAGTCAGCTTGAGTGCTGACGTCTGGGAAAGGGGAGGGAGGGAACTTTAACCTAAATATCCCCAGTCATTTTGCACTAATGTTTTAATGCCTACAAGATTCACCTTTTTTAAAGCTTGGCAATACTATCCCTTTAAAGGGATAGTAATACTTAAAATGTAAAAAAAAATATGTTGTAGGGTTTATCCCCCTGAGTAAAACAAGGGCACTCCCACTGCTGAGAGGTGTTTCATTCAAAAGTTATTAATTTTCAAAGTTAAATTTTTTAGGTGCAATATCACAGTGGCCTGATATTGTACAGTGGCGCTGTTGCTACACAATCCTATGGACAGCTCTGGTCCCGGGACCATAAATCTCCATAGGATGGTGTAGCAACAGCGCCACTGTACAATTTCAGGCCACTGTGATATTGCACCTAAAAAATTCAACTTTGAAAATTAATAACTTTTGAATGAAACACCTTTCAGCAGTGGGAGTACTCTTGTTTTACTCAGGGGGATAAACCCTGCAACATATTTTTTTTTACATTTTAAGTATTACTATCCCTTTAACAGACCTATTAATTTCCTTTTTATCCCCATAATAAGAAACGTCTTCTACTAAATGCCAAGATCTGTGTTCTGTTTAACAGATCTGTTCATCCCAAGACAACTCCCCATCCCCTGACACAACACACACACACTTTTTAAAGGAACCTCCTTTAATTAAGCAGCGCTTTTTTTCTTTAATTTTGTTAATTTTTGTAAGAAACATAGCTGACGAGGCAAGTATTGCAGACTTGAGTCTTAATATTCTTCTGTTCATAGTGGCCATTCCAAAGATATCTTCACTGGAGGCTTGTATGGAGGCTGGATCTGTTTCTTTTCCAGCTTCTCCCAGTCCATGCCATTGAAAAATGGATGACATTGTATTTCAGAAAATCCCAAGTCTGAATTTCCTCCAAGGCGCTTCCCGGGCTTCTTCTCCAACAGTCCCTTCAAGAGAAGAGACATCTCAGGTGACAGGTATGGTGGAAGTTTTAGTGGTCTCTTCAGCATGGCTTTCATTTTCTTGGGACAACCTATGAAGTGTGGAATGGTAGTGAATGGATATCTACCTGTTGATAGCTGAAATAAGATAATGGCAAGCACCCACCAGTCAATGCTGAAACCATCATTTTTTCCACTAAGCACTTCAGGCGCAGCATACATCAGTGTCCTAATGCCTTCCTTACACAGGCCATAGTCGGAAACTTTTAGGTGTCTGTCACTGCCTAATAGTATGTTTTCAAGTGTCAGGTTTCGGTGAATTATAGCTCTTTTGTGAAGGAAGTTAATGGCACTGGCTAGTTCTGCTGCATAGAACCTGACATGGTCTTCAGGCAGCCAGCTCTTCCAGTACCTCTGCAAGTGGTTCTGCATGTTTCCCCCACTCAAATAATCCATGAAATAACATAGCCGGCTGCTAGTTGTCTGTATGCAGTAGTAAAGGTGAACGAGGAACGGGCACTCATAAGCTTTGTACCAAATCCTCTTCTCGGTAATGATGAAATCCTTGTCCTCACATGCTTCGGTCTTCTTCATTACCTTCACGGCATACTTCTTCTTGTAATCTTTTGATTGGACCAGCAAAACATTTGAACGTGCTCCTTCTCCCAGCTCTTTAATGATGTTAAAGTCTTCAAGGTTCTTCCAGTCCTGAGAAAAGTATTTGGCATTCAGGTCTTCAACTGGATCATCTGCTGCAGGACTGGAGACCACTGGAGAGGTTGATACTGGAACAGGACTGGTGACCACTGGAGAGGTTGATACTGGAGCACATTCGTCTTCTAAAGACATTGGACTATTCAGCGGACAATAGGATGATTCTGTATATCTTCCATTTGCAGCAGGTCCGTCTCTGAAGGTGCTTCTGGTGTAGACCATAGGTCTTCCTGTCTCACTGGGATACGACATTGTTCATTGTCACAGTGATGGGCTAATGTGTGGCATCTCTTGTACACTACAGTATTACAGGTCAGGCAGCAGTAGCCCTTTGTCCAAAATGTGCGCCGACACACCGCACAGACTGCATTGATTATGCTCTGTGACTGGAACTGGCGGTCCGTGATCTTGGGCAGTTCTTTCACTCTAGCACTTGCAGAGATGCAGCATAATGCCAGCAGCGTTCTGATCAGAGCAGGCATTTTCTCACAAATTTGTGTATTTTGTAAACTCTCAAGTGAACAGCACAATCGCTACTCGAGATCTGCTATAGAACTGAGCTGTTCTGACATATAAAGTTTGTCCTTTAGGACATCACAGTGAACACCATATTGTGCATTGCTGGCTGCAACATCTGATTGGCTGTTGGAATGCTGCCTCTTGATTGGCCAGTGCTGGCTGGTCAGTTAGTGACAGGTGGACATGAGGCAGAAAAATCTGCAGGGACACTCAGGGATGGAAATCTGTATATAAATGAACTAGACAGATCCCTGGACAGGAAATGTGTATTTAAGGGGCCACAGGTCTAATCTGTAAAATTAAATAGGTTCAGTTCTAGAGCAAACCAACTATACCACAGGGGACAGGTGGCTTTTTCCTACATTTTTCATGAATGTGAATGGAACGGTTAACCCCCTTTGCTTCTAGATAGGGCATTAACCCTTTGAATGCAACAGAAGTTTCCAGTGAATTGCAAAGTAATAATATTCTCCCATATAATCCCTTAAGTATCAGAGGGGTGTGCATCACATTGCTTTGAATTACATTGCTCATCCCTCTGGCCCTATAAAGGGTTAAATCAGTGGTGCAGTTGGGCTGGTCCAGCGCTGCACATTGTATCTATTTCTTCACCTTCACAGTTAGTTTTGCCTCAAAGTGGAAGCGACACGTCACAGTAACCAAGATTCATATGAAAGATCCCTAAATACCCCCACGTGCCTCCTCACCAGTCCTTTATTCACTATAATAGTCCATCAGACAGTCACCTCACTGTCAGTCCACACAACCCAGACAGCACTGGGTGGCACATCCGCCCAACACTGACATCCCACACTGATACCCACCACTGCGCTCTGGCACAACAATAGTTACACATAATCTTAGTCCTGTTGCTTTCCTACTGTACTGGTGTCTTACACGTCCCCTCTGTTCACTTAGTAAAATAACTAGGAGGGAGGAATAAAGAGCACGGTGGGGGGCACATGGGGTGGTGAGAGCAGTGTACCAGTCTAATACATAGCACATGGCTGTGCCAGCCAGCACTTCCCAACAGTCACAAACCAGTATCCCAAACACAAAATGGGTAACACCACATACAGGGGGCCCCAAAAGCACTTCCAAATGAGCCCAAGTTTCCACAAGGTGTCACCTCCACAAACATCAAGGAGAAATGGATGAAGTGGTCACTATGTGTCCAGTACACAGTCCTGCCCTGAGGCTGATATACTAAGGAAAAAAAGTGGTACAATCCGGGAGCAAACCAGCTGTACCATAGAGTGAAAATAGTTCATATTAATGTAAATGGGACTTTTAACCCCTTGCATGTTAGTAAGGGTTAATTAAGAGGCATTACTGTTCTTTGAATTAATTTTATATATTGTACAGTGAGTTAATTCTCTTTAGGGGACTGGATTAGTCCTTGTGTAAGGGAAATATCAGCAGGACTTTCATTGGTACTGTCAGACCAAGTCCTTCCTCCAGTCTACACATCGGCGGATGCTGATCTCTCGTATTGTACTTCTTACACTGATTGGTCAGCAGAGCTCCATGGGGATGGTCAGGGGACGAGAGTAACACAATGTCTGGCAGTGAGCTCCAGGAGAATGGAGTCCTATAAGGCTAGACTGCATGAGGAGTGACCTGTATTATTCTGTCCAATATGTCGCCATGGGGTGTGCATAGTCCTAGGATATGTACCAATGGACTACTGAAATGTCACTAATAGCGAGTGTCTTAATGACAAGTTAAAAATGTTGTTGGTGTGAAAAGGGCGCATGTAAAATGTCACCTTTAAATCGACTGTCTGACCTTATCAACGAACCTGACCCTAAGAAATAAAATAATTGCCGTCTTAAACACGGACATCCTCATGGAGGACACTGACTTAAGGAGGGTCCTGGGTCCAAAAGTATCCACAGGATTCAGGGGGAGCAGAAATATTAAAGACAAAATAGTATCCACTCATCTGAAATATTAAAAAGATGAGAAAAGAAAAAAAAGGAATTAAAGGCTCCTATCTTTGTGGCACATGCAGACTCTGTTCCCATATGAAATAGAAAACAGAAATGCTGGACCTTTTTGGGAATGTACAACACACTTCCAAATATATTAACTGCAACCCATCAGGGGTTTTGTACTGCTTAGTTCCCATGTTCCTCAAGATATGTAGATATGACCACAAGACCACGCAGAGAAAAGGTCATAGATCATGTGGGAAAAGTAAGACAATCTCCCCTAGATGTAATTAACCCCTTAAGGACCGGTGGCTGTCCTGACATGTCACTGGTGTCCATGCCTTAAGAACCAAGACGGTTCCGGCACCTCATGGGTTTTGTGATATCTGTATGGGAGTTTGAAACAGACTGCTTCAAGACCGGACAGGTCAGTGTCAGACTCGTATATGTGGTCCTTAAGAAGTGTTGAACACCAGGACCACTGGTCATTAAGGAAAATAACAGTACCTCTGGTACAATATAATTGACATCGGTGTGCAGACATTTCTGCTAGAACACAACTGCAGCACATCCAAAATGACACATTGGGGTCTAGATGGTTAATTTGGGTAGTAGAGGTTGCAATCTTTTCTTGTAAAAATAATGTTGTTGGATATTTCAATTACATAATATGAATACATCATTTTCAACTTGATTTCTTTTAAAAATATATTTAATAATATCCCTTCATTTATCTTAATGATAATCTTATTTATTATAAAACCAGTTGAAAAAATGTAAATCTAGCATAAGATTAACATTCATTCAGTTAATTTTAGAGATTGAGCACTGTGATCCAGTGGTTTATCAAACTGGTATTAATACATAATTCCACTTGATACAGCAATATTATTAATCCATAGCTTATGGGTATAATATAGGAGCAGGATTCTGTTGCCACACATCTCGTATTTGCCTATGACTAGGATAATTTCTATGGTATGTAATTTAATAAAGGATGTGATGCTTTCTTTGTGATGCGCTTGTTTGCCATACCGCTCACTGTTCTTTAATTTTAAATACTGACCTGAGACACACATGAAATTTGGATTTAAAGTGTTAGTAATGTCTAAAAAATACTTTTTTTGCATTTAGAAGAGCTTAAAAAGCTGATCTAAATGCAAAAAGACGTATCTCTCAAACCACTATGGTTTAAGAGATACGGGCATTTAAAGTTTGCCGTTTCCTACTGACAGCTGAACACCAGGCACATGTTTTAGACCATTCCAATGAAGGGATTCCGTGTAAGTAACAAGATCTCTGCACTTCTCAAGCGCCACTGTGTCGACCGGCACAAATCTCCTGTCAGTAGGAAACAGCAAACTTTAAACGCCTGTATCTCTTAAACCATAGCGGTTTGAGAGATACGGTTTTTGCATTTAGATTAGCTTTTTAAGCTTTTCTAAATGCAAAAAAGTTTTTTTTTTTTTTAGACATTACTAACACTTTAAAGAAATTTGATTCAGTAGATATTAAATAATGAATTAAATGCACCATTTCCGATCACCCATACCTTTATGGTGTGAGAGATATCAGTTTACAAAGCTCTCCCCTTCCCTCCCCTTGCACTGACATCAGCTTTCTAACTTACAGACGGAGATCCCGGTCTCCAGACCGTCCTGAGGTTCTTCAGCAGAGCCGAAATCGCGCTAGTTACAAAGAAGTACTTCACTGGAAAAGTCTACAATGTGTGCTTGCAAACCAGGCCAGGATCTCAGTCTCTAAGTTAGAAAGCTGACGCCAGCGCAAGGGGAGGGAAGTGGAACTTCGTAAATCCATGTATTACTATCACGTTAAGTTATAATAACCATGCATGATCATTTTATTTGCTTATGGAGAGTACGTCTGATATATAATGTATAAATATGAGGCGTTGCAATGTGCTGACTTACTGCCTCTCTTACTGTGCTATTAAAGTGGACTCTCACCTACATTAAAGTTATCTGTATACAAATATTCATCTTCAAGAAAGTGTCAATTTGTATTTATTTTTTTAAATAGTCATGGTAAAGGAGATATTCATATTTAAAAATATACATGATGATGTCACTAGTGGCATCGCCGCGGTATAGCTCAGTATTGCAAGACTGTCAGTCACCTCCCCTCCTCCTCTATGTTGTGCCTCATTCCCTCCTCCTTCAGTAACTCGCAAATCTTCATGTGACCTGGCGCCCTCACTTCACAATGTGACTCCAGGTCATGTGGAGGTGAAGTGGAGAGCGTTCATGCACCATCACCATAAAGTGCCAGCCCTCTTGTCCTACCTAAAAATAGCCCCAGAGGCAAACGGACTGAGCCTTTTGTTATTATGCCAATAAATGTACCCTATTAGTGCCAGAGATGTACCCCACACATTGTTTTTCCATATATATAGGGCACCTCTCTGGCACTGGAGTTTTTCCAGCAGTAATATTAGTAATATTTTAATCTATTATGAATTCATAAATTTGTCTCATAGTCCTGATCTATTTAATCATTTGTTTTTAATTGTAAGAGTGGAATAATAAGCATGGGACATTGTAGTAGTGGATGGTAGTTGATACCGCATAAAAAATTAATAACTAATTTTTTCAATCAAGTTCACTACACAAAGTACATTTATATGGGCTGCAGTAACGAGAAACTGGCCCATTCTGACATCGAATAAAACATTATAACCAATCTTTAGGGAGAACTCATGTTCTCATACAAACGGGTCCAACTTAAAGGACTTCCATGTAAAAACGAATCCTGAACATTGTTACAGGACGGACTAGAGAACTTGACTTAATAAAGATTCACCTGGGTGTGTCAAGTGCAGTGGATGTAACACATGCAGATTCCTAGTGACTAGGAAAAGCTTCAAACAGCCACACACATAAATAGATCAGCATTCGGCAAAGCTTATCCTGTACCGCATAGTTGATCGTCAGAGCATCAGAGATGCATACAGGACTGGTTCCACTGACAAACTAGTGGGGAGATATTTCTTACAATGCACACACATTAGCACCTCTGAAGTGTATGCTGATAGACCAAGAATGAGTATGCACTAGAAGGGGTGACAGGACTAAACTCCTATTACAGAGAGATATTAAATAGAGCTGGAATTTACATACTCTTGCCCTTCCTCAATGAACAGTTATCATAGGTGTGTCTCTTATGAGTGTTTCTGAGGCATTAGTCTGTTTTGTCACTGACGTTTGGTCACGGATGATTTTATTGAAGGTTTGGTCATTTCTGCTCAGGAGGTTGAGAGACTGGGGTACAGGGCAGAGGCCCTTTCTCCTCCATGTAGACATTCCCAGGGGACTGTCTTCTTCTGTTTGGTGTTGACTGGTTTTAATGGGACATTACTGGTGAAGACTGGTTTCCCCACCAATATCCAGCGACATCTCTTGCCTTGGGCCACCCAGTGAGCTCCTATTGTCTCTTCTGGCGTGGGTTAATACACGTATATCTATATATTTCGATGATCTGACTATCTCTGGATTCCAGATTCCTTAGTCTCTAGGAACTCCCTATACCCATTGCTATATCTATCAGTGGTTTATCTATTGGTCTGGCTATAAGGACATTGGTCACATGTGGTATGGTCACTAGATTCTTTTTTACATGGGACAGGTGAAGGCTGCCGTCTGAAACCACAGGAGATTCCTATAGACTATTTCATGGACATGTATTACATCCGTTATATCCACATGATCTGGATGTATATGAGACTGCAGGAATATACTGCTAGACTGCTGGGAACATATGATTATTGGGGTACTGTTGAAATCCTAATGGTCACAGCTACCTGTGGAACTATATGGAATAACAGACCCTTAACAGTTCTCTGTGCCGGATATCTATATCCACTTGTGCCCCTTGACATCCAGAAGCAATGTCCGATGGCTGTTTTGGGAACTATAACCTAGTTCCTTGTTATTATGTTGTCCACACAACTTATGAACATAGGAACTACTCACAGGCCTGCAGAGCACATGCTGATCAGGGGACGTGTGGATTGTTATTATGGTCTATGATCCACCCATGGAGCTGTGTTATATCCTGTTCTGCATTTGCCATAATTTCCTGTGTGTTTTAGTTGACCCTTGGGGTGCCAGAGTGGTGTCCAGCACTCTGTGTTGAGGTGCGTTGGATGCCTCTCTGGCACTCAGGGATTAATAGAGGAATCACAGTTATAGGGTGCTCTCTGGGGAGGTCAGGGTTCAGTTGAGTTCATTGCATACACTTATTGGTGTTCCCTTTTTTGATTGGCTGTTGTGCAGAGTACCGCATTGTGTCTAGTACAGGAGTAATGCGGGTCTCCAGCGCATTGCAGACCAGCTGGGATCTGACCTTTTCCTTTGTTTCTTGTCTCTTATTGCTCTTTACACTGCACAAGACAATGCTGTGCACACCTATCTCACACACCAGATCAGTGTAACAGTGTATTTATGATGTGAGGTAGTGTTACAGTATTTCTACACATTACGTATATATTTGGTGATTACATTGTATTTGTTTTGGTAATCCACACTTGTCTATATGTCTGTTTCTACATTGGATGCGTGATTCTGTGTATATATACATGGTATATCTGCCCCTTAGTGTGGACGAGGGATTCGTTATACAGCCACCTTCTCTCTACCGGTGCTAATTACAGTAGCATTGGCTGCTCTTAATTGAGCACTAATTAAGGCTTATTATTATCCCCCCTCCCAGATGGGGGGTTGGTTTGTGGATATTAATTTTCTTTTCTGGATTGTCCTGAGAAATCGCTATTCTGTGTGAAACCCAGATCTAATACAATACATTAACAGTGTTTGAGCTTTCTAAAATGTCCTTCAGAGTACTATTTATTGTGATCTTATTAATATACAATATTTTGAGATTTGAACTAAACAGAACTTTTAATTTACTTTTTATCACCCATAATAAGAAACGGCTTCTACTTAATGCCAAGATCGATCTGTTTATACCAAGACAACCCCACTATCCCCTGACACATGCGCACACCCTTGACGTGCACACACTCACTACACACTTTTCACAGGGACCTCACTGATATGCTAAAGTAAGATCTTTCATGAAGGAAGTTGATGGTAGTGGACAGTTCTGTTTCACAGAACCTGACATGGTCTTCAGTCAGACACCTCCTGTACATCTGCAATGAATTCTGCATGTCTCCTCCACTCACATAGTCCATGCCATAACATAGCTTGCTAGATTGTCTGTATGAAGTAGTGCAGGTCAACGAGGAAGGGGCATTCATAAGCTTGGTACCGAATCTTTTTCTCCATACAGAAGTAGTCCATGCCCTGACATAGTATGGTTATCTTTATCACCTTCATAGCATACTACTTCTTGTCTTTTCATTGGAACAAAAATACTTTGGAATATGCTCCTTCTCCCAGCTCTTTAATGATGTCAAAGTTGTCTATGTTCTTGCAGCCCCCAGAAAAGGTCTTTGGAATTCTCGTCTTCAACTGGATAATCTGCTGCAGGATGGTTTCTGCTCATCAGTGGACATGATGGAGACCACTGGAGAGGTTGTCACTGGAACATCTTCTTCTAAAGACATTAGAACATTCAGTGTAGAAGAGGATGACACTTTAGTAACAACATCTTCCTTTGGCAGCAGGATTATCTCTGAAGATGTTGGTGCTAAAGTACACATGTCTTTCTGTCTCCCTAGGACACTGCATTCTTCTGTGTCACAGTGAGGGACTAATGTGTTGCATCTCTAATGCACTACAGTATCACAGATCAGGCAGGAGTAGCCCTTTGCCAAAACTCTGCGCCAACACACTACAAAGACTGCATTGAATATGCCCTGTGATTTGAACAGGTGACCATTGATCTTGGCAGTTGTTTCACTCTTGTGCTTGTAGAGAAACAGCATAATCCCATTAGCCTGCTGAATAGAGCAGGCATTTTCTGACAAATCCATGTAGATTGTAAACTCAAGTTGACGGCACAATCGCTACCTGAGATCTGCTGTAGAATGGAGTTGATGCCTATGGGGGCTGTGTTCAAGGCCCTGTAGATCGACCTGAGGCATCAGTTTCATAGTTCAGTTTCTCCACAGTCCAAAAGCCCATGACTCCTCTAATTTTAAGAATCCCCCCCCTTTTCCTTCACTCCTGCCCCAATACCGTAACCCCAACAGAACTCACTGTCCATAAACATAGTGAAACAGATACAGGCAGTGATGCAAGCGGCAAATTAAAAAGGCCAGTTTTCTTTTATTTACTGGATTTGACCTATTTGTTAAGGGACCCCTGTTAAGACCCTCCAACCTTAATACGGAGCCCCAGACCCATAACCCCAGCTTAGGGTATGACCAGATCCCAGCTTCCTGCTGCTGATGAATGTATGAGAAACTTTCAAGCAACACTGCTGTAAAATGTGTACCCTGCCCCCAAGCAGTGGCTACCACAAATCGCTGAGGAGACTAAACATAGCTGATCCACCATGGCCAGTCCACCGTGCCTCCCCTTACATAATTATTCACGTGACTTTAGCCCACCCTCATTGTGAACTGACTGCCAGGCCAGTGCCCCACCCACACCATAACCTTTCTAGCTAAGCTGCACTTTCTGGACCTGGGAACCCACAGAGGGGACTCCAAATGGGAACCATCTAAGCAAACCCATAATGCTGTAACCTTATGCAAGTTTCTAAGGTTGTGCATGTATCAGTATTAAAGATATCCAGGCCTTTTTATGACTGGTGCACACATCATCTAGATCCCTAATGGTGATCTCTGCCTTATGGTGCACCCCTGTAGAGAAGTGATAAACCGTGTGACGGTAAAATGTACTTTATTCTAGCTGCTTCTATGGCACAGGGCCACCTCAACACCCTCCAGCTCAGCCTATCTGCTTTACTTGTGGACAGACTGACTTTATTATCTGGCATGTTACTTAAATGATTAGGAGACCAACCAATGAGATGGATGTGAGGTCCTTGCCTCCTGCATGACAATGCCTGGGCTCCCCCACTTTGCCACTTTGAACTTGTCCTCCATCTGTTCCCATGGTAAACCCCGCTAACCATATAAGCTGATCGTTATAGGTTTCTCGTCTAGTCCTAGCTGACCATAGCCAGCATGTTTTCCCACCCAATTCATGGTGGGAGGCCCAGAATAAGGACTCTTGTCTGTACTTCTGCTGTAGCCAGTCCAAAAAAGATTAGTATTGACACTTGTGAAATTCTCCACAATGTAACCAAACTGGGGGTCTCCCTTTGAGATCGATCCTGTGTGGTTGATCCACGGACAACTACAGCAAGGTTTGTGCTTATTTTATATCCACTTGTATACAGTGATGGTCTTTGGTTTTATTCCCTTCACACATACGGCTGTCGGTGCAGGATTTTACCATTGTCTGACTATATCTCCAGTGTTGAATTTTTGTCTTAGTGTTTATCCAGTGTATTACACAGGTGACATATATGTTGTATAGGTGACAATGTTATATTTTTAATGAGTTGAACTCTTATCCCCTTGGATTACATTTGATATAATTCTCTCCTCCCATGTTATATGTATATAGGTGCTGCAAATTCACCCTTTTATTTTTTCCGTTTTAGCCTTTAGGTGGGGGCTAGATTTTCTATTGCTGTAGATTTATAGATCCACACATTTACTAGATACATTATATTAGGATTCTAGTTTTATGGGAGTTTATTTTCCTTTTTCTCTAGATGAACAATCATGACCATTAAGTTTCTCTTTTCCTTCTAATTCATTTAGTACACCCATACCAATTATATACATTTTTATAAAAATAAGTAGGGCTTTATTTTAATGCCACATTTATATTTATATGTATATCTATATAATCAATCATTTTGATACAATAAAAAGCTGAGAATAAATAAAACACGTTTATAGGTTTTTCTGTAGTGATCTGTGCTCAGTGCATTTATAACAGGGACTGGATTAATTATATGTATATTTGTACATACTTCCCAAGTCTCCCCTTATAGCGGGGTACTTTCCTTCTGAGAAGAAAATCCTTATGTCCCTCTTCTGTGGTGTGAACAGAAGTGTATCTCATTGCTCCACAGCAATACAACCCACATTAACCCCTTAAGGACTCATGACATGCAAGGACCATCACGGTGGCACTTAAGGGCTAGTGAAGGTCCTGGCACTTCATGAAATTCTGGGGTTGCTGCACGGCTGCAGGCCAACCGGTGACCCTGTAATCAGTTGGTGAAAAAGATAAAATGCCCAGTGTCCATAATGGCCACCCTCCCATAGATCAGACAGTCGTTAAGGGGTTCATTTTTTCATAAACTTCACTTTGCCTTTGTCATGTGGCTTCACCTACACATGTGATCACTGTAGCAGTGGGTACGTGTGTTCAGATCCACCGGAGAGAGACTGAAGTGGACTACTCTGGTCCTGGAGCACTCAGTTACAACCTCCCTGCAGTGACCCCGGTATGTCACGAGGTGTGCTACAATCATTAACCCATGATATGCCAGGACTGCCACCGTTCTTAAACAATGGAATTGTGTGACTGTCCTGGCATGTCTCTAACATGTTAACAAAATGACAACCGCTGGTGTTTGGGAGTAAGGTAAGCAATCCCTGAGTCCCTCAAAATCACACCCCATTTTTCCAAGCAATGGAGTGCACCACCAAGGTTTAAAGGGCCAGTCATTTTCTTATAAGGCCGTCAGGGTCCCCAACTGTCAGTGTTTAAAGGGACAAATGTCACTAAGGCAGGACATCGGGATCTACTTTCAATAGCTCTGACCCTTTCTCCCTGTAGTTAAAATAAATAAACACAAATAAACCATCTGAACCATTGTGTACTATTGGATCATGTTCATTTACATTGGATTTTTTTGTGCTAGGCAAGTTATCACAGTAACACGCGAATAATTACTACATATTCTAGATGAGAATTAATGAAATTTAGTAATTTCCACCACTTCATTTTTGTGTATTGGCTCTTAACCTTTTGAGGGCCAGACGTATTGTTCATCCATCTGGCATTTAGAGGGTTAAATGTCCATCAGGAGAGAACAGAGATCAGAGCAGCTGTTAATCCACAGCCTGTTACATAATCTCCCTTGGAATATTCCTCCTGGCCAGCAGATTACACAGCAGTGTTTTGTGTTTGACTCCTGATATCCGCTTGTGTAGAGTATTATAATAACCACACACTTGGTTGGAACAGATGACTTTGTAATGAAGACACTTTCCCTTTAAGATTTCCCTGCCAGAGATCTGTGAAACCTTATGCGCTCTAATGTATTACATGGCAATTATACCTGTAGGAAACTAACTCTTAACCTGAGTGTTAAGCTTTTATTGGTTTGTGTGGGAAGATCAACTCCATAATATTTTAAATTTATCTCCAAAATATTAGAATAAGAACCAAATTTAAAATCTATTCTGTATAGCATTAATAATAATCTACCTGTAACAACAGTGCATAACATCCAAATATCTCCACACTCTACTACAGTAGATAGAAATGAAAGATATATATATAAAAAAATGGATGAAATTAAACATAAAAAATACATCTCTCTGGATAATCTTATCCAGGCTGATAACTGCTATTGTTTATTTTGTGGAGGTGAAAACTAAATACAGCACATCATTAATATAACCACATTCTGCTAAGATATAGAGCATAAGTATTGGGTGTAGTTGGGGTTTCCAGGGAATTTAAACAAAAAAAAAACAAAAAATGTATTCAAAAAATGTTCAATAGTGCGCCTGTGGGAATTTCCCCCTCATGCCCTTAATATTGTGGAATTATATTAATACATCTGTGCCCCGCATGTGGTCACAATTTTATACGTTTTAAAGACTACCTTGGCACCATTAACACAGAATTATTTAGAACAGTGAAGAGAGAGAGAGAGAGCATATTAAGAGGCAGCAGGTGAAAGAGGACACAGCTACAAGGGGACAATACCCAGAGATGCACAAAGTGCAAGAGGGACACGGGCCTATATTCACTAAAGTTCAGAGGGCTGAAAATATCAATGTCTCGTTGGAGTTGTGTTGAAAGCACAATGACAGTATGCACTAGTGTGTCTTCGCCATTACATCACCATCAGTCCGACAAAAATCTGCCCACATTGACACCATCTGACAGGTTCACAAAATCTCACTCATCACATCGACAATGGCCGATTACCATATGGAAATGAAGCATAATCACTCATTTCCATATGGAGGATAATGAAACAGTTTCCTATACAAGAAGGTGTGTTGATATGTTAATGTGGCACTTCACCACATTAACTAAACTCTGATAGTAGTCTCTACTGTTGGAGTTCACAGTCTCAACTTCAGTTACCATAGAGGCTGGCAAAGTTGGGATCTCCCTGTACTTTCCTATACAGTAACAGCCCTCAAAGGGAAGGGTTGTGAACTATTATTGATGTGGAAGCTGATGAGGCTGAAAAAAAGGTGCGTCAATCAAGTCCAGCCAATGCCAAAACACCCCTGTTGATACAGAAGGCAGCAAAAACAACCCCACTGAAGCCTTTTCCAATTTAGCCCCAAGTAGGAAAAAAAAAGTTCCTTCCTGACCCCAAATGGTATCTTTCCTCTTGTCTTAATGGCTGACCTCTCGTTCTTAGCTCAGTGGTGTGGAGTATTGGAGTGCAAAGTTGTAAGTTTTCAGTACAGAAGACAAAGAAGGACCAGATCTTTAAGATGGTTTAACTTGGTCAAGTTCTACAAACAGATGTTGCAAGTACTGCAGGCTTGTGTCTTCATATTCTTCTGTTCATAGTGGCCATTCCAAAGATATCTTCAAAAGGCTTGTATGGAGGCTGGATCTGTTTCTTTTCCAGCTTCTCCCAGTCCATGCCATTGAAAAATGGATGATATTGTAGTTCATCAAATCCCAAGTCTGAATTCCCTCCAAAGCGCTTCCTGGGCTGCTTCTCCAACAGTCCCTCCAAGAGAAGAGACAGCTCAGATGACAGGAATGATGGAATTCTTAGTGGTCTCTTCAAAATGGCTTTCATTTTCTTGGGACAACCTATGAAGCATGGAATGGTAGTGAATGGATATCTACCTGTTGATAGCTGAAATAAAGGTAATGCCAAGAGCCCACCAGTCCATGCTGAAACCATCTTTTTTTCCATTAAGCACTTCAGGCGCGGCATACATCAGGGTCCCAATGCCTTCCTTACACAGGCCATAGTTGGAAACTTTTAGGTGTCCGTCACGGTCTAATAAGAGGTTTTCAAGTGTCAGGTTTCGGTGAATTATTGATCTTTTGTGAAGGAAGTTAATGGCACTGGCCAGTTCTGCTGCATAGAACCTGACATGGTCTTCAGGAAGCCAGTTCTTCCAGTACCTCTGCAAGTGGTTCTGCATGTTTCCCCCACTCAAGTAATCCATGAAATAACATAGCCGGCCGCTAGTTGTCTGTATGCAGTAGTGCAGGCCAACGAGGAACGGGCACTCATAAGCTTTGTACTGAATCCTCTTCTCGCTAATGATGAAATCCTTGTCCTCACAGGCTTCGGTCTTCATTACCTTCATTGCATACTTCTTCTTCTTGTAGTCTTTTGATTGGACCAACAATACATTTGAACGTGCTCCTTCTCCCAGCTCTTTAATGATGTTAAAGTCTTCAAGGTTCTTCCAGTCCTGAGTAAAGTATTTGGCATTCAGATCTTCAATTGGATCATCTGCTGCAGGACTGGAGACCACTGGAGAGGTTGATACTGGAGCACAGTCTTCTAAAGGCATTGGACTATTCAGCGGACAATAGGATGATTCTGTAGCAACATCTTCCTTTTGCAGCAGGTCCGTCTCTGAAGGTGGTTCTGGTGTAGACCATAGGTCTTCCTGTCTCACTGGGACACGGCATTGTTCTTTGTCACAGTGATGGACTAATGTGTGGCATCTCTTGTGCACTACAGTATTACAGGTCAGGCAGCAGTAGCCCTTTGTCCAAAATCTGCGCCCACACACCGCACAGACTGCATTGAATATGCGCTGTGACTGGAACTGGTGGATCAAGTGTCTCTTGATCTTGGGCAGTTCTTTGACTCTAGAGCTGTTAGAGATGCAGCATAATGCCAGCAGCGTTCTGAATAGAGCAGGCATTTTCTCACAAATTTGTGTAGGTTATAAACTCTCAAGTGAACAGCACAATCACTACTCAAGATCTGCTATACAACTGAGCTGTTCTGAGATATAAAGTTTGTCCTTTAGGTTAGGTTATAAACTCTCAACTTGACAGCACAATTGCTACTTGAGATCTGCTGTAGAACTGAGTTGATGCCTATGGGGCTGTGTTCAAGGCCTTGTAGATCGATCTGAGGCATCCGTTTCATAGTTCAATCTCTTCACCGTCCTAAAGCCCATGACTCCACTTATTTTAAGAATCCTCCCTCATTTCCTTCACCCCCACCCCAATACCATAACCCCAACACAACTCACTGTACACAACCATAGTGAAAGAGACATAGGAATTGATGCAAGCGACAAATTAAAGAGGTCAGTTTTCTTTTATTACACCAGAATGTATATTTGAAACCAATTTTGGTATGAGAGACATCACATCCAATCTTGGAGATGATGGTGACAGCAACCTCCAGGAATTATTTGAATTAATTCACGAAAATGAAACGCAGACGCTAAGTACTTTGAAATCTAAATCTATGTTTACACCACTTATACATACTTGTCCGCAGGTTAAAATATTTGGAGGATTGGTTATGATGGATATACTCAAATTACCTCAGAAAAAAGGTCCGTACAACTTGTCTAAACAACAGAGCAATGCCATACAGGAAATTCAAAGTTGGGATGATGTAGAGGTAAAACCCTCCGATAAAGGGGGTAATATAGTTCTATGGCCCAAGACTTTAAATACCTCTGCAAGATACAAACAGCTCAATAATAAAGATTGCTACAAGAGACTGCTTTCAGATCCTACACAAGAACATTTAACAATGTACAATAAGATCATTGAGGAGGCCAGTGAAATGGTAGTTATAACAAGTAAGGAAAAAAAATTCCTTGAAGTTACTCATCCAATTGTACCAACATTGTATTTGTTGCCTAAAGTGCACAAAAATCTCAAAACACCGCCAGGGAGACCAATAGTCTCAAGTATAGGAAGCCTATGTGAGAAAGCGTCCCAATATTTAGATAATAAATTGAGAAAGTATGTTGTGCAACTTCCCTCATATATTAGGGATACTACTTATATTTTGGAAAAATTAATAGATCTTCCAGTTGAGCAATCTACGTTGCTAGTTACATGTGACGTGGAATCATCTATACACATCTATTCAACATGAAACTGGCATCAGGGCAGTTGAATATTTTTTAGATCTGGATGAGAGCATCAGCGATAATCAGAAACGATTTATACTGAGACTTCTTCGTTTCATTTTGCTTCATAACTACTTTGTTTTTAATCATCATGATTATCTTCAGATACAAGGGACCCCTATGGGGGCAGCTTGTGCCCCCAAATACGCGAACATCTACTTGGGATGGTGGGAACATACAGTGGTATTTGATGATACACTTCTAGAGTGGAACAATCATGTCTTAAGTTGGAACAGATACATTGATGATCTGTTCATTTTGTGGTATCATGATTTGAAAAGTCTACAAGAGTTTATAAACAGGTTGAATACTAATTGGATTAATTTGAAGGTGACATCGGAATATAGCCCAGAACAGGTTAATTTTCTGGATGTCACTATCAAGAAAGGAGTAGATGGTCAATTACACACTGATCTTTTCAGGAAAAGCACTGCCACTAACAGCATCTTGCATGCAGATAGTTTTCATTCTAAGTCAGTTATAAATTCTGTACCCACTGGCGAATTTTTAAGAATAAAACGTAATTGCTCTGATGATGTCACTTTTCAAATCAGAGCTAATGAATTAACATCTAGACTTTTGGCCAGAGGGTACAGTAAAACACTTATTAAGAAAGCAAGAAACAGAGCAGTTTATACTCCACGGGAATCACTCTTATGTAAGAATAAGCATAAGAAAGTAGATTAAAAAATCAGATTTGTAGCTACATATAATAATCAGTGGCAAGAAGTACGGACTATCCTGAATAAACATTGGGGGATTTTAGTGAATGATCCAGATCTGAGGGAGGTTCTGGGTCCTAGACCAGAAATGAGTTGTAGAAGATCACCTAATCTCCATGATAAATTGGTTAAAACTTTCTATATCTCCAAAAAAAAGAGAAATTTACCTGCTGTTGGTACATACCCTTGTGGGTCCTGTCAGATATGTCCACTAATCAGGAATTTAACTAAAATAAAGGATCAATTCAGAAAATGGCATACAATCACTGATTATGCAAATTGTAATGCAACTAATGTCATTTATGTGATTAAGTGTCAAATGTGATTTGCTATACATAGGCAAAACTTTTCGTAAATTAAAGGTGTGAATACGAGAACATTTGACTGGCATTTTTAATGCCCAGAGAGATTTGAGACATAATAAAAAAACGTAATAGTTTGGCTAATCACTTCATGAGAGTACATAACTTCAGAATAGAAGGAACTATGGTTCATGTTTTACAAATGATATCATTGGGCATTAGAGGAGGAGACATAGACAAAAAAAACTAATTCAGACAGAAAATAAATGGATATTCTTATTAAATTCATTGTCTCCCAATGGCCTAAATGAGAACATGCAACTTTCAGCACATATCTAGCTAGATATTCTAAAAAATCTAGGCTTATTATTTCTATCATTATTTATGTAAACTTATAATATATAATATAAATAAAATAAATATAATGGCGTCCAGTCTGTTACCATGTAGCTCTGTAGTGATGGTTTTTAATTATTTGTAAGAGCATGGCACACAGTGTCACTATAGAAATTTTAGAGGGATATTGTGGACGATTATTGTTTACATATAATGTTAATAAGCAAATGAAGAGATTTGGCATTCTCTGATATTTATGTAATAGGAAGTAATTTTGATATTTCATAATGATTATGCTGACAGGTGCAATGTTAGTGAAAATAATTCTAATATCACATATATGTCGTTGATGCAAGGTGATTTTATTTGTATTACAAGCCATTAGATTATAATTATCTATATATACCGAATTTTGTCCATTTAATTATACTACTTGTCGAATTGTATACAGAAATCTATATCCTTATAATAGGGATTGGACTAGTGATACGTTCTGACCAATGAGGACATGTTATCCTCTTTGAGTTACCTGTAACCACTCCTTTTTTACAGGTAACGGATCACTATAAAAATGGCTGAATTGTGCCGGGCTTTACCCTTGATAAAGCCATGTAGGCGAAACGTACGTCGGGGCTACTTTTTTATGTGAAAATAAAGAATTATATTTGAGGATTAGTGCTCTCGGATAGTTGGTTTAGGGATATGAATTCTTAGTACGTAGCTGTGTATGCAAGTGGTGTGTGATTGATTCCTAGATAGCTTTATTACCAGACAGTGTGTATGTATGCGGTTTGTATCTACTCTGAGTGAGGGACATCGACAGATACAAGAGCTGTTCATTAGCCCTTACTGCGGCTATCAATCGGGTTGGAGTGCTTAGGTAATAATCAACCCGACTGAGACCAACCATAGGTAACTCTCGCCCGCGTGGTAATGGCATCTGAGTAACGCCGTATGGGTGAGATGCAGAGTGCCGTTTCAATTACCGCATATCGGTCTAGGTGCAGTTGGCTTTAGTGTCACTGCCGTATACATATGGTGTGCGGAGGTGGCAATAAATAATTTACTCAATTATTTAACTATATCACTGATGTGAGGATTTAATATAGTACTGCTTAGCTGCACGATTAGATAGGAAACAGAGGAGTGTATCGGAACAGACATTTAGCTTTGATACACTGTTTCGGCAGGAGATGTTTATTATGTATACTAAGTGAACATCATTTAATAATATCATACATTATAAGGATACACATACATAGATATTTTTATGCAGTTATATTGTAAGGTACGGATGGTTAAGTCAGACATTAGCTGGCTGGTATTGAGATTGGATTCCTATTGGAGTCCTATGTGGAAGTAATATGACTGCAACTTGTTTTCTGGAATCACACATGTGAGTTTAGTGATCTCAGTCATACATTGTTTACGGTTTTCCCTTTACCACGCAGTGGAGTGTAAGTGTACCTTTTTCCATGTTGTATTTCATTACAACTGGATATATCTCCATTACTGCTAAGAATACTTAATCTGCATCCTAGTGCTGGGGTGCAGTTATCCGTTAGCACTTATAATATTTATATTTTAATTCGCTAGGCTTTTTTATTATAATTTTATATATATTAATAAAAGTTATATTTTATAACTATGAGATATACCTGTGATCATGTAAGAGGCCTCCCTAACTAATTATATTCCCTTTGTCCACCTTCTTAGGGGATTGGTATGGTGCTGTTTAAGATAGTCTCTTTTTGTTTGGATGCAGTTTTCTTTTATTAACTGGTTTTGACCTATTTGTTAAGAGGCCCCTGTTAAGACCCTCCAACCTTAATACAGAGCCCCAGAACCATAACCCAACTTAGAGCATAACCTGATCCCAACTTCCTGCTGCTGATGAATGTATGAAGAACTTTCAGGCAACACTGCTGTAAAATGCATACCCTGCCCCCAAGCAGTGGCTACATCAAATTGCTAAGGAGACTAGTTAGACATAGCTGATCCATCATGGCTAGGCCAGGTTCTCCCCCTTACCTCAGAGTTTACATGTCTTTACCCACCCTCAGGGTGTCCTAACTGCCAGGCCATTGCCCCTCCCACACAGTAACCTTTCTAGTTAAGATGTACTTTCTGGATCTGGGAGCTGCCACCCACAAAGGGGACTCCTAAGGGGAACCATCTAAGCATACCCATAATGTTGTAATCCTATGTGAGATTCTCAGGTTGTTCATATATCCGTGTTAAAGATTTCTAGGCCTTTTCATGACATGTGCACACATCATCTGTATCCCTATTGGTGATCTCTATGCCTGATGGTGCACCCCTGTAGAGAAGTGATAAACCGTGTGACAGTAAAATGTACTTTTTTCTAGCTGCTTCTATGGCACAAGGCCACCTCAACACCCTCCAGCTCAGCCTATCCGCTTTACTTGTGGACAGACTTACTATTATCTGGCATGTTACTTCAATGATTCTTATCAGACCAACCAATGAGATGGATGGAAGGTCCTTGCCTCCTGCATGCATGACAATGCCTGGGCTCCCCCACTTTGAACTTCTCCTCCATCTGTTCTCATGGTAAACCCCGCTAACCATACAAGTTGATCTTTATCTGTTTCTCGTCTAGTCCTACCTGACCATAACCAGCATGTCTTCCCACCCAATGCATGGTGGGAGGCCCAGAATAAGTACTCTTGTCTGTACTCCCATTGTACTCCATCTAAAAAAAGATTAGTATTAACCCTTGTGAAACAGTGTATTGCCCACAATGTAACCAAACAACTGGGGGTCTCCCTGTGAGATTGATCCCGTGTGGTTGATCCACGGACAGCTACAGCAAGGTTTGTGCTTATTTTATATCCACTTGTATATAGTGATGGTCTTTGGTTTATTCCCTTCACACATATGTCTGTTGGTACAGGAATTTACCATTGTCTGACTAGATCTCAAGCGTTGAATTTTTGTCTTAGTGTTTATCCAGTGTATTACACAGGTGACATATGTTGTATATGTTATAATTTTATTTTTAATGAGTTGAACACTTGTCCCCCTGGATTTCATTCCGATTTAATTCTCTCCTCCAATGTTTTATATATAGGTGCTGCAAATTCACCCTTTTATTTTTTCAGCCCTTAGGTGGGGGGCTAGATTTGCTATTGCTGCAGATTTATAGATCCACACATTTACTAGATACATTATTTTAGGTTGCTACATTTTTGGGAGTTGTTCATCTAGAAAAAAAAGGAAAATCAATCATGACTATTAAGTTTATGTTTTCCTTCTAATTCATTTAGTGCACCAATACCAATTATATACATTTTTATAAAAATAAGTAGGGCTTTATTTTAATGCCACATATATATCTATATAATCAATTTTGATACTATAAAAAGCTGATAAAAAATAACAAGTTTATAGGTTTTTCTTTAGTGATTTGTGCTCAGTGCATTTACAACAGGGACTGGATTAATTGTATGAATATTTGTACATACCTCCCAAGTGTCCCTTTATAGCGAGTACTTTCCTTTTGAGAAGAAAACCCCTATGTCCCTCTTTTAGGCAATCAGACTATGCGGTGTGTACAGAAGTGTATCTCATTGCTCCACAGCAACAACACTCACTTTAACACCTTAAGGACCTATGACTGCAGGCTGCTCAGCCTCCCTGGAATCCATTAGTGAAAATACTAAAATGCCCAGTGGTCCTTAACAACCGCATTCCCATGTATCAGGCGGTCATTAAGGGGTTACATTTTTTCATAAACTTCACTATGCATTTGTAAATTAGTCTGTCTAAATAAAATACGTTGGTCTTGATTTAAATTATTTTTTAAGAACTCTACACCCCCCCCCCAGTCTTGCTCCCAGTACATGAAACGTAACCCCTCTTTGGCCATTTGAGGCACTGAGTGCTCTGTTCCCTCCTCCTCACTATCACAGTGAAGGAGCGGCAGAGAACAATAACACAGACAGTGTATACGTACATTGCCTTTGTCATGTGACTTCACCTGCACATCTGATCACTGTAGCAGTGGGTACGTGTGTTCAGATCCACCGGAGAGAGATTGAAGTGGACTGCTCCGGTCCTGGAGCACTCAGTTACAGCCTCCCTGCAATGACCCCGGTATGTCATGAGGTGTGCTGTAATGATTAACCCATGATATGCCAGGACTGTCACCATTCTTAAACAATGGAATTGTGTGACTGTCCTGGCATGTCTCTAACATGACAACAAAATGACAACCGTTGGTGTTTGGGAGTAAGGTAACAATTTCTGGGTCCCTCAAAATCACACCCCTTTTTCCAAGCAATGGAGTAAACCACCCAGGTTTAAAGGGCCAGTTATTTTCTTATAAGGCAGTCAGGATCCCAAACTGTCAGTGTTTAAAGGGACAAATGTCATTATAAGGCAGGACTTCGGGATCTAGTTTGAATAGCTCTGACCCTTTCTCCCTGTAGTTAAATATACATAAATAAACACAAATAAACCATCTGAACCATTGTGTACTACTGGATCATGTTCATTTACATTGGATTCTTTTGGTGCTAGGCAAATTATCACAGTAACACGTGAATAATTACTACATATTCTAGATGAGAATTAGTGAAATTTAGTTATTTCCACTACTTAATTTTTTGTGTGTTGGCTCTTAACCTTTTGAGTGCCAGAGGTATTGTTCATTCATTTGGCACTCAGAGGGTTAAACATCCATCAGGAGAGGACAGAGACCAGATCAGCTGTTAATCCACTGCCTGTTACATAATCTCCCCTGGAATATTCCTCCTGGCCAGCAGATTACACAGCAGTGTTTTGTGTTGGACTCCTGATATCCGCTTGTGTAGATTATTATAATAACCGCACACTTGGTTGGAACACATGACTCTGTAATGAAGACACTTTCCCTTTAAGATTTCCCTGTCAGAGATCTGTGAAACCTTATGCGCTCTAATGTATTACATGACAGTTATACCTGTAGGAAACTAACTCTTAACCTGTTACATTTTTTTTTGAGCTGAGTGTTGATCTTCCCACACAAACCAATAAAAGCTTAACTCCATAATATTATAAATTTATCTCCAAAATATTAGAATAAGAACCAATTTAAAATCTATTCTGTATAGCATTAAAGGGATAGTAATACTTCAACTGTAAAAAAAATGTTGTAGGGTTTATCCCCCTGAGTAAAACAAGAGTACTCCCACTGCTGAAAGGTGTTTCATTTAAATGTTATTAATTTTCAAAGTTGAATTTTTTAGGTGCAATATCACAGTGGCCTGAAATTGTACAGTGGCGCTGTTGCTACACCATCCTATGGAGATTTATGGTCCCGGGACCAGAGCTGTCCATAGGATCGTGTAGCAACAGCGCCACTGTACAAATGAACAGGGACATAATGCTACCCTGAGGTTTTCATGTCCCATGGTTGTTATGGGTGGGTTGCTCTCAGGATAATCTTAACCAGGCTGATAACTGCTATTGTTTATTTTGTGGAGGTGAAAACTAAATACAGCACATCATTAATATAACCACATTCTGCTAAGATATAGAGCATAAGTATTGGGTGTAGTTGGGGTTTCCAGGGAATTAAAAAAAAAAAAAAAAAAATGTATTCAAAAAAATGTTCAATAACGCTCTTGTGGGAATTTCCCCCTCATGCCCTTAATATTGTGGAATTATATTAATACATCTGTGCACCACATGTGGTCACAATTTTATACGTTTTAAAGACTACCTTGGCACCATTAACACAGAATTAATAAGAACAGTGGATAGAGAGAGAGAGAGTGCATATTAAGAGGGAGCAGGTGAAAGAGGACACAGCTACAAGGGGACAATACCCAGAGATGAACAAAGTGCAAGAGGGACACGGGCCTATATTCACTAAAGTTCAAAGAGGGCTGAAAATATCAATGTCTCTTTGGAGTTGTGTTGAAAGCACAATGACAGTATGCACTAGTGTGTCTTCGCCATCACATCACCAGCAGTCCGACAAAAATCTGCCCACATTGACATCCATCTGACAGGTTTACAAATTTTCACTCATCACACCGACAATGGCCTATTACCATATGGAAATGAAGCATAATCACTCATTTTCATATGGAGGATAATGAAACCGTTTCCTATACAAGGGGGTGTGCTGATATGTTAATGTGGCACTTCACCACATTAACTAAACTCTGATAGTAGTCTCTACTGTTGGAGTTCACAGTCTCAACTACAGTTACCATAGAGGTTGGCAAAGTTGGGATCTCCCTGTACTTTCCTATACAGTAACAGCCCTCAATCAATTACAAGGGAAGGGTTGTGAACTGTTATTGATGTGGAAGGGATTTCCTCCCTTCACACATCACAAACACTACAACAATTCTGAAGTTGAACAGCATTCTCTCTGCTTCCCCACTTGGCCAGTAGGGGAGTGGAGAGGACACTTTCAGCATCATGGACAGCATCGCTCCCTTATCCCTTTTAGTGCCATAGGAATGTGCACTGCTCACCCCTGTAGCACTCACAGGGTTAAAAAAGTACACCAAGTACCACACAATTATCCCCTTAGCTTTGTATTATATATGATACATATTGAGTAGTCCCAAGGGAACAAGGCCCAGGGTCAGGCAACATCCATGGGGATTTGCGGCTACCACTTGCCCCCACCCCCAGCCTTGTTTTCTTGCTCACTGGTATCAATTGAACCCCATACACACTGCCTGGACCCCACACTTGCCCACTGGTAGCTACAGATCCCCATGTTCACTGTCTGACCCTCTTCAGCCTTTTCCACTTGCCCACTGCTAGCCACTAATCCCCATGGGCACTGCCTGGGCAAGGGAAGGCGGCAGGGGGTGTCAGGCAGTGTATGTGGGGCTAACACACAATGGTGTTGTCACCCGATACCCAACATTCTGTACATCCAACATGCTACTCCCCAAGCTCAAGCCAACATGTACTGCCCCCCTCCAACATATACTGCTTCCCACACAGTTAACCCTTTGAGTACCAGAGAGGTATGTCACACATTGCTTTTGCAAAGCGTTTGTGTACCCCACAAATGGTTAACAGGAAACATATAAATGTGCATAACGTTTGCATTTATGTTTTTTTTAATGTCCATTTTATTAAAATATAATTCAGACATCTCTGGGGGCATTGGGACTCCTCCTGATGTCTCCCCTGGCATTGATCACCTATCCAGTAGGATAGGTGATCAATGCAGCGACAAGGAAAGCAATTGCTGCCGTCCTTTTCTCCCTACGGGAGCCGGCTGCTTGTTCAGCAATAGTGAACCCGGTCATTTACACACCGGGTGACTGATTCATTCATGAAAGGCCTGCAACAGGACTGCAACGCAGCGACCAGCTGATCAAAGGACAGTTAGGAGGGCGCAGCTTCAATGGCTATTAAGGGGTGGGACTCCAGAGATGCCCATGCCCAAGATGGGCCCCATGTCATTGCGTATATTGGCGTTTTATGTATTAATAAATAATGCACACTTACATGACATTTATTCCTCATTTCTGAGCTTAATATTGTTTTAGATCTTTGGATCTTTATTTTAATTTTTGTTTTCATGAGTTTTTGGGTTGGTGGGAGATTGGGATATCTGGGAGTTGTTTCCTTTTATAGGATGGGAATTTGATTCTGGAGTCCATTACCTTTGCATCATCTTTAATAAATTTGTGATATTTTTTTAGATCATATTGTTTATGTTTATTGACTTTGTGATGACAGGTGAGTGCTGAATAGATCCCTCTGTGTTCTCTTCTTTTTTTAATTCATTATTAAGGGATCACTGCACCCTGCATATCTTATATGCAGTGACTGTCAGTTAGATAACTTTTGGGATGTGCTCTCTCAACTAAATTTATGTATTGACATTGAAAGTCTTTGCCCCAATCTATTGGGATATCAGGGTTAAGAGGAAACCCCCCCCCCCAAAGTTTAACCTCAACATCTGAAGACGTGCCAGGACCATCACAGATTTTGTTCTAATCAGTTTCCTCTCTTTGATCTTGGTAATCACAGTGATCAATTGTTGCAAATCTGTTTTATCCCCCTTTACTTTTAAATAAAATAATAAAAAATAAAATAAACTAATAGGTAGTTTGGGTAGGTAGTTTCTGTTGGAACAGGTAGGTTTAGCATATACATGGATTAGTGTAAGGTTTAGGGTTAGATTTAGATGTAGGGGTTTTTTTGCTCCTGCAATTTAATTTGGTTCCCTTTTTCTTTTTAAATTAATTTAATTTTTCACTTAGTGAATTTGTGTTAAATTAGGCAGAATTAGGGATTATGTGAGTTAGTGTAAGGTTTGGGGTTACAGATTGGTTTGGGGTTACAGATTGGTTTAGGCATGGGGGGTGTTTAAAAAATTATACATATATTTATACCTTCTTCAGTCTAAATCTCCAACAACTTCAGTCATGTGCCTTCTGTTGCCACTGTGTACATATGGTAATTACATCTACCCATCTTGTCTTTAGTCTCCTTTGGGCATTTAGTATCAAGTGGAATCCATTCAATATGTGTTTGGTCCATCTACCATATGTGTGAATACTGACTGGTTGGGTTAATTTTTTTTTTTTTGCAATTTTAATTGGTTTGGGTTAGTTCTATACCTTGGGTGCATAGTTACTTAGTGGGGAATCAGAATTAGGCTTCAGGTAGTTTTACAAAAACGTACTATATTAAAAAAATTTTTTACATACGTAAAGGTTAATAACCATGGGTGGATAGACCTTTAGTAGAAATCATGCAGTAAGTAGTTTAGGTGTGGTGTAAGTGGGGGAGAATCTGGCCATCTTGTGCAGATTTAACTCATTAAGCTTTAAAGGGATAGTAATACTTCGTTTTATCTTTATTTTGTAGGCATTAAAAAAACATGAAGAATGATATAAGTCTTATCTCTCAAACCTTTATGGTTTAAGAGATATTCACAAACAAAGTATCCCCCCCCTGTTCAGCCACATCAGAAGGGAGGTGCCCAGGTAGACTGCAGAGAGGGACAATCTTCAATTAAGATAAGGGAAAAACCTGAAAAACTTGTCAAGGGGGAAGGGCTTTCATTGTTCTCATAGGAAGAAGATTGTCCCCTGCTGTTATCTGTCTGGTCTTACAACCTGATTCACATATGAAGAGATGGCTTACACTAGGAAAAAGGGGCGGGAGGGGAAGCTTTGCTTGTGAATATCTCTCAAACCATAAAGGTTTGGGAGATAAGACTTATATCATTCTTCATATTTTTTTAATGCCTACAAAATATAATAAAGTTAAAACGAAGTATTACTATCCCTTTAAGCAGCATCATGCAGCTGAAATGCAGTAGCACTTTAACAGTTACCATTTTACTATTTGACTACTTTCCCCTGATTTTTATTTTTTATTATGAAAATATAATAGGAAGACGTGCACCCCAGGATTTTTTTCTTTAATTAAGAGAAATGAAACAATGTCTCTTAATCTGTAGATGGAGTTCTACCGGTTAGCATACAATGCCAAGGGAAAGACCCAAAGCCACAGCATCCATTGAGAGAACATAAGACTTACACATTGCCACAGTAGTTACCAAACTTACACATGTGATATCTCTATAAAGTGGAGAAATAGCAGAATCTAATTTTTGAAAGTTTCTGCAGCCAAATATATTTTGAACAAAAATATAAGCATAGAGTTTTGTTTCCCTTCCTGCAGTCAAGGGATTTGGACTGGTGGTAAAGTGGCTGCATGTGAAGCATTAAAATGCACTTAGAATGACAATGTGACTGACAAATATATATTATATTATATTATATATAAGACATGTCACCAGTTAAGCAAGCTGTGAAAATTCCATGCCTGAAAATGGATACACATGTTCTAGTTTTGAACATAAGCAAATTATTGTATTGCGCAAACACATTCTAGCAGCAGCTTAAAGACAATGGGGACACCGCCTTAACAAAATCTCATGGAAAGAAAATGTCTAACTGACTAAAGTTTATTGGGATTTTAAATAAACATTTTTATTAGATTCTATATAGGGCTTGGACTATTTCTTTCTATACAAGTTCTACTTTTTGCCCCTCTGCTGTCCCCGAACCGTGACAAATCTATGCATATGGGGCATTGCTGTACTCAGAAGTAGATGAACATTGATCAAATTTTGTTTTTAATCTGCAAATATCCTTACTCCATAGCAACAGTGTAATGCAAGGTTGCTATTTTTCAGAAAAACACTAATGTATGCATTTTGGGTTTTGACAGTACTCTAACCTATGACCCTCACATGCCACCGATCCCATCATACCACAGTGGTGTTCATCTTGTAACTGTTACCCTGTAAATGTGAAAAATATTGAAATCCTAGGTATATGGGATACTCCTATATTCAGGACAAGTAAATTAATATATCTGGGTGGTATTTTTTTTTTTGTAAATGGACCAATAGTGTAAAAATCATGACAGGAAAACCTATGTAAGCTTGTGGGGTTTTTTTAGTTTGTTTTTTCTCTTTATATTCTAGTTAAATTACATGGTGTCCATATCCATATAAATGTGTTATTAAAATAAATCCATATTTATGCTTAAGAAAATGCATATAAACGCGTGTTTGATCTAAATGAATTAGAAGGAAAATATGAACAATGACATACTTAAAAGGCCAAAATTACTATGGTCCTCTAGTGTAAATAAGGCCTGGTCCTTAAGGGGTTAATAAGACAGAAAAGGCCACCAGAGTCACAGAGAAGACAGATGTGTAACTTCTCTGAGGAAACAGAAAAGAATGAGGAAGTGATGACAGTTACTGGACTGTTTACATGAAAGGATGAGCACTGATTGGTCCAGAAAGATATCAGAGACTATCATGTTTGTTCGTTCTCTTTATTGTTGTAAACAAGTTTTCTCTGTGCTTCTGATGGTTTAGTAAAGAAAGAGAAATATACATATATACACATATATACACATATATACATATAACATGAATCAAGCACTCACAGGACTTTCATAATGGAGTTCAAAAATGTTTTAATTCAAAGGCCAGCCCAGCCTGGCCGAAACATTGATTTGAATTAAAACAGTTTTTGAACTCCATTATGAAAGTCCTGTGAGTGCTTGATGTATGTTATGAATCTATGCATCCAGTCACATCAGAGCACCCAGGCATTTTGGACCTTCTATACATATACATACTAGCAATGTGGGACGGTGTTACCCGTGATGTTATGACCGTTGGGCGCACGCGTGTGAAATGTAGACACACTGATAAACACAGACATATGCAACACACAGGCAGACACATACCATACATCCCAAGTGTCCCTCTTTAGGAGGGACAGTCCCTCTTTGAGGGCCAAATCCCTCTGTCCCTCTTTCCCACCCTGTTGTCCCTCTTTTTAGGAAGTCAGACTGCGTGCAGGGCCGGCTCCACCTATAGGCGAGGTAGGCGCCGGCCTAGGGCGCACAGGTACTGGGGGCGCGGGCATGCAGCGGAGAAGAGCTGCGCCCACAAGCACCACGTCTGGAACCACAACACAGTCAGGTCTGTGTTGCTACTGCCCTCCCTCATCGGGTTGGATCTTTAGTAATGCAGAGCGCGCTGGGAGTCATGATGTCCCTCCTCGCTCTGCATTACTGAAGAGAAGACTGAGCGGGAGCTACAGGTATGTGATGGGGGGCAAGTTGGAGCTGAGGGGGCATAGTGGAGCGGATGGGGGGCAAAGTGGAGCTGATGGGGCAAAGTGGAGCGGATGGGGGCAAAGTTGGAGCTGAGGGGGGGCAAATTGGAGCGGATGGGGGGCAAATTGGAGCGGATGGGGGGCAAATTGGAGCGGATGGGGGCAAGTTGGAGCTGAGGGGACATAGTGGAGCTGGTGGGAGCAAGTTGGAGCTGGTAGGGGCAAATTGGAGTGGATGGGGGGCAAAGTGGAGCTGATGGGGGCAGGTTGAAGCTGATGGGGGCAGGTTGAAGCTGATAGGGGGCAAAGTGGAGCTGAGAGAGGGAAGGTTGGAGCTGATAGGGGCAAAGTGGAGCCAATGGGTGGCAAAGTGGAGCCAATGGGCGGCAAAGTGGAGCCAATGGGCAGCAAAGTGGAGCCAATGGGCAGCAAAGTGGAGCCAATGGGCAGCAAAGTGGAGCCAATGGGCAGCAAAGTGGAGCCAATGGGCAGCAAAGTGGAGCCAATGGGCAGCAAAGTGGAGCCAATGGGCAGCAAAGTGGAGCCAATGGGCGGCAAAGTGGAGCCAATGGGCGGCAAAGTGGAGCCAATGGGCGGCAAAGTGGAGCCAATGGGGGCAAGTTGGAGAGGATGTGGGGGCAAAGAGGAGCTGGTGGGGGGCAAAGTGGAGCTGATGGGGGCAAGTTGGAGGTGATTGGGGGCAAAATGGAGCTGCTGGGGCAAAGTGGAGCTGGTGGGCCAAATTTGAGCTGATAGGGGGCAAGTTGGAGCTGGTGGGGGGGGGCATCTCTTACAGGCATCTCCAGACCAGGGGCAGACTGGCCCAGAGGGCAGAGAGAGGACAATCATGAAAATAGGTGGGGTATAAAGGGGTGGGACACAAGGGGCGGAGCCAAATGGGAGGCAAAATTAGGTTTTGCCTATGGTGGCAAAAATCCTTGCACCAGCCCTGACTGTGTGGTGTCTATTACTTTGCTCTACAGCAATAAAGCTCATATCAATTTTTTTTAAACTTCAGTGTATGTGTTTATACATTAGTCTGTGCAAATAAAATACTTTGGTCTTGCACTAAATCATTTATTCAGTTACATAAATAGCCAGTAATAGGTCATGAAATAACCTAAAAATTCTTACTAATGCCCTGACCCCAACAATATCACCTAAAACTAAAGAGTTCCTCTTTGGCCATATGAAATGTTGGGAGGTATGCCATATACACAGTGAGCGGCAGAAATATGCAAAAGACATGCAGACACACAGACACACTGGAGATGCACACATGGACATACATATGTAACAGATGTACACACACACGCAACATATATGAGCAGAAACACATGCGCTTATGAGTTGTGCACCCCTCTGGCACTCAAAGGGTTAAGGTATAGAGAGGCATGTCAGAGTTAAATAGCAGTGGGAAGTGTATTCACACCTGGGAAGTTTGACTTGTGGAGTCCCGGGGGGGGGGGGGGGACGTCATGTGGTGCTGATGTGGAGACACAAATGGGGCAATGTGGGTTAAAAGTGGTGGGACTTAACATAAATGTGGAAAAAGTTTTAGTAATAGGCTGCGGAAAGAGGAGAAGTGGGAGGGAAATGCAAGTTTACAGTGTGAGGGGTTTGAACACACTCCCTGAGGAGTAAAACTTGATACACAACCCTGTGGCACTCAGTGGGTTAAGTGTGTACCTGATGGCTGTGTGTCCTGTGCCTTGCATGGCAAATGATGACAGTGAAGAAATAATTGAGCAATGAGGGCCTACCTTAACCCTTTGAGTGCCATTTTGTTCCCCTGGTGCTACAGCACCCTTCAGTGGCTGTACTACAGGTCCTGCTGAGGCCACTGGGAGTCTGTGTGTGAGTGTGTGTGTGCATGCATGTGCGCCATACTTCTTTCTGGCTTTGTGTTTGTGGTGGTGCTGTGTGAGTGGGGCATGTGTGTGTAATACCTGGGAACTTTTACTTGTGGAGTGTCTCATGTGGTGCAAATATGGAGAGAGCAATTGGGCAATCTGGGCTAAAAGTGGGCGGGGCTTAAACGCGAGTACGGGGTGGGGGCTTACGATAAATGTGGAAAAGTGTTAGTAATAGGCTGGGGAAGGAGGAGAAGTGGGAGGGAAATGCAAGTTTACAGTCTGATGGGTTTGAACAAACTCCCTGAGGGGTAAAACTTGATACACAACCCTGTGGCAGTCAGTGGGTTAAGTGTGAATCTGATGGCTGCCTGTCCTGTGTCTTGCATGGCAAATGATGGCAGTGAAGAAATAATTAAGCAGAGGGCCTACCTTAACCCTTTGAGTGCCATTTTGTTCCCCTGGTGCTGCACTTCAGGACCTGCTGAGGCCACTGGGAGTCAGGGTGAGTGACTGTGTTTGTGTGTCAGCCATATTTCTTTCTGGCTTTGTGTGTGGTGCTGTGTGTGTGAGTGGGGCATGTGTGCTTTGTGCTGTGTGTGTGTGTGTGTGTGTGTGTGTGGAGCATGTGAGTGTCTGTGGTGTAGGCGCAATTAGCATCCATTTTGTTTTTTTCTGACTTTGATAGTGGTGGGTGGGCTGCATAGTGGGGGTGGGCCAGCTCCCTGCATGATTGAATCACCCAATGAGAGCAGTAACTCCTCCTTTCTGCCTCCCCTGGGTGTGTTTTGGTAGGCACAGTGTCTTCTTTTATATATATATATATATATATATATATATATATATATATATATATATACACACATACACACATACATACATATCCTCACAGGGCAATACCGTAGGCTGATGGTCCTGCAAGCTGATTGAAGGAAGCGGGCGGCAAATGCCGCCTGCAGGAAAGATGGGAGAGGGATCTTTTTCAGATACACCATAGGCATATTGAAAGAGCAGCCTTAAGAAGTTTTACTTTGTCGCCGGATTGCGCTGGGGAGGGAGGGAAGATAGCTGGAAGCTCTAACTTTTTTTTTTTTTTTAAATACTGAAAAAAAACTCTCGGGTATAATACGCACTCCCACTTCACACACGGTGAAGATGGGTAAAATTGTGCATATTATACCCAAGATTTTACGGTAATAGAAATGACAAGGGAAGCACCTGTGGGACTTTTTAATAATAAATAAGTACATTTTATTTGGTCATAAAGTCAATATTTCTGTCCACTCAGGGGCCTTTATCAAGGCCGAAAAGTTTATTATTAACCCCTTCAGTGCCGGAGGCTCGGGCCATTTCCTGTACCCTGCAGGCCAGACACATTTTCAGCATTTTTGCTATCCTCCTGTTTAGGCTTGATTTCCTCTGAGGATTTTTAGTTACATATGGGAAAACTATATATTGTTTTTTTCAGAACGAATTGAGCTTTCTTGTGGTACCTTACATGAAGAGAATTTTACATCGTGCAAAAAGCTATGATGTCATAATGACAAAAAAAGTGAACATTTACTCATTTTGCTAAAATCACATACTATGTATCAAGAACATTTACATTGATTGAAAAAGTTTCAATTATTTGAAAAAGCCCAAATTCCCCTAAGTAAAAAAAACACCACACAAATTTGTATAGTTTTACCTACGTCCATGGCTATCGTAGAGCCCTAATCACCAGCAGCACAAAATGACATTTTCAACTTTATAAAATAATATGCGCATTCTAGGGTTTTTGTGGTAAAGCTACCCTAAAACAGTGGAATAACTATATAAAACTATATATTTCTGGAAAGTAGACAACCTGCTGCATCTAAAGAGGGGTGACTTGCCTAATGTGGCACTAATGGAAAAAAAAAAAAAGTAAAAAAAAAAAAAAGCCATTTTCTTACATTTCTGCCCCTTCAAATGTACTGAAATTTGTGAAAACCATGGCATTTCCAACTGTATTCATTAGCTAGTGCTCTTAGGAGAAAAATGACACCCCATTGGTATGTGTTTAACTACCTCAGGGGGCGCTAGAAGTACAAAACGATACCTACTACAACCTCAAATTTTTCTAACATTTTCTCAAACATTACTTGTCTGTACAAAAATGGTTATAACAACTACAGAAGTGAAGAAAGGGTAGACAAACCATACCATTTTGGAAAGAAGACACCCTGCCGCATCTAATGAAGGGTGACTTGCCTTGTTACCCCAAGCCTGGTGTGCACAAATGCCTCCAGAAGGTGGCACTAATGAAAAAAAAAAAAAAAAAAAAAAAAAAAAAAAAAAAAAAAAAAAAAAAAAGGCATTTTCTTACATTTCCGCCCCCTTCAAATGTACTGAAATTTGTGAAAATGCTTGTACTAAAATGTTCATAACTGTTAGACATGAAAGAAAGGTATATAACAGGTATACCATTTTGGAAAGTAGACATTCTCCCACATTAAATGAGGGGTCACTTGCCTTTCTATCCCTGGGCTGAAGTGCAAAATATTTCCAAAAGATGGCACTATAGGAATAAATACATTGTTTTTTTTACATTTCCACCACTTCAAAGATACTAAAATCTTTGAAAACCATAACATTTCCTGCTGTATTCAGTACCTGCTACCAACATGAGAAAAATGGTAGCCCGTTTGTGTGGGTTAACATACAATATGTGGGTGCTAGGAACACGTACGTAAACTTGACACTTGTTTTTTAAATTATCTGCTTGCACTAAAATGTTTATAACCATAATAGATATGCAGGAAAGGTAGAGAAGCAATGCCATTTTGGAAAGAAAACAACCTGCCGCATCTAATGAGAGGTCACTTGCCTTCTTACCCAAAGGCTGGTGTGCACAAATGCTTCCAGAAGGTGGTGCTAATGAAAAAAAAAGGCATTTTCTTACATTTCTGCCTCTTCAAATGTATGGAACTTTGTGAAAACCATGGAATTTTCAACTGCATTCATTAGCTAGTGCTCTTAGGAGTCAAATGATACCCCACTGGTATGAGTTGACATACCTTAGGGGGTGCTAGAAGTAGAAAACTACACCTACTACAACCTCTGATGTTTTTAACATTTTCTCAAATCTGACTTGCCTGTACGAAAATGGCTATAACACCTTCAGAATTGAAGAAAAGGTAGATAAACCAAACCATTTTGCAAAGAAGACAACCTGCCACATCTAATGAAGGGTGAATTGCCTTCTTACCCCCAAGCCTGTTGTGCCCAAATGCTTCCAGAAGGTGACTCTATAGGAAAAAAATTGCATTTTTTTACATTTCTGCCCCTTCAAATGTATGGAGCTCTGTGAAAACCATGGAATTTTCAACTGCATTCGTTATCTAGTGCTATTAGGAATCAAATGACACCCCATTGGTTGACCTACCTTAGGGGGTGCTAGAAGTAGAAAACTACACCTACCACAACCTCTGATTTTTCCAATATTTTCTCAAATAATACTTGCCTGTACAAAAATGTTTATATCAACTACAGAAGTGAAGAAAGGGTACAGAAACCATGACATTTTGGAAAGAAGATAACCTGCCGCATCTAATGAGGCATCGCTTGATTTTCTACCCCTAAGTTAGAGTGCACAACTATTTCCAGAACAAACAAGTTAAATGAGACTTTTAACCCTCTCTGTATAGCATTCAATGTGTTAAAATGTACACCGATTTAAATAGACCTTTTATTTGGCCCATATTGTGCAGTTGGTTTTCTGAGAAACTGCATGCTTTTAGATTCCTGAATACAGACCACAATTCTGTATTGGGACAATGGAGCTATTCTTGGGCAAAACATTTACATTATACGTAATAAAAATATTTAATTAGGATTTTACCTACTTAATTAGGATTTTTAACAATCTAGGGAGTCATTTTAGAAATAGCATGCATTGCTTTGTTTCACTTTTCCTTTTAACCCTTTTGGTGTCATAATGTTTTGCGCACCCCGCTGGCACTCAAAGGATTAAAGTAAATGAAAAGTGCAAAATCTTTATTATGGATAAGAAGTCCCAGGTTGGAAGGGCAAGGTCTAACTGGATTTTGTCTGTCCTAACAAAATGGAGCTGTAAATACAGTGAGCCTCATATATAAAGGGAAAGTTGGCCAATTCTGGGGCAACCACCACTATAGGGGACAAATTTAAATATCATTAAAATTTGCTTTAAAGTAAAGCACATGCCATCTTACCCCACAGCTCGAATACAGCCCTTTAAATATAAGGGCAAAAAAATAGTATTCAGTATAAAACCAGCCGCTGGCCCTGGTGGAAGAAACTCAGCGATATTAGATAAGCTACGAGCAGCAAGTTAGACTCCAGCATTCAGAGACGTCATCTACAATACTCAATCACTTAGTGGCAGAGATAGCACTCATACAATGTATCCATGAGAATATTGAATGTCCCTTCGAGATTACAATCAAACTGATTTCACAAGGAAGTAAAACCTTTCCTCTTTGGATACAGGATACTTTGATTAACTTACACATCTGTAGTGTCTATCTAATTCACGTTAGTAGTTAAAGCTTCTATACTCATACTAGCTTTTGCCAATCAAGCAGTAACCATCAAGAGTTAAATTAACCTTGTTCACTTTTGGGCCGTTATTTACTGCATTTGTTTCATGTGAATGTTGACATGTAACATATTCTGATATAATATATTTCTGACATTGAAATACAAGCGCATACTCGGATCTAAAATTTTGATTATCCATTACCTTTAGCTGTAAGCTTTTTTTGAACATTTAGGTGCATCCACATTTCTAGCTACAATGCTCAAACGACAAACAGCACTTGATTACATTTACACAATATATCCAACAGAATATGGAGTGTCTTTACGTAAATTGGCACTCATTTTGGCTATTGCTATTCAGGCGGTGACTATTAAGTAGATAATACTGCTTCCTCTTGGCCGGCAAATATACGATCCAGATATGTTTCATATGAACGATTAAGTGTGACATACATTGCCGACTTCAGAGAACGAGTGCACACTCGGATCAAATAGCATTCAGATTCTTTGGCTGTTCCACAAGGTGACACCTCCACTCCAAGTACACAATTATCAAGGAGAAATGGATTAAAAGGTCACTGTATGTCCAGTACCGTCAGTCCTGCCCTGAGGCCAGTGTAATAAGGAAAAGTGGTGGAATCCTGGAGAAAAACTGCACTTTAGGGCACAAATATTAATTCCCATTGGAATATTGGGGTTTAGAGGCTGTCACCTCTAAAATTCAAATCCACAATCTGAAATTGTTACAAAAAGAATACAGTTGGTTATTCCTTCCTTCCAGTGTATACAGTGATGGTCTTTCGGTTTATCCTCTTCACACTTACATCATTTGCTTTATGTTTAGGCCATACGGCTGTGCAGGGTTTTTCATTGTCTGACTATATGCAAGCAGTGGATTTTTGTCTTACAGTGTTGTACAGTCTATTAAATGTGTGACTTATGGTCATATATTGTGAATTATAGTATGTATGTATATGTATCTTTATTTATATAGCGCCATACATGTACACAGCGCTTTATAGTGTATGTATGTATCTTTATTTATATAGCACCATACTTGTACACAGCGCTTAACAGAATTTGAAATAATATAATACAAAAATACAGAACACGGTTAAGAGCATTAAGCTAAAGTGCGATCATTGCATTATTTTTGGGGGGAAAGTGCAGCAAGGGAAACATACACTGTGAAAGGGACCCTGCCCCAAGGAGCTTACAATCTAATTAGAGTTCATGATGACATACAGAGACAATAGGAGAATGATTATAAGTGCAAGTACAAGGTGTGATGAAGGAAGTGCAGAAAGATTCTGAGGTCACTATCGTTGCGCAAGGATGAGGATATTGCTATTGCAATGCCTCCTTGAGCAGGTGGGTTTTGAGGAGATGCTTGAAAAGATGATTGTGGATGACTGGCGAACGGTGATAGGGATGGCATTCCAAAGTTGAGGGGCAGCCAGAGAAAAAGCTTGTAGCAGAGAGATGGCTCGAGTTGTGTAGGGAGAGGACAGGAAGAACCCTTGAGAAGATCGTAGGGTATGGGAAGGGGTGTAGAGGGAGATAAGAGCAGAAATGTAAGAGGGTGCTGAAGAACACAGACTTACAGGAGAAGAGCAAAATCTTGTAAGAAACACGATACTTTATAGGTAGCCAATTGAGGGATTCCAGGAGGAGATTAGAGGGCAGGTATCTGGGAACAAATGTGGTGATTCTTGCAGCTGAATTGATAACAGATTGAAGTGGAGAACGGTGAGGAGCAGGAAGACCAGAGAGTAGAATGTTACAGTAGTTAAGTCTGGATAGAATGAGGGCCTGAGATAGAGTTTTTGCAGTTGACATGCAGAGGAAAGGACGTATTTTGGCAATATTTTTTAGGAAGAAGCAACATGGATATGGGGGGAGAAAGTTAATTTAGAATCAAGTATGATCCCAAGACAACGTGTTTTGGTTACTGAGTGTATGGAATAGTTGTCTATTGTGATGGAGAAGGGGGTTGGTGGATGGGTTTTTAGAGGGACCACCACCAGCTCTGTCTTCGCCATATTGAGTGTAAGATGGCGGTGGACCATCCATTATCAAATAACTGACAGACACTGAGCGACTCGAGACTGCAAAGCTGGAGTGAGGTCAGGGAAAGAGATAGAGTAGAGTGTCATCCTTCCTGAGAAGAAAATCCCTATGTCCCTCTTTTAGGCAATCAGAATGTGTGGTGTGAATAGAAGTGTATCACATTGCTCCACAGCAATAAAACTCACATTAACCCCCTAAGGAACCATGATGTACCAGGAGTGTTACGGCTGACCGGCACTGGCACATCATGGAGTTCTGGGGTCACCGTGCAGCAACCCTGGAATCTATTAGTGAAAAAAATGCCTCTTGTTCCTTCCACGGATTGGGCAGCCGTTAAGGGGTTAATGTTATTATAAACTTCACTATGTTTTTATAAATCAGTCTGTTTAAATAAAATATTTTGGTCTTACATTAAAATATGTTTTAATTACACTCCCCCCCCAGTCTTGCTCCCAGTACATGAAAAGTAACCCCTCTTTGGCCATTTGAGGCACTGAGTGCTCTGTTCCCTCCTCCTCACTATCACAGTGAAGGAGCGGCAGAGAACAATAACACAGACAGTGTGTACGTACATTGCCTTTGTCATGTGACTTCACCTGCACATGTGATCACTGTAGCAATGACTATGTCTGCAGATCCACCAGAGAGAGACTGAAGTGGACTGCTCTGGCCCTTAGTCAGTCTGTTACAGCCTCCCTGCAATGATGACCTAAGGTGTGCCGCAATCATTAACCCATGATATGCCATCCTTAAACAATGGAATTGCGTGACCATCCTGGAATGTCACTCAAGTTAACAAAATGGTGTTTGGGAGTAAGGATCCCTCAAAATCACACCCCATTTTTCCAAGCAATGGCGTACGCCACCCAGGTTTACAGGGCCAGTTATTTTCTTATAAACCCTCCAGGGTCCCAAACTGTCAGTGTTTAAAGGGACAAATGACACTTTAGGGCTGGGCGTAGGGAGCTAGTTTGAATAGCTCTGACCCTTTGTCCCTATAGTTATAAACAAAAAACTGATGAAGCATTGTGTACTACTAGAACATGTTCATTTAACCTCTTAAGTACCCTTGACGGTCCTGGCACCTCATGGTTTGGCGAGCCACAAGGACCAATGACGTGCCAGGACTGTCATACAATTCAGAGCTGCACGCCGTTCGAGAAGCCCTGAACCAGATTTCAAATAACATAAATAAAATGGTCTGTGGTCCTTAAGTGCAGTGCGCCCGTGGCCGGTCCTTAAGTGGTTAAAATGGATTCTGTGGTGCAAGGCAAAGTATCACTGTAAAACGTAAATAATGAATATATATTCTACCTGAGAATAAGTGAAATTTATTTATGTCCACCAATTTAATTTGTGTGTGTTGGTGTTTAACCAGAGGGATAAATGTCCATATGGAGATGATAAGCTGTTAATCCACTGCTTGTTACATAATGTTCCCTGGAATATTCCTCCTTCCCAGCAGATTACACAGCAGTGTCTTGTGTTTGACTCCTGATATCCGCTTGTGTCAGGTATTATAATAACCGCACACTTAGTTGGATCAGATGACTTTGTGCCTTGTAATAAAGACACTTTCCCTTCAATATTTTCCTGCCAGAGAAACTGTAGCTCTAAACCCATTAAAGACCAGAGGGCTATGTCTCATGTAAGAACAGTGCATTGCGCACCCTACTGGTCTTCAAATGGATGAAGAAAAGTAAATTTTAATTTAACATGTTAAGGAATTTACTACGGAATAAAGCAAGGATACACCCACTGTTGGGTGTCACTTCAGTTAAATGGTATTATAGTTCATTATATATTATACATACACATATATATACATACACATATATATATACACACACACATATATATATATATATATATATATATATATATATATATTACACACACATTGTTTTTTAAATGGCCTCTCTAAAGTGTTACTGTATTACATTCAGCTGAGCCGCTAGTTACAGTTCTCCGTAGAATGTCATGGCAACAGTCCATAGTTTGAACTAAAATGAGATCTGAATAAAGCAACTGCTAGTAGTAATAGTTCTCTTGTTTTACTTAGTGGTATAATACCCTACTATATGTGTGTGTGTTTTTTTTTTCTCTTCTTCATTCTCAGACTTTACTAATCCTGTAATTTATTTAACCCCCATAGTGACAGCCGCATTCGTATGCGGCCGTCACCTTAACGCCCGCGGAATCTTTTTTTTTTAAACCGATTCCAGAGTCTCCGAACAGAGACCCGAACTTCCGGGACTTACCAGGTACGTCCTCTGTCACTAAGTGACAGTTTTTGCAGGACGTACCTGGTAAGTCATTTGTTGCTATGGGGTTAAACAGGAATCACTAATCACATTTCATACCGCAGTCAGATATATCTATGTACATTCACATTTTCCTATTGTGGTCTATAACTAGACAGGAAGAATTCATTATCTGAAAATTCTTGGTTGGTTCTATTAAATCTTATTGCAACTCCCCTCCCCCACATGAGCTTATCTCATTCCGAACTGTGCCAATTTTCTATTTGAGATTTGAAATCAACAGTCCTATTAATTTCCATTTTAATCACCCATAATTAGAAACGCCTTCCACTTAATGCCAAGATAGGTGTTCTACTGTTAAACAGATCTGTTCATCCCAAGATAACCCCCATCCCCTGACACAACTCAAACACACACACACTTTTCAAAGGAACCTCAATGATATGCTAAACTAAGTAGATCTTTTTTTCTGTCATTTTGTGCTTATTTTTGTCTAGAACAGTAAGTGGTGAGGAGTATTGGCGTGGAACCTGGAGTCCACATAAATGCAAAGTTGGAAGTTTTCAGTAGAGAAGACAAAGGACCAGATCTTTAAGATGGTTAAACTTAGTCAGAGTCCACAAACAGGTGTTGCAAGGATTGCAGACTTGCGTCTTCATCTCCTACTATTGTCCATTGTGCACATTCCCATTCCACAGATCTCAAATGAGGCTTGTATGGAGGTAGGATCCATTTCTTTACAGCTTGTCCCAAGTGTATGCCACTGAAAAATAGATGGCGATGGATTTCACAATTCCTAAGTCTATATTCCCTCCAAGGCGCTCCCCGGGCTTCTTCTCCAACAGTCCCTTCAAGAGAAGTGACATCACAGATGACAGGAATGGTGGAATTTGTAGTGGTCTCTTCAAAATGGCTTTCATCATCTTTGAAATATTTTATTAAAACCCCAACAGAAAAACATGTAATAGAATATAAACATACACATTTTAAACCCAGAGACACATTTTCCCTTAAAAATGAAATGAGCAAGAGTATACACATGTTCCAAAGTTGGGATAAAAGTGATATTAGAAGAGTTAAGAATAAAACTTGGAATTAAAGTAAATGAGATGGCAGTTGCGAAAAAAACCTCAGGACAATGAGACCGTTATCTACTCAGTAGATAAGAGGGGTGGGGAGAATAGTAGTCTTACCCAACCAACAATATGAGGAGGTAGCAAGAAGGTTATCATCAGAAGAAAGGACATACAAAAAGACATCAGACCCTACATTACAATTCTAGATGGAACTAAAAGAATTGTTGCATAAAGGTTTACATGAAGGACTGATTACAGAGAAGGAGTTCAAGTTCATCTACATGCAAAATCCATACGCAGACTTTACTAATTCTCTTAACCCCTTAACGACCCTTGGCGGTCATACTACGTCATGGGTCGATCTGAGTTAACGACCCATGACGTACTATGACCGTCATGGAATTCCAGGCTCCCCCCACGACTGCACGCTGTTCAGGGAGTCTGGAACCGGAATTTGAAGAAAAAAAAATTTTAAAAATGCTGTGCGGTCCTTATGTGACCGCGATGTGCCGATCGGCTGGTCGTTAAGGGGTTAAAAAAAGTAAACAGGATAACACAGAAATGTCTTTCATACCTCAGTGGCTTATAACTATACACGTTGGTGTTTTGCCATGGTCTGTAGCAGGACAACAATAATTTATTATCTAAAGATTTTTTGCCAGTTATGTAAAATGTTGATTTGGCTCTTCTCCACCCCCCTCCTGTGAGCTTATCCCATTCAGAGATCACATGTCAATTTTCTATTTGGCGTTTGCACTAAACAGACCTATTAATTTCCTTTTTATCACCCATAATAAGAAACATCTTCTTAATGCCAAGATCAGTTTTCTAATTTTTAACAGATCTGTTCATCCCAAGACAACCCCCAATCCCGACACACTCAACACACTCTTTTCGAAGGAACCTCTATGATTTGCTAAACTAAGCAGCACTTATCTTTTGTGTGTAATTTTATGTTTATTTTTGTCAAGAACAGTAAATGGTGTGGCGTTTTGGAATGGAACCTGGAGTACACATAAGTGCAAAGTTTTAAGCTTTCAGTAGAGAAGACAATGGAAGGACCCGATTTTTAAGATGGTTTACCTTGGTCAAAGTCTGCCACAGGTGTTGGAAGATTTACAGACTTACTTCATCATCTTCTATTGTCCATTGGGCACATTCACAATCCACAGATATTCGCACCCTCAATTGAAATCTGAAAGGAGGATTGTATGGAGGCAGGATCTGTTACTTTTCCAGCTTGTCCCAGTATTTGTCATTGAAAATGGATGGAGTTGGATTTCACAAAATCCCAAATCTAGATCTGCAAGGCACCTCCTGAGCTTCTTCTCCAACAGTCCCTTCAAGAGAAGCGATGACAGGCTTGATGGAATTTTTAGTGGTCTCTTTAAAATAGCTTTCATCTACTTGGGACCGTCTGATGTGAATGGAAGTGAACAGATATCCCCCTGTTGCAAGTTGAAATAAAATGCCAATTGCCCACCAGTCTATGCTGAATCTGTACTTTTTTCACTTAAGCACTTCAGGTGCGGCATACAGCAGGGCTCAACATGCATCCATATCCCTCCACATAGTCCAATGCCTTCCCTTGCCTAGGCCATAGTCAGAAATCTGTGTCCATCACAGTCTAATAGGATGTGCCCTCACACCGGGTCCCAGAGGTGGTGGGGAAAAAAGCCATATGTATAGGAGCGGAGAGCTCGCTGGTACTCACTTTCTGGAGGACCAGTCAGAGTGAAGCATCGGACAGAGTGGTGGTGGCACTGGAAACACTATTCGAAAGAAACAGGGAGAGAGCAATTAGCTCAGACGACTGAACATGGCTCTCCACCTGCCTTCAAGAAGCTCTGTCGACATCGGCAGCAGCTGAGCAGTTTAAGAGGTGTTGCCAGCAAAGGAAGTGCATGAAGAGGATGACTTTCAACAAAAGGATAGTGTAAACTTATCTATTAGACTGAAGAAGAGCAAGCTTCCATAGAAATAAGCACAGAAGAAAAGGAGAAAATGGCTTTCTGCATAGACTTTGCAGAAACAGAAGCAGACTGAGGCAAACATCTATCCCACCCCCCCAGGAAAAGAAGAGCAAAGTCAACAGTATCATCACCTATTAGAGAATTGCAGCCAAAAGCCTTACCAACAAGGTCTGAACACATCAGTAGGCAACAAGGGACAGCTAAGAAGACTGCTTATACCCATTATCTTCAGCCTTGGCAAGAGACTGGGAAGGCAAATATAACTTTTCCTCAGATAAACTAGGAAATGTGGTAAATTCTTTGTCTGATTTACTCAAGTCATTGTCTGAAGCATGGAGGGTAGCGATAAGCTCAGTATGTAAAGCCGATACACTTTAACTCAAAATATATGTGTCAGATGATTGCAGTAAGTTGCAAGGAGGACTTCAAAAACATTGCATAAACATAAACTAAAAAGGTGTGGATGAGGTTTGTTTTAAAGAACCTGACATGTAAACGTCGTCTCTAGGTTTCCACCTTTCGCTCAGTGAAAGAAAACAATTGGAATAATGAATTTATTGATTTGCCAGCTTCAAAGGAATTTTTTGAGAAAAGTGATGAGGAGGACTGCAGAATACCAACACCAAAGACCTGTAACAATTAATAACAGGTCTTTTGCATTCACTCTTCGGTATTAGGTGAAAACCAGGCAGCCATGTGTTCGGGTTTATTTCAACAAATGGAAAATATTCTGGAAGCTTTCTGTAATTTTGGTGGAATAGCGTGGTTCACATACGATGAACAATTTTGCTAAAGGTTAGTGGTTCATCCTCATGTAAAATGGGGTATGAAAGATCTAGGGTTATGATTGTCTTTGATGATGCAGCAAAAAGTTACATCACCGCAGCAAAAATAGCCTATGTTAGGAGGTCAGCTGATTAAGAATCGAGTTTGTTGGGTATTCAACGAGTCCCAATACAAAGTGTTAACATCATGCAAGTACAAACATGAATGTACATTTTGTGAAGGAGGACACCCAGGATTTCGTTGCTTTAGAAAACAGCCTACGCCAACATTTTAGATCAGGGATGCCACCATAAAAAGTCTTGACTCCAGTGAGAGTGCTACTTCCCTGTTTAGAACACTATCCAAACAGGAAGAAAGTGCTACTCATTACAGAGGGTTTCCAGTTTGGCTTCCAATTGCCAGTTTGTAATTTAGTCAAATTTACATGGGTTGAAAAACTTAAATCTGTTCAAATTAAGCCAGATATTGCATGGGAAATGATCAACAAAGATCGAAAAGGGTAGAGTAGTCGGGCCAATAAATTACCCACGTTTTTGTGATTTTCCGCTTATCCCCTCTGGGACTGAAAAAGGAGAGTTCAGGTTAATTCACAACCTTTCCTTCCCAGAATGTGCTTCCTTGAATGATCAGATTGATAAAGAGTTGTGTTCAGTGTCCTATACCTCATTCATGGACGCTCTGAGAATAATCAGGGGTCTTGGTCAAGGAGCATGGTTAGCGAAGGCTGACAATGTCAGCGTTTAGGTTAATACCTTTACATCCATGCTTTGGGTCCATGGGTTTTCAGTTTCTAGGGTATCTATTTTAGGACACTTTTTCCCATGTGCCCTGTCTTATTATTTTGAGTCATTTGCAACAATCCAGGAATGGATAGTCAGAAAACAACAAGGGAGTATTACACTACCTTGATGATTTTCTATTTGTTGGAGAAAAGGACTCTCCAACTTGTAATGCTTTGCTCAATACAATTAAAACAGTTGAAATCATTTTGCAATACCTTCAGTGGAGGAGAAGACAGTCCTACCAAGCATGGTAAATACTTTTTCATATATCACTATAGGGAAAAAAATTAGCAAATTTGGAATTTGCTCAGCCATGCTAAGGAGGTGAAGAAGATTAGACTCAAGACATTACAATCTTTATTATATCTATTGGCATTTGCAACTCGTGTTATGCCGATGGGTAGAATTTTTTCTACGCAGCTAGCAGCCGCAACATCGGGTTGTAAGAATCCTAATCATCATATTTGCTTGACAGAGGAGTTAAGAGAACCTGAAGATTTGGGAAACTTTTTAAAAACTTTTATAAAAATCTATAATGGTCACACACATTGGCAGCCGGAATTCATTTTCACCTGAGGATTTTGCCTTTTCCCAGAAGTGGCGGGCTCAGTTGGTTATCGATCCTATTGGAATGGCAAATGGAGTGCTCAGAAATGGCCACATAGATGGATAGAATGTGGATATATCCATAACTTGCTGTTATTAGAGCCATTTCCAATAATAGCAAAAGCAGAACGATGGGGCAGAGAGTGGGCTAATAGGAGGATAGCTATAAACTGTGATGATCTAGGTGTGGTTTCATCAGTGATTAACTTATCTGCAAAATCACCAGAGGCAGTCAAGCTGATGCGACATTTAGTATTATCTTATTTAATTTGTTATATTTGAATTAATTCATATTCCAGGTAGCAAAAATGGGATTGCAGACACAGTCTCGTCTACAGCTAGAGAAATTCAGAAGTTTTGCTCCTCAAGTAGAGGACACAGCAACAAACTGTCCGGATTACCTTTATAATCTAATATAAAAAATTTAACGTGGCTGATTAAGAACTCTCAGTCATCCAGTACATGGGCTGCGTACACAACTGCATGGGAAGAGTGGGTGCAGTTCAGTACAAGTTTGAGTTTTGATCATTCACAGGCAATTGGAAAGTGGCGTTATGTGTTACGTGGCATAGAACAAAATTTATCAGGTTCACTCATAAAAAGGAGGCTAATGGGTGTATCCTTTTTCTAAGGCTCAGTGGCAAAGAAAAGGTTAATATATTTTTGATAAAGCAAATTTTTAAAGGCTCCATGGCCAAAATGCCTACTCTGTAGCAACCTCTTCTTCCTCTGGCAGCAGGTTCCTCTCTGAAGATTTTGGTTCTGATGTTTTCAGGTCTGTCTATCTCTCTGGGACACTGCATTGTTGTATCAGTGAGAGACTAATTTGTGGTATGCACCACAATATCACAGATCCTGCAGGAGTAGCCTTTTTGTCGAAAATCTACACCGTCACACTATGCAAACTGCATTGCATATGCGCTGTAATTGGAATAGGTGGACATTGATCAGGAGCATAAGAACAGTCGTCTACTCAGTGCCAAGGTGTCATGGTTTGTTACGACTCTCAGATGTAAAATTAGGTAAAAACACAACTTTATTGAAAAGTTTAAAGCAAATCCCATAGGATTTCATACACGTACATATACATTACATAAAATGGCAAGTAGAAATGGCAATATAGAATCAGGCTCTACCGGCCCTTCCAATATACCGGGCAGGGCAGTCTGGGCAGGCAATAGAAAGGTGGCTCTACCGGCCCTGCCAATATACCGGGCAAGGCAGCCAACGATAGTGAGGAGTGTACAGGCTCTACCGGTCCTGCCAATATACTGGGCAAGGCAGCCTAACGGATAACCAGCTGAAACAGACTCTACCGGCCCTGCCAATATACCTGGCGAGGCAGCCTGAGGGAACACGGAGAGGTTAGGTTCTACCGGCCCTGCCAATACCGGGTAAGGCAACCATAAGATGGAATGTAATAGGTTCTACCAGCCTTACCAATATACCGGGCAGAGCAACCCAATGGGCAAGGTGTCAACCAGAGTGGCCCCAATTACTGTCAGATGAAGAAGACAGTCAAGATGTAAGTGCGCAGCCCAATACACCAGTAGTTATGAAACACCAATACATGGGGATAGATGGAGTGTAGGCTGTCTGGACAGCACACTGAGGACCAACAGTATAACTGAGTAGTAAGCCACAAGGCTTGTAGCGAACCAGCGTCCGCACGCTGGAAGCCAACAGATCTCAATATATAATACTGTGAGGCAATGGAGCGAACCAGCGCCCGCGCACTGGGAACCAACAACTTGCTTAATAGCCGCAAGGCTTGGAAGCGAACCAGCGTCCGCACGCTGGGAGCCAACAGAGGTCAAAGAGTAATGCCGTGAGGCAATGGAGCGAACCAGCGCCCGCGCGCTGGGAACCAACAACCTTGTATAATAGCCGCTATGCTTGGGAGCGAACCAGCATCCGCATGCTGGGAGCCAACAGAGGTCAATGTGCAATGCCGTAAGGCAATGGAGCGAGCAAGCGCCCGCGCTCTGGGAACCAACTGACTGAAATGTCGCCAAGCGACCGAGGAACAATGATGCCACCGCTGCAGGAACCAGGCTCAGGAAGTGACAGGAACCAGCCAGGACGTCCAACTGGAGCAGGAACAATAACGGAGATCAGTAGCAGGAAACAGCAACTCAACCGGAACAGGACTGGAACTGACACAGCAGACAGCAGCACTGGAACAGCATGAACTCAGGAACGCAGGTACTCAGGAACACAGCCAAGAGGCCAATGAAGCTTCTGTAGCATTGTGGTAATGGAGGAGTCAGAGACACCACGAAAGGGCAACTAAAGGGTGCCCAAGCTAAGTTTAAATAGGCAATATGAGGCGGGCTAAAGGCAAGCAGCAAATGGGAGCCCCCTATAGGTGATAGACACAGTGAAGCAGCAATCACGGGCACTGTGATACAAGGTCTGTTTTCTACTGTTTAACAGATTGTTATTCCAAGAAAACCCCCCATCCCCTGACACACTCAGGACACACACACACTTTTCAAACGAACCGGATATGCTAAACTAAGAAGCGCTCATCTTATTTCTGTTATTTTGTGTTTATTTTAGTCTAGAACAGTAAGTGTTGTGGAGTATTGATGTGGAACCAGAAGTCCACATAACTGCTAATTTGGAAGTTTTGTATAGAGAAGATAAAAAAAGGACCAGCTCTTTAAGATTGTTTAACTTGGTCAAAGTCTGAACAGGTGTTGGAAGATTTGCCAACTTGCTTCTTCATCTTCTATTGTCCATTGGGAGCATTCCCATTCCATAGATATTCACTCCCTAAATTTAAATCTGAAAGGAGGCTTGTGTGGAGGCAGGATCTGTTTCTTTTCCAACTTATCTCAGCTTAGGTCACTGAAAAATTAATGGAGTTGGATTTCACAAAATCACAATTCTGGTTCCCCTCAAGGTGCCTCCTGAGCTTCTTCTCTAACAGTCTCTTCAAGAGAAATGACATCTCAGATGACAGGAATTGTGGAATTTGTAGTGTTCTCTTCAAAATGGCTTTCATCATCTTGGGACAGTCTATGACTTGTGGAATAGAAAGGATATCTCCCTGTTACAAGCTGAAATGAGACAAAACCAAGCTTCCACCAGTTCATGTTGAATCCATCTCTTTTTCCCATAAGCATTCATGGGCAGCATATATCTGGGTTCCACACTGCATGAAGGAAGTTAATGGCGGTGGCCAGTTCTACTTCATAGAACCTGATGTGTTCTTCAGACAGACAGCTCCTGTCTATCTGTAAGTGGTTCTGCATGTCCACCCCCACTCAAGTAGTCCATGACATAACAGACACAATATACATTGGCACTATGGGAAAATCAGAAAACCTCAAGGAATTTTCACACTAAAACGATAAGGTCATAGATACTAGAATTCAGGACTTCTATTAGTCCCAATCTACACAATCTAAATCATAGTCAATGTTCAGTTGGATTTTCAATAACTTCTCCAGAATAGACTAAGGGAACAAAAATGGGGGACCAGGTTTTCCACCAGCTACCCAAATTTGTTCATGGTATTTTGGAAAATACAGCAGGTATGTAGTAACAACTCATGAGGGGCAGACCTGGTGTATTAAGTCTGTTTCATAGACTATATACAATTCACTTCAGATATTAACCAGAAATTAATACATTTTAAGATTTTAAATTCTTCAATGAGGACAATACAGATTAAACCTGTATCTAACGATTATTTGCGTGCACATAGCAGTCACCTAGAAAAAAAATATCCACTATGGGCAGTTTAACAGAATTGGGAGAAATTGTAGCAAAATTCAGGAATTTGAAGATCAGAGTGTATTGATGAAGGATAAATTTGTTAAAAGAGGGTATGATCAAATGTTATTGGAGAAAGCAGTATCAAAACCACTAGCTTTGAAGACAGAAGATCTTTTAGTCCCAAAAAAACGAGAAGAGAGAAAATGCCAACTGCCTTTATCACGCGATATAACTCTCCTTAGCAGTTAAAATTACTCCCATTATTAAATTAAATTGGAATATACTTAGTGAGGACCCCTTGTTAGGGGAGGACTTCCCAGAACACGGTAACATTAATTTCTGAAGAGTCAAAAGCAAACTGAAAAAGGACCCACAAAATAAAAGAAAAAATGTAGTAGACTGGATTGAGGAAACAAAAGGTAACTGTCACAGTACCTTGTTTCCAGTGCCGCCGCTTCAGCGACGCTCGGCATCTTTCCACGCGTCATCTGCAGGCAAGAGGCTTCAAGCATGCTGCAGGCCTCTGTTTTATGTGTGCTGGTTTCCTGTAGTCTACTCCTACCTACTTCTGCCCTCTAGCTGGTCCTCCTACCTACTTCCTGTGGAGGGGTTTAAAGGGCAGACTGAGCCCTGACTCGGTCACCCTTACGTGTTGTTCTGAGCAGTTCATTTTCTGATATTCCTGTGTATGATCCGGCTTGTCTGTCCATCCATTCTGGTGTTGACCTGTGGCTCTGTCTGACTGTTCTCCTTGGCCTTCCGATTTAGCTCAGATATCCTTTCTGGTGCAAAACTGTGGCTCTGGCTGACTACCAGCTCCGTGTATGACCTAGGCTTGTCTGACTACCCACTCTGGTGTTGACCTGGGGCTCTATCCACTGCGCATCCAGCATTCCATCGCTTCAGTGAATATCCTCTCTTGTGCAAACCTGTGGCTCTGGCTGACTACCCACTCCGTGTTTGACTTTGGCTCGTCTGACTATTCTATCTAGTGCTTACTAGAAGGATCAGTCTGTTCGCTCAGTTTGTTGGTTCCGTTATTCAGACATCCTTCCTAGTACTGACCTGGGGCTCTAGCAGACTCCTAGATACTGACTGCAGGCTGAGTCAGTATCTCTTGGGCATTACCTTACCACGAGAGTCCAGTGGGCTCGCTGTTTCAATCACCCACTGTGTGATTATTTATATATTGCATTACTGTCATTATTCTCATAATAAAGGTTCTATTAACTATACCGTCTGACTCCTGGTTTTGCTTGCCAGCCGTAACAGTAACTTCAATTGCAATTTTACTAGATGCTTGAATTGTCAACATATGAAGCATAGACTAGATATGTATTTGGTAGTAAAAACAGAGAAAGTAATTTACAGTTCAACATTTCATCAACTGTGGGACTCGTAGTCTACTTAAGTTGTGGATGCGGCAAGTCCTATGTAGGTAGAAAAACAAGAACGTTACCCTGTTGTCTGTCTCCTATTACCCATTTAGACTGTAAGTTCCGTTGGGCAGGGACCCCTCTCCTAATGTTTCTATGAATGTGGCACTTATTTTATCCACTCTTATTTAATGTAATTTACTTCTATTGTAAGGCACTACGTACACTGTGTGGCACCATATAAATAAAGATATACATACATACAAAACAGCATCTGGGGGAACACAGGAGAAACAGCCTTAATAATTGTAAAGAACAGTGTACCTAGACACGTCAATTCATTTTCAGAAGGAGGTATTAAAAACTTCCTAGCAATGGAAATTTTTTTTATACCCACACACTTCTCGGATAGATTAAATTAGGTAGAAGAGAAGCTCTTTGGATACATAATTTGGGTACTTTAAGACCGGTATCACTTTATGAAGACATAGAATTGAGTCACCTAATTTAGTAGCTCTTTAGGAGATTAGTCCTTCAGGTGACCTATCCTTGTTATGCACAGGATTGTGTGTGAGAGTGTATACATATATATGCACATGTGGGTGTTTAGATATATTTATATGTTTATGTATTCAGTTTTGTTACTAATGTATAAGCGTATTTATATTTTTCTTAGTTTGCCAATATCTGTTTCATTGTGAGTAGAGTATCTTAAATCTATTATATGTTTGTTTTTTGTTTTTTTAATATATCTCTCATTTCTATTTACTATAGTAGTGTGTTGAGATATTTGGATGCTATGCACTGCTGTTAGAGGTAACTTATTATAAATGCTATACGGAATTTATTTTAAATTTGTTCTTATATTTTGGAGATAAATTTAAAATATGTCATTATGCTTTTATTGGTTTATGTGGGAATATCAACAGTCAGCTCAAAAGAAGAAACAAATATATAAAGTTTATAATTTATTATTATATTATGAAGAAAAATTCTTCAAAACACTTCTATGTCTGACATTGATTTGCAGCAACTAGAGACTCCAGGGGCAGGTCCAATGTGCGTTCCAACTTTGGAATGCAAACATGACCCTCCAAAGGAAGTTGGGTAAATTCATGTCATCGCCCATGCTCAAAGCTGGAATGCAGAAGAGGAAGCCCGTTTGGAATCGAAGCAGGATGCAGAGTGATCTCTGCATAAACAAAAAGTATTTAAAGGTATAATATTGTATGTGTACTGTTTTTATCATCACTGATAAAAAGTTTTAGTTCAGCACAAAATGCATTGGATAGATGAATTGATACTATATTGAAATAAAAAAGAAAAAAAATAGAAGACATCATTGAACATACTGTGATTACATATTCACTGGCACCTGATGAGTTCTAGGATACCGGGGGGCTTGATTACAGTATTGCCAAACAGCTTTTGCAACCTTTTTCTTTTGCTCCTTAACAACCTCATAGATGTCTGCATGCTGTAGTGCAGGCCAGTGACAAAGGGGCACTTACAAACTTGGTACAGAATCTCTTCTCCATACAGATAAAGTCAAGGTCCTGACAGGCTGTCTGTCACCTTCATTGAACCTTATCTCAGCTCTTTAATGATGTCAAAGTCTTTAATCTTCTTGCAGCCCTCAGAGGTCTTTGGCATCCTATCTTCCTGGGTGACATGTATTTTTCTCTTTAATTAGATCATCTGCTGCAGAACTGTATCTACTCTCAATTTCCAGGTCATCAGTGGACATGAAGGAGACCAATGAAGAGGTTCGCATTCCGACAAATTACGCTTCTAAAGACATTGGAATATTCAGTGGTGAAGTGGATGATACTTTAGCAGGCGTTTTCTCACAATACCAGGGCGATACCAACAGCATTGGAAAGGAGAAATCCAACTACCCTGGAGAAAGGAGTACCGAGAATGGAGGCATCCCAATCAGCCATATTGGACGAGGAACATACATACATCCATGGGGAAATTTTCAGCAGAAGACGCAGGAACCATTTTTTCAACAATCACGACCAGAGAACAATGTAAGAAAGGAGATAAAGTGAGTCTAACTATAAATACAGTGGAAAATTCTAAATATAGAACCAAGAGAGGGAAAAGAGGAGAAAAATCAGGTGCAGGACAAACCCGCCTTGGAAAGCAGATGAAAAATTCTATTTAAGATGATGGTATATTTAATCTATACCAGATCAGATAAATCAGAAATATCTGTTTTCTCCAAAGGATTAAAATTTGTACCCATAAAAAGCGTAAAAAATTTTGTAACATATTTGAGTACAGAAGATTGTCAGGCAATTATGTTTAAGGGAATATTTTATTAAAAACACAATCGAAAAATATGAAACAGTCAGAGTATAAACATACAGACTTCAAACCCAGACACACATTTTCCCCTAAAAAATTAAATGAATTAGAATATACGCATGTTCCAATGATGGGATGAAAGTGATATTAGAAAAATTAAGAATAAAACTAAAAACTGGGATTTAAGTAATTGAGAGATGGCAGCTGTGAAAAAATGTCAGGAGAATGAGGAGATAAGGGGTGGGGGAGAGTAATCTTATCCAACCAACAATATGATGAGGAAGCAAGGAGGATATTATTGGATGAAATGACATACCAAGAGAACATCAGACCCTACGTTACAATTCCGGATGGAACTAAAAGAATTGTTGAATAAAGATTTACATGAAGAACTACTTACAGAGAAGTTCAAGTTCATCTACATGCAAAATCCACATATCCCCATTTTCTATTCCCTCCCTATAATCCATAAGGTAGGAGCATCCTCTGGGATGTCCAATTGTTTTAGGCATTAAATCAATTACTAGTAACCCAAGTCAGTATATAGATTCCTTTCTTCAAAAAGTGGATAAAAAGACAGCAGCATATTTAAAAAATACTACACACACCATCACAATATTACAGTATTACAAGGAATAAAATGGAAGGGTGATAGTTTAGTTAAAATGGATGTTTAATTAATATACACAAATATAGAGTACAATTTAGGATGTTTGGCCACAAAAAATTTTTTGAAGAAGGATATTAATTTACTTGTTCCACAAGTGGAATATATTATACTTTTGATCAAATTTGTTTTAGAACACAACTGTTTTTACTACTGTTATGACTCTGTACTGCGATGGGCACCAGGTTCGCATAAAGTTATGCCAATCTGTATATGGGGTACTGGGAGTTCCATCATATATGGAACAATAACCCCTTTGGTGTGAACCCTGGTGTCCTGGACAGCTACATCAATGATATTTTTGTTATTTGGAGAGGGGCTGAAAATGTAATAAAATCATTTTTTACATATATAGCAGATAATACATATAATTTAAAATTTCCTAGACAATATATATTTAAATCGCTATATCACACTGGAAAGCTGTTACTTTTCCCCTTGGCTTTGAAACATCGCTAAGGGGATTTGACCCAAATGGAAGGAATTGTACAGTCTTGGAAGTGTTGGACGAATAAAAAAAATTTAATAAAGGCCATCTAAATCAGTGGTTCTCAACCTGTGGGTCGGGACCCCTTTGGGGGTCGAATGACCATTTGCCAGGGGTCGCCTAAAACCATCAGATATTTATATTTTGATTCATAACAGTAGAAAATTACAGAGATGAAGGAGCAACAACAATAATTTTACTGTTAGGGGTCGCCACAACTTGGGAAATTTTATCAAAGGGTCGCGGCACTAGAAAGGTTGAGAACCACTGATCTAAATCAACGAATCATGGACGCCAAAGATATGAGAGGACAGATTTTTGATAGAATTTGTTCCATACAAGGAAATGAGGGATAATTTAGTGATTAGTTGTGCATATAGTACTGGTTTCAGAGACTTTAGAAAGATCATTCACAAGCATTGGGAAGTTTTGAAGAGTATATTACATGTGTAACCTAAAATACTGTATTGCATTCTGTGTCAGAGCTGAGCCACTAGTTGTACTTCTCCATAGGGATGGTAACAGTCCATAGTTTGAAATGTAGTAAGATTTGAATAAAGCAACTTCCAGTAAGTAGTGGGAGTTCTCTTGTTTTACTTAGCAGAATTTTTTTCCCTATATACAGAACTTACTAATTGTTTAACCCCTTAGCGAATGGCCGTGTTGCTGTCACTAAAGGACCACGGAGCTTTTTCTTTTTTTTTTTATTTGGATTCCGGACTCCCAGAATGGCGTGCAGCCATGGGGCAGCCCGGAATTCCATGACGGTCATAGTACGCCATGGGTTGTTAACTCAGATCTACCCATGACGTAATATGACCGTCAAGGGTCGTTAAGGGGTTTAAAAAAATTTAAACAGGATAACCATGTCTTTCATCTATGTACGTTCGTGTTTTGCTATGGTTGTCTGTAGCTGGACAATAACAGATCATTATCTAAAAATATTTGGGCATTTATGTAAAATGTTGATTCAGCTCTTCTGCACCCCCACCCCATGAGCTCACCTCATTCAGAGATCACGTGTCAATTTTGTATTTGAGGTTTGAAATAGACTTATTACATTTCCTTTATCACCCATAATAAGAGTCTTCTACTGAATGCCAAGATCTGTTTTCTACTGTTTAACATATCTGTCCATCCCAAAACAACCCCACAATCCCCTGAAACAATCAAGATACACACTCTTTTTAAAGGAACCTCCATGATATGCTAAACTAAGCAGTGCTTATCTTTTATCTGTAATTTTATGTTTGTGTCTAGTAAGTGGTGTGGAGTATTGGAGTGGAACCCGAGTCCAAATAAGTGCACATTTTTAAGTTCTAAGTTGAGAAGACAAAGGAAGTACCAGATCTTTAAGATGGTTTAACTTTGTCAAAGTCTGCAAACAGATGTTGGAGGATTTTGAGACTTGCTTCTTTTCATTTTCTGTTGTCCATTGGGCACATTCATAATCCACAAATATTTGTTGCCTGAAATAAAATCTGAAAGGAGGCTTATATGGAGGAAGGTTATTTTTCAGCTTGTCCTAGTCTATGTCATTGAAAAATGGATGGAGTTGGATTTTCACTAAATACCAAATCTGGATCCCCACCAAGGTGCCTTCTGGGCTTCTTCTCTAACAGTCCCTTCAAGAGAAGTGACATCTCTGATGATAGGAATGATGGAATTTGTAGTGGTCTCTTCAAAATGGGTTTCATCATCATAGGACAGTGTGATATGTGGAATGGAAGTAAATGGATATCTCCCTGTTTCAAGCCAAAATAAAATGCCAAGCGCCCACCAGTTGATGCTAAATCCGTACTTTTTTCCCCTTAAGCATTTCAGGTGCAGCATACAGCAGGGTTCCACACTGAATACATGTCCCACCATATGGTCCAATGCCTTCCAAGGAAGACAGGACATAGTTTGAAATCTTTGTGTCTGTCACTGTCTAATAGGATGTTTTCAAGTCTCAGGTTTCGGGGAATTATTGATCTTCCATGAAGGAAGTTAATGGCGGTGGGCAGTTCTGCTCCATAGAACCCGACATGGTCTTCAGACAGCCAGCTCCTGTACATGTGCAAGTGGTTCTGCATGTCCACCCCGACTCAAGTAGTCCATAACATAACAGCCTGCTAGATGAATTTGTATACAAAATTAATAACAATCAATTTGAGAGTCAAAAGTGAGGTCAACAGAATCTCCTTTCTAGATATACAAGTATACTATGGCAATGGAGGTATGTTAGAAACAGCAGTATATAGAAAGGCAACTGCTACAAGCAACTAGCCAACACCCATTCCCACTGAAAAGGGGGAACCCAGGTGGGCAGTATCTTCTGTTAAGGAGATTATGTAGCACAATAGAAGACATCAAATTAGAGGCTGGTAAATTGAGAGATAGATTTCTTGCTAGAGGATGTAGCAGTAAACTTTTGAAGAGAGCATACAGAAAAGCACTAATGTCGAACAGAGAACAATTGCTGAACCCACCATCACAAGAAAAGAAGGACAAATTGAAAGACATATGGCTAATAGGATTGTAGAATACCCAACATACACAAATTTAAAAGATACTTGAGACACTGGCAGATATTGAGATCTGATAAAACCTTGGCAGAAGTACGATCAGAGAAACCATCAATCCTATATGATAATTCGCTAGAAAGTTTGTAACGACACAGTCATGCACATTAGAGACTGCTGCACTCATGCGTAGTAGAGACTGCCCGTGACTAGGAAGAAGCGTCCAGCTCAGTATCAGCCACGGCGTGGGCAGTCTCTACTGGGCATAACTGCACCGAGACCGGCTGGCAGTGGCACTGTAACTGGCTCTTCAACTAGTAAAATATAAAAGACAAAAACTTGAGATACATTGGTCCATAGCCACTATAACAAAAATATCAGAACTAAATATACTATCAAGGGACATTTCCATGTGGCTCATGTCAAGCATTCAATTCCATAACTAAAAATAAAACCTTTTTTTATCAAGATGGAACTAAATATGATGCTTTGCAATTCAAACTTTATTGGAGTTATTTACCTATTAGAGTGTTTGTGGTAAACTCTATGTAGGAAAAACAAAAACACAGTTTAAGTACAGGATATTACAACATTTAGGTGATATCAGAAACAGATGAGAAAAACCTGTAGCACGCCAGGTCGCTAAATTTGAAAGGTATACAGCACACAACCATCCATCAGATATGGGGACAATGATCAGAAGCTTTTCTGCCGTGAGGCACAATGGATCTAAAAACTGGGAACTAGGAGCCCCCAAGATCTAAATGAGGGCTTCAAATTCAATCCATTCATAATGGACTGAATGAGTAAATTTAGGTCTAGTATTGGACCACAAAAAGATCCTATTGAAAATACCATTGATATGAATAAAGATCAAGAAGGAAGTACAAAACTGGATGATCATATAATGTCTTAGTAACCACTATCATGTGAAAGAATAATTCCACAATAAAAAAAATTGGATTAAAGAATGGCAGTCAACAATTGAATAGAGAATTGTCCCATATATAATGGGTGTTCTATGCAGGTGTCAATAAGTTAATGTCACTAAATAATCGGAGAGATATCAAAACTTGGGTAAGATGACAAGATCGGTCACGCCTACTTGTTACACTATAAAAAATGCTAGTGAGTGGATCACTTTCACTATAGCTCCTGACAAAGCCTCATGGCAGAGGCAAAAGGTGTTGGGCCATGGCCCTTTAAAATCAGTCGGCATGAGTAAAGTAGAAGCGCGACCGTATATATATAAAAAAATTCAAGACTATAATTAGGGTTGAGATAGGACACTTAGAATGTGGAGAGACGCAAGGCAATCTGCGAGGAGTTAGACTAAGGCAACTCTCCAGCATATACGGTGCCACTTCTATGTTTGTAGGTCCTGAAGTCTTAAATTGACAATTTATTTAATTGTAGAATCTAGACCTTTGTAGTGAGACCTAACAAGTAAAAGTTATAAACCCCTAAGAATCTTTTATGAAACTTGGCAGATTGCAAGGTCAATCCGTTGCCATTAGAGGTTTGCACGTGGAACACCAAAAGGTCATTGGAGAACAAAGACACAAAAGATAGGATTGAGTACGTTCTACATAGTAGGATCACGTGGACGGTGCGATTCCTAAGATACATGTACTAATCAGTCTGTTGATACGTTGTATTGGCCATACAGAAAGCATTCACCCAATGTCATACACTACAGGATATACATCAATATCAGGTAATGAGGTCGAACTCACACAGAATACAATGTAACACAATGTCCCCATGAAATGTAAATAAAGGACTAGTGTGAGTAAATTATTGTGTGAAATAGACTAGATCTGTTTACAAGAATAATATAATCAGACACAGTATCCAAAGGGTTAATGAAACACACCACTACCTCTATATTAAGGTGATTGCTACAGTGCATCTGTCGATATAAGATTCAGACTGTAATAACTAACAGGTCTCTAACAGTGGATGTATTAACACATATGTGACAACTAATAATAATATACTTCTAAGCCATAAATAGTGTGTTCATAAAAAAGCAAGAGCACCAAGATACTGTAATACATCTTCATTGAAGACTAAGGGATCCCTCCAAAAATAGTATTGGGGGATATAAAGATATACCTTAGTCTATAAGAATGATATCCTCTTGGTAGATTGGGATGTTCAGTAATGAAATATAGATCACTTGAAGAGAAAGGGTTCTATCTTCCTTTTATTATAGAATAGGAACATGTCTTCCATACAATGGATGTTTATAAGTTTATGGTTATAATTAGTCATATACATTTTATTAAGATAATTCCCTAATAACATCATATTTATATATATTTTATACTATATATTTTATATTATATATTTTAGATTTTTAGAATTCTGATATTTAGATACCTAGGAAGATATGATAATTGAGATATGTTCTCAAGAGATGCCTGTATAGATTTTTATAGGGAGGGAACGATTTTTATTAAAATATGATGTTTTTAGGTTTTGGAATTAAAGTTTTTTTTTAGGTAGGATAAGTATTGTATTAGATAGAATATTTATATGATTCAAATTTTAAGCTTGGATAATGAGACTACTGTCTGACCAATTAAGCTTAGCGCTTATATAGGAATGACAGGGGAGGTGGACTGTAACCCCTGAGGAAGTGCCAGACAGCCATGACACGCGTTGGGTTTGGAACATTGCAAAATCCGACCTCTATTATTCAAAGAGGCTCCCGGTTACGCCTACTGGTAGATGCAGGTGAACGGACAATAGGAACGCCATTGCACCGTGAGATGCAAATAGAATAACGTATCTGTGTCCTTTATTCTTTCGTAGTTTAAAAAAGGATCATTTGGAGGAGAGCTGAATCGGAGGAACAAGAAAGAGTCAGAGGAGAGAGTGGAGATTCAGTGTCAGAGACATTGGACAGCTACAGTGTGAGTTCGTATAGACTGGGAGCTTATGGGCTTTGTCGTTTAGTTGGCCTGGTAAGTGCATTTGTACTTGTAGCGAGATGGGAAAATAGCAAAGGTATTACTTTTAGATGCTATTCCTTTTGGGCCCCTTATTGTAGATTTATACTGAACAAAAGGAAGCAGTTTTTATATCAGTCTCTGGGTGTGCAGAATCTGTGCTCCAGGGTTTTCTTTTAATTCACACAATAACGAGAGGTGAGGAAAAATGTACTATTTTGAAGAAAATAATTAAAAGTTATATTTTAGGGAAGAAATAGAAGGCCTGGTGGAGAAGTTTGGGGGGAGAACTCAGGAGAGGAAAGAAATGGGTTAATAGACTATAGAAGGAAAATGTTCTCCTGTGAATGTGGCTAAGATTGAGATGATAATTTAAATTCCCACTTAAAGGTGAACAATGAACAAATAAAAAAAAAGCATTGGACCCACAACTAAGAGTTTCACAGTGGTTGTTCCTTCAGATCAGACTGCTGCAGTTCTCCGTGTGAGAGACTTGGGACCCAGCCTTGCAGGAACTGGGTCAATACAATAGTCCACAGCAGCTCAAAGTGGAAAGAATCATCAGGCTGTGTCCCGGATCAGCCAAGAGGAGCTGGAGGATAGATACTTACGTATCCACAATGAAAATATTTTACTTAAGCAGCATGCACAAAAGCAGGAAGATAAAATCAAGAGGGTGGCAACAAAGTTAGTACGGCTACTGTAAGACAAAAAGAAAGTTAAACAAGCGAATGGATCACTGGGTGATCAGGAAGGGATGTGGAACTAGAAGAAATGATTGAGCAGCTGCAAGAGAATGTGCGTGAGCTGGAGAAGCAAAAGGAGGGCCTCCAAATCAACCTAACAGCAGCTAAACAGCAGCTAAACAACTCCATTCAGTCTCATGTTAACTTTTGGCCTGCGTAAAGTGACCGAAAATGCTCTGATGCATGAACATACGCACAGGAATGTGGTTGCAGGATCCGGAGATGATCTCCAAGTTTATTCAAGTTGCTCTTCCAAGATACGGGTAAAGTTTGCTTAAAAAAGCCAGAGCAGAGATAAGAAAGCCTAGAGAATGTGGTGGAGTCACAGTGGAGTCGCGTTGGAGAACTATAGCATTCAGCAGATAGCCTTCAAGACTAGTTACGAAGTAAGGAGAAGGAATTGTCTTTATCGAAATTACAATACCCTGACAAGACCTCAGTTGCCCCGATGGCAGCAGCAAAGGGAGTAAAATATCTGAAAGGGAGGACCTGGCCTGTTTTCCTACTAAAGGTGATTTTAAGAGTATGGTGGCAGAGATACGGTTAGCCCTGAAAAAAAGAGGTATTAGAATTTAAGGAAAGATATCTCCTCCTTGGGACAGAGAGTTGAAATACAAGAACACGATAGAGAGGTCTCCTGCCAGGAACAACAAAATCTGGCTCAGTTGTTGAAGCAACAGGACAACACAATCAACCTGCTCACTGCGAAGTTAGAAGACATTGACAGCAGGGCAAGAAGGAATAACCTGAGATTCCAGAATCTGTAGGCAAAGCTGATTTAGAGTCTACACTACGCTCTTTATTCACAGATGTCATGGGCAACCCGGCAGACCCTCTGATTGCCCTGGAATGGACCCATAGAACATTGAGGCCCAGGAGATCCCCTGATGACCCGCCAAGAGATGTTATCAGTCGATTTCTAAATTTCCAAGACCATGAGAAGGTGTTTAAGAAAGGCAGAGAAATGGGCGAGACTAACTACATGGGGACATCCATCACTATTTCAGGACATTTTGACATTACAGCAACGAAGTGCATTAAAGCCCCTAACCGATCATTTGAGGTAACGTGCAACCAGATATAGATGGGGATACCCCTTCTCTCTCATTGTTATGCATAAAGGTGCCCAGGTAGTAATTCGTATGCCCGATGCCATCAAATCATTCTGTCTGGAATTGGGTATTCCTCCTCTTCGTGAAGATAGCGCGGAATGTGAATCAATTCAAGGGAGCAACGTTAAGGATCAACAGAAACGGGAAAACCAAAATCACTGATCTATGGACCAGATTCCAAGGCAGAAAAGACAGACTTGGCTGACCAGATAGACCCCGACACCTGATACGATGGACTGTTCTGCATACAAGGATTAGCTAGGTTGACTGTGTTATTTTACTCCAGTATGCTTATTTTGAAGAGCCTTATGCTCTCTATTGATGTTTTATCTTTGTGTTAACATAAGTTATGTTTAGCAGGTTCTCTGTCCTGGGCCTTTGCATTCCAGCGGGATTTCGGAATACTTTGAAGATAATGTAGGATCAGTTGATTTGGATGTCACCCTTTGGGAAGCTCACATATGTGTGCTCCGGGGGCATTTCATTATAATGGGGGCACACAGTAAAAAACAACAAGCAGGCAGGCTCAATTTCTTGCTCACCAGCCTTGCAGAGCAGACGGCGCAACATCAACGTTCTTCAAAAGCAGAGGAATATCAGATTTTAATGGTAACTAGAAAAGAAATAGCAAACTACTATTCTGCGATTTCGACTAAAACATTCCAGTGGATCAGATATGCACAACATATGCACGGTAATAAATGCAGGAAATTACTAGCTCACATAGCGAAGATCAAAAGAAAAGAACATTATATATCTCAAATTAAAGATGACACAAGCAGGCTGTGTTACACCTTTCCGTCAATATCTGCTGCCTAAAACAAATTCTTTAATGAGATGTACAATCTCGAGGCCGCAGATACAACCAAGGATGGGGATTCCTCACAAATTCATATCAAATATTTTCTCAACAGCTCAAAGATCCCTCACCTATCGATGGAAGCTTTGGAACATTTAGGCTCTCCTTTTACTAAGAAGGAGCTGGAAGATGCAATCCATGGTTTGCCGTTAGGTAATAGGCCAGGTCCAGATAAACACCAACAATTTATTACAAAATATTTCTAAACTCACTCCTGCCTCATATGTTGTGACACTTAAATGCGATACTGAATAGGAAAAATTTTGCTCCTGCGGCATTGGGGGCAAATATAACCATTATTCCTAAGCCTGAAAAAGACTGGTTCCAATGCCAGAACTATAGACCGATATCCCTCTTAAACAATGATATAAATTTTTATGCTAAATTGATTGCAAACTGGCTCAAAGTTCACCTTTCAAATTCATCCGAACCAATCTGGTTTCACTCCCGGGAGAAAACCCCAGGATAATATAACAAAAGCTCTCTCTCTGACTTACACTGCTGTGTCTCGACAGATAGCGTGAGTATTTCTCATGGTAGATGTAGAAAAAACGTTCAACCGAGTTCACTGAACTTACCTGGAAGAGCTTCTTGGGTGTCTAGGTCTCAGAGCAGAACAATGACACAGGATAATGAGTCTTTAGTCTATGCCAACAGGGAGAATAAAAATTAATGGCTTTCTTTAGGACCCCTTTGTAATCTCAAACAGCACCTGTCAGGGATGCCCTTCATCTCCAATTCTATTTTGTCCCTGGAGCCTCTGTTGAGCTCAGACTACACCCGAAAATCCATGGCTTACCATGTCGGATGACATCATACTCTTTTTATCAAAAACCGAGGAGTCATTGGTGGCTCTCTTGAATCTCCTAAGGGAATATGGCGTTCTTTCAACTTCCAAAATGAAGGAGACCAAACCAGAAATACTCAATATTAACTTGTCCCAGTCTACCAGGGGGACACTCCAGAAGACTTTCACTTTCAAATGGCCACACGATAAGATAAAATACTTGTGAGTTTTAATTTCAGCGGATCTGAGTCAAGTGGTGAATAGGAACTTCAACTACGTGATGAATACCATAACGGAGGACCTGCAGAGTTGGAAGACTATCTTCGTCTCCTGGTTTGGGCGAATAAAACTAATTAAAATTATGCTGCTTCCCAAAATTCTGTGTGTACTTAAAACGGTTCCCCTGCATTTCTCATGGGCGCAAATCACTAAACTACAGTCTTCCATCAATGCCTTTATTTGGGCATATTAAAAAAAAAAAAAAAAACGCGTTTACCTGCATCTCATTTTTACATGTCCACAGCACATGTAGGAGCGGCCCTCCCAAACACTGTCGGATACTATACAGTGGTCGCTGTTTCTCTACTCATTAACATGACTACCATGCCACAGAAAGATTGGATTCAGGCTCTGGCCATTTACAAGTCTCCCTGTATCTGGGAAACATTCTCTAGTTAAAACTGAAGGATAGGCCGCAAGCTTTTAGTTCACACCCCATCCTTCACCATTTACTGTGGGCATGGGACTCATTTAACATCTCCACTACTGCCGCTCCCTACCCATCCCCGCTCCTGTCAATTCTGGGGAATCCTAGTTTTCCTCCAGGTTTACAATCTGAAACCTTTTTCCCATGGAAAAGTAGGGGTATGCACAACTAAAATCTCTGATGCCAAGTTCAAAAATACCTTGTTCTGATTCACTTTCTACTGAATACTCTTTGCCACAATCTTCAAAATGAAGTACCTCCAAATTACATATTTACAACCTTGTTGGCTTCGGGTCAAACGCAAAGGGATCTTACCATCTTTGAAAAGGCACTGACAGGCTACGGTTATCTTTATCTCCTTTATAGCATACTTCTTCTTGTCCTCTTTTGATTGGACCAAAAATACTTTGGAATATACTCCTTCTCCCAGCTCTTTGATGATGTCAAACTCGTCTATGTTCTTGCAGCCCCCAAAAAGGTCCTTGGCATTTTCATCTTCAACTGGTTAATCTGCTGCAGGACTGTTACTGCTCTTAATTTCCTGTTCATCAGTGGACATGATGGAGACCACTCGAGAGGTTGGCACTGGAACATCTTCTAAAGACATTGGAACATTCAGTGTAGAATAGGATGACACTTTAGCAACATCACTTTCTTTTGACAGCAGGATCATCTCTGAAGATGTTGTTGCTGAAGTACACAGTCCTGGCACTTCATGGAATTCTGGGGTCGCTGCATGACTGCAGGCCGCTCGGCAACCCTGGAATCCATTAGTGAAAAAGATAAAATGTCCAGTGGTCCTTAACGGCTGCCCTCCCGTAGATCGGGCAGTCGTTAAGGGGTTAATTTTTTCATAATCTTCACTATGTGTTTATAAATTAGTCTGTCTAAATAAAATATTTTGATCTTGCTTTAAATTATTTTTTAAGAACTTTCTTCCCCACCAGCACATGAAAAGTAACTCCCCTTGGGCCATTTGAGGTACTGAGTGCTCTGTTCTCTCATCCTGTCACAACTGAAGGAGAGGCAGAGAACAACAACACAGACAGTGCATATGATCACATGTGCGGATAGACCTGAGAAAGATTGAAGTGGACTGCTCCGGTCCTGGAGCAGTCAGTTACAGCCTCCCGGCAATGACCGCTGTGCATCCTGAGGTGTGCTACAATCATTAACCCATGAAATGCCAGGACTGTTACTGTCCTTAAACAGAGTTGTGCGACTGTTCTGGAATCTCTATTCTCTAATAAGTGAAAATGACAACAGCCGGTGTTTGGGAGTAAGGTAACAATTTCAGGGTCCCTCAAAATCACACCCCATTTTTCCAAGCAATGGCGTGCACCACCCAGGTTTAAAGGGCCAGTCATTCTTTTATAAGGCAGTCAGGATCCCAAACGGTCAGTGTTTAAATGGACAAATGTCACTGTAAGGCAGGACTTCGGGATCTATTTTGAATAGCTCAGACCCTTTCTCCCTGTAGTTAAATATAAATAAACACAAATAAACCATCTGAACCATTGTGTACTACTGGATCATGTTCATTTACAATGGATTTTTTTGGTGCAAGGCAAATTATCACAGTAACACGTGAATAATTACTACATATTCTAGATGAGAATTAGTGAAATTTAGTTATTTCTGCCACTTAATTTTTTGTGTGTTGGCTCTTAACGTTTTGAGGCCCAGAAGTATTGTTCATCCATCTGGCACTCAAAGGGTTAAACATCCATCAGGAGAGAACATGCCTGTTACATAATCTCCCCTGGAATATTCCTTCTGGCCAGCAGATTACACAGCAGTGTTTTGTGTTTGACTCCTGATATCCGCTTGTGTAGAGTATTATAATAACCACACACTTGGTTGGAACAGATGACTTTGTAATGAAGACACTTTCCCTTTAAGATTCACCTGTCAGATCTGTGAAACCTTATGCACTCTAATGTATTACATGACAATTATACCTGTAGGAAACTCTTAACCAGTTAAAAAATTTTCTTTGAGCTGAGTATTTATCTTGTCACACAAACCAATAAAAGCTTAACTCCATAATATTTAAAATTTATCTCCAAAATATCAGAAGAACCATTTTAAAATCTACTCCATTTAGCATTAATAATAATCTACCTCTAACAGCAGTGCATAACATCCAAATATCTCCACACTCTACTACTGTAGATAGAAATGAAATTTTATATATATATATATAAAATGGATAAAATTAAACAATATAATAGCTTTAAAGTGATAGTAATGTTTCACAAAAACAGCAGCCCCAATTTATTCATAGTATCTGAGCCATGGAGAGTGTTATTTCAATACTGTCGGAGTTGTAGTTCAGGAGTAATTGAATGATAAAGTATCCACCTCCCGCCCCTTTTACCTAGTGTAAGCCACCTCCCCTCAGATGTGAAATCCAGTCCATAGACCAGACAGCTCACATAAAGGGTCAATATTCTACTGGGAGAACAATGAAAGCCCTGCCCCCCTTAACAGGTTTTTCAGTTTTTTTCCTTATCTTAATTGAAGATTGTCCCTCTCTGTAATCTACCTGGACACTCCATGCTGCTCTAAGCTGAGCAGTGTTACATCAGTAAAAGGGGCGGGAGGGGGATACTTTGTCATTGAATTACTCTTGAACTACAACTCTGACAGAATTGAAATAACACTCTCCATGGCCCAAATACTATGATGATTAATTAGAGCTGCTTTTATTATGAAACATTACTATCTCTTTAACAGGGGTCCCTTAAATAGGTAAAAACCAGTTAATAGGAAAAAGGGCCGCTTTAATTTGCTACTTGCATCACTGTCTATTTCACTATGTTTGTGTACAGTGGCTTCTGTTGGGGTTATAGTATAGGGGCAGGGGTGAATGAAAAGGAGGAAGATTCTTAAAATAAGAGGAGTCAAGGGATTTGGGACTGAAGAGACTAAACTATGAAACCGATGCCTCCAGTCAATCCACAGGGCCTTGAACACAGATCCCATAGGAGTCCAGTTTTACAAGCCCAGAATTCTACAAGCCCATTATTTAAATGAAAATGATTGCGTCAGGGGGTGGGGGAGGGAGAAATCTGAGCTACAGGGAAAAACTCCAAATCCCAAATGATTTACAGGGGAACTCCCTCTGAAAAATCCCTTAATTTGTTTCATACAACAGTTACTTTTTTGTATCTGAACTCTGCCGTAGTCCTCAAATGAACAGGGACATGTTGCTACCCTTAGGTTTTCATGTCCCATGGTTGTTATGGGTGGGTTGCTCTCTGGATAATCTTATCCAGGCTGATAACTGCTATTGTTTATTTTGTGGAGGTGAAAACTAAATACAACACATCATTAATATAACCACATTCTGCTAAGATATAGAGCATAAGTATTGGGTGTAGTTGGGGTTTACAGGGAATTTAATTAAAAAAAAAAATGTATTCAAAAAATGTTCAATAGCGCGCCTGTGGGAATTTCCCCCTCATGCCCTTAATATTGTGGAATTATATTAATACATCTGTGCCCCACATGTGGTCACAATTGTATACGTTTTAAAGACTACCTTGGAACCATTAACACAGCATTAATAAGAACAGTGGAGAGAGAGAGAGAGTGCATATTAACAGGGAGCAGGTGAAAGAGGACACAGCTACAAGGGGACAATACCCAGAGATGCACAAAGTGCAAGAGGAACACGGGCCTATATTCACTAAAGTTCAAAGAGGGCTGAAAATATCAATGTCTTGTCAGAGCTGTGTTGAAACAACGACAGTATGCACTAGTGTGTCTTCGCCATCACATCACCATCAGTCCGACAAAAATCTGCCCACATTGATACCATCTGACAGGTTTACAAATTTTCACTCATCACATCGACAATGGCGTATTACCATATGGAAATGACGCATAATCACTTATTTCCATATGGAGGATAATTAAACAGTTTCCTATACAAGGGGGTGTGCTGATATGTTAATGTGGCACTTCACCACATTAACTAAACTCTGATAGTAGTCTCTACTGTTGGAGTTCACAGTCTCAACTTCAGTTACCATAGAGGTTGGCAAAGTTGGGATCTCCCTGTACTTTCCTATAGAGTAACAGCCCTCAATCAATCACAAGGGAAGGGTTGTGAACTATTACTGATGTGGAAGCTGATGAGGCTGAAAAAAGGCATGTCAATCAAGTCCAGCTCGTGCCAAAACACCCCTGTTGATACAGAGGAAGGCAAAAAAACAAAACAAAACAAAAACACTAAAGCCTTTTCCAATTTAGTCCCAAGAGTAAAAAAAAAATTCCTTCCTGACTCCAAATGGTATCTTTCCTCTTGTCTTAATGGCTGACCTCTCGTTCTTAGTTCAGTGGTGTGGAGTATTGGAGTACAAAGTTGTAAGTTTTCAGGAACGAAGACAAAGAAGGATCAGATCTTTAAGATGGTTTAACTTGGTCAAGTTCTACAAACAGATGTTGCAAGTATTGCAGACTTGCGTCTTCATATTCTTCTCTTCATAGTGGCCATTCCAAATATATATCACTGGACGCTTGTATGGAGGCTGGATCTGTTTCTTTTTCAGCTACTCCCAGTCCATGCCATTGAAAAATGGATGACATTGTATTTCATCAAATCCCAAGTCTGAATTCCTTCCAAGGCGCTTCCCGGGCTTCTTCTCCAACAGTCCCTTCAAGAGAAGACACAGCTCAGATGACAGGAATGGTGGAAGTTTTAGTGGTCTCTTCAAAATGGCTTTCATTTTCTTGGGACAACCTATGAAGTGTGGAATGGTAGTGAATGGATATCTACCTGTTGATAGCTGAAATAAGATAATGCCAAGCACCCACCAGTCCATTCTGAAACCATCTTTTTTCCATTAAGCACTTCAGGCGCGGCATACATCAGGGTCCCAATGCCTTCCTTACACAGGCCAGTCGGAAACCTTTAGGTGTCCGTCACGGTCTAATAAGAGGTTTTCAAGTGTCAGGTTTAGATGAATCTTTGGATCTTTTGTGAAGGAAGTTAATGGCACTGGCCACTTCTGCTGCATAGAACCCGACATGGTTTTCAGGCATCCAGCTCTTCCAGTATCTCTGCAAGTGGTTCTGCATGTTTCCCCCACTCAAGTAATCCATGAAATAACAGCAGTCCGCTAGTTGTCTGTATGCAGTAGTGCAGGCCAACGAGGAACGGGCACTCATAAGCTTTGTACCGAATCCTCTTCTCGGTAATGATGAAATCCTTGTCCTCACAGGCTTCGGTCTTCTTCATTACCTTAATTGCATACTACTTCTTCTTGTAGTCTTTTGATTGGACCAACAATACATTTGAATGTGCTCCTTCTCCCATCTCTTTAATGATGTTAAAGTCTTCAAGGTTCTTCCAGTCCTGAGAAAAGTATTTGGCATTCAGATCTTCAACTGGATCATCTGCTGCAGGACTGGAGACCACTGAAGAGGTTGATACTGGAGCACATTCGTCTTCTAAAGACATTGGACTATTCAGCGGACAATAGGATGATTCTGTAGCAACATCTTCCTTTTACAGCAGGTCCGTCTCTGAAGGTGCTTCTGGTGTAGACCATAGGTCTTCCTGTCTCCCTGGGACACGGCATTGTTCTTTGTCACAGTGATGGACTAATGTGTGGCATCTCTTGTGCACTACAGTATTACAGGTCAGGCAGCAGTAGCCCTTTGTCCAAAATCTGCACCGATACACCGCACAGACTGCATTGAATATGCGCTGTGACTGGAACTGGTGGCCCTTGATCTTGGGCAGTTCATTGACTCTAGCGCTTGTAGAGATGCAGCATAATGCCAGCAGCGTTCTAATCAGAGCAGGCATTTTCTCACAAATCCGTGTAGGTTGTAAAGTCTGAATATATTATATATACACACATATTATATATACCTATACATACACACACAAAACAATAAGTAGTAAGATATTAACCCAAATGTAGTAAGTGTAAATCTAAATATTCCATGCATGTAATCTTGTTTCAGAAAATAATGTTCAGAAAAGCATCTAACACCGCCCCAAAATGTTATGATTTTAATGTATTTTGAAAATAATTAAAGTTGTTGCCCCAATCTATTGGGATATCTGGTTTAAGACAGAAAAAAAAAATAACCAAAGTTTAACCTCAGTGTCTGAAGACCATTGAAGATTTCGGTCTGACCAGTTGTTGCATTAACCCCTCTTTTATCCTGGTAATCACAGTGATCAATTGTTGCATTAACCCCTCTTTTATCCAGGTAATCACAGTGATCAATTGTTGCATTAACCCCTCTTTTATCCTGGTAATCACAGTGATCAATTGTTGCATTAACCCCTCTTTTATCCTGGTAATCACAGTGATCAATTGTTGCATTAACCCCTCTTTTATCCTGGTAATCACAGTGACCAATTGTTGCATTAACCCCTCTTTTATCCTGGTAATCACAGTGACCAATTGTTGCATTGCAGGTCAGCATTTGCTGATCTGATTTTTTTTATCCCCTTTTTTTTCTTTTTATATAAAATAATTTAGGTAGTTTGGGTAGGTAGTTACTGTTGGATCAGGTAGGTTTAGCATATACGTGGATTAATGTAAGGTTTAGGGTTAGATTTAGATGTAGAGTTTTTTTTCTCCTGCAATTTAATTTGGTTCTCTCTTTTTAACCCCTTAACGGTCACAGCATGGCATGGGTTGTTTTGACTTAACGACCCATGACGTACTATGACCATCATGGAATTCCGGGCTCCCCCCGTGGCTGCACGCCGTTTGGGGAGTCCGTAATCCGAACAAAAAAACAAAACAAAAACGCTCCGTAAATTAATTTAATAATCAATTGGATAATTTGTGTTAAATTAGACAGGTGTTTATGTGGGTTAGTGTAAGGTTTGGGGTTACAGATTAGTTTAGGCCATGGGGGGGTAAAAATAATACATATGTTTTTCTCATCATGCTCTTCAGGTGTTGTCACTCCACTGCAGGATGAAGGCCTCATCAGCAAGCCTCCAGCAACTTCAGTCATGTGCCTTCTGTTGCCACTGTGTACCAATATATATGGTAATGACATCTACCCATCTTGTCTTTGGTCTTCTTTGGGCATTTAGTATCAAGTGGAATCCATTCAATATGTGTTTGGTCCATATACCATGTGTGTGAATTGTGACTGGTTGTTTTTTTATTTGGTTTGGGTTAGTTCTATAGCTTGGGTGCATAGTTACTTAGTGGGGAATCAGAATTAGGCTTCAGGTAGTTTTAAAAAAAAGTATTATATATAAAATTACATAGGTGGGCAAGTTAAAGTTAATAATCGTGGGTGGGTAGTTAATTGGCAGTAATGGGTAGTAAGTAGCTTACAGTAGGTAGCTAGGCAGGTAACAGAATGCAGTGAGTGTATACTACTGAAGAGGCCTATGTCTTTTTGATATCAGATTCTGAAGCCAGTGATCAGATTTTGATGCAGTCAGGTTAGTTCTACTATAAGTGATACCTCTAGTGATCATGCTGGGCCCCCTTTTAAAGAGGGCTGTACTAACCAAAGTACTACCCCTCATCCTGACCCCATGAAATGGGCACCACTAGTGGGCTTTTCTTCAGAAAATCCTTCATTCACAGCCAACCCAGGACCCAACCCTTTGTGTGCTAGAAGTTATACAACACACTGCTCTGCAACGCACTGAGTATCCTTCTGACACTCAAAAGGTTAAAGTGGATATACCATAATGTATCCCTGTCAAGATATTTTCTTTTTTCATGAAAGATTTGGGGGGAGATTTATATGAAACAAGTTATTATGAAGCCCAATATATTGCCACCAATCCGTCATCCTACATTGCAAGGCAGGAATCACGGAAACCACAAATCAGTTTAAACAATTCTGGGCCCTAACAATTATTATGAGGAAAAATAAACAACAACCATTAGGCCATATTAGAGCACAAATCCGATCTGTGCTACCCCCTATTTTCCCCAAAACAATGACCAGTAGAAGATATGAAATGCTGTTGAGATTCATGCATTTCAGTGACAACACCCAGCACCTCCCAAAAGAACATACACAGTATGATAGGCTGTTTAACATTCACCCCATATAAATTTACAGAAAAAGTTTGTGTATATTATATTATATATACATACGTATATACATACATATACACACCCCAGAAAATATTTGCATTGATGAACTCCTCATGAAATCAAGGGAAGACTGGTATTCAAGCAGTATATCCCCTCTAAGCACTCCAGGTTTGGTGTCAAATTTTATACACTTTGTGAGAATGCCATGGGATATACTCAGGGTTTCTGGGTATAAAAGGGCAAGCACTGGCACCTTGATCCGCCTGGTTGCTCAAAATTTCTGGGAAGCAACAAAAAAAATTGTTTGGAACCTCATTAACCCCTTACTAAATAAAAAAGGTAATAATTGTATATAGATAATTTTTATACCAGTCCCCTTTTATTTAAGCTATTTTTTTTGTTTGCCACAGTGGACCAGCATGAATGACGACAGCACTGAGCCCGTCTCAGTCGGTGGCAAAGCTGAGGTAGTAAGAAGTCCAGCCTGAGTCAAAGACTACAACAGGGATACTGTGGTGTAAGTGGGGGAGAATCTGGCCATCTTGTGCAGCTTTAACTCATTAAGCTTTAAGCAGCATCATGCAACTGAAATGCAGTAGCACTGTAACGGTTACCATTTTACTATTTGACTACTTTCCCCTGAATTTTATTTTTTTTATTATGAAAATATAACAGGAAGAAGTGCACCCCAGGATTTCTTTTCTTTAATTAAAAAAACAAAAAGGAAATGTCTCTTAATCTGTAGATGGAGATCTACCTGTTAGACGTGTAGGTTACCATGCAATACCAAGTGAAAGACCCAAAGCCACAGCATCCATTGATAGAACCTAAAACTAAGAAAGTCCCACAGTAGTTATCAAAATTGCACATGTGATATCTGCATAAAGTTGAGAAATAGCAGAATCAAATTTTTCAAAGTTTCTGCAGCGAAATAAATTTTGAACAAAAATATATCCAAAAAGCATAGATTTCTGTTTCCTGTGCTGCAGTCAAAGGATTTGGTTTGGTGGTAAAGTGGCTGCATGTGAAGTGTCAAAATGCACCTAGAATGACGCCGTGGGTTGTCTACTATTCAAATGTAAATGCACAAAAATAATAATAATAATAATTATATATATATATATCACAGCCCCAAATGAGACATGTGACCAGTTAAGCAAGCTGTGAAATTTGCATGCCTGAAAATGGAAACACATTTTAATTTTGAACATAAGCAAATTATTGTATTGCGCAAAAATGGAGAAAATAAGCTACATTCTAGAAGCAGCTTAAAGACCCCACTTAAAAAAAAAAAAAAAAAAAAAAACGGACTAAAGTTTATTGGGATTTTAAATAAACATTTTTTTCATTCTATATAGCATTTGGACTATTTCTGTACAAGTTCTAATTTTTGTCCCTCAGCTCTCCCCAGACTGCGACAAACCTATGCGTATGGGGCATTGCTGTACTCAGAATTGGATGAACATTAATAAAATTTTGTTTTTAATCTACAAATATCCTTAATCCATATCAACATTATAATGCAGGTGTTAAAAATGCAAAAAAAAATATATGCAAAATGACCACCACAATTTTGTTACAGATTAATGGAAAGATAGCGGTATGAAAAACTCCAGAATTCTACTAATAAATTACCCTAGGTTATCTATTAGAAAGTACCAATATGTGCATTTCGGGTTCTGACGGTACTCTAACCTATGACTCCTCCCATGCCACTGTTCCTCTCATGTCACAATGGGGGTCATCTTGTAATAGTTACCCAGTAAATGTGAAAAAGATTGAAATCGTAGGCATATGGGATACTCCTATATTCAGTATAGGAGTATATTTGGGGGGTAATTTTTTTTGGCAAATGGACTAAGTGTAAAAATCATGACAGGAAAACCTGTGTAAGCTTGTGATTTTTTTTGTTTGTTTTTTCCTCTTTATATTCTAGTCAAATTACATGGTGTGTTATCCATATAAATGTGTTAATTAAAAGGAAGCCATACTTATGCTTAAAAATGTATATACATGTGTGTTTGTCCTAAATGAATTAGAGGGAAAATATGTCTGAATAATGACATACTAAAAAGGCCAAAATTGCTATGGTCCTCTAGTATAATAAAGGCCTAGTCCTTAAGGGGTTAATAAGACAGAAAGGCCCACAGGATCACTAAGAAGACAGATGTGTAACGCTTCTCTGAGGAAGCAGAAAAGAATGAGGAAGTGATGACAGTTACTGGACTGTTTACATGAAAGGATGAGCAATGATTGGTCCAGAAGGATATCAGAGACTATCATGTTTGTTTGTTCTCTTTATTGTTGTAAACAAGTTTTCTCTGTGCTGATGATGGTTTAGTATAGAAAAATAAATGTATAATATAGGCCTCCAGTCTGGTAGTAACCTTATGCACCTGCCTTCTGTACTATAAAGTCCTATTTAAAGGGATAGTAATGTTTCATAATAAATGCAGCTCTAATTAATCATAGTATTTGGACTTTGGAGAGTGTTATTTCAATTCTATCAGAGTTGTAGTTCAAGAGTAATTCAATGACAAAGAATCCCTCTCCCGCCCCTTTTACTGATGTAACACTGCTCAGCCAGATCAGAAGGGAGGTGCCCAGGTAGACTGCAGAGAAGGACCATCTTCAATTAAGATAAGGGAAAAACCTGATAAACCTGTCAAGGGGGGCAGGGATTTCATTGTTCTCATAGGAAGAAGATTGTCCCCTGCTGTTATCTGTCTGGTCGATGGACTGGATTCCACATCTGAGAAGAGATGGCTTATACTAGGTAAAAGGGGCGGGAGGGGAAACTTTGCTTGTGAATATCTCTTAAACCATAAAGGTTTGAGAGATGAGACTTATATCGTTCTTCATGTTTTTTTTAATGCCTACAAACTAAAACAAAGATAAAACAAAGTATTACTATCCCTTAAAGTAATTTCTTCTGTTACACAGTAATTATTACATATATATATATCTATATATCTATATATAGTTGTGAGTGAAAACACCCACTATATGGTTTACAGCCCAGGTGCAAAGTCCCAAAAGATAATAGAAATGATGAGGGAAGCAACCGAGGGACTTTTTAATAATAAATAAGTACATTTTATTTGGTCATAAGGTCAACGTGGCCCAAAAAAGAGGGGGTAAGCTTGCCAACCACATCAAGGTTCCTCATTTGTGGCAAGTACCTACTCTCAACACTTGATCCCTATCTAAAGAAAATGAAATAAAAATAAATTAAAAATATTCCCTGATGACATGTTATAATAATGCGTTGGAAGGGGGACCCCTTTTTTCTTATATTTTGTTAGATGTATGTAGGTCCCCATGTATGCAATTAAAAACAATGGACAGACATTAATTTAAAAAAATGTGAGCAAGGACTTGTGTACCTGTATTGGGGAGAGATCACCACACAAGAACTGGAGCTCAGACAGCCCTTATAGGCAATCACCCCCACAGGTCACAAACTAGCAGAATGTTAAAACCCAAATTAACCTCTTAGGGCCTGAAATAAGGAAAATAAATAAAATGAACAGAAAGAAGCTGCTAAGGAAAGCAATGGAGATAGAAACAGACAAAAAAAAAAAGGCAACTTCCAGCGCTAACTCACCTAAATGTGTAAAGAATATTATATATATATATATATATATATATATATATATATATATATATATATATATATATATATATATATATGTGTATGTATATATATGTATATTACCTTATAATGATAAAAAGGTTGGCACTAATGCCTCATTTTTATACACAGTGTTATTATATATGCCCAATACAGGGTGCACTAATCACCAGTTCACTGGAGGAGCGCAGGTTTATGGTCTGTTCTACATTTACACTTGTTTTGGGGGATTGAAGAACCCCTTTATTCCTTGCTTCACACTTCAGTTACTTTCAAAATTCTTTACTGGACACTTTAATACAAATAATAGCATTATAAGGTAATATACACATATATATATATATATATATATATATATATATATACATATATTCTTTACACATTTAGGTGAGTTAGCGCTGGAAGTTGCCTTTTATATATATATATATATATATATATATATATATATATATATACACACACACACACATACATACACATCTATATATATAAAAGAAGACTTTGTGCCTGCCAAAACACACCCAGGGGAGGCATAAAGCAGGAGTTACTACTCCTATTGGGTGATTCAATCATGCAGGGAGTTGGCCCACCCCCACTATGTAGCCCGCCCACCACTATCAAAGTCAGAAAAAAACAATATGGCCGCCACTTGCTCCTACACCACAGACACACACATGCCCCACTCACTCACACATGCCCCACTCACACACACATGCCCCACTCACACACACATGCCCCACTCACACACACATGCCCCACTCACACACACATGCCCCACTCACACACACATGCCCCACTCACACACACAGACCACCACACACACATGCCCCACTCACACAGCACCACACAAACACACACACATGCCCCACTCACACAGCACCAAACAGACATGCCCCCACTCACACACACAGCACCACATACACACACAAAGCCAGAAATACATATGGCTGACACACACACACAGTCACTCACCCTGACTCCCAGAGGCCTCAGCAGGACCTGTACTGCAGCACCAGAGGAACAAAATTGCACTCAAAGGGTTAAGGTAGGTCCTCATTGCTCAATTATTTCTTCACTGTCATCATTTGCCATGCAAGACACAGGACAGACAGCCATCAGATTCACACTTAACCCACTGACTGCCACAGGGTTGTGTATCAAGTTTTACCCCTCAGGGAGTGTGTTCAAACCCCTCACACTGTAAACTTGCATTTCTCTCCCACTTCTCCTCCTTCCCCAGCCTATTACTAACACTTTTCCATATTTATGTTAAGCCCTGCCCCCTACTTGCGATTAAGCCCCGCCCCCTTTTAACCCAGATTGCCCCATTGCTCTCTCCACATCAGCACCACATGAGGGACTCCACAAGTAAAAGTTCACAGGTATTACACACTCATGCCCCACTCACACAGCACCAAACACCCATACACACACACAAAGCCAGAAAGAAAGATGGCTGACACACAGTCACTCACCTTGACTCCCAGTGGCCTCAGCAGGACCTGTAGTAAAGCCACTGAACGGTGCTGCATCACCAGGGGAACAAAATGGCACTCAAAGGGTTCAGGTAGACCCTCATTGCTGAATTACTTCTTCACTGTCACCATTTGCCATGCAAGACACAGGACAGACAGCCATCAGATTCACACTTAACCCACTGACTGCCACAGGGTTCTGTATCAAGTTTTACCCCTCATGGAGTGTGTTAAAACCCCTCACACTGTAAACTTGCATTCCCCTCCCACTTCTCCTCCTTCCCCAGCCTATTACTAACACTTTTCCACATTTATGTTAAGCCCCGCCCCCTACTCGCGATTAAGCCCCACCCACTTTTAACCCAGATTGCCCCATTTGTCTCTCCACATCAGCACCACATCAGTCCCCTCTAGGGACTTCACAAGTCAGTGTTCCCAGGTATGAACACACTTCCCACTGCTATTTAACTCTGACATGCCTCTCTATACCTTAACCCTTTGAGTGCCAGAGGGGTACACAACTCATGAGCACATGTGTTTCTGCTCATATATGTTGCGTGTGTGTGTGTGTGTACATCTCTGTTACATATGTGTGTCCATGTGTGCATCTCCAGTGTGTCTGTGTGTACATGTGTTTTGCATGTCTCTGCCGCTCACTGTGTGTATGTGCATACCTCCCAACATTTCACAGGGCCAAAGAGGGACACGTTAGTTTTAGGTGATATTATTGGGGGCGTGGCTGGTGGGCGGGGCATTAGTAAGAATTTTTAGGTTATTTCATGACCTATTACTGGTTATTTATGTAACTGAATAAATGATTTAGTTCAAGACCAAAGTATTTAATTTGCACAGACTAATGTATAAAGACATATACTGAAGTTTATTGCTTTATTGCTGTAGAGCAAAGTAATACACACCACACAGTCAGGGCTGGTGCAAGGATTTTTGCCACCCTAGGCAAAACCTAATTTTGCCACCCATTTCGCTCCGCCCCTTGTTTCCCACCCCTTTATACCCTGCCTACTTATACCCAACCTCTTTTCATGATTGTCCTCTCTCTGCCCCTGTTCTGGAGATGCCTGTAAGAGATGCCCCCCACCAGCTCCAACTTGCCCCTTATCAGCTTCACTTTGGCCCACCAGTTCCACTTTGCCCCTATCAACTCCAACTTGCCCCCATCAGCTCCAACGTGCCCCCACCAGCTCCACATTGCCCCCTCAGCTCCAACTTACCCCCATCAGCTCCACTTTGCCCCCCATCCTCTCCAACTTACCCCCATCAGCTCCACTTTGCCCCCCATCCACTCCAACTTGCCCCCACCAGCTCCACTATGCCCCCAGCAGCTCCAACTTGCCCCCATCCGCTCCAACTTGCCCCCCTCAGCTCCACTTTGCCCCCCTCAGCTCCACTTTGCCCCCCTCAGCTCCATTTGCCCCCCCTCAGCTCCAACTTGCCCCCCTCAGCTCCACTTTGACCCTCATCAGCTCCACTTTGACCCTCATCAGCTCCACTTTGACCCTCATCAGCTCCAACTTGCCCCCATCATCTCCAACTTGCCCCCACCAGCTCCACTATGCCCCCTCAGCTCCAGCTTTCCCCTAACAGCTCCAACTTGCCCCCATCATCTCCACTTTGCCCCACATCTGCTCCAACTTGCCCCCTCAGCTCCAACTTGCCCCCCATCACATACCTGTATCTCCCGCGCAGTCTTCTCTTCAGTAATGCAGAGCGCGGCGGGAGATCATGACTCCCAGCGCGCTCTGCATTACTAAAGATCCGACCAGATGAGGGAGCGCTGTAGCAACACAGACCTAACTGTGTTGTGGTTCCCGGCGTGGTGTGTGCGGGCGCAGCTCTTCTCCGCAGCATGCCCGCACCCCCAGTACCTGTGCACCCTAGGCCGGCGCCTACCTCGCCTATAGGTGGAGCCGGCCCTGCACACAGTCTGACCTCCTAAAAAGAGGGACAACAGGGTGGGAAAGAGGGACAGAGGGATTTGGCCCTCAAAGAGGGACTGTCCCTCCTAAAGAGGGACTCTTGGGATGTATGGTATGTGTCTGCCTGTGTGTTGTATATGTCTGTGTTTATCAGTGTGTCTGCATTTCACACACGTGCGCCCAATGGTCATAACATGACGGGCAACGCCGTCCCATGTTGCTAGTTATATATATATATATATATATATATACATACATATACATACACACACACACACACACTAGTTGAAGAGCCAGTTACACGGGCCACAGTGCCACTGCCAGCTGGTCGCGGTGCAGTCATACTCAGTAAAGAGTGCCCGCGCAGTGGCTGATAGAGCTGGAGCGCGCTCTGTATCAGCCTCGTCACAGACAGTCTACTGCGCATGACTGCGTCGTTACAAACTTTCTAGCAAATTATATAGGATATATATATATAGCTATAAAATAAAAATAATTAAATTGTAAAAATATCTGACCAGTGATGTCACTGAAAAAAATTGATCTTCTTTGCAACCTTTCAGTACACAAGGTTCTCATGTCACCATTCTTATCATGGCATCATGGTTAATGTGTTGTGTGTTCGCATGCTGAAGGATGCAGTGGAGAAAGGATAGACATAATACTTGCCTCCGTGTCTTTAATAAAATTTCCGTAACAATAGTTAGGAAAATCCACAAGTTCTTGCACTTAAAATATAATTTATCACAGGATAAGCTATAGGAACACCCAGATCTAGGAAGGAAGGTAGACAGGGGAACAAAGGAGGAACCCAATGTAAATATAACAGGAATCAAAGGAGATTCCGCCAGTCCTAAAATACTCCTATCATTAAAAAGAGTCCCTTCAATGACCCACTCCTTCATATAAAGGAGGATGTAAAACCCCTAAAGGTTATAGATCAAAGAGTGACTAAAACGGAGGATGCTCCTCACCAGTACAGTCCGAGAACCTTTAGTAAAACACTTGATACATTTATTCAGGGGAAAGGGGATGTAAAGACCAAGGACAGGACTTCAGGAAATCAGTGTAGACAGAAGGACAGGGAATAGATAGTGAAACACGCTCCGGGTATCACCGCAATACTGCCGCTGTGCCCCTCCCTGCCATGCAGAGGAACAGAACAGCTGAGTATCAGGCTGCATCTTCTGCCCACAGGCACCCGGGTGCCATCTCTCTCACGTGATCCATTCCCCCCACGCCTGGCAGTTACCTGTGCTGTGGCTGTCGGTGCAGCCCTGAGCTCCTCAGCTGACAGGCACCGTGCGCCAGCCCTCACACCTAGACCCCGTTGAATGATGGACTTAAACTTTATTATTATATATATATATATATATATATATATATATATATATATATATATATATATATATATATATATACACACACACACATACATACATATATACACCCCCCCACATAAACAATTCATTTTACAATGTTTCTACTACTGCATACACAGTGTTGTATTCAATAAATAGTGTATTGTAGGTGAGTCATTTGAAGTTCACAAATCTCTTCTTACCAATGTAACTATATTCAAGGAAAACTTGGTTCTCATCTACAACTCACAGTTTATAGAATACAACTCTGTGATGAGCAGAGTTTTAATGATCCCCATTTCTTTTTAGAAATGGACATCCACAAATTTTTCAAAACGAAAACTGGATGATCTAGAATCTGATAAGGAAGCAAGCGAATGGTGAATAGGAGGCAGACACCGAGCACAAGCAGTTCTGCAGGTCCAGTTTCAGTTTCAACAGAATGTAGCCATGTTAATGCTCCTGTAAATGATATTGAATTGTATTTTAAATCAAAAAAGCTAACCGATGATCTTAAATACAAATCAGCTAATAAATACATATACCCCGCCAGAAAATTATGACTTTCAGAAGGATTCAAGTGGACCACACGGTTTCCTTTGGGTGTGGATAAGTCAATAGCCACCATGAAAGGTGCAATTTGCAAGTATTACGCAGTTTTTCCCATAGCCTGTTCATCGTAGAAAACAAGGAACATTCATAACTATGCCTAACTAAATATAAAGACTTTCATGAAAGTGCACTCAACCATATTTCATCGTCTCGGCATAAAAATGCATGAGTGGATGCAACTCACTTTATGGAGATCAGAAAGAAACCAGAAACAAGTATTGATTGCCAAATAGACAGCGCTATGAAGTGGTAAGTTGAAGAAAATTGAAAGTTATATCCAGTTCTGTCCACTATCTTATTTTGTGGTACTCATGACATAGCTTTGTATGGGAAAAAAGTCTAACCGAAAGTGTTAAAAGTCTGTACCAATTTCTCATTGAAGCAGGAAAAGTAGTCCTAAAGAACCATCTGGAAAATACGCCAGTCAATGCACATTATATGTCAGCTTGTGTTGAAAATGAATTATATTACATTGTGTGAAGAAAGATTAAGAGAAGATCTAGTTTCCTTAGTGAATATGTCAAATGTTTTTTCAGTCATTGCTGATGAAAGTACAGACATATCTGGAAAAGAACAGATGTCAATTGGAGTACGTTTTGTAGACACAACTAGCACCGTAGCAGTCATCAAATAAGAAATGAATGCTACCTCAATTGCAAATACCATTATGGATACATGTTCCAAATTTTGATGAAACTTAGAAAAACTCTATGGCCAAGGATACGATGGATGTTCTACAATGGCAGGAAAGGAAGGTGGCGTTCAAACCATAATAAAGGCAAAGCATCCCAAAGTAACTTATGCTCATTGTGCTGCACATACATTGAATTTGGTTGTAAATGACCTGAATGCTCTTCCAGATATACAGAATTCTGTTGGCATAGTGAAAGCCATTATCAAGTTTTTCCAGTGAGAGTCCAAAAAGAAGCTCTCTTTTTCCCAGTGTGCCATTGTTGAGTGAAATACGGTGGACAGCAAAATATAAAACCATTAGAATTTTTAACTCAAACTTTGAAGAGGTTTTTCAACAATTAAGCTTGCTGGTCACTACAGCCTCTTGTAAAACATGTCAGGACGCATATCAATTGCAATGTTCCTCAAGCATTGTGAGCTTCCTTTTTTGCTTAATCACTGCAACCTACTCCTCAAGATTGAAATCTGTAAACCAGGCTCTCCAAGCTGTTCAACTTGATATTCTCCAGGTCTATGATCACATGTAAGACCTTCTGACTGTGTTCCGAGATAATAGAGAAAAAGCGGAAGAGCAATTTAAGGAAAATGTTTCAAATGTTCAAACAACGACAGAAAAACTGAACACTGAACTTTCTGTTCCCAGACAGTGTGGCCGGCAATTATTTCATTCTAATTTTGGTAGCTCTTCGGTGGAAGAATACTATCGAAATCCATCTATTTGCCATACATGGACACTATTATCTCATCATTAGAAAGTCGGTTTAGCAATGAAAATAAGAAAAATTTCAGTCTTTTTTCACTGTACCCAAAACAAATGGCAAAAATGACACTTGCGCAATAGAAATGCCAGATTGCAATCAAAGAAATCTGCAGCTTTGAAAATCTGGAAGCCAAAGCAATCATGTGGTATGAGATATGGTCAACAAAGGAAGAACAGTTTGACAATGGATTTTTGGATTTGCCATACCATAGATTTATTTCCGTCAGTCTGGCAAGCAATTCTTGTACAGTGGAAAGGTCGTTCAGTACTATGAGAAGGGTAAAAACCCGACGGAGGTCAACAATGGCAGATGAACTATTATCAGGTTTGTGCTTGATGAGCATACATCAAGCAAAAATTGATGAAAACAAACAGCTTATTGGAAGAACAAAATGATAAATTTGCACAAGACCACAGACGTTTACAGTTCCTTTTTCAAGATCACTAACAGTGAACACACACAATACACAATTACTCATTGAAAAATGTGATTGTTAAATTTGAGCAAGAGTGTGGATGTTTACAGTCCCTAACCAACAACAGTTATTCAGTTAAAGTTTATGTTTTATTTTCCTTGGATGAGAACAGTTTCATATATATGTGTATTATATAACTTTTTTTAAGTTAATATATTTAATGTTATTTTAATTGTCATTCGTTTGTGCAGGTTAACACCAAAAACAGATAATACATTTTTTTTTATAATTAAGTTATACTGCCTTGATTGTGTGTGTATGACTAATGTGGTGCATTGAATAGTGTTAACATTAAAAAAAAAAAAAAAAGATTACAAATGGCAGCACTTAAATTAGACAATGGCAACTTGATTCTTCTATTAAGCTTTTGCATTAGGTTTCTCAACCCTCTGCATGCCTGAACTTCGTGAGATAATGACTATGCCCCTCCCCTTCATGACATTGTCAAAAAGGGACAAAGCATGGATGTCATTAAAATTATGCACCCCCCACACCCGGAAAAATTTCTGCGCACACCCTTGCCAGAAAGCGAATAAAGAGGCTTCCAAGATGTTTTAGGGCTAAAAGAGAAAGACACTTTTCACTTGGAGATAGAAAGGGAAGAAGATCTTTGGCAGCAGCTGCAGCTCCAGAAAGTGATGAGGCAGTTTTGGGAGAAGCAGTTGACCCTGCTGGAAATTGTCCAATGGACAGCCACATCCAGGAGACTTAGGAGATGTTTGCTCTAGAAATCAAGAGGCACTGGAGGGGGTACAAATAAAGGAGACGTTTTCACCAGCAAAAACAAATCCTTAAACGCTATACGGCAATGGTCACCATTCAGAGAGCAGCACTGAGGTTTTTAAAAAGAGCAGGAGAATCCGTGATTCTTTAACTCCACGGAAAAAATCCCAGAAACTGAGCGATGAGCAGTGACAGCAGTAAGTGGACCAATGTGTCCAAACAAACCCGGTGCCACAGTGTCACAGTTTACCTTGGTTTCAGCAGCCGTTCATGCTGCATGGATGACGCAGGAATATGGCAGTGGTTGGACGCATCAGAGCAAGATGCATCATCTGCAGGTACGAGGCTTCATAGTGTAGCAGGCCTCTGTTTTATGCCATGCTTCCTGTAGTCTCCTCCTACCTACTAACTTCCTCTGAGCCTGCTCCTCCTACCTACTTCCTGTGGAGGGGTTTAAAGGGCAGTCTGAGTCCTGACTCAGTTGCCCTTGCATTGCTGTACAATGCAGTTCTGTGTCTTTGGGCTCTGTGTATAACCTGGCTTGTCTGACCATCCAATCTGGTGCTGACCCGTGGCTCTGTCTGACTATTCTCCCTCCTTATCCTTAGATAGTGAACACCCAATCTGGTGCAGACCTGTGGCTCTGGCTACCTTCTGTGCTGCTGACCTGTGGCTCTGTCTAACTATTCTCTTATTCCCCTGTACCTAGCAGACACCCAACCTGGTGCGGACCTGGGGCTCTAGTAGAGAAGTTATTATCAAACATCTGAGCCAAGTAGGAGGCTAACAGGGTATATAATAAGATGCAAATCCTCGCTAAAATTCTGTCCGTCAGACTAGGGGTATTCCGTCCTCTTTAATAAGCTTTGACCAAACAGGTTTTATCCCTGGAAGTAGTACCGGAGACCGTTTCAGACGTAGTTTTGATGTTGTTGACATCTGTCATCGTCTGAAATTAAAAAAAATAGACTTCTCCTATCCCTGGACATCTCTAAAGCTTTTGACTCCATCAACTGGAAGTACATGGATAAAATCATTTCACTTTGGTCTGAATGGACTCAGAGAAATATTTAATTGCTATTCATCATAATGCTTATGGAATGTTCAGATTGTCAGGTTTGGAGAGTAGCAAAATTCCAACTAAGAGGTACCAAAGCAGGACTGCCCGCTCTTCCTTATGATATTCACTCTTTGTGTAGAACCTTTGGCAATTGCTATCAGAAATTAGCCATAAACCAAGGGCCTTAATACGGATTTCGACTGTAAACTCGACAGATCTGGTCTCTGAGAAACTTTGCTCAACACTTCTGTTCAGTGAAGTCTCAGGGTTTTCGGTCAATCAAGACAAGTCAGAGATCCTGCCTCTTAATTTGGCTAACAGTGTAAAATTTTACCATCTATATACATTTTCACTTCAAAGGGAGAGTTGACTTTTTAAATTAGCTGAGAGTCAAAAATATCCAGGGTCCTTAGTAAGATTTTTACATATAATTTTAGACCCCTCTTCAGATTTACATTGGAGAATTTATTCAAGTGTTTTTTTCTTCCCTTTACTTCATAGGAAGAATCAATGCTATCAAAATGACTGTCCTTCCTAAATTGTTTATACATTTTAAGAGTCTTATCCATTCGTATTAACAGATCGGATCTAATAATTATGCAGAATGAGCTCCTCAGTTTTATTTGTTCTCAGAAACACCCTCGGGATCAAGAGAAATACTCTCTACAGAGAAAAGCAACATGGAGGATTACTGGTCCCTGTTTTATATAATTATTACTTTGCCTCAAGGTTAGCCCAACTTGCTTCCATATGTGCTAACTATGATCTAAAACAACTCGCTCCATCCTGGGACATCTTGGACACTCATTTCTGTAATAGACAGCTGATCCTTCAGTGGATGAGGTTGTTTCCTATGCAAAATAGGACATTTTCCAAAAACCTTAGATTCTACCAAAACTGATATTTTACTGGGGGATAGAAAGAAACTTAAATTTAAATTAATAAACTTCAGATCTAAACTCCTACCACTGATTGCCCCCTTCTTTGGCTGGAACCATCTTGAACCATGTGAGGAGCACTACCTTTAGAGATCAACTCCTTGATTGGTCAACCATTGAGAGCAAAGTACACGGCACCCCAGCTAAAGAGACATCATACGACATTAGTAGAGATACTATGCAATCTTCCCTTTGTGCCATTTTCCATCTACCAAGTTTGAAATGTTTTTCTCCCTGTGGAATCCCTTGCTCAAATAAGTATCAAATTTATAAAAATGTGTTATGGGACACCCAGAAATTAATATGCCAGTACACCTGGGAGTCTGTGTTAAATGAGTCAGTCTGATGAGGCATGGAAACAGGATCCTACTTTTAAATAAATGTTCTATAAACGCCAATCTAATTGAACAATCTTATAAAATGTTTCATTTATCATATTTAGTCCCTGCAAGATTGGCACTGATGTATAGAAGTCCCCCAGATTTATGCTTTTGTGGATGTTGTGAGGCTGGCACTTTTATACATATCTGGTGGTTATGTCCTAAAATTGAGGAGGGTTGTATTACCAAAATACTTTCATGTATTTTAAGTAAAAACATTATTCTTAAGAGTTCTGAAGCTCTCCTTGGAGACAGAGTTGACCTAACCAGTAAAACCCAGGATAGGCTGATCTTAGGAATATGCTTGGCCAGTAGAATGTCCATCGCCTCTCAGTGGATGAACCTGGATATTTCTTGGTCAAACATTTTGGACAGACTTAATACTGTTTGTAAAAATTAGTATCTTAGTTCCATAGAGTTAGATGGTTATGAATCTTCCCTTTCAAACTGGTTCCCAAGGCTTGAGACTACCTATTGTTTTATTGACAATCTTTTTCTAATCTAATGGTTTTCAGTTTATTTTCATCTTACCATATGTTATTAGTCTGTGTTGGTGTTTTTAATTTTACGATGTGTGTTATATTATGTATTTCCTTGTTCTGCTTACATCTTAATCTATCAAATTTTATTTGCATCGTTTAATTTAAATTTAATAAAATTTAGTTTAAAGATTAACACGGATCTTAACATTCTGATAGGCACACCAAGTTTAGCAGAGGTCACAGATAAGGACGTGAGTGTGTTCACCAGTCAATCGGTTACCATTACACTCAAAGCCAAACAGTGCTGCAGCACCATGCTGAAACGCAGCCGGCTGGCCCTGGTGTAAGAAACTGTGCGATGAGTTCAGTGAGGAAGAAGAGACTTGTGTCTGACATCCCGGATTTGGAACAAGGAATCCTATTCTTCTCTGGCACCAAAAGCTCCTAGTGAGGAGGGACTCGTGGCTCAAGAGACTGGCAAAGAGCAATGCATAGCTTTGCAATAGTTTGGACACCCCTGTATCACTGAAAGGGTTAAACCCCTCCTCTCCTTAGCATTCTCAACAAAGAGACAGGGTTTTATATAGAATAAATTTAAAAGATGAAAATGTGTATTTTTAATATGATGTTCAGTGTAGTTATTTATGGCAAATTGCATTCCGTATCTATAGCTGGATTGGCCCTTGAGTGCCAGAGGGGTGTGGCGCAGATGGCTCTATAATGTGTGGCGCACTCCTGTGGTCCTCAAAGGGTTAACGGGTTAAAAAAAGTATAGGAATAAGTTGATACTGTTGACCTCTGCACCCTTTTAGTACATTGTGAGAAAGATGCAAAGAAACTGCACGCCCCAAAACGCCCTTATACTCCCACACTTCCCCCACTGGGCACAGGCAGCGTAAAGAGCTATTTAAAGTGACATGCAACCTTCATATTCTGTAAGGATATATTATGTAAAGTAAAATTCTTAAAATGTGTTTTAACCCATAGAGACATCGCCATTACTTTACAATGTGTTGGAGACCTCTAGTATTCAAGGTGTCAAAGCCATTTATATTCTTGGGTACTTGGATATTTTGCTATTTGGCCCGTGTGGTGCAGTTGGTTTCCTGGAGAAATGACTCCTGTTTTAACAGAAAGCCCAATTATTACCAAATTTCAGTGCAGTGAATCACACACAACCTGTACACCAGCGATTCTCAACAAGGGTGCCACGGATATCAACTTGGTGTGCCCCATGTTTTCTACGAAGACTTTGAGGAAAAAAAAAAAAACATGACTTTTGGGTGTACATTTATGGAAGCTGCTATGCACGGTGTGTTCATTTTTGTCATTGTGAATGATGTATTCTCCTCCTCACAAACGATTACCTCTGACACAACCAAGATAACTCTGACTAATATATTGCATGAGCATCATCATAAAACAAATGAGTTCTTGGTGGAACAAGTCATCATATGAGAAGTACTTTGCTAAAGACATTATTCCCAGGAACTTATGTGTAAAGCTGATACCATCAGTCAGCTTTGACAGCAATGCCCTAGAAAAAAGCTGGGAAAAAGCATTACATAGGTGTTCGCATTAACTTATTAAAATTCTATTTGAATTTTAACAACTAAAAAGTGATACATTAGCTTGCAAAGTTCAGGAAATGAAGGACAAAATCAGAGAGATTGACTGTGAAACCTTGAAAGAAAAACTAGACAAAATAAACACCAAAACTGACACTTGAAAAAAAAAAAAAAGATTATTGAGAAAAAGAGGCACAAATTTCAGCGAGATCTGAAAGATTTCAAGGAAGGAAGTGTATATATTTGGAACAGAAAAACATCTGAATTTTATCATCAGGATATAAATGAAATAAAGGTCTCAGAATCAAACAAATTGGATACTGAGGGTTCTACAGATAATACTTTCCCTACAGAAGCAGGAAGGGTGTCTAGGAATTTTTTTAGGCCAGCGCCCCTGCAGGGGGAAAGGAAGAAGGAAATACTACAACACAGGAGAAAGAACAGGAGGAGGGGAGGCAAGAGATTTAAGGGACAGAAGTATGGGGGTACGGGCAGAGGCAGGAGAACTGCCCCACGGAGGGGTTATCACCCCTAATTAATTTGAGAACACATGCCCTAAGCTTAGATCATATTGAAGTCCTAAGTAAAGGCCTATCCTTTTCACCCAATAATATGGTAGATGAATTTGAAATATATAAGAATTTATTTATATTTTGCCATAAACTCCTCCTACATAAGTTCTTCAATACCTAAAAAAATACCAATGAGAACATTACCAGCTTATTTGACAGACTTTTTATGAAACACAATTTGGCTTAAGGCAGGTAGATTGGCAAAGTGATTTCGGTGACTGTCTACAAGATCTACTTGATCTAATAAATGAGGATGTACAAGAATCCGTTCACAGATGACCATACAAAAGTACTTTCACACCATCTACCCAAATATGCCCCCAAGTCAAGATCTTTGGGGAAATGGTTATGAAAGATATTAAATTACCACCCAAAAAAGGCCCGTTCAATAAGAATAAATCACAGGATTCCATTGTGAAAAAACCACATACTCCCATTTAAAGATATCAAGCCCTCCGATAAGGGGGGGGCAATAGCTGAACAACAAAAATTGCTATGAGAGGTTGTTATAACTGACCCAACACAAGACTATTTGATGATATATAACAGAATTCTGGATGAGGCATTAGAAAACAATGCCATAACTCAAAAGGAGTATACATTTTTGGAAGTAAAACATCCAACTGTACCTACTTTGTCCTTACTTCCAAAGATTCATAAAAACTCCAATAATCCTCCAAGAAGGCCTATTGTCTCCAGCAATAATAGTCTTTGTGAATAAGCGTCACAATTCCTATAACACAAATTAAGACAATATGTAGTACGTCTGTCATCCTTCACCCGTGACACAACAGATCTGTTTCAGAAAATCAATGATCTACCAGTGATTGAGTCCATACTATAAGCTAGTAGTGATGTAGTAAGCCTCTATACATCTATACACCAAGACGACAAAGGTATGGAGGCAGTTATGTTTTTTTCTGGGCAATTGCGTTTTTTCTGGATAAGGATCCCAGACTTACAGATACATTCAAAATCTTGGTATTGAGACTCCTCAAGTTTGTGCCGACTCACAATAACTTTGTGTTTCAGACATTTTTACCCAAGACTATAAGACTTTTACAAAAGACTATAGATGCCCTGCACACCAGTAACACATACGTGTCTGTATGCAATACACTTTACCTTTTATGAAGGTGTGCAGTTACAATATATATAGGTACAATAACGAATAGTTTCTGTAGATTGTAATTTCGTTCACACAGCCAGTCCGATTTATTTCCTAATCACAATATCCGTTTTCAGTAAGCTTGCTTGTGTGGCTATGAAAGGGACTACATAGGTAGTATCATTCCTATCAGCTTTCTCTACTTATATTACAGTGGGTCATTTTGATATATCATTGTGAATTTATCCTTTGTTATACAATTGTAACAATTTATAGTAATCTTTCTGAATGTATCGCTGTCCAAATATTCTTTCCTTTATTATCAATTATGAAAGCCTTCCGATATTAAGGAATGGTGTTTACTCTGAATCTGTCACTCGCTCAAGTATGACAGCTCTAGTGACCAACGAGGAGACCTTTGTTTTTCCCATGATGGATAGAGGAGTTACTATAAAAACCGGCAGTACACTCCAGCTCCTTGCTCTTAGAGAAATCCAGCATTGTCGAAACGCGTGTCGGGCTTATGGACACAGACACTTGTGTTGCATATTAGTCTGCATATGCTCTAAATCACTGTCTCGAAGTTGCTCCTTAAGTTATCCAGCAGCCGTTACGAACACATACAGCGTGGCTCCAATTAAATATTGATTTTTGAGAGCAATATCTCGGCTGTACTATTTATTTTTAATGTGTTCAATTTTGAGGCTGCTGGAGGATAGGCGGGGATCACTTATGCAATTTACGTTTCTACTTTATACTTATATTACATAAAAATGTGTGCTGACTGTGACATAATAGTGCAATTAGGAGTATTTGTGTAGAGATTAGATCCTATTATCAATTCTCTCGCTGCAAACTAGATTAGCGTTCTGATCCTACACAGAGCCAGCCAGTACGTGCTTTAGGCGAGGCAGTTACATTAGCATAGTTGACAGTATACCACTCTGCAAGTATGTTTAACCCCTTAGCGACTGGCGGTCCTGGGACGTTTCCGTCCCATAAGGACCGTGTTTATGCATGCCAACGCGCCGGTACACGTGACCTATTGCGTGTATCGGCGCGTCACTTTTGGGCCTGATAGAGATCACTCCGATCTTGGAGCGGTCAATTTCAGGCCCTATTTTTACTTACAGCGCTCCCGGTAGAGCGCTGTAAGTAAAAAGTATGTGACGTACTATGACCATCATCGGTCCTTCAGTATTTCAAGGACCGTGACGGTCATAGTACGTCACATAGTGTTAAGGGGTTAAATATCTTTAGTAAAACATCATGACCCATATACCACACCTATTTGCTTCACTGCATATATCTGCCATATTAACTAGGTATACAGGCAATATTGCAGTTACTCGTGAATTAGGTGACGTTTTGGGCTCTGATCTGGACGGATCACAAATAGATTGGTGCATCAACATTGGTGGGAATTTCTCTTATGAACATATGCAGATTTTATTTTTAAATTAGACTTATTTTACTTTCAGTAGAACTAATAAAAGTTATATTTTATTTATTTTTAAGTCGTTTGTATCTATCCTGTTATTTCACTGGGACCACACATCTCGAATATGAAAGTGGGTCTGGTGCTGTTGACAGGTCTCTATTCTCTCTATTCTTAGCTCATTATCTGACTCTAGCCTATTCTCTTTAGCTACAGTTAACACTTCTTATACAGCAATAGGGTGGTGCGCCTCAACCTATTTACATTGATAATTTTATATGTGTGTGTTGTACCCCTGATAAATTACATTGAATGCATCAGGGGAGCCCCGAAAGTCATAGACTGCACATTAGGGGTGCCTCCAGTGAAAAAAGATTGAGTACCACTAATGTACACAGACAGGCCCACAACTTATATCCAGGTAACACTGGATATTATCCTGTCTTGCTCAAATCTATCTTCTTACCTTACTATATTTGTCTAAGCCAACTGATCCCAGTATTTAATAACACTGGCTGCTTCAATCTAATGGTGACGCAGAATGGCACACCAGCACATTGGAACACATGCTTTAACACTACCCACGGACAGGGCGCTTATACGAAAATGGTTTCTCAGATTTTTTTCCCCCTCTTTTTCCATTTGTCTAACACACATTCTCTCACATATTAAATTTAGACAGTTTGAGTTTGACTTTACATATGATTGGAGTTAGAGGGTTATTGGAGTATTGCTTTCTGTGTAATTAATCAGTCGGACACAAATACACTGTATCAACAGTTTATTAGTAACAGTTTCTTTTGCTATTTGTATGACAGAGTGAGTTATCCTCCAAGAAACAACCTCGGAATCTTCCATATATTTTTTTTATATATACGTGTGAAACCTGTCCCTGAAGAAGTATCCTTTGCCATATGAAACACTTCAGATACAGAGCTCCTATTACATTGACTTTAGTCAGATTATCTGGATCTGATATCTATAAGCTGTCATAAGATAAGGGAGGTGATCTATATCCCAAGTACTGGAGTCTGCATCATATCCTCTGCCCGCTTCAGGCGTTAGCCATGTGTTACTATCACTAGCGCCAGGATTTCAACAGACAAGAAAGGAAAATACAGTGGACTTCTATCTCAATACATATCGTCAGCAAGATGAAGCAGACGGTGGTTCGAGTGTATTGGCAAATACATCTCTGCCTGCAAGAGGGCAAACAAACATCGGAGCCACCCCTATTTACAGACGGGAGAAAAGCTGCACAAACTAGAGCCTACAAACGTATTCACCATAAGATCTACTGAGATTGAAATTATCTCAAGATCAAGGTACTGTTGTACTGTGCTTGGGAAACATAAGTCTGGCCCTCTATGACCAACTAATACAAGATCTAAGTACTGCTACAAAGGGCGTATAGGATACAGAGCCTGTCCCGTACTACAGCACTTGTCTGGACTATTACCATCATTTTTCTGATATCCGGAATTTTTTATTGCCTTTAGTGCTATAAGGTACCTATAGCACACAGGGGAGATATGTACATTATTTTGATATACATCCATGTGTTTTATTTAATTTAATAAACTGTAATTTTAATTAAAGGCACCTGCGCTTTTCTATATGGTTATTCTTTGTTTTGTTACTTGATTCTGATCACTGGCAGAATATTTAGAATAGCAGCAGTTGTTTCCTATTTTATAATATTTCTGCTTTAGTGGTACTTACAATAAAGGGGCGCCGTGGTTTACCCAACATTAGCATTTTGGTGATTATATACACATATATACATACACATAAATCCTATATAATAATTCGCTAAATCATGTGTAACGCCCCGTCATGCGCAGTAAACACTGCTGCACGTGCGGCAGTCATGCGCAGTAGAGACTGCCCGCGCCGCGGCTGATAGAGCTGGGTGCTCCGAAGGAGTTGAAATTCACAAAATCCCAAATCCCCCCCCCCCCCTCCAAGGTGCCTCCAGGGCTTCTTCTCTACCAGTCTCTTCAAGAGAAGTGACATTTCATATGACAGGAATGATGGAATTCGTAGTGGTCTCTTCAAGAGGCTTTCATCATCTTGGGACTGTCTGTTGTGTGGAATGGCAGTGAATGGATATCCCCCTGTTGCATGCTGAAATAAGATGATGCCAGTCACCCAACCAGTCTATGCTGAATCTGTACTGTTTGCATTAGGCACTTCAGTGCGACATACAATAGGGTTCCATACTGCATCCATGTCTCTCCATATAGTCTCTCTCCATATGGTTCAGTACTGAGAATGGAGGCATCCCAATCAGCCATACTGGATTAAGAGAAATGTTCAGCATAAGACACAGGACAAATTTACTCAACAATCACAACCAGAGAACAATGTGAGACTAAGCATAAATGCAGTGGAGACTTATAAATAAAGAACCAAGAGAGGGAAAAGAGGGGGTAAATTGAGTGCAGGACAAACAAGCTTTGGAAAGCATATGCAAAATTCTATTAAAGATGATGTTATATTTAATCTTAGCAAATACCAACTAGTAATGTTGAATGAATAAAATCACTGTGGCCTTTCACCACCAAAAGAAACTTTCTTGTATACATGTCTTATTTATTGCTTTGGGTTTTAGTGAGTAAGGCTGGTAGAGAAGGCAAGAGCAATCTCATCACTACAGCTCTCGTGATTCTAAAGACATTGAACATTCAGTGGAGAAGAGGATGGCACTTTAGCAACCTCTTCTACTACTGGCAGCAGATTCCTATCTGAAGATGTTTATGCTGAAATACACAGGTCTTTCTATCTCTCTGGGACACTGAATTGTTCTGTGTCACAGAGAGGGACTAATCTTTAGCCTCTTTTATGCAGCACAATATCACGGATTTGGCAGAAATAGCATTTTGTCCAAAATCTGCACCGTCACACTACACAGACTGCATTGTGTAAAAGCAGTCATTCGTGGGGTGGGGGACAAACCTGCCTACAGAGTAGGCATTATGACTATGGGGGTTGGCCAGAAAATGTATGGCAGGTTAAGAGATCCTTATAATAAATATTTTATTTAAATTGGTGATCTACTGGCTATTGGGGTGTAGCTATTTATGTGGTATAAAAGGTAGTTCTTAGGCTTATAGGACTAAGAGCAAAATATGGTGTATGTTGTTTAAATACATAGCTTGATATTAAGTTTATGGTCAACGTTTAATGAATAAAACCACTGTGGCTTTTCACCACCAAAAGAAGCTTTCTTGTGTACGTGTATTATTTATTGCTTTGGGTTTTAGTGAGTAAGGTTGGTAAAGAAGGTAAAAGCAATAATATCACTACAGCTCTCATGTTTCTAAAGGCATTGAACATTCAGTGGAGAAGAGGAGGATAATTTACTACTTCTTCCTCCTCTGGCAGCAGGTTCCTCTCTGAAGATGTTGGTGCTGATATATCCAGGTCTGTCTGTCTGGGACACTGCATTGTTCTGTGTGACAGTGAGGGGCTAATCTGCACTTCATGGACTACAGTATCACAGATCAGGCAGGAGTAGCCCTTTGTCCAAAATCAGCACTGTCACACTGGACTGCAATGGGTTTGGTGCTGTTTCACTCTAGTGCTTGTAAAGAAACGGCATAATCCCACCGCTGCTCTGACATGTTTGGTAAACAGATTTTTTTTTTTTTTTTTTTTTTAATCCCAAATTTGCATTGGTTGTAAGGTCCCAAATTTCAGTACAATCACAGTAGACATCATAGTGATGAATTGCAAAGTAATGTTAGTCCCCATTTAATCCCTTAAGGATCAGAGAGGTGTGCATCACATTGCTTTGAATTACATTGCTCATCCCTCTAGCCTTATAAAGGGTTAAATCAGTGGTGCGGTTGGTCTGGTCCATCGCTGCACATTGTATCTATTTCTTCACCTTCACAGATAGTTTTGCCTCAAAGTGGAAGTGACGCGTCAGAGTAACCAAGATTCATATGAAAGATCCCTAAATACACCCACGTGCCTCCTCACCAGTCCTTTATTCACTATAATAGTCCATCAGACATTCACCTCACTGTCAGTCCACACAACCCAGACAGCACTGGGTGATACATCCGTCCTTGTTCTGCTTACATCTTAATCTATCGGATTTTATTTGCATCCTTTGTTTAATTTAAATGTAATAAAATTTAGTTTAAAGATTAACACGGATCTCAACATTCTGATAGGCACACCAAGTTTAGCAGAGGTTACAGATAAGGACCTGAGTGTGTTCACCAGCCAATCGGTTACCATTACACTCAAAGCCAAACAGTGCCGCAGCACCATGCTGAAACGCAGCCGGCTGGCCCTGGTGTAAGAAACTCTGCGATGCGTTCAGTGAGGAAGAAGAGACTTGTGTCTGACATCCCGGATTTGGAACAAGGAACCCAATTCATCTCTGGCACCAAAAGCTCCTAGTGAGGAGGAACACGTGGCTAAAGAGACTGGCAGAGAGCAAAAAGGGAAATCTTCTTAACCCTTTGTATGCCAGATGGGGTGTCCAATGCATAGCTTTGCAATAGTTTGGACACCCCTGTATCACTGAAAGGGGTTAAACCCCTCCTCTCTTTGAAAGTTTTATACAGAATAAATTTAAAAGATGAAAATACACATTTTTGTGTGTATTTTTAATATGATGTTCAGTGTAGTTATTTGTGGCAAATTGCATTCCGTATCTATAGCTGGATTGGCCCTTGAGTGCCAGAGGGGTGTGGCGCAGATGGCTCTATGTGTGGCGCACTCCTGTGGCCCAAAAGGGTTAACGGGTTAAAAAAGTATAGGAATAAGTTGATACTGTTGACCTCTGTACCCTTTTAGTACATAGTGAGAAACAAGATACAAAGAAACTGCACGCCCCAAAACGCCCTTATACTCCCACACATCCCCCACTGGGCACAGGTAGCGTAGAGAGCCAGTTAAAGTGACATTCAGCCTTCATTATGAATTTATATGTTCTGTAAGGATATACATATTACATATTAAAATATGTTTTTAACCCATAGAGACATCTGTATTGCTTTACAATGTGTTGGAGACCTCTAGTATTCGAGGTGTCAAAGCCATTTATATTCTTGGGAACTTGGATATTTTGCTATTTGGCCCGTGTGGTGCAGTTGGTTTCCTGCAGAAATTACTCCTGTTTGTTTTAACATAAAGCCCAATTATTACCAAATTTCAGTGCAGTGTATCACACACAACCTGTACACCAGCGTTTCTCAACAAGGGTGCCATGGACATCAACTTGGGGTGCCCCATGTTTTTTATGAAGACTTTGAGAAAAAAAAAACCCATGAATGTTTACTTTTGGGTGTACATTTATGGAAGCTGTTACGCACGGTGTGTTCATTTTTGTCATTGTGAATGATGTATTCTCCTCCTCACAAACTATTACCTCTGACACAACCAAGATAATGCTAATTGCGTTGTTTTTAACTTCTATGTTCCCACTGATTTCAATGGAAAGAGCTAGGCGAAAAAGCAGAAAATCTGCACTTTTCACTGGAAATTTTTCGCGAAGAGGGAAGTGCCATATTTCACTGATTTCAGTTCGAGGAAGAAATTTTTGCCCATCCCTAGTACTACTGAAGTTTAATACTGCTATACACATTCTGCTAATAAGTTTTAAACGGTGAAAAAACAAATATTTTTTTGCGTTGTTCAAACTATTTGGCTCATATACTTCTGTGAGCTGCCTTGTTAGAAAAGCTGAAGGAATACATTTTCAGAAGGAGTGATGTTATCATAAATCACATACCTTTAAGAAGTGGATTCACTCATAACTATTGCCTTTAAATGAAGATCTATATATAGGAGACACACACACCCAGGGGCGGCAATAAGGAGTGTTTACTGCTCCCATTGGGTGATTCAATAGGGGCGTGATTTTCAGACCAATTGCTATTGGTGTGAAAATCATGCAGGGAGTTGGCCCGCCCCCACTATGCAGCCCGCCCTGCCTTGTTAGAAAAGGAGTGATGTTATCATAAATCACATCCCTTTAAGAAGTGGATTCACTCATTACCATTGCCTTTAAATGAAAATCTAAATGTATAACTACAATCTGGTGTATATGGAACTACCTGTTTTTTTGTTTTAAATTAGTTTTTTGGATATCAATCCTGAAAATTATCTTTTCGGATAATATTTTTCTACACAGTTTCCCTCACAGTATTATTACATTTTATTTTATTTTTTTTTGTAACAATTTTATTGAGATTTTTCAATTTAATCAGGGATAGGGGGTATAGAAAAAGTGGGAAGGTAGGGGAAGCAGGGGTACCGCATTGTGCATGTTATAAAGAACAATCAATCATAGTACAGTCATAATACAGTAATTCCAACCATGCAGACGGCATCAGCTTTAATCACGGTAATCCAAGAAATGATCTAATTACAAGACTACGCCAAGACACAATTTTCCAAACTGGATCCACATATCTAAGATATGTAGCAGGTTCAGTGTCATGCAACCACAGCAAGGGACCACAAGCACCCCAATGTACTATACTATATGGAAACAACATAGGGAGAAGCTGGGACAGGGAACACACATGAAAGGCAGTCTCATACAGTATGAGAGGAAGGGGGAACGATGCTGGTCACTACTGCCGGAACTGTACATAACCAGGTGGGGAGGAGAAAGAAGGGGAGAGAAAAAAAAAGGCAGGGGGAGGAGAAATAAGGAAATCATGACAGCAGGAGGGAAGTGCAGAAAGGGAATCCGGAGGGAGGTTAGGACACACCTGAGGAGGGGAACCTGTCAGGGCCCGAACCCCACCATGCCTCCTGCGGTCGCAACTGTAGCCTGCAAAGACTTACACAAACAGATCAAATATCACATTTACTCCACTTTCAATTGTGTCTGTTTATTGGTAATGAGCTTGTGGATTTCCTATTTGCCCCTCAGAGCCTAACCTCTTTGAAGTCTTTGTGGATCTACATACTTACATATGTAGGCTCTCCCTAAAAAGATATTTTGGCAATAAGACACTTGGTAAACACTCAGATTTTGTTCCCAAACCGATGTTGGACCCAATGGGATCAAATATTCAACTAGTTGTAGATATGGGCACTTTAAATATATTGGAAGGAAGGATACCTACTCCCTTCAGACCTAATTCCAAATTTGTCCCCGTTGAGTCAATAGGTAAACATGTGGAAGTATTCTCTTCAGTAGTCATGAAAGACTTTAGAAAGCTTCCTACGAAGAAAATTGATAAGAAATCTGATATAAATCAGAATCTTAGTAAGAAAGAAAGGAATGCTATTCAAACCTTGTTGAAAAACCAAGACCTCAAGGATTATATGAAAGAAGCCAACCGCATACCATCAGTTACGTCATATTATAACAAACTTTCATGTGATCCCACTGTTGGTTTTCTAGAGGGGGGTCAACTTAGGGGGATTTGAAAGAGACTATTATTCTAGACCATCATAGGATAGCAGTTTATTATCATCTTCCAAAAATACATAAGAGTCTCATCAATCCCCCAGGTAGACCAATCATCTCGGGGATAGACTCTTTAACCTGCAAAATTTCGGAATACATTGATTTTCATTTGCAGAGACTGGTGGTTGGACTTGATCCACATCTAAAAGATACTGTCCATTTACTTACAATATTTAATGACTTTGTTTGGAAAGAAGATTATACTTGGTTAAAACTTGATGTGACCTGACTTTATTCTAATATTCCCCATGCGGGAGGTTTAGAAGCTGCAAGGTTTTTTCTTGAAAAAGATCCCCTTATGCCCCTTAGTCAGATAGAGTTTCTGATAGAAGCAATTCAATTTAACACAACAATTTCAACTTTAATAACTCATTTTATCTACAGGTCAAAGGTACGGAGATGGGTACCAAGTTCGCGCCGAGCTATGCCAATTTGTTCCTAGGTTACCTGGAGCATTTTAAGATCTATGGCAATTATCCATTCGGCGCGAACTTGATGCTCTATCGCAGATACATAGACAATATTTTGGTTGTGTTGAAGGGGGATCCTAGTCTGATAAAGCAATTTGTTCGGTACATGAACAACAACGTGTGGGACAGAAAATAAGTCCATACAATTTTTGTATCCTGAGTTGACCGGTGTAGGGGGGCAGATTGTGAACACCCGTACCCACTTTAAAGAGGTGGATGCGAATAGTTATTTGGACTATCAGAGTTCCCACTATAAACCGTGATTAAATAATGTCCCCTACGACCAATTTAGAAGGATTAGGCACAATTGTTCTCATTTGGTAGATTATGAAGTACAATCCCAAACTCAAAGACTTAAAGAGAAAGGTTACCCAAAATAATTTATAGAGGACTCATATTAGGGCAAGCAATTGCAATGAGAACAATTCAAAAGTTCATCAGCAAGAAGTAGATTCAATAGATAATTTTCCAAATTTTATAACTAGGTTTAATTCTAAGGGTAAAAATATTAGATCTATTCTAACTAAACATTGGCGTATATTAAAGGAGGACCCTCTATTGAAAAAAACAATACCCCCTAGACCTAAAGTTGTATTTAGGCATTCAAAAACCTTGAAAAACATTCTGGCTCCAAGCAATCTTAAAATGAAAACTATAGAAGTGTCAACAACAAAAAATAGATGTGAGGTCATTCCTTGGAGGAAAGATATCACATCCTCTTCAACAGAGAGAAAAGAATGGAGTATATAAATGTAAGGCACAGAGATGTCAAACTTGTGCTATCTTGCCAGTAGGTACTACCTCTTTCACCTGTGCCTCTACTGGTGAAACTTTTGAAATCAACACCCATTTAAATTGTGATACAAAGAATGTAATCTATTTGCTAAAATGTCCATGTAATTTACAATATATAGGTAGGACCACACAAAGTCTTAAAGCAAGGATTACACAACACTGTTACAACATAAGTAGAGGACACCTTTTACATAATGTGTCAAGGTATTTTCTTAGACACCACAATAAGGACCCTGGTGGTCTACAAGTGTTACCAATAGAAAATGTAATAGTAAAAACAGGCCAAGATCCTCTAAAAAAAAAAACAAAAAAAAACTCACTATGAGGGAATCATACTGGATCTTTAGAATAGATACCATGGTGCCCAGGGGATTGAATGAGGCCTGTGATATAGCCTGGTAGAACATAAATGCCCCCCATGTATAAGTATATGGGGACTCATACATATTTATAGAGTGTTTGATTTGGATCAATTTGTACATTAATTTAGTTTAGTATTTGGACACATGCAATGGAAATGTGTGTGTATGTATGTGTATATGCATAATTTTTGTTTTATTGTCATATTTAAAGTAATGAAACAATTTTTTTCACTACCAAATATTGTTTTATATCACATATAATTATTAAAGATACATTTACATACCGTATATGTTATATACAGCACAATATGTTTGATAGATTATATTAGGGCACTTGCAGTAGGTGTATATTATATATAGAAATTGAAATTAAGTTTATTATATTAAACTATATTAAATAATTTAGTTCACTACATAATAGTAGATATCACAATATTATAAATATCATTTAATTATAGTTATTTAATTATAAATAATTTCACTATATTTATAAGTAATCATATTTTACAGCAAGAGCACTGTTTGATTATAAGATATCTAAATGGATAAAGGGGAAGAAGATTCAAATTTAAGAATTCTATCTGGTTATATCGCGGTTGACTTGAGTCCCAGTAACATGTGGACCTCGAGTGAACCGCAAGTTTGAAATGCTGATGTAATTTCCGGTTAGATGACGTTGGTTAGTATATGGAACATCGTAGGTTAATCTTAACCTTTGTATTCACTCTATCACTAATTCTATTACTAGTATGTCCCTACCTGTTTGTAGTTTAAAATCGAGGATTTTTTTCCAAGGTTAAGGTGTATTCTACTCAAATATATATATTTTTTTATTCGATCTTCGCCAGGATATAGAGGGGTTAACAGTATTAATGTAGAGGTTAGGGTAACATTAAGATAATCGTAATCAGATACAATTTAGATTCCCATAACATTATAAATCATTAGAGTAGGAACCAATCTCTGTTAAAGTAAATATAATTTAAAGGTAAATATTAAGATTTTAAAATTAGAAGATATTATGAAATATAGTGGAATGTAAAGAAGACATACTGACACGCAGTATGTCAATTATCAGAACGAATATATTTAATCCTAATCTATGTTGATATTGGATTAGAATTTATTGCGGTTATGGTTTCAAAAGAGACTCAAATATATATATATATTTAAAGACAGACAGACAAGACAACTTCCAGCGCTAACTCACCTAAATGTGTAAAGAATATGTGTGTATATGTGTGTATATTACCTCATAATGTTATTTATATTAAAGTGTCCATTAAAGAATATTAGAAAATAACTGAAGTATGCAGCAAGGAATAAAGGGGTTCTCCAATCCTTCAAACAAGTGCAAACATAGAACAGACCATAAACCTGCGCTCCTCCAGTGAACTAGTGATTAGTGCTATGTATAAAAATGAGGCATTAGTGCCAACCTTTTTAGGCCCAAAAAAGAGGGGGTAAGCTTGCCAACCACATCAAGGTTCCTCATTTGTGGCAAGTACCTACTCTCAACACTTAATCTCTATCTAAAAAAATAAAATAAAAATATTCCTGAGGAGATGTTATAATAACGCGTTGAAGGGGGACCCCTTTTAATTTAATAATAATTAATAATAATTAATAATTTTAATTATTATTTTCTTATTTTAGGCCCTAAGAGGTTAATTTTGGTTTTAAATGCTGTTAGTTTCCAACTGATCATTCCACATGTTGCCTGTGGGGGTGATTGCCTATGAGAGCTGTGAGCTCCGGTTCTTGAGTGGTGATCTCTCCCTAATACAGGTATATAAGTCCTTTCTCACACTTTTTTAAATTGTTTGTTCATTGTTTTTAATTGCATACATGGGGACCTACATATATTTGATAAAACATAAAGAAAAGGGGTCCCCCTTCAACGCGTTATTATAACATCTCCTCAGGAATATTTTTATTTTATTTTTTTAGATAGCGATTAAGTGTTGAGAGTAGGTACTTGCCACAAATGAGGAACCTTGATGTGGTTGGCAAGCTTACCCCCTCTTTTTTGGGCCTAAAAAGGTTGGCACTAATGCCTAATTTTTATACATAGCACTAATCACTAGTTCACTGGAGGAGCGCAGGTTTATGGTCTGTTCTATATATATATTTAACCCTTTGAGATCATCCTGGTTATTGTCAGAGATTGAATAGAATATTTTCTCTGATGTTGTTAAACATTATCTGACAAGTTAAAATGATCATGCATTTGTAATACTATTATTTTGTTATAATTGTCATACTTTTAATGGATCTATTAGATAATAGATAGATCTATTGCATATTATTATTTATGAGTATATATACTTGCATTCCTATTTTACCTTTGACCTTTGATCTATTAATGAGGAAGGAGGGTTCTTTATCCCCCACCAATATTTTATTGTATTTTTATTATATTTGTTTAATCTGTTAGAAGTTTCAATTGATTGTATATGGATATGGATATGTATTGTGTCTTATTATATTATATAATATTATGTTGCAATTTATGTTGCATTGGGTCTTGATCTTTTCAATTGGAGGTCACCCAATGAGTGGATTTGGAGCGAATTTTAAATACAGAGTTGGCTGCTTGGGTTGTTTGTCTTTTGTACAGCCAGTTGGTCAGAAGAAGCGGTCTGAGTTACCGCGAAACGTTACCATTTTCTTTAACTGTTTTGTCATGTTATATTTTATTTTTGAATAAATATATTTTAGACAACTTTTTAGACTATCAACAGCCATCCCTTATACAACACATTGAAATTTTGGAGATCTTCTAGCGGAGGATTTGGCACCTAGAAATCTGAGTGGGGGTAGATTTAATCCTCCCCACAGGCTTGAAAGCTGGTTTCTGGTATAAGCCAATGACCAGCAACTAGATTTGTGAGTATAATCTATATTTTGAAAAATAACGGTGGTCTATAGAGATTACAGACACTATTGGGCGCCCTCTGTTTGTTTGGTTCTCTTTCATATGCTTCCTATCTTTGGATGATCTGAGAGGTGCGGCCCAGACGTGCTACAGTGGAGAGAGAAGTTAACCATTGGGACGGTTAAAGATCCCTAATGCTTGTTTCTCAGCGGACATATAGATGTTGCACTGAGTACATGAATCTGTGAGTACATTTCTAAATAGACTATTTATTGCATATCCTGACATACTACACTAGGAGCGCTTTCTGTTTTGGGTTTCCTTCTGCTGGCATTAGGCCAGTAGGGCATTTTTATTTTTTTTTCATTTTCTCAGGGCTTGTGTTTAACATTAAAAAAAAACAAAAAAAAAAACTAGTCCAACAAAAAAATAAAACATTTTTTGGGGGGGTTGTTTCTAACACGCCTAAGTCCTATAAATCAATGTTTCCTTAGGGCTTGTGCCAAACAAGCTTAAGTCCTAAAAATCAATGATTCTTCAGGGCTTGGGCCTCTAATAAGTCTAAATTCTACAAAGGCCTCTAACAACAAATCAAACAACTTCTACAAAATACTCTATCAAGTATCAGTCCACCACAGTGGCAGCTTTAAATAAAACTTACTTTATTTTATTGGTTTATGTTTTTTTTTTTTTTTTTTAACTGTCCCCTCGATAGCAGTCAAGAAACCCCACCAAAACAACTTCCCTGTTCAAATGATTCATTCATTAACACAGGCACCCTCCTCAGACCCCTTTATAACATGTCTTATGGTTTTTATTTTATTCAGGATTTTTATTAACTACTCCACAATCCAAGTAAACAACACCCCAAAAATCATCCTCTGTTCAACTGATTTTCCCCACACCCCACCAGCACAGGCACCCTCATGTCCCTTTTATACTATGCCTTTGGGAAATAAAATAATATTTGCTGTGTTTTGTGTTTAACTCCTATGTTCCCATTGATTTCAATGGAATGAGCCATGCGAAAAAGCGGAAAATCTGCACTTTTCGCAGGAAATTTTTTGCCAAGTGTAAAATGCCATTTTTCGTTGATTTCAGTTTGAGGCAGAAATTATCGCCCATCCCTAGTCGTGAGTACTACTGAAGTTTAATACCGCTATACACATTCTGCTAGTAATACGTTATAAACGGTGAAAAACAGAAATATTTATTAGGTTGTTCAAACTATTTGGCTCATATACTTCCGTGGGCTGCTCTGTTAAAAAAGCTGAAGAATGAATACATTTTCAGAAGGAGTGATGTTATCATAAATAACATCCGTTTAAGAAGTGGATTCACTCATTACCATTGCCTTTAAATGAAGATCTAAATATATAAATACAATCTGGTGTATATGCAACTACCTGTTTTTTGTTTTTAATTAGTTTTTTGGATTGAAATCTTGATTATCTTTTCTGATAATATTTTTCTACACAGTTTACATCACAGTATTATTACATTTTATTTTATTTTTATTTAACTGAATTTTATTGAAATTTTTCAATTTTATCAGGGAGAGGGGGTACAGAAAGAAAGTGGGAAATTAGGGGAAGCAGGGGTACAGCATAGTGCATGTCCTAAAGAACAATCATAGTACAATCATAACACAGCAATTCCAACCGTGCAGACGGTATCAGCTTTAATCACGGTAATCCGAGAAATGATCTAATTACAAGACTACGCCAAGACACAATTTTCCAAACTGGATCCACATATCTAAGATGTGTAGCAAGTTCAGTGGCATGCAACCACAGCTAGGGACCACAAGCACCCCAATGTACTATAGTGCCATATGGAAACAACATAGGGAGAAGCTGGGACAGGGAACACACATGAAAGGCAGTCTCATACAGTATGAGAGGAAGGGGGGGAACGATGCTGGTCACTACTGCCGGAACTGTACATAACCAGGTGCGGAGGAGAAAGAAGGGGAGAGGAAAAAAAAGGCACGGGGAGGAGAAATAAGGAAATCTTGACAGCAGGAGGGAAGTGCAGAGACGGAATCCGGAGGGAGGTTAGGACACACCTGAGGAGGGGAACCTGCCGGGGCCCCAACCCCACCAGGCCTCCTGAAGTCACATCTGTAGCCTGCAAAGACTTACACAAACACACAGATCAAATATCACATTTACTCCACTTTAAATTGTGTTGTTTATTGGTAACTAGTTGAACAGCCCATTACACAGGCCACAGTGCCACTGCCACCAGGTTGCAGGGCAGTCACGCGCAGTAGAGACTGCCTGCGCCAAGGCCGATACATGACTGCAGCACGAGCAGCAGTGTCTACTGTGCATGTTGCGGCGTTATACACACGTTTTAGCGAATTATTATATAGGATGAGCTTGTGGATTTCCTATTTGCTGAACTTCAATGTTTGAGAAAGCAGTGAACATAGCAGGTGAACAAGGGGATGATGGGAGTAGCACAGCATAACATTGTGTGACTGTGCGTACAGCGAGCACAGGAGGAGATGTTTGGCACCAAATGAGCTGGTGCGGAGGTCGACAAAGATCTCTATGTCAAAGATATATGCCATCTCTCCAACGTGGCAAAATGGAGGGAGGAGAAGGAAAGACCAGCTTGGCTTTGTGTATATTTCCCCCCACAATGGCCCAAGAACAGGAGCATATGGGTCAACAAAAGTGTCAAAAGCCAGCAGAATGGTCATCAGTGTTGCCGCTGAAGAAAAACAAACTGCGAAGACTGGAGATAGGCACACCTCCATTTCACCCGATGGCTGAGTCCTGGAATTGGTCGGCATCACACCTAGTCGGGAGGACTACCCTATACCGGGACGATGACCTTCGGGTCATCCCTTCACACTTTTATAGTTTGAGCTGATTGCATTTAATTCTTATGTATAGATGTTCAACTATGTAGTCAGAAGATCTTCACGATATCACACGCTTAGACCCATCCAGGTAACATCCTGATATGATAATTTTAGTTGTATTTTATACCTGTTAGACTATCATTAATTAAGATCATCATTTTTGAAAGACCATATTTTTCCTTTATACTGGGCTTAAATTGTAATACCAGTGTATGTTTTAGACACCTCGCTTCCACTACCCTCTGGTTACCATTCCCTTTGCTGACACAGGATGATATATTTTCCAATACCTTTCTATGTACAGTAATGTTTTGATTATTCTTGCACTATATTCTTGCACTTCCATACACTCCACAGAGTATAATACAACATGCTAAATGGTGTACAGTAGGGTAACTCCACATGAGCACCTCAAATGGGCTTTCAGTCTTTACCTGGTTACGGATGTACCCCTGACACACTAGTTAAAAACAGAACTACCACTTTTCACTATGCGGACAGACAGGTATGTCTACTAATACACTCGTCATTTTATGCAGCTTCACGGAGTGCAATAATAATATCTATCACTATTGCGGGGATTACTTTTCAACTTCCCTTTCACATTAAAGTATCCCCTCTTTCCTGATAGAAACTTGCAGGTGGGGTCTTCCAGGTGGTAAAATGGAACAAATATAAGGCCTTAGTGACAGGTACTAGTTATGTTTTGGGAAACACCACTCAGTTTTCCATATAGATTCATTTGGATACTAGTCTACATCCATGTTTCTGTTACCTACAGGGACGAGATGTAATGAGGTGGGGCATGGGAATGATTACAAATTTTAGAGCTGTCTGGTATCAGCAATGATTCACACAGGTACCCCAATAGTAATTACAGGAGGCTTGCTTACAGGAATCACTCTCCCAGCTTCCTTCGATATCTCTCTCCCATAGGGAGATTAGCATCAGATTCCAAATAAAAAAAAAAAATCCCTTTCCGCTTCCGCCTTGAAGATCACATGACAAGACGGGCATTACCCCACTTGTGAAAGATGAATTAGGTTGGTTGGAGACGGAGAGGGAATGCATATTGAACATCTGGGTGGTTTCAACTGGTAATGGAATGGACATACATTCCTGTGGTCGCTGTGGCTGAGCTTTTGGGTTATGGGTACTGACAGTTAAACGATGATGCACCACGACCCTTCCGTTATGAAATAGGGTTGGAAGCAAGCATTGGTTAATGGGGCTGTACACTATTTGTAGGGGTACAACGGAGGAGCACCACATGATTCTACTCTACAATTGATTCATTGAATACATATAAATGTTATGTATTTTCTTGTTCTCTGTATCCTTGTACTTCATAACAGTTCTTAGACCTATCTGTACCCCGATTATATAGGTCTCTAATAAATCTTACTCTCTACTTTATATAAATGTGCATCATATTATTCATATCACCTCTGCTGTTCACAATTCCATAGTGTAGTTGTCACATCTATACGACACACCTGTAATGTAAAGAGTGCTCCCAACTAGCTTCTTCCCCAGGGTGGAACACACAATATGTATGGGAGCTTGCACAGCTCTTGAAATAAGGTGGTTATTTCTTTAATTTGACTTTATCGTCCTTCCAAGCAGCTACCTCCTACACCTTCAGCCAACTCTAAGAGGTTCTGCACACATGTAACAAATTTCCCTCTACATTCCACATCCTTTCTAAAACTTGGTTCCTTGGAGCTTTCCGTTAACACTACTCCCTCCTGCTCAGTTGCCTTTTGGACCTTTGCAAGGCCTTTTTGGCACACCTGTAACCATTATGGCGTTTCACGTCATACTCTATCTTTTGATTATTTGTTTTCTATTTTCGTACAGTTCTACCCCTCTCTCTCTTCCAAATTCCCTCATTATATGATATTTTTAATATTGTTTCATATGTATTCAGCTCTCTCCCTATCCACTTTTTTTTATTCCTCTCGATTGTTGTTCTGGGTTGGATCTGGCAGTTTTGGAACCCATCCCTACTTCCCATGGCACCGCTTAACGTAGTTTCATTGAACATTGGGGGTCTCAACTCCCCGGAAAAAACATTCATGGCTTTAAAGGAATTTGAGCCACTGAATGCTGATATAATCTTAATCCAGGAAACGCATTTCCTTGCATGGGCTCCTCCTAAATTCAGCAGCCGTTCCTACCCCACATCCTACTTTGCTTCCACCACAGAGAAAAAGAGGGAGGTAGCATTATTTAGGTCATCCATCCCATGGATTTTACATGAAGAATTTCAGGATACCGATTGACGTTTTCTTTTGGTAAAAGGGTTACTTTACAACACACCAATAGCTATTCTCAATGTATATAGCCCGAATGTTAATCAAGTCTCATTCCTTAAGAAAATGCGGTCATTGGTTGATGAGTGCAGTGACAGTCATTATAGGTGGTGATTTTAACATTGGTCTCAATCCATTGATAGATGCATCTTCAAACAAGTCTTTGGCCAAATTATCACATCTTAAAGATCTTAGATGGAATTTATCGGATATACACTTGGTAGATGCGTGGAGACTCTTAAATCCTATGAGTAAAGACTACAATTACTCACATCCACATAATTCTTACAGAAAAACAATTACCTATTAATCTCCCGGATATTTGTCCACTTCTTGAAAGATGCAAAAATTTAAACAATCTCTTGGTCAGACCACTTTCCCATCCCATTAGCCATAGATTTCCCTGAATTAGCTCTTCTTAGCCATACATGGAGACTTAATGAAACATTCCTTAACCTTCAGGAAGATCAAAACTCAATTCAATCACATATTTTAGATTATTTCAATTTGAACGACAAAGGTGAAGTGTCTTCCCCAATCCTATGGGAAGCCCACAAATGCGTCATACGTGGTCACTTAATAAAACTGGGAACCAGAAGAAAAAGGGAAAAAAGGGCTAAGATTGAATCTCTATTAACTTCACTTCTCATACTGGAATCAAAACACAAAATGACTATTTGATGGGGACAAAGAGAACCTCAAATTGTAACGTTATTCAGACTTTCAGACCAGATGTAAAAAATAAAACACAGTTTTATTGAGAAAAATATAGGAACACGGCCCCCTAAGGGCAGAGATAGGTAATGACACGTAACTGAGGGCAATATGTAATATAGCAGACACAGTATGATAGATAGCAATTACTGCAAGCAATAGGACTAAGTAAGGCTAGGGTTAAGTCCAATGCAAATGATCAGTCTCTGCTGTGGTGTATAAGACAACGCCCAGTAGTCCTCAAGGACTGAGGATCAAGCAAGACTGACACTGGTACAAAGCTGGATTATACCAGAGCCAAGGGTACTCTGCCGTGCGTAACAGAATAGGCACACTGCGTGAGCAGAAAGGGACCGGAGCCACGGTACACTGCAGTACTGCAAGGGTTAATGACACTGCATGAATCAAATGGAACTTTGAGCCAGTAGCACCCCTCGGTGCGCCAACGGAAGACCACACTACCCGAGCTGAAAGGGACCAGAGCCAGTAGCATCCCATGGTGTGTCAACGGATACCCTAATACTGCTAGAGCCGAATGAGACCAGAAGCAGTAGCACCCCACGGTGCGCCAATAAGCGTATGTTGCAAAAGCTACGGTAGATGTAAACTGAAACCCACTTCTCTGCAAAGGTAGCGGATGGCTCTGTAACTGAGGCAACAGGCTCTGCAAGGGTTAACGGGCAGGCTCGGCAACGGAGGCAATAAGCACAGCAAGTGTAACGGATGGCTCGGAACGGAGGCAACAAGTTCAGCAAGTGTCAGAGGATAGGCTCGGTACTGGAAGCAACAAGCTCAGCCAGTGCCAACGGATGCCCAATATTGGAGAATACAAGCACAGCAAGTGGAGGCAGGCAGGCTCTGTAACAGAGGCAACAAGCTCAGCAAGAGGAAGGTCAGCTTTAGGATGCACTATCTGACCGTTCACAATGTAGCCAAACGACATAGAGTCACATTGGAACCGGAACTCAGGAAGCAGGATACCAAGCAGGAATGTCAGCAGGCTGGGTTATACACGGAGCAGGAACGTCAGACAAGCCGGATCAATCACGGAGAAGGAGCGTCAGCCAGGCCGGGTCATACACGGAGCAGGAACCAGGAGAATAGTCAGACAAGCCGAATCGGTACACAGGAACGCAGGAACAGAGCAATGGAAGCACTGGTACTGGAACACCACGAAAGGGCACCTGACAGGTGCCAGAGGCCTGGTATAAGAAGGCTGATACTGGGCGGGCATAACAAGGACTGCCAATAGGAACACACCACCGCAGAGAGTGACAGGTAATCACGGGAACTGTGATACAAATCTACCCGCGCTGAAATGTTGTCAAATCATTTATGTGTCCTGGACCGTCATGGCTTGCAATCCCCTTAAGGACCCATGATGGTCCAGGACCGTCATGGCTTAAATGATAGCAGCTTGCCTCCGTGCACGCTGCTATCATTAATTCTAGGCTGAGACTGAGCTCTCCGAGACCGGAGCGTTCAGTCTCAGCCCATCTTGCCTTTGCTGGTTCATGCGATCGCCGTTCCAGCGATCACATGTACCGGCAAAGTGACAGACAGAGACAGCAAAGAAAGCATGCTGTCTGTGCCTGTCAAGTCTGCCTCTGGCTCCGTTGCTATGAAAGTAACGGAGACAGAAGTAGACAGGAGACACCTAGTGGTGAAAGAAAATAAAGCAGCTAGGGGTATTAACCCCTTCACTGCTGGTGCCAAAGGCTTGCTAAATGCAGGTCAATTTGTGACCTGCAATGATAATTTTTTTTTTTTTACAAAAAAATTTTATTTAAAAAAAAAATAATCTAATTAAACAAAAGTGGAAGTGTGATTGTTGTGGAGCTATGTAATACACTTATACACACCGCCAAATGTCACGGATAAAAAAAGTGTCAAAATAGGGTGGGAAAAAGGGACATAGGGATTTTCACCCAGGGGGGACAGTGGCCACTTTAAACTGTGCATTTTGTAGGCATGACTGACCGGTCATACCTTTCATGCAGTCTCCATATAATTTTAACCCTTTGTGCCCAATTGATCCAAAGAGAAAAACCAAAAATGGTGTTTTTTTTACATTTTTTTTTTTTTTATTTTAATAAAGTAAATGGTGGGTTATCCATATAAGTAGGGCATCAAATGAAAGCCCTATTTGTGCTTAAAAAAACAGTATATAATTTATGGGGGTGGAATAAAAGACTTAGAGGGAAAACATTGCTGAACAAAGATATAGTCAAAAAGGCCAGAACTGCTCCGGTCCTTAAGGGAAAACGACCTCAGATTTTCCCGGTCCTTAAGGGGTTAAACTACAAGATAATTTCATGCTGGTACATGACTCCAGCCTGCATTCTACAGTTTCTTCCCTCACCTTCTGGTCTCTGTTGGTGGTGCAATAAATATAAAGGGTCCATGCTCCACATATGGTGGTCATGCCAGATTCTGATTCCTTTCTGTTAAGAGGTCATCCAACATATGACCGATATGCTAGAGATTCAAATCCCGTACGATCCACTGGTATGCCTTTTCTTGTATAAAGGTCATACAATTGAAACTCACCAAACATCGTTGGTTGGCTCTGTGTTCATTATTTTCTCTTGCCAAATCCCTTGTTCTGGAAGCAAAAGGTTACTCCGTCTACGCTTTTGTGCTTTGAGAAAATTTAAGCATTTTACTCCATGTAGAAACTACATGCTATTCAAACAAATTTGTGGCTCAGATTCCAGAATGGTTGGTCTTGGTGGCCTGACTATAAGTCCTCATCACTGCATGGGTCCCGGGCGGCTCAGGCCTCCCAGCGTTCATCCTCTCCTAAAATGCCTTGAGATTAAGAGTAATTTTGGGGGTTCATCTCAGCACAGCAATCCCTTCCCCTCCCTTCTTCTTTCCCCTTATCACTCAACTCACACACGCTTTCATTTACATCTGATTAGCGTCATGATAACACCAACCTCGTGCATCTAAAACAGACTTCCTTAGGCAGCTGGTTTATAGAAGTTTTGAGTTCAACATACAGAGAACGGGCGATTTCTATTGTATATGGCTTCAATTCTGTATGATTTGATATGCCTGACATGCATTATATATATGTTAGTGTGTATGGTTATGTACACTGCATTGTTTTCTGATCTTATCTCTGTTGGTTAATGATCTTTCTTGTATACTTTTTATATATCTCTTGTATTTTTCGTATTAATAAAAAACAAATAGAAATCAAGGAAGTGATTTTTCTCTTTTTAACATTAATAAGCTGTTTGCTCTAGTGCATTGTAAAGAGTGGAAGATTGAGCAGACAGGAGGAAGGATGGGTAGAAATAAGTTTCATAACTTTTGCTGAAAAATGGCGAAGGGAAGGAAATAGATTATCCAGGGGAACAGCCAGACTGTGATTATTGTACATGCATAAATATCTTGATTGCTATGAGTAAAAAAAGCAAAAGGTTGTTAATAAACTATCCATAAAGGAGAAATATAAACATCTAGAAATGTTACGGTTGGCAAGCAAAACCAGGAGTAAGACGGTATAGTTAATATGACCTTTATTATGAGAATAACAGCAATGCAATATAGAAATATACACACAGTGTGTGATAGAAAAGGCGAGTACTGTATCAGGAATAGCAGTCTCCCGATATCGCCACCTCACTGTCCGAGACTAGGCCTCAGCCTGCTGGAGTCTAGCGGTAAGGTAACGCCCAAGAGAGATACTGACTCAGCCTGCAGTCGGTGTCTGCTATTGCCCCAGGTCAATACTAGGAAGGATGTCTGAATAACGGAATCAACAAAATGAGAGAACAGACAGAGCCTTCTAGTAAGATAGGATATCCACTGAAGCGATGGAAATCTGGATGCGCAGTGGACAGAGCCCCAGTTCAACACCAGAGTGGGTAGTCAGACAAGCCTAGGTCATACACGGAGCGGGTAGTCAGCCAGAGCCACAGGTTTGCACCAGAAAGGATATCTGAGCCAAATCGGAAAGCACAAGAATAGTCAGACAGAGCCAAAGGTCAACACCAGAATGGACGGACAGACAAGTAGGATTATACACAGGAATCAGCAATACCAAACAAATGAACTACTCAGAACAGCGTAAGGATGACTGAGTCAGGACTTAGTCTGCCCTTTAAACCCCTTCACAGGAAGTAGGTAGGAGGAGCAGGCTCAGAGGAAGGAAGTAGGTAGGAGGAGACTACAGGAAGCATGGCATAAAACAGAGGCCTGCTTCACTTTGAAGCCTCTCGCCTGCAGATGATGCGTGGAAAGACGCCGAGTGTCGCTCAAGCGGCGTCGCTGGAAACAAGGTACTGTGACAAGTAACTACTGAAAACAATACAACCCATATTTTGCAGGATATAAATGCAAGAGGTTCTATTTTATAACATGCTAATTTGATGGGTGTATTAATAAAACTCTGGTCATCTCTGAGAAAAAGGACATATCTGGATAGACTGAATACAATATTTTGTTATCAATGGATAAGAGCAAAAGTGTTTTGTTGACTGATAAACGAAGAATAAGTAATTGGTTTGCAGCTTGAACTATATGTGAATAATTGAATGGATCTAATATTTCTGTGTTGAGAAGTTATAAACCGATTGTGAAAACTACGCAATAAGAAAGAAAATACCATTGTTATATTTGGCTCTATCCTCTAATGTGTTAAGTTGTTGGTTGGATTAATCAAAATTCGGTCATCCTTAAGAGGAAGAGAAGAGGGAAAGGATAAGAGAAATTGGAGACCAGAAATCAACAGGAGAATAAATCTCAGAAAAAGAATAAGGGGGATAAAGTGGAAAAAATAGATAGACAAGAAAAAAACCAACAAGTCTATAATACCCTATTGTACAACACCAGATAAAAAAAAAAAACCAGAAAGTTGAATAGAGACTCCTGTTCATCAATTCAGAAAGATCAAGATGGTCCACACGCTCTCCTTCAGGAACATGACTTGTCTATTGCAATATCCCTACCAATAGATCTGCAGGGATCAAGAGACTTAACCCAAAAGGTTCTTATGGAGATATTAGAAGACCATACAGACAAGGAATGCAAATAATTCATTGGAAAACAATATATTATAAGGAGAATAGTTATATCAGAAGCTCTTTAGATCAGTCAGACCTTGATGACACAGTGGGGACTTTTTGTAAAATGAAATGAAGGAATCGGCTGAAATTAGAAGAAAGGGAGAAAAAGGGAAACAGAGAAGAGAATTCACCCCCCCCCCCCGAATGAGGCATAGAGGTTTTTTTACCCAGGCATCTTATATTTTCTCTGTCGTTGCTTGCTGAGGTCCAAAGAATAATTAACAGGACCTAGATGTTTTTAATAATGGAGATCAAAACACTGGATCCTTTTTATAGGGAGCCAGGGGTGGGATTTAGTATGAATGGTGTAAGTGAATGGGGTGTAACCAGGAATTATCCCTTAAAAAAGCTTTCCTTAAGGATTTAAACTATATCTAAAGTTTATTTCTGTCAGCTCTCAAGGGTGTTCAACCCTTGAGAGGGTTATAAATGAGAAAAATGTTAATTGACACTTATGGACAAAGGTGTTGATGTTGGGTTTGTACAACAATCTCACTGGGTGAAAGGGGAAAAAAAAAAAAAAAAAAAAGATTTTTGAAAAAAGAATTACACATGTATTTTTTTCACGTTATGATACAAAAATTACAAAAAGAGGGTAATAATTAGAAATACTGTTACTTTTCAGTTTACGTAAATAAGTATACTAGGGGTAGATTTTTAATAGTGGTGTGTTATATTAATAACCAGGTATACACTTTGGTGAATATATATGCTCCAAACACGAATTCAGCTAATTTTTTGGATAAAGTAATGTATAAAGTAGATTTATTTACACAAGGTAAATTAATAATTGGGGGGGGTTTAAACACCATAGCAGATATAGATTTAGATAAAAAATTAAGTGATGGTAAGTTACCATCTCTGAATATAAAATTAGATGCAAAAAAAGAGTTTTTGAATACACGCTCTTTATGATGTTTAGTGAACACTAAACTCATATATAAGGGATTATAGTTATTAGCATCACAGGTATTCAAGTATAGATTATTTTTTGGTTAAATGAGCAGTAAACTGTTTTTATGAAAAAATATATATTGTAGGGATTTTCCTATTCAGTAAAATAAGGGTACTCCCACTGCCAAGATATTTATATTTCAAGAGTTATTACAGTTTAAACCCATGTTTTTTTTTACATTAGCAGTGCCCTCTAGTGGTCAACTTTAATTAGATTTCCGGTTAGATTCTAATGGAGAGGAAAGTCAGAGACATACAGCTCTCCATAGAATGTAATAGAAACTGCCTGTCACTTCCTGTCAGAAATTCCAGGAAGTAAACACAGTAAATTCACTTCCTGATTATTTAAACTGCTATAAATTAATTATACATCTGACAGCAGTGGGAGTGACCTTGTTCTATTCAGCAGGAAATGCTCTGTAAAATGTGTTTTCATAAAAAGAAAAAAAAAGTTTACTGCTCCTTTAAGAGAGAGAGTTTTGAAAGCCATATGAATGTGAACATTTTAGCAATATGGTCGGATCATGCTCCGATTAAGCTTACGATTAAAGGTAGTTTTACTAATGCGATTTTATCTTCATGGAGATTAAATGAATCCTTATTAAAAAAAATAGAGAAATTAAAGAAAAAATCCAGAAAAATATTGGTAATTATTTGGAAGAAAATATGACTGAGTGTCTTTCAACAGCCACAGTTTGGTGTGTCTTAAAGGCTGTGATAAGGGGCAATACAATAAAACTAGCCTCAGTAGAAAAAATAAAAATAAGTGTTAAGAGGCAACAATTAAGGGTAAAATTATTAAATTTAGATAAAAATAAATTAAATCCTCAAGAGAGAAATAAGATAGAGATTCAGCAGTTAAAAGGGAAAATCAGAGAAAGGAATATTGAGAGGATAAATATAAATGTTAAGATTAAAACAGATATGCTATAGTAGGAGATAAAGTGGATAAAATATTGACAAATAAATTGAAAAAAACAAAACCCTAAAAATATAATTCATAAAATAGTGGCGGGAAAAAAAACATATTAGAGCCTTGAAAAAATAGCCAATCACTTTTTGGGGTTTTATCAGGTTTTTGTATAATCTTGACCCATTAGTGAATAAGGAGAACTTAAAGATAGAGAAGATTAGAAATGATCTGTCCAACCTAGGCCTTCCAACACTTAGTGAGGCAGAAATGGAGGATTTGAATTCTCCAATTGTCTTAAAGGAAGTTAAGGAGGTAGTATAAAAATTGAGGAAAAACAAATCTCCAGGGCCTAATGGCTTCTCGAATCTATTCTATGAATTGTTAGCATCACAGCTTAATTTGGTTCTTAAGAGTCTCTTTAATGAAGCGATATTGGGGAAGCATTTCAGGAAAGAAATTCTTCTGGCCAATATTACGCCTATTCTGCAAGTTGATAAAGACAGAAAGGATGTTATCATCCAATATCATTACTCAAAGTGGATACTAAAATCTATTCTTCTGTTTTAGCTAATAGATTACGACTATATTTAAATTGATACACATCGACCAATCGGGATTTATCCCAGGAAGATCTATAACAGCTAATATTCGTAAGACATTGGGGGCCATGTTTGCGGCTTGTAGCAGGGTAGATGCATGCTGACCCTGTCATTGGACGCAGAAAAGGCCTTTCACAGGGTCAGCTGGATTTTTATGAAGGAGACCCTTAAGATGTTTGGTTTAGAGGGATTTTTCTTGGATGCAATTTGGGCACTCTAAGACACCCCAGAGGCTATAAAAATGTGTCACCATGGTTCAGGATATCAAATGGTACTCACCAAGGATATCTCCTGGCACCAAAAGAAAATAGGTTTAGTACTGAGTTCATCTGAAATAAAAATATATTTTTTGTGGATGATGTAATTTTAACTTTAACAAATCGGGTGTCATCATTGAAAGTATTGATGGAAGAAATTGAAACTTAGTCACAAGCGTTATTGATTAATACAAATTTTTGAGGTAGAGTGTCTACTTAAAGAGATTTATCCCTTTCAATGGCAAACAGACCATATACTATTTGGGAATAGATATAACATATTATATATTATATTATATAAGATATTGTGATGACAAATTATCGTCCACTTCTGATAGAGCTTAACCCCTTAAGGGAGGTCGTTTTCCCTTAAGGACCGGAGCAATTCTGACCTTTTTGACTATGTCTTTGTTCAACAGTGTTTTCCCTCTTAGGCTTTTATTCCACCCCCATAAATTATATACTGTTTTTTTAAGCATAAATAGGGCTTTCATTTGATACCTTATTTATATGGATAACCCACCATTCACTTTATTAAAATTAAAAAAAAAAAAAAGTAAAAAAAACACCATTTTTGATTTTTCTCTTAGGATCAATTGGCCACAAAGGGTTAAATTTTTATGGAGACTCCATGAAAGGTATGACCGGTCAGTCATACCTACAAAATGCGCAGTTTAAAGTGGCCACTGTCCCCCCTGGGTGAAAATCCCCACGTCCCTTTTTCCCACCCTATTTTGACACTTTTTTGTCCCTGGCATTTGGTGGTCTATATAAGTGTATTACATGGCTCCACAACAATCACACTTGTAATATTGTTTAATTATATATATTTTTTTACAATAAAAATGTTTTTGAAAAAAAAAAAAAAAAAGTGTGTTGTGTTTAAAAAAAAAAAAAAAAAAGTGTAAAATTGCAGGTCAAAAATTGACCTGCATTTAGCCAGCCTCCTGCACCAGCAGTGAAGGGGTTAATACCCCCAACTGCTGTATTTTTTTTTATCCACTAGGTGTCTCCCGTCTACTTCTGTCTCCCTTACTTTGAGAGCAAGGGAAACAGAGGCAGACGAGACAGGCACAGACAGCATGCTTCGCATGCTGCCTCTGTCTGTCACTATGCTGGTACGTGTGATCGCTGATACGGCGATCGCATGAACCGGAGGAAAGAAGAAGGGCTGAGACTGAATGCCCCGGTCTCGGAGCTCTCAGTCTCAGCCTGGATTTAATGATAGCAGCGTGCACGGAGGCACGCTGCTATAATTTAAACCATGACGGTCCTGGACCGTCATGGGTCGTTAAGGGGTTAAAAAGAAATTAAATGAGTGGAACTCTTTATACATATCATGGAGTGGATGAAAAAAGATTACGTAAAGATTATTATTATTTCTATTTAGATCAATCCCAATAAAAGGTAGAATATAATATACTTCGAGATTTTCCAAAAAATCTTTAATTTATATGGAAAGGTAAGATCCCCAGAGTTCCACTTGAAATAACATCTAGGATAAACAAAACTGGAGGTTTGGGGATTCCGAAAGTTTTGAAACTATATCATAGTTAAATTATGACACTTCAAAACCTCAACCGTGGCTTCCTACAGAACAAGATGGACTGGGAAAATATAAATTAAACCTTTTGTTGCCAAGTTAAATGTGAAAATCACATCATTTTGGATTTGGTGAAACATATTAGGGGACATATTCTGAAAGTTTATTGGCGACAGCACAATATTAAATGTTTAATGCCTATTGACGCTTTGGAATCAATTATACTCAATCTGTGTATTGAATATAGAGGTGTCTATAATTTATTACACAAATGATAGATAATAAAAACATAATAGATATTGATAGTTTGAGGAATACTTTTAATAAAAAAAAAAAAATCGGATGAGTATGATTATTTGAAAGTTAAAACATATTAAAAAAATAAATGTTCTCTCATATTGAAATGGATGAAAAAATTTAAGAGTTTTTTTTTTTTTTTTTTACATTGAATTGCGTAAACAAGTGGAAGTAGAGTTCCTTAACATTTTGGATAATCCTTCTCCTTTAAATCATTGTAAGCATATTAAGAGGTGGGAAAGGGAATTTGTATTTAAGGTTTCAGAAAAAGAATGGTTGAAAGCAATAGATAAGACATGAAAATCTGTACATTTTATAGATTTAATTGAAATTTATTATACATTACTAATGCAATGGTATCTAACTCCAGAAAAGTCGAGATGTATGTACCTGAATTTGAAAGGAAAGTGTTGGCGTTGTGGAACACTAGACTGTTCCTATAAACACATAGTGGGATTGTTTATCAATTCATAAATTGTGGGAGGAAGTTATCCAAAAAACATCAGGAACTATAAAACAAAAAAAAAAAATAATAGGTAATTTTCACTCCTCAACTGGTATCATTTCATTTAAATTTCCAAAAAATTGAGACAATGGCATTAAATCTTTTGTTGCATATATTCCTTGCAAATAAGTTAGAGATGGTAAGAAACTGGAGCTCCCCAAATCCATTAAATTGAAGCAAAAACTGAATCCCAAACAGAATATCAAGCCCAAATGGAAAAAGGATTTTATCTAAATAATGAGGACTCCTTAGGTATAATACAATATGGTCAAAGTGGTTAAATAGAACAAAGGAATGATTATCCTGGTAACACCCAATGGTATGAATGGGTTGCGTGTATGTATCTGAATATGAGAAATCGAAAATCAAGAGGGAAAGATAAGCAAGTGAGATAATGGTGAATTTGATTTTAAACAAAGTGACTAGAAATGTTGTGCTGATGAATAATTGGTAATATAATGTGGCTGTCTGTTCTCTATGTTTAGAATACTTTTTGTATTCTAAAGAGAAATAGCAGTATTGTTAAACTATTAAAATCCTTTAAGGTATGACACATTAATGGTCATCAGATGAATGTTCATCATCCTCATCAGCAACATCATCACCATATCATCTTAATCTTCCTCCTCCACTTTTCTTTTTCTGCCAAATACCTGTAGTTTGTAATATGAGAGAGTGAGGGAGCTTTGTTGACCCAGTTCTTGAACTGGCACGCACTATGTCTAACCGAGAGTGGAAATCTGGTGGATGCAGAGAACTACAGAAAACCTCAAGATATTCCTCCTCATCAATATCCTGGATATGTTGATAAGATGCAGATAACACCTGTAGAGCTTTTGCATGGAATAACATTTCAATAGTTACAAATTCGATGAATATTTTCTTTAGATCTTTAATTTTTTGTTTCTCAGAATTGTCAATTTTTTCTTAAAGCTCACGACTTATTCAAGCTGCATCCATTGTTGCTCTTTATAAGTCTGTTTCAGTCTGTGATATTTGTCGATCTGATTGGTTTCTCTGGCGAGTTTTTTCTGAGTGTCACAAACCTCTAGGCCAAGCAACAAGACTCCATGGTTTGTCAGCCATTGATGGCACGCCATTAGGTTCAGGAATGATTCTTTACTAAAGACGCCCACTAAAACTCACCACTGGATTACTCCATAGTGAAATATTTTCCTTCATTATTACTCTCACCCCAGGTTAACTTGGGTGTCCCATGTCTATGCAACCATAACCCTACCATCAACTGGAGTTTGGAACAGACCACGGCATGGGGAACGAAATGCTTTGTTTCTGATCTTCAAAACATCAACCCAGTAGTGGCCACTACTAATCTAGAAATTAGTTGTAAAAAGATGATCCCGGAACACTATCTAGAATTCGGGGACGTATTTTCTAAAGACAAACCTCCCCACAGAGCATGCGATTGCCCTATCGACCTGGTACAGGATGCGACCCCACTCCCCAAAGGTCGTACTGTCTTACTATCCCCACCTGAGAATCAAGCCTTGGTAGATTATATTCAGGAAGAGCTTGCCAAGGGTTCATCCAATTATCTTCATCCCTTGCGGGGGCAGGATTCTTCTTTGTAAAAAAGAAGGAAGGGTCATTGTACCCTTGTATCGACTACAGAGGGTTGAATAAAGTTATGATCAAGAATTGTTACCCCCTTCCACTTCTGGACCTCCAGAACATGTACAATTTGATAAGAATCAAGTCTGTGGATGAATGGAAAACTGCCTTCAACACAAGATATGGACATTACGAATATCGGGTAATGCCATTTGGGGTATGTAATGGCCCAGAAGTTTTCCAGGGTTTTGGCGTGCCTTTTCTCCAGACTGGGTATCACATTGCATTTCTCCACAACCTATCATCCTCAGTCCAATGAACAGACTGAACAAACTAATCAGTCTCTAGAACTCTTTGTACGCCAATTTACAAACACTAACCAGACTTGGTGGATTTGCTACCCTTCGCCGAGTTTTCCTTTAATAACTGCTTGACCACTTTACCGAAATGTTCTCTATTCTTCACTGCTAGTGGATACAACCCACGAACATTCCCATGGGGCCCATCCCAAGGAGTACCAGCAGCTGATACAGTGGTGGAGGATCTACAATCCTTATGGTCATCAGTCTATTCCCAGCTAACCAAAGCTAAGGCAGGCCAAAAAAGGACAGCAGACAAAAGAACAACTCCGGCACCTCTTCTGCATATTGGAGACAGGGTATGGAGAGCAACAAAAAAAACCCTCTGATTAAGCATACCTTCAGTGAAATGGGGACCTCTCTTTGTAGGACCACACAAAATCATTAAACTAATTACTCTAGTGACCTTCCAAATAGCCATTTGTACTACCTGGCGGATCTCAAATTTCATTTATCACTCCTGAAAAAGGCAATACGCAATCAATTCTCCTTTAAGCAAATCTGTCCTCCACCTATCCTCCTTAATGGAGAACCTGAATTCAAATTTAATCAAATCAGAATCCAGAAGAGTTAAAAGATCTCTACAATATCTGGTTGATTAGAAAGGTTATGGCCCGGAGGACCGGTCCTGGATTCTGGCTCAAAACTATCACGCACCCTCATTGGTCAGGGTTTTTCATAGTACCCATCCCCTTAAACCAGGTTGTCCGGAGGGCTCTTTTTGAGGTAGGGGGTAATGTCAGAACCCTCTTGTCTTTGATTGATTTCCTATCTCCTCCTTCTGCTGGCTATTGGCTAGGATAGGTATTTAAATCCTGCCCACTCCTTCCTCCCTGCCCTATTATTGAGTTTGTACTCTGTGCTGTGGCTTGTCCTACGTGTGTTCTGACCTTAGCTTTGCTCGATGTTGACTTCTGGTATTACATCCCTGGCTTCTCCAGACTCTGATGCCCCCAGTTTTGACATTTTGGCTATTCACTTTGACTCTGGCTTATTATGTGTGTTTGTGTACCATTGCATGTTCTCCTGGTCTCTCCTTGGTAGATCTGCGCTTTGGTTGCTCTTGTAGTGATTCGGCTGACCCGGTTTCCCTACAGCAACTGTGATATCCCGCTCCCCATGATTACTACGGCATCATCCTACTAAGGTACCTTGCTGGGGAAGGTGTGGGCGCTTGCTTGGAACACTACAGGTTCCCTGCTGGGTCTTTTGGTCCATCTCTGGGCCTTGCGGCTGTTCCACCCCATCTTTCGGCTATCTCTTACCCAGTGTTTCCTCAGGATAGCCTGGGGTTGGACCACTGCCTTTCCCACAGCTCTATTTGTTTGAGCCTGTCTGTTGCTGGATAGCCACACAGGGGGGAAGCATGTTTCATCGAAGGGGCCGTCAGTTTCTGGTTGCGGGGTCCTGGTCCAGACAGAATATTATTGCCTCTGAAGAGGTTTTCGGAATACAGTGGTGCCGGTTGTAGGGACACTGTGTAGCTTCTGCGCACGGTTTCACTTTAAGCCTTCCTTTGGAGACTCTCACACCTGGTGGGTCATTGGCATTTCCTGGACCTGTTGCTTGGGAGAGAGTTAGCTGGCCTAAGTCTGGAGGGAGGTGTTTGGTGGTACTTGCTCTCTGTCTCCTCCTTGCAGTACACAATTTCATTTTCCAGGTTAAGACCTTGGGGTTTTTACGGTGGTCTGGCTGTTTGCTCCACTTTCTGGTTGCAGCCTTACCCTGCATGCTTGTCTCCTCTGTCGCATTGCTTTCAGGTCTACACTCTGGGTTTGTTTCCAGCCGAGTTCTTTCTCCTGTTGCGGGTTTTTCTCGCTATTGTGTGGGAAGGCCCTTCTAGCCCTATTTTTCTCCCTACCCTGGAGAGGGTGTGATATTTCTTTTGTGCAGTACGCCCTACTTCCATCATGGTTGCAACCTGGATCAACCGGGGTGGCACAATCTGGCTTCGCAGCCAGAACTTTTACCTTGGGGCCCTGGCCGCAGCAAGGGAGTAGCGTGACCGCCTTTGCACCCAAGTACCACTCCCTAGCTTCGTTCTCTAGCAGCATTCTTCTCAGATCCTCTAGTACTCCTTTGGTTCCTGACACTGAGCCATTTGCTTTGCTTCTCGGTTCCTAGCAGATAAGGTCATTTTGAGATCCTCCTACCCATTTAAGCTTTATTATTGCCCCATAACTTTTCAGAGGTTCCATCACTCTGTCTTCAAGTCTTTCAACCTCTGTCTGATGGTAATCCTGGAGTCTGGCAAATTCATAACCAAGTTTCAAGTTTGGGGTTTCAGTGTCTGCAAATGCATTGACCTCTCACAAAAAGATCAGCCTTGTCTCTGAGCCTGGCAGTTTTTCGGACATACCCGACAGATCTGGCACAGCTCTCCAAAATGCTTTTCCACATTGGTGAGTATCTTGTATGTGCCTTGTCTGTTTGTCTCTGGCCCTTGCCTTAGGGGTCTGTCTCATAGTACTGATGATAGTGGTGTGTCCTCCAGGTTCCAATTTTACTTTTATTATTTTTCATTTTTGTATTTTTATTCTTTTGTTATGTGTTAATCTATATGCACCAGTCATATATGACATCGGTTCAGCTTACTAAAATTAGGTTAGGTGTGTGAGTAGTCACACTATATCCAGATTTTGGAGGAAATATAAAGATCTGATAGGGGTGTGTGTGTGGTCACACTATATTGGAGCCTTTCTATAGATGTTCTAGTGGTGGGATGGGTGTATGTAGAATCACACTACTTTCATCTGTCACCCATATGCTATTTTGAACAGTTAAATTTGATAATTGATGTCAAAGGGAATCATTTATTCCTTTATTGATATTCGTTTTAAACGTATTATATTTGTGTGTTGGCATCTATTCAGTACGTGAACGTATAAAAGCAGGTGTTGTACTAGATATTTGATTAAAACCAACTGGAGAAGGTCTGTTGGAACTTTTGATAATATTTCTCTCACAGGAACCTGGATCTATCAGTTAGATTGGGGACGGTCAGATCCTTTGATATATCCTGCTCTGTTCAGTATGAAGAGATAGTATTACCATTGCCGGTGTATCTCTTTTTGAGACATTTTGCTCCCCCTGGTATGAAGAGAGAATTTAATTGCCTACAGTAGCTATAGATATTGTTTATATAGACAATGATTTTGTGAATGCTGTTTATGAATCGATTTTCTTTTTTTTGTACAACTTTGACATATTTGTTACTCGTTTTTGGAGATGTAAGAGAACATAAGGATATTTTGTTTTAAACATATTGGGTGGATGTGCCACCCAGTGCTGTCTGGGCTGTGTGGACTGACAAGGAGTAAGCTCTGAATATCTGATGGACTATTATTGTGAATAAAGGACAGCAGAGGATACATGTGGGTGTATTTAGGGATCTTTCATTTGAACCTGTACTGTACATATAATGTCCACTTTATCCATGTCTCCTTGATATTTGTGGACTAGGAGTGGAGGTGGCACCTTGTTGAAGCTTGGGCTCATTTGGAAGTGCTTTTGGGGTCACCTTCATGAATAAATGTCATTATTACATACTTCCAAAATTATCAATCCCAATAAAAGGTAGAATATGCTTCGAGATTTTCAAAAAATCTTTAATAAATGTATATGGAAAGGTAAGATCACCAAAGCTTCACTTGAAATAACATCTAGGATAAATAAAAGGGGAGGTTTGGGGATTCCGAATGTTTTGAAACTCTCTCATAGTTCAATTATTACATATTGTATTTTGGTTAAGAGACACTTCAGAACTTCAACCATGGCTTCCTATAGAACAAGAAGAACTGGGAAAATTGAATTAAAACTTTTGCTGCTAACTTAAAAGTGAAAATCAGATCATTTTGGATTTGGTGAAACATATTTGGGGACATGTTCTGAAAGTTTATTGGCCACAGCACAATATTAAGAGATTAATGCCTATTGAAGCTTTGGAATTAATTATACCCAATCTACATCTTGTGGATTGAATATAGAGGGGTCTAAAATTTATTACACAAATGACAGATAATAAAAACAATAGATATTGTTAGTTTGAAGAATACTTATAATCTAAAAAAAAAAAAAAAATCGGACAAATATGATTTTGTCTCATATTGACATCAATGAAAAATTGAAGATTTTTTTTTTGTACAGCGAATTGGGTAAACAAGTGTGGAAGTAGAGTTCCTTAACATTTTGGATAATCCTTCTCCATTAAAGCACTGTAAACATATTAAGAGGTGGGAAAGGGAATTTGTATTTAAAGCCTCTGAAAAAGAATGGTTGAAAGCAATAGATAGGACAAGGAAATCTGTACATTGTATAAATTTAATTGTAACTTATTATAAATTACCAATGCGATGGTATCTAACTCCAGAAAAGTTGGGACATATATACCCGAATTTGAAAGTAAAGTGTTGGTGTTGTGGAACGGTAGACGGTTCCTATGAAAACATATGGTGGGATGAAATTGTGGGAGGAAGTTATCCAAAAAACATCAGGAATTCTAAAAAAAAAAAAAAAAAAAAAAAAAAAAAAAAAAAAAAAAAAAAAAGGTAATTTTCACTCCTCAACTGGTATTTCATTTAAATTTCCGAAAAATTGAGACAATGGCATTAAATCTTTTGTTGCACATATTCCTTGCAAATAAGTTAGAGATAGTAAGACACTGGAGATCCCCAAATCCATTAAATTGGAGTAAAACTGAATCCCAAACAGAATATCAAGCCCAAATGGAAAAAGGATTTTATCTAAATAATGAGGACTCCTTAGATAGGTATTATACAATATGGTCAAAGTGGTTAAATAGAACAAAGGAATGATTATCCTGGCAACACCCAATGGTATGAATGGGTTGTGTATATGTATCTGAATCTGAGAAATAGAAAATCAAGAGGGAAAGATAAGGATAAGCAAGTGAGATAATGGTGAATTTGATTTTAAACAAAGTGACTAAAAATGTTGTGCTGATGAATAACTGTTAATATAATGTGACCTCTGTTTTCTATGTTTAGAATATTTTTGTATTTTAAAGAGAAATAGCAGTATTGTTAAACTATTAAAATCCTTTAAGGTATGACACATTAATGGTCATCAGATGAATGTTCATCATCCTCATCAGCAAAGTCATCACTATAATCATTATCTTCCTCCTCCACTTTTCTTTTTCTGCAGATTACCTGTAGTTTGTAATATGAGAGAGTGAGGGAGCTTTGTTGACCCAGTCCTTGAATTGGCACTCACTATCTCTAACCGAGAGTGGAAATCTGGTGGATGCAGAGAACTACAGAAAACCTCAAGATATTCCTCCTCATCAATATCCTGTATATGTTGATAAAATGCAGATAACACCTGTAGAGCTTTTGCATGGAATAACATTTCAATACCTACAAAGTGGCTGAATATTTTCTTTAGATCTTTAATTTTTTGTTTCTCAGAATTGTCAATTTTTTTTATTCAAGCTGCATCCATTGTTGCTCTTTACAAGTCTGTTTCAGTCTGTGATATTTGTCGATCTGATTGGTTTCACTGACGAGTTTTTTCTGAGTGTCAGAAACCTCTAGGCCAAGCAACAAGACGCCATGATTTGTGTCAGCCATTGATAGCACGCCATTAGGTTCAGGAATGATTCTTTACTAAAGACGCCCATTAAAACTCACCACTGGATTACTCCATATTGAAATAATTTCCCTCATTATTATTACTGCTCCTCTCACTCCAGGTTATCTTGGGTCTCCCATGTCTATGCAACCATAACCCTACCATCAACTGGAGTTTGGAACAGATCACGGCATGGGGAACGAAATGCTTTGTTTCTGATCTTCAAAACATCAACCCAGTAGTGGCCACTACTAATCTAGAAATTAGTTGTAAATAGATGATCCCGGAACACTATCTAGAATTCGGGGAGGTATTTACTAAAGACAAACTTCCCCACAGAGCATGTGATTGCCCTATCGACCTGGTACAGGGTGCGACCCCACCCCCCCAAAGGTCGCACCTTCTTACTATCCCCACCTGAAAATCAAGCCTTGGTAGATTATATTCAGGAAGAACTTGCCAAGGGGTTCATCCAATTATCTTCATCCCTTGCGGGGGCAGGATTCTTCTTTGTAAAAAAGAGGGAAGGGTCATTGCACCCTTGTATCGACTACAGAGGGTTGAATAAAGTTACGATCAAGAATGGTTACCCTCTTCCACTTACTGCAGAACTTCTTGATCAGCTTAAAGGATCCAGAGTGTTCACGCATCTGGACCTCCAGAACATGTACAATTTGATAAAGATTAAGTCTGTGGATGAATGGAAAACTGCCTTCAACACAGGATATGGACATTACGAATATCGGGTAATGCCATTTGGGGTATGCAATGCCATTTGGGGTATGTAATGCCCCAGCAGTTTTACAGGGTTTTATGAATGAAATATTCAGAGACATGCTACTATCTAATGTCATCATCTATCTCGACAATATTCTGATTCACTCCTCCTCAATAGAGAGGCATTGTGCTCAAGTCCTAATGGTATTACAACGTCCCAGGGAGAATTGCCTACAATATGGTCAAAGTGGCTAAATAGAAAAAAGGAATGATTATCCTGGCAACACCCAATGGTATGAATGGGCTATGTGTATGTATCTGAATATGAGAAATAGAAAATCAAGAGGGAAAGATAAGGATAAGCAAGTGAGATAATGGTGAAATTGATTTTAAACAAAGTGACTAAAAATGTTGTGCTGATGAATAATTGGTAATATAATGTGACCTCTGTCTGTTTTCTATGTTTATAATAAAAAATGTATTTAAAACAGAATAGCGGTATTGTTAAACTATTAAAATCCTTTATGGTATGAAACATTAATGGTCTTCAGATGACTGTTCACCATCCTCATCAGCAACGTCATCACCATAATCATAATCTTCCTCCTCCACTTTTCTTTTTCTACCAATTACCTGTAGGTTGCAATATGAGAGTGAGGGAGCTTTGTTGACCCTGTCCTTGAATTGGCACTCACTATGTCTAACCGAGAGTGGATAGCTGGTGGATACAGAGAACTATAGATAACCTCAAGATCCTCCTCCTCATCAGTATCCTGTATATGTTGATAAGATGCAGTTAACACCTCTAGAGCTTTTCCGTGGACCAACATTTCAATAGTTACAAAGTTGCTTAATATTTTCTTCAGATATTTATTTTTTTTTTCTCAAAATTGTCAATTTTTTCTTTAAGCTCACGACTTATTCAAGCTGCATCCATTGTTGCTCTTTGCAAGCCTGTTTCAGACTGTGATATTTGTGGATCTGATGGCTTTGTATGTTTTGTAACAAAGACACTTTCCCTTTAAGATTTCCCTGCACTCTAATGTATTACATGGCAAGTTCTTTTTTTATTAAATGGCCTCTCTAAAATGTCCCCTACTTTTCTGTCAGCTCACCTAATGTCCAGATACTGTAGTGCATTCTGTCACAGCTGAGCCACGGGTTACAATTCTCTGTTGAATGTGATGGTAAGAGTCCATGGTTTGAACTGTAATAAGAATTGAATAAAGCAACTGCTAGTAGTGGGAGTTCACTTGTTTTACTTAGTGGTTTAATACCCTACAGTGTGTGTGTGTGTCTGTTTCTCTCCTTCATTCTCAGACTTTACTAATCCTTCAATTTTTATAAACAGAAGGACTTACTAATCCCATCTTTCATACTGCAGTCAGATATATCTATGTACATTCACATTTTCCTATTGTAGTCTATAACTAGACATGAACAATTCATTATCTGAAAATTCTTGGTCGCTTCTGTTAAATGTTATTGCAACGTTAAAGTAACTCTCCCGCACATGAGCTTATCTCATTCAGAGATCATGTGCCAATTTTCTATTTGAGATTTGAACTAAATAGACCTATTCATTTCCTTTCTATCACCCATAATAAGAAACGCCTTCCACTTAATTCCAAGATCTGTGTTCTACTGATTAACAGATCTGTTCATCCTAAGACAGCCCCCCCATCCCCTGACACACTCAACACACACTTTTCAAAGGAACCTCCATGATATGTTAAACGAAGCAGCACTCATCTTTTTTTCTGTCTTTCTGTGCTTATTTTTGTCAAGTGTGGTGTGGAGTATTGGAGTGGAACCAGGAGTTCACATTAATGCTAATTTTGAAGTTTTCAGTAAAGACAAAGAAGGACCAGGGGTTGGGTTTTATTACAGGTGCTAAGTGTTAATACCAGGTTGCTCAAACATTTTCCTGCTGAAGTCTATGGGGAAAACTGGAGATAAAAGCAGTGATAAAATTAGCACCTGTAATAGAATCTACCCCAGATTTTTAAGATGGTTTAACTTGGTCAGAGTCTGCAAACAGATTGCTGCAAGTATTGCAGACTTGCATCTTCATCATTATCCTCTGCAAACAGGTCTTGCAAGTATTGCATACTTGAGTCTTCATCTTCTTCTGTCCATTATGGCTTCTGTCCATTACGGCCATTCCACAGATCTCAAACAAGGCTTGCATAGAGGCAGGATCTATTAGTTTTCCAGCTTGTCCCAGTCTATGCCACTGAAAAATGGATGGCGTTGGATTTCACAAAATACTAAGTCTTTATTCCCTCTAAGGCACTTCCTGGGCTTCTTCTCCAACAGTCCCTCCAAGAGAAGAGACATCTCAGATTACAGGAATGGTGGCATTTTAAGAGGTCTCTTCAAAATGGCTTTCATCATCTTAGGACCATCTATCAGGTGCGGAATGGAACTGAATGGATATCTCCCTGTTGCAAGCTGAAATAAAATAATGTCAAGCACCCACTAGTGGATGCTGACTCTGTACTTTTTTCTGTTAAGCACTTCAGGTGCGGCATACAGCAGGGTTCCACACTGCATCCATGTCCCTCCATAAGGTTCAATGCATTCCTTACACAGTCTGTAGTCTGAAATCGGTGTGTCCGTCACTATCTAGTAGCATCAGGTTTTGGGGAAATACGGATCTTTCATGAAAAAAGTTAATGGCAGTGGCTAGTTCTGCTACATAAAACCTGACATGGTCTTCAGACCGCAAGCTCATGTACATCTACAAGTGGTTTTGCATGTCCACCCCCAACCAAGTAGTCCATGACATAAGAACATGCAGACATTTAGGAGGCTGTTAACAGGTTACTGTCTTTATCTCCTTCATAAAATACTAGTTTTTGTCCTCCTCTGATTGGACCAAGAACACTTTTCGGTATGCGCCTTGTCTCAGCTCTTTAATGATGTCAAAGTCTTCAATGCTCTTGCAGCCCTCAGAAAGTTCTTTGGCATCCTCTCTTCCTGTTTGACATGTATTTGTCTCTTTAATTCGATCATCCTCTGCAGGACTGTTTCTGCTCTTAGTTTCCTGGTAACCATTGGACATGAGAGACCACTGAAGAGGTTGGCACTGGGACACATTATGCTTCTAAAGATGTTGGAAGAGAATGAGACTTTAACAGCCTCTTCTTCATCTGGCAGCAGGTTCCTCTCTGAAGATTTTGGTACTGATATATCCAGGTTTTTCTGTCTCTCTGGGACACTGCATTGTTCTGTCACAGTCAGGGACTAATTTGTGGCATAATTTATGAAGCAAAATATTATATCCGACAGGAGCAGCCTTTTGTCCAAAATCAGAGCAGAGGCAGCCAGCAGCTACGTTGTGGCAGGGACAGCTGCCCAAGAAATCTACAAGACATAGGAGTAGTTTCAATTGCCTCCCCATATCCCTTCTTCCCCTACCACTTACACGGGTCCCTTGCTCTACTCCCAGGACCTGTTTCCTCCCTCCCCCTCCACTCCTTGCTCGCCAGTCCAATGTCCCAAAAGAAGAAGACAATGATGAAGCAAGTTTGCAACAGTTGCAATACGTGTTTGCTGTGAAGTTAAATCATCTTAAAAATGGGTGCCCCTGAAGTCAATTATGAGGGCAGCCAACCCCCTGCCTTCTTTCCTCGGAATCTCACCTTGCAGTGGTTGGGGGAGGGCAGCCAATCACCTGAAGGTGGAAATTTACCTGGGTGGGGTAGAATGTGGGGGGAGGAATTGTGTATATAAGCTAGTTGTAACTAGGAAATAATACCCTTTTTCTTCAGGTGGAGACAACACATCAAGCATGAAGAGATCCAGAAAGAATCCAGGCCCCCCCCCCCCCACGGCGATTCAGGTAAGAGGAGCAGCGGCAAACAGCAGCTATTTTGCGGTGGGGACAGCTGCTCAAGTAATCAACAGAAGAGTACAGTTTCAGTTGCCTCCCCATATCCCTACTTACCCTACCACTTCTGTGGGCCCCTTGCCCTACTCCCAGGACCTGTTTCCTCCTCCCTCCCCTCCACTCCCTGCTCGCCAGTCTCATGTCCCTCTTTCCCCTTCCATAATCCTCCCTTCTGCTCCAATGGATCCCCCTAGGCCTGAGCCAGCGGTCCGGTCACTAAGTGCATCTCTGGTCCTCTCATCGCCTTCTGTTCATGGTTAACCCATCCTACATTCCTCCTTTCCCTCTTTCCCAATTCAGGTTTGCCCCAATACACCTTCCCTCCCTGCCATAAGCTTACCCATGTTCAGCAGGCCCATCTCCCAGCCAGTCCATTTTATCCCTGGCTTGTGCAGGCACCACAAGAAGGCTTACTCCTTCCTTCCAAGCAGCATCCCACGTGGACTTGGCATCGCCTCATACGCTCAGTACAGTAAGCGGACGTGCGGTGGCGCTGTGTGAATCTCGCTTGAGCTGCTCAGAAGGAAAGTAATCCCTATAAGGGGTCACTTGGGAGGTATGCACAAATGTTCATACAATTAATCCAGTCCCTGTTATTAATGCACTGAGCACAAATCACTATAGAAATACATATAAACTTGTGTTTTATTTTTTTAATAAGCTTTTTAGATTATCAAAATGATTGAATATAAATATATAAGTGTGGCATTAAAATAAAGCCCTTCTTATTTTTATAAAAATGTATATAATTGGTATGGGTGCACTAAATGAATTACAAAATATGTTTAAACAAAGGCGTACGAAGAAGGCCAAATTGCTTTTCTCCCTACAGGAGTTGGCTGCTTGTTCAGCAATAGTTAACCCGGTCATTTACAGGCCTGCAACAGGACAGCAACGCAGTGACCAGCTGATGAAAGGAGAGTTAGGATGGCGCAGCTTCAATGGCTATTAAGGAGTGGGACTCCAGAGATGCCTATGCCCCATGTGATTGTGTATATTGGCGTTTTATGTATTAATACTACACACTTACATGACATTTGTTTCTCATTTCTGTGCTTCATTTCTTTTTTTTTTTTAACTAGAATTATTCCTGAATAGGTTCTTAATAGCGCACAATGTGCTCAATTTGACATAATGAAGCAGAGACGGGACCATTACTTGAGATTTGATTCATGACTGCGTGACTGGAGGTCAGATTCATAGTATTATATCTGCAATATTTGTTTTCTTGCGGTGGGCTACACTGTTAAGGACGTGTTACATTTTGCTAATAACTTTTATATACAATATATACACGCACCCCCAACAATACGAATCAAGGTATTAACCCAAATGGAAATAGGACAACCGTGCTACAACGCTGATGGAAATACCAAGTCATCCGGTAATAAGGATTGAAGAAATTAAACAATAATCCATGAAACTCACCCGAAATTAGAGTGCTCAGCCTTAGCGGGTTCTCCAATCCCGTAGCCGTGGAATATGTGCAAACAAAGGTGTCAGGCGGCACTTCCAGCAACAAACAGGCATAGATGATTTAAAAGCTTTTAAATCATCTATACCTGTTTGTTGCTGGAAGTGCTGCCTGACACCTTTGTTTGCACAGATTAACCCAAATGGAAGTATATATATATATATATATATATATATATATATATATATATATATATATATATATATATATATATATATATATATATATAATATATACACATAATTATAATATATATATACACTTCAACCCATGAGAGAATGGCCCTCCTCCAACAAAAAGTGCATTCCACTCTCCTCAGAGTAGATTTGCATGAAGGTGATTTCCCACTTTGGGCGTACAATCTTGGTAAATCCTTAGAGACTTTTCTACCCACTGTTAGTCATTTAATTTCTAACTTAGGACATGGTTTGGGTTCCCTGGGTGGAGGTATTATTGGGAGTGTGGGTAGTTTTCTTGGACATCTCAAACCCCTGTTTATAACTATACTGGGTATTGTTTTTGTTCCTCTTTGCAAGCTATTATCTTTCCTTCCTAAAGGAAAGAAGAAGGAATAATGAATTGCTCAAAAGGTGCATTACTCAAATCCTGTTTTGTTACAGCAATTGTTCCTAAAAAGCAAAGAGATTGTTGCTGAGAAATATACTCTTTCGCTTGCTGTCCATGATGATAAATTTGCTATAACCTATTGCTGTAAAAGGTGCAAGACGAAGATTCCTGACCCCAATAATCCTTATGTGTTTAAGGAACCTACAGGCTTCACCAGTGTTCGCTCTGCACCCCTTGCCAGACTGCGGTATTATCCTTTGTATTACCATCCCACACGTTGTGATGTTTTGCTTCATAAAAAGAGCAAAACACAAGGAGACAGTCTCTCTTTATTCCGCTTTCCCCACAGAACCTCCATGAGAGCATATCTTGCTCAGGAACCAGTGATAACAATGCTGAATGCACCAGTGGCTCAGTCTCCTCAACTGATTCTGAAGGATTTCCTGTACCAAGTTCCATTGCAGACAGTGAGACAGCTTTCTGTGTTAACTCCTCAGGGGTTAGTGCTGCCTTGCAACCTTCAGATGTTTTACAATTTCTGGCAGATTAAAGATTTCTTGAATTCCCTTGACCAGCCTTACTTTACGTGTGTGGATAAAACTTTGCAAGTTTTTCAGATGTCTACCTACAACCCACATTATGGATGCACTAGTATTGTAAGTCATGGTGCTTATAATTTTACTACAATGTTTACTTGCCTTGGAGGATGACATGAACTATGTTATGGTGCAAAATGGGATGGAACTATATTAACTCTTTATCACCCTGATTCTCAACCTACAGTTGCTATGGGTTATTTTATCCACTCTCCCCTACTCATACACATTTCTTTTGTAATCATGTGTCTACATTTGTGTGTCAATGTTTTATTCAAAGTCGCCCCCACTCTGGGAACAATTTCCTGATTTTTCCCATGACCCTATAATCATACACTCTACTATGGTACAAACTTATTATTGACAATTTATTCTCACTCCACGGAGGGGGTGTTGCAGGATATTTTTTTTTTATAAGCTTTCTCATAATGATATATTTTTTCCTTTATATAATATATATGCAGGTATATAATGTTATATATATATGTATCTATATATATACACACACATATATAGATACATATATACTGTGGTCCAGTTACGAAAGGGTTACAAATACACTTCAGTTAGTATAATTCCTTGGACAGAGAAAGTGCAAAAACAGGAAAACTAGACAAAGCCACAAGGCATAGTGTTCAGGAAACGACCAGACGTCTGTAACCTGTTGCAGTAGACATAAGTTATATTCTCTCCAGAATAAGGGAAGCCGCAAAACCACAATGACCCCTTTATGTTATTATGATGTTACTTTTTGTTGTAAAAATAAGCAGGATCTGTTTCCACAATGTTTTTTATTGTATGGAGGGAATCTGAAAGTATACTGTCACTATGCTCATTCTGTTTAGGCGGGACACAATAGACGTGGATACCACAAGGACTTTTGTCAGTGGGCCTAATATGTGCTGTTTACACAGACATTTTCTGTTAGGTGTCCTGTCAAAAACAGATATTGGAATAATAATTTTGGATCCCATGATAATGATTTGTCCAACAGTATCAGTTATCAGAATAATGATTGGTTATATAACCAATATAAGGTTATATAACCTTAGGGCTGACCCAATATAGTCAGTTGCGAACACTAGGTACAAGACAAGACTGATTGGTGACTGGTATGTAATATTCTTTTCTTATCTGGAAAAAAAAAAATAAAAAAAAATAATATATAAATATATATATATATATATATATATATATATATATATATATAATACTCTGCTTAGCCTTGGATTTGTAATGCTTACATTTTATACTATGTTGAATTGCTATAGATATTTGTACCTAATATTTTCATCTAAGTAAAATAAAATAATCTTTTGCATTACCTGGCTCTCTGCCCTTCTCATTTGTGCTCACATGTAACTAGTGTGAGACCAGTCTACAAGGTATTACTTTGAGGTGTTGTGCACTTATACTTAGCGTAGGAGAATAACTGCACCTCATAATATTAGCTGGGACGGAAGGTGAACCCTAAGTAGTGCTGTTTTTGCTCCATTTTAGCGCTATTTCTTGTGTCTGTCACACATTCACTGAACTCTGATAGCAGCCTCTCCTGTCGGGAGTTCAAACTTAACTTCACCTACCTGAGAGGTTGGAGAAGTTAGGATCTCCCTGTACTTTCCTGTGAAGTAACGGCCCTCATCAATTACAAGCAGGGAGGGTTGTGAACTGTTGTCGATGTGGAAGGGATGTCCTCCCTTCACACATCACCAAAACTATGACAATTCTGAAGTTTAAGATCATTCTCTCTCTGCTTCCCTACTTGGCCAATAGTGGAGTGAACAGAATGCTTTCAGCACCATGGACAGCATCACTCCCTTATACCTTTGAGTGCCATAGGGATGTGCATTGCTCATGCCTGTGGCACTCAAAGGCTTTATAAAAAAAAAAAAAAAAATAAAAAAAAAAAAAAAAAAAAAAGGGCGTACACAAAGCACTACACAATTATCCCTTTAGCTATGTATTATATGATGCATGTTGCACACTCCCAAGGGAACAAGGCTGGGGGTCAGGCAGCATCAATGGGGATTTGTGGATACCACTTGCCCCCAGCCTTTTTCATGTACCCAGTGGTAGCCAGAGAACCTCATATACACTGCTTGGCCCCCACACTTATTTCAGTGACCACTGGTAGCCACAGATCCCCATGTACACTGTGACCAACTCCAGCCTTTTCCCCTTGCCCAGTGCTAGATACAAATCCCCATGGGCACTTCTAAGGCAAGGAAAGAAGGCTGGGGGTGTCAGGCAGTGTATGTGGGGCTAACACACAATGGCAATGTTCCCCATGCTGCCCAAAATGCTATAAATCTGATATACACTGCCCCTCTCTGACATACTACCCCCATTTTTGAATCCGACATGCTGGACCCCTCCGACATACTACCCCCCGTTTTCTAATTAGACATGCTGCCCCCCCCTTATTCAACTGCAAATGTAGTCCACTTGTAACCCTTTGAGTACCAAAGAGATATGCCACGCATTGTTTTACAATGTGTCTCCATACCCTTCTGGTACTCAAAAGATTAATAGGTAAGTTATGCGGCTGCATACCCTGGTCTTTATTTGTGTAAAAAAAAAAAAAAAAAAAAATGCTTAGGGTCATTGCACCCTTGTATCGACTACAGAGGGTTGAATAAAGTTACGATCAAGAATGGTTACCCTCTTCCACTTACTGCAGAACTTCTTGATCAGCTTAAAGGATCCAGAGTGTTCACGCATCTGGACCTCCAGAACATGTACAATTTGATAAAGATTAAGTCTGTGGATGAATGGAAAACTGCCTTCAACACAAGATATGGACATTACGAATATCGGGTAATGCCATTTGGGGTATGTAATGCCCCAGCAGTTTTACAGGGTTTTATGAATGAAATATTCAGAGACATGCTACTATCTAATGTCATCATCTATCTCGACAATATTCTGATTCACTCCTCCTCAATAGAGAGGCATTGAGCTCAAGTCCTAATGGTATTACAACATCCCAGGGAGAATTGCCTACAATATGGTCAAAGTGGTTAAATAGAAAAAAGGAATGATTATCCTGGCTACACCCAATGGTATGAATGGGCTATGTGTATGTATCTGAATATGAGAAATAGAAAATCAAGAGGGAAAGATAAGCAAGTGAGATAATGGTGAATTTGATTTTAAACAAAGTGACTAGAAATGTTGTGCTGATGAATAATTGGTAATATAATGTGACCTGTCTGTTCTCTATGTTTAGAATACTTTTTGTATTTTAAAGAGAAATAGCAGTATTGTTAAACTATTAAAATCCTTTAAGGTATGACACATTAATGGTCATCAGATGAATGTTCATCATCCTCATCAGCAACATCATCACCATAATCATAATCTTCCTCCTCCACTTTTCTTTTTCTGCAGATTACCTGTAGTTTGTAATATGAGAGAGTGAGGGAGCTTTGTTGACCCTGTCCTTGAATTGGCACTCACTATGTCTAACCGAGAGTGGATAGCTGGTGGATACAGAGAACTATAGAAAACCTCAAGATATTCCTCCTCATCAATATCCTGTATATGTTGATAAAATGCAGATAACACCTGTAGAGCTTTTGCATGGAATAACATTTCAATACCTACAAAGTGGCTGAATATTTTCTTCAGATCTTTATTTTTTTTTCTCAAAATTGTCAATTTTTTCTTCAAGCTCATGACTTATTCAAGCTGCATCCATTGTTGCTCTTTGCAAGTCTGTTTCAGCCTTTGATATTTGTGGATCTGATGGCTTTGTATGTTTTGTAACAAAGACACTTTCCCTTTAAGATTTCCCTGCACTCTAATGTATTACATGGCAAGTTCTTTTTTTTATTAAATGGCCTCTCTAAAATGTCCCCTACTTTTCTGTCAGCTCACCTAATATCCAGATACTGTAGTGCATTCTGTCACAGCTGAGCCACGGGTTACAATTCTCTGTTGAATGTGATGGTAAGAGTCCATGGTTTGAACTGTAATAAGAATTGAATAAAGCAACTGCTAGTAGTGGGAGTTCTCTTGTTTTACTTAGTGGTTTAATACCCTACAGTGTGTGTGTGTGTGTGTGTTTCTCTTCTTCATTCTCAGACTTTACTAATCCTTCAATTTTTATAAACAGAAGGACTTACTAATCCCATCTTTCATACTGCAGTCAGATATATCTATGTACATTCACATTTTCCTATTGTAGTCTATAACTAGACAGGAACAATTCATTATCTGAAAATTCTTGGTCGCTTCTGTTAAATGTTATTGCAACGTTAAAGTAACTCTCCCCCACATGAGCTTATCTCATTCAGAGATCATGTGCCAATTTTCTACTTGAGATTTGAACTAAATAGACCTATTCATTTCCTTTCTATCACCCATAATAAGAAACGCCTTCCACTTAATTCCAAGATCTGTGTTCTACTGATTAATAGATCTGTTCATCACAAGACAGCCCCCCCATCCCCTGACACACTCAACACACTTTTCAAAGGAACCTCCATGATATGTTAAACTAAGCAGCGCTCATCTTTTTTTCTGTCTTTCTGTGCTTATTTTTGTCAAGAACATTAAGTGGTGTGGAGTATTGGAGTGGAACCAGGAGTTCACATTAATGCTAATTTTGAAGTTTTCAGTAAAGACAAAGCAGGACCAGGGGTTGGGTTTTATTACAGGTGCTAAGTGTTAATACCAGGTTGTTCAAACATTTTCCTGCTGAAGTCTATGGGGAAAACTGGAGATAAAAGCAGTGATAAAATTAGCACCTGTAATAGAATCTACCCCAGATTTTTAAGATGGTTTAACTTGGTCAGAGTCTGCAAACAGATTGCTGCAAGTATTGCAGACTTGCATCTTCATCATTATCCTCTGCAAACAGGTCTTGCAAGTATTGCATACTTGAGTCTTCATCTTCTGTCCATTATGGCTTCTGTCCATTACGACCATTCCACAGATGTCAAAAAAGGCAATAGAGGCAAGATCTGTTTCTTTTCCAGCTTGTCCCAGTCTATGCCACTGAAAAATGGATGGCGGATTTCACAAAATACTAAATCTTTATTCCCTCTAAGGCGCTTCCTGGGCTTTTTCTCCAACAGTCCCGTCAAGAGAAGAGACATCTCAGATTACAGGAATAGTGGAATTTTTAGCGGTCTCTTCAAAATGGCTTTCATCATCTTGGGACCATCTATCAGGTGCGGAATGGAACTGAATGGATATCTCCCTGTTGCAAGCTGAAATAAAATAATGTCAAGCGCCCACTAGTGGATGCTGACTCTGTACTTTTTCCATTAAGCACTTCAGGTGCGGCATACAGCAGGGTTCCACACTGCATCCATGTCCCTCCATAAGGTCCAATGCATTCCTTACACAGTCTGTAGTCTGAAATCGGTGAGTCCATCACTATCTAGTAGCATCAGGTTTTGGGGAAATACTGATCTTTCATGAAAAAAGTTAATGGCAGTGGCTAGTTCTGCTACATAAAACCTGACATGGTCTTCAGACCGCAAGCTCATGTACATCTGTAAGTGGTTTTGCATGTCCACCCCCAACCAAGTAGTCCATGACATAGGAACATGCAGACATTTAGCAGGCTGTTAACAGGTTACTGTCTTCTTTATCTCCTTCATAAAATATTAGTTTTTGTCCTCCTCTGATTGGACCAAGAACACTTTTTGGTATGCGCCCTGTCTCAGCTCTTTAATGATGTCAAAGTCTTCAATGTTCTTGCAGCCCTCAGAAAGGTCTTTGACATCCTCTCTTCCTGTTTGACATGTATTTGTCTCTTTAATTCGATCATCCTCTGCAGGACTGTTTCTGCTCTTAGTTTCCTGGTAACCACTGGACATGAGAGAGACCACTGAAGAGGTTGGCACTGGGACACATTATGCTTCTAAAGATGTTGGAAGAGAATGAGACTTTAACAACCTCTTCTTCATCTGGCAGCAGGTTCCTCACTGAAGATTTTGGTGCTGATATATCCAGGTTTTTCTGTCTCTCTGGGACACTGCATTGTTCTGTCACAGTCAGGGACTAATTTGTGGCATAATTTATGAAGCAAAATATTATATCCGACAGGAGCAGCCTTTTGTCCAAAATCAAAGCAGAGGCAGTCAGCAGCTACGTTGTGGCAGGGACAGCTGCCCAAGAAATCTACAAGACATAGGAGTACAGTTTCAATTGCCTCCCAATATCCCTGCTTCCCCTACCACTTACATGGGTCCCTTGCTCTATTCCCAGGACCTGTTTCCTCCTCCCTCCTCCTCCACTCCTTGCTCGCCAGTCCAATGTCCCAAAAGAAGACAACGATGATGAAGCAAGTTTGCAATAGTTGCAACACGTGTTTGCTGTGAAGTTAAATCATCTTAAAAATGGGTGCCCCTGAAGCCAATTATGAGGGCAGCCAACCCCCTGCCTTCTTTCCTCGGAGTCTCACCTTGCAGTGGTTGGGGGAGGGCAGTTAATCACCTGAAGGTGGAAATTTACCTGGGTGGGGTAGAATGTGGGGGGAGGAATTGTGTATATAAGTTGTAACTAGGAAATAATACCCTTTTTCTTCAGGTGGAGACAACACATCAAGCATGAAGAGATCCAGAAAGAATCCAGCCCCCCCCCCCCCCCACGGCGATACAGGTAAGAGGAGCAGCGGCAGACAGCAGCTATTTTGCGGTGGGGACAGCTGCTCAAGTAATCAACAGAAGAGTACAGTTTCAGTTGCTTCCCCATATCCCTGCTTACCCTACCACTTCTGTGGGTCCCTTGCCCTATTCCCAGGACCTGTTTCCTCCTCCCTCCCCTCCACTCCCTGCTCGCCAGTCCCATGTCCCTCTTTCCCCTTCCATAATCCTCCCTTCTGCTCCAATGGATCCCCCTAGGCCTGAGTCAGCGGTCCGGTCACTAAGTGCATCTCTGGTCCTCTCATCGCCTTCTGTTCATGGTTAACCCATCCTACATTCCTCCTTTCCCTCTTTCCCAATTCAGGTTTGCCCCAATACACCTTCCCTCCCTGCCATAAGCTTACCCACGTTCAGCGGGCCCATCTCCCAGCCAGTCCATTTTATCCCTGGCTTGTGCAGGCACCACAAGAAGGCTTACTCCTTCCTTCCAAGCAGCAGCCCACATAGGCTTGGCATCACCTCATACGCTCAGTACAGTAAGCGGACGTGCGGTGGCGCTGTGTGAATCTCGCTTGAGCTGCTCAGAAGGAAAGTAATCCCTATACGGGGACACTTGGGAGGTATGTACAAATGTTCATACAATTAATCCAGTCCCTGTTATTAATGCACTGAGCACAAATCACTACAGAAATACCTATAAATGTGTTTTATTTTTTTAATAAGCTTTTTAGATTATCAAAATGATTGAATATAAATATATAAATGTGGCATTAAAATAAAGCCCTTCTTATTTTTATAAAAATGTATATAAATTGGTATGGGTGCACTAAATGAATTAGAAAATATGTTTAAACAAAGGCGTACGAAGGCGGCCAAATTGCTTTTCTCCCTACGGGAGCTGGCTGCTTGTTCAGCAATAGTTAACCCGGTCATTTACAGGCCTGCAACAGGACAGCAACGCAGTGACCAGCTGATGAAAGGAGAGTTAGGATGGCGCAGCTTCAATGGCTATTAAGGGGTAGGACTCCAGAGACGCCTATGCCCAAGATGAGCACCATGTGATTGCGTATATTGGCGTTTTATGTATTAATACTACACACTTACATGACGTTTGTTTCTCATTTCTGTGCTTAATTTTTATTTTTTTAACTAGAATTATTCCTGAATAGGTTCTTAATAGCGCACAATGTGCTCAATTTGACATAATGAAGCAGAGACGGGACCATTACTTGAGATTTGATTCATGATTGCGTGACTGGAGGACAGATTCACAGTATTACATCTGCAATATTTTTTTTCTTGTGGTGGGCTACACTGTTAAGGACGTGTTACATTTTGCTAATAACTTTTATATACAATATATACATGCACCCCCAACAATAAGAATCAAGGTATTAACCCAAATGGAAATAGGACAACCGTGCTACAACGCTGATGGAAATACTAAGTCATCCGGTAATAAGGATTGAAGAAATGAAACAATAATCCATGAAACTCACCCAAAATTAGAGTGCTCAGCCTTAGCGGGTTCTCCAATCCCGTAGCCGTGGAATATGTGCAAACAAAGGTGTCAGGCGGCACTTCCAGCAACAAACAGGCATAGATGATTTAAAAGCTTTTAAATCATCTATGCCTGTTTGTTGCTGGAAGTGTCGCCTGACATCTTTGTTTGCACATATTAACCCAAATGGAAGAAGTATATATGTATAATATATATATATATATATATATATATATATATATATATATATATATATATATATGTATAGATAGAGAGAGAGATTAGAAATAAGGTAGCACCAGTAGGTCTTTTTCTTGGATTTTTAATGCAGATAAAATTGTCAACGTTTTGGTTCCCACTGACACCTTTCTCAAGACCTTTCTCCAGTGGGAACCGAAACGTTGACAATTTTATCTGCATTAAAAATACAAGAAAAAGACCTACTGGTGCTACCTTATTTCTAATCTCTGTATTATTATTCTGGGATAGAGCACCTAGGCACTAATATTTTCAAGTGAGTGCTGCTACACGAACAAACTTTGTGTATATATATATATACACACACATAATTATAATATATACACTTCAACCCATGAGAGAGTGGCCCTCCTCCAACAAAAAGTGCATTCCACTCTCCTCAGGGTAGATTTGAATGAAGGTGATTTCCCACTTTGGGCGTACAATCTTGGTAAGTCCTTAGAGACTTTTCTACCCACTGTTAGTCATTTAATTTCTAACTTTGGACATGGTTTGGGTACCCTGGGTGGAGGTATTATTGGGAGTGTGGGTAGTTTTCTTGGACATGTCAAACCCCTGTTTATAACTATACTGGGTATTGTTTTTGTTCCTCTTTGCAAGATATTATCTTTTCTTCCTAAAGGAAAGAAGGAATAATGAATTGCTCAAAAGGTGCAGTACTCAAATCCTGTTTTGTTACAGCAATTTTTCCTAAAAAGCAAAGAGATTGTTGCTGAGAAATATACTCTTTCGCTTGCCGTCCATGATGATAAATTTGCTATAACCTATTGCTGTAAAAGGTGTAAGACGAAGATTCCTGACCCCAATAATCCTTATGTGTGTAAGGAACCTACAGGCTTCACCAGTATTCGCTCTGCACCCCTTGCCAGACTGCGGTATTATCCTTTGTATTACCATCCCACACGTTATGATGTTTTGCTTCATAAAAAAAGCAAAAGACAAGGAGACAGTCTCTCTTTATTCTGCTTTCCCCACAGAACCTCCATGAGAGCATATCTTGCTCAGGAACCAGTGATAACAATGCTGAATGCACCAGTGGCTCAGTCTCCTCCACTGATTCTGAAGGATTTCCTGTACCAAGTTCCACTGCAGACAGTGAGACAGCTTTCTGTGTTAACTCCTCAGGGGTTAGTGCTGCCTCGCAACCTTCAGATGTTTTACAATTTCTGGCAGAGTAAAGATTTCTTGAATTCCTTTGACCAGCCTTACTTTACGCGTGTGGATAAAACTTATCAAGTTTTTCAGATGTCTACCTACAACCCACATTATGGATGCACTAGTATTGTAAGTCATGGTGCTTATAATTTCACTACAATGTTTACTTGCCTTGGAGGACGACATGAACTATGTTATGGTGCAAAATGGGATGGAACTATATTAACTCTTTATCACCCTGATTCTCAACCTACAGTTGCTATGGGTGATTTTATCCACTCTCCCCTACTCACACAAATTTCTTTTGTAATCATGTGTCTGCATTTGCGTGTCAATGTTTTATTCAAAGTACATTGTTTAATGAGGAATCCCCCATGTCGCCCCCACTCTGGGAACAATTTCCTGATTTTTCCCATGACCCTATAAACATATACTCTACTAGGGTACAATCTTATTATTGACAATTTATTCTCACTCCACGGAGGGGGTGTTGCAGGATATTTTTTTTTTTTTATAAGCTTTCTCATAATGATATACTTTTTCCTTTATATAATATATATGCATGTATATAATGTTATATATATATATATATGTATCTATATATATATACACACACATATATAGATACATATATACTCTGGTCCAGTTATGAAAGGGTTACAAATACACTTCAGTTAGTATAATTCCTTGGACTGAGAGAAAGTGCAAGAACAGGAAAACTAGACAAAGCCACAAGGCATAGCGTTCAGGAAACGACCAGACGTCTGTAACCTGTTGCAATAGACATAAGTTATATTCTCTCCAGAAAAAGGGAAGTCGCAAAACCACAATGATCCCTTTATGTTATTACGATGTTACTTTTTGTTCGAAAAATAAGCAGAATCTGTTTCCACAATGTTTTTTATTGTATGGAGGGAATCTGAAAGTATACTGTCACTATGCTCATTCTGTTTAGGCGGGACACAATAGACGTGGATACCACAAGGACTTTTGTCAGTGGGCCTAACAATATGTGCTGTTTACACAGACATTTTCTGCTAGGTGTCCTGACAAAAACAGATATTGGATTAATAATTTTGGATCCCATGATAATGATTTGTCCAACAGTATCCGTTATCAGAATACTAATTTGCGATATAGAATAATGATTGTTTGGGTCATCCTTACAGAAACATATATAACCTTAGGGCTGACCCAATATAATCAGTTGCGAACCACATGAGGTACTGGGTCCAAGACAAGACTGATTGGTGACTGGTATGTAATATTCTTTTCTTATCTGCAAGTATATATATATATATATCTCTACTACTCTGCTTAGCCTTGGATTTTTAATGCTTACATTTTATACTATGTTGAACTGCTATAGATATTTGTACCTAATATTTTCATCTAAGTATAATAAAATAATCTTTTGCATTACCTGGCTCTCTGCCCTTCTCATTTGTGCTCACATGTAACTAGTGTGAGACCAGTCTATAAGGTATTACTTTGAGGTGTTGTGCACTTATACTTAGCGTAGGAGAGTAACTGCACCTCATAATATTACCTGGGACGGAAGGTGAACCCTAAGTAGCACTATTTTTGTCCCATTTTAGTGCTATTTCTTGTGTCCGTCACACATTCACTAAACTCTGATAGCAGCCTCTGCTGTCAGGAGTTCAATCTTAACTTCACCTACCTGAGAAGTTGGAGAAGTTGGGATCTCCCTGTACTTTTATCACAGTGCCTGTGATTCCTGTCACTCTCTGTTGTGGATGTCACTGATTTGCTGACTGAGTTTGACCCGCCTCCTGATGACCTTTTTATACCTGGCTATCTCTCTGGTCAGTTGCCCTTTCGTGGTGTTCCTGAGCCAGTAGTGCTTTTGCTGTGTTCCTGTGTTCTGAGTTCCTGTGTACCGATTCGGCTTGTCCTGACAATTCTCCAGTGTTCCTGCCTGTGTATGATTCGGCTTGTCCTGACAATTCTCCAGTGTTCCTGCCTGTGTATGACTCGGCTCGTCTGCGGACCACCCTTGGATCCTGACCCGGCTAGTCTGACGTTCCTGCCTGTGTATGACCCGGTCCGGCTGACTTCCTGCTCCGAAGATCGACTTCCAGCTTGTTCCAGTGACCTGCGTTCCAGTTGTCGCCGTCGCGACATTTTCCAGTCCTTGCTGCCCACGAGTGTGCCATTGCCTAGCCTGGTGATTCCTTCGAAAGTGCTGTGTCTCGTTCTAGTGCAGAGCTGTGTGTATTCTGTGGGCCTTCCTCTCCTTGCAGAGCCTGACCGTAGCGTTGTAGCCTCGAGTAACGTTACAGAGCCTTGCAGTAGCGCTGAAACCTTGAGTAAACGTGCATTTTAACTCTTGCAGTGCTGCCTCTTATTCACTCTCTATATCTCCAGTACAAGCCTTGTTACAAGTGATACTGCTGCTGAGTTGGCCGCTCTCCGTCGGCAACTCTAGTCTTACGTTGCAGAGTGTTCACGAAGCTTGGGCCGTTTGGGCGCTTAAGGCTCTCCGGTGTTGGTTACCGACGAGATCGTATCCCCAGAGTGTTGGCAGAGAGGTTCAGTGTTGGCTATTCGATACTAAGCCGAGGGGGCTAGTGGTTCTGGCTCTAGCATTACTGCATTCGATTACACTTGAGGAGGCTCTTAGCTCTTGCTTTGCAGGCCGATTTCCATATTGCCCTAAGGGGCTATTCGCACTTGCACATACTAAAGCAGTTCCTGTAGCTACGCCCGTGGGGGCTAAGTCGTTACCCATTCTGCTTATCATTTACCACCTTGGCAAGGCAGCTCGTTCCTCTGCACCTGATGAACTTCGTCTGTACAGCACAGCCTATTTAACATCAAGGGCGTGTCAAACTTCCACATTTGAGACTGAGTATATTTGGACTTTAACCCCTTTGGGGCCTATACCATCCTAGGGCATACTGACTTGCATTTATGTCCATAATACTATTTTCCTTGTATTCTCTCAGTTTACATTATCTGTATATTACCTACCGCCTCTAGAGGGCGTGAGTATCATTATTCACTTTAATAAAGTGTGTTTTATTTTCACTTATTGGTCTGAGTGTCATAAAAACCGTAACAGTACGAAAGGGCCATGACCTCAGACGGTAAGGGTGAAAGTAATCCTCTGAACATCCACTGGAGAATGGATGTCCAAGAGCAGCGCCTGGACCAATTGGCACTGGCTCTACAAACGTTGCTCGAACGTACAGTACATTTGGACAAGTCTGGTCCGAATCCGGTGGTCCCCCCAGTCGTGACACCGGAGAATCCCTCGGTACCCATCAGTACTAACACAAGAGGGTTATCGGCAGCGGTACCGTTACCCCTAAGATATGATGGCGAACCCTCCTTATGCAGAGGTTTCATTAACCAGTTGGAGATATTTTTGGAATTGGCACCTCAGGCATTCCCTAATGACCGTAGCAAGGTCGGCTTTATGATATCTCTGTTGACGGGCAAAGCTTTGGCATGGGCAAATCCGATATGGGAGAGTGCCAGACCCTGCACACTGAACTTTAGAGAATTTGTGGCGAAGTTCAGACGTGTGTTTGAGGTTCCTGGTAGGTCTGCCTTTGCTGCCAAAAGGCTGATGGAGATTCAGCAGGGCGAACACGCTATTGAATTCCGGACCTTGGCAGCAGAGGTTGGCTGGAACGATGAGGCCTTACTTGCTGCTTTTTCTCAGGGCCTGGCTGAACAGATCAAGGACGAGATAGCAGCTCGAGATGTACCCAGCGAGCTGGACGAGTACATTGACTATGTCATGCTAATAGATTCTCGCATCCGGGAGAGACGCTTGGCTAAAAGGACCAAAGCAAAGAGTTATGGTCAGAACCAGTTCCTTAACCCACCCACTCCACCCGTGCTGCTTGAGCAAACAGCTGATGGCATTGAACCTATGCAATTAGGTTTTACTAGGCTCACGAAAGAGCAGAAGCTGTATCGTAGAAGGCAAGGCTTATGCCTATATTGTGGCAAACCAGGTCATATATTACGCAATTGTCCTGTAAGGCCGGGAAACGAACGCACCTAGGGTACCTTGGGGGACAGGCCCTAGGTGGTGTTGAACAGTCCCTAGAGACTTGCACCACTAAACCCACCATCCAGGTGGCTTTTGCCTGGACTGACAAGGTCATAGAAGTCTTAGCATTGGTGGACTCCGGGGCAGCCGGATACTTCATGGATCAGTCCTTTGCTGAGTTGCAAGGCATTCCGTTATGTAAAAAGGACTCTCCTGTGGCTATAGAGGCCATTGATGGCAGACCCCTAGATCCTGCTTTCATTACATTCGAGACTATCCCAGTGTCTATGACTGTGGGGGCTTGTCACAGGGAGCAGATACAATTTCAGATCATTCGTTCCCCACATCATTCAGTTATTTTGGGGTTCCCGTGGTTGCAGACACACAATCCCCAATTTGACTGGCAAAGGTGTGAAGTTAACTCTTGGTCGGAGTATTGTAACAAGAATTGTCTTTCTCTCCCTATTAAGATTATGTGTACCTCTCCAGCTGTGCCAACAGAATATGGACAATTCAGTGACGTGTTTAGCAAAGGAGAGGCCAGCGCATTGCCTGGCCATGGGCCATATGATTGCGCCATTGATTTGTCTCCAGGGGCCGTGCCTCCTAGGGGGCGTACTTACCCACTGTCCTGTGAGGAAAATAGGGCGATGGAGGAGTATATCACAGATGCCCTGGAGAGGGGAATCATTCGAAAATCTACGTCTCCGGCTGGTGCCGGATTCTTTTTTGTAAAAAAGAAAAATGGGGAACTCAGGCCTTGCATTGACTACCGTGGGTTGAATAAGCTGATGCCCAAGAACGCCTATCCCATTCCACTTATTACTGAATTATTTGACAGATTAAAGGGCTCTTCGATCTTTACCAAACTTGACTTACGAGCCGCCTATAATCTAGTCAGAATTAAAGAGGGTGACGAGTGGAAAACGGCGTTTAATACCAGAACAGGGCATTATGAATACCTGGTGATGCCATTCGGCCTATGCAATGCGCCTGCAGTATTTCAGGAACTGATTAACGATATTTTACGTGACTTGCTTCAGTCCTGTGTGGTTGTGTATCTAGATGATATACTAATTCATTCTGCTAACCTCGCCCAACACATTAAAGATGTCTCAGAAGTCTTGCTCCGACTTCGCAAGCACAAGTTATTCTGTAAATTGGAAAAGTGCGAATTCCATACTTCTCAAGTACCATTCCTGGGGTTCATTATATCCAAAAATGGCATTGCCATGGATCAGGAGAAGTTGGCTGCAGTTCTGCAATGGCCTCGGCCTAAGGGATTAAAAGCCGTTCAACGATTCCTGGGTTTTGCGAATTATTATAGGAAGTTCATCAAGAACTTTTCCACAATTGTAAGGCCATTGTCAGACTTGACTCACAAGGGCGCTTCTCCCTCTCAGTGGTCTGAGGCAGCTGAAAACGCATTTGTTACCCTGAAATCTGTCTTTGCATCTGCTCCTGTACTGTCCCACCCTAATCCCTCCCTGCCGTTTACTTTGGAGGTTGACGCTTCAGATGTTGGGGTTGGGGCAGTGCTCTCCCAACGTCCTGTGGGAGGTGGAGCTTTGATGCCGTGTGGGTTCTTTTCTAAGAAATTGTCCAGCGCCCAGAGTCATTACGAGATTGGTGACAGGGAACTGTTGGCCATCATACTGGCACTTAAGGAGTGGCGACATCTCCTGGAGGGCACTCAGACTCCAGTACTAATTCTTACTGACCATAAGAATCTAACCTATCTCTCAGAGGCCAAAAGACTGTCTTCCCGACAGGCCAGGTGGGCGCTGTTTCTGTCCCGGTTCAATTTCTTAGTATCCTATCTCCCTGGTTCTAAGAATATCAAGGCCGATGCGTTGTCACGTCAGTTCGCTTCTGACACTGAGAGGGAGGAAGTCCCGGTACCCATCATTCAGCCAGATCGGATCCTGGCTACTATTCGCACTACTATAACCTCGCCACTGGGGGAGGAGATACTGGCATCACAATCACCTCCAGGAACCCCAGTGGGGAAGTGTTTTGTAGAAGAGTCTTTCCGTACCCGTCTCTTGGAGACCTATCACGCCTCTAAAGCAGCTGGGCATATTGGTAGGGACCAATTAGTATGGTCTCTTTCGCAACTATTTTGGTGGCCTACATTGAGAGCTGACTGCGCTGCCTTCACGGCAGCTTGTACCGCATGTGCCCGTGCCAAGACCCCTAGGCATCTCCCTGTGGGCTTATTACAACCTGTGCCTAACGGAGACCGTCCATGGTCTCATATATCCATTGACTTTCTGGGAGAATTACCGGCATCTAGAGGTTACAAGTTCATTCTTATGGTGGTCGACAGATTCTCTAAGATGGCACATTTTGTGCCTCTGACTGGCCTTCCATCGGCTCAGGAATTGGCGATAGTTTTTGCCAGAGAGGTGTTCCGTCTGCACGGAGTGCCCAGAGTAATTGTCTCTGACCGTGGGAGCCAGTTCGTTTCTAGGTTCTGGAGGGCATTTTGTGGTCAGATGGGCATTCAATTATCATTCTCCTCCGCCTACCATCCCCAGACGAATGGGGCCGCTGAGCGTGCCAATCAGGGACTGGAACAGTTCCTGCGCTGTTTTATCTCCGATCATCATGATAATTGGGCTGACCTGTTGCCATGGGCAGAGTTTGCCAGGAACTGTGCGGTTAACTCATCGTCCGGGAGCTCCCCATTTTTCGTGAATTATGGTTTCCAGCCTTGTCTGCTCCCGGACTCCTTTCAGGCACAGCAGATCCCTGCTCTAGACGAGCATTTGGCACGACTTCATTCCACTTGGGCACAGGTTCAGAGGTCCCTCAGTCAGTCTTTCAGACGGCAGCAACGGCACGCTAATCGCAGACGCCTTCCAGCGGTCTCATTTCAAGTTGGGGACAGGGTATGGTTGTCATCCAGAAACCTCAACTTACAAGTCCCATCCAATAAACTGGCTCCCCGGTTCATTGGTCCATTTAGGATTATCCGCAAGATTAATCCGGTTTCTTATGCTCTGGAGCTTCCACCCTCTATGCACATTCATAATGTGTTCCATGTGTCTCTTCTGAAACCCTTGGTGTGCAATCGATATACTACTACGCCAGTGATTCCTGGGCCGGTGGACGTCCAGGGTCAAGAGGAATATGAAGTCCAGAGTATTGTTGACTCCAGGAGATTTAGAGGAAAGCTGCAATATTTGGTTCATTGGAAGGGCTATGGTCCTGAGGAACGCTCTTGGATTGATCAGGGGGATCTCCATGCTCCAAGATTAGTACGCAGCTTTCACTCTAAATATCCTTTGAAACCCAAACCTCAGGCTAGGAGAGGGGGTCTTTGAGAGGGGGGTACTATCACAGTGCCTGTGATTCCTGTCACTCTCTGTTGTGGATGTCACTGATTTGCTGACTGAGTTTGACCCGCCTCCTGATGACCTTTTTATACCTGGCTATCTCTCTGGTCAGTTGCCCTTTCGTGGTGTTCCTGAGCCAGTAGTGCTTTTGCTGTGTTCCTGTGTTCTGAGTTCCTGTGTACCGATTCGGCTTGTCCTGACAATTCTCCAGTGTTCCTGCCTGTGTATGATTCGGCTTGTCCTGACTATTCTCCAGTGTTCCTGCCTGTGTATGACTCGGCTCGTCTGCGGACCACCCTTGGATCCTGACCCGGCTAGTCTGACGTTCCTGCCTGTGTATGACCCGGTCCGGCTGACTTCCTGCTCCGAAGATCGACTTCCAGCTTGTTCCAGTGACCTGCGTTCCAGTTGTCGCCGTCGCGACATTTTCCAGTCCTTGCTGCCCACGAGTGTGCCATTGCCTAGCCTGGTGATTCCTTCGAAAGTGCTGTGTCTCGTTCTAGTGCAGAGCTGTGTGTATTCTGTGGGCCTTCCTCTCCTTGCAGAGCCTGACCGTAGCGTTGTAGCCTCGAGTAACGTTACAGAGCCTTGCAGTAGCGCTGAAACCTCGAGTAAACGTGCATTTTAACTCTTGCAGTGCTGCCTCTTATTCACTCTCTATATCTCCAGTACGAGCCTTGTTACAAGTGATACTGCTGCTGAGTTGGCCGCTCTCCGTCGGCAACTCTAGTCTTACGTTGCAGAGTGTTCACGAAGCTTGGGCCGTTTGGGCGCTTAAGGCTCTCCGGTGTTGGTTACCGACGAGATCGTATCCCCAGAGTGTTGGCAGAGAGGTTCAGTGTTGGCTATTCGATACTAAGCCGAGGGGGCTAGTGGTTCTGGCTCTAGCATTACTGCATTCGATTACACTTGAGGAGGCTCTTAGCTCTTGCTTTGCAGGCCGATTTCCATATTGCCCTAAGGGGCTATTCGCACTTGCACATACTAAAGCAGTTCCTGTAGCTACGCCCGTGGGGGCTAAGTCGTTACCCATTCTGCTTATCATTTACCACCTTGGCAAGGCAGCTCGTTCCTCTGCACCTGATGAACTTCGTCTGTACAGCACAGCCTATTTAACATCAAGGGCGTGTCAAACTTCCACATTTGAGACTGAGTATATTTGGACTTTAACCCCTTTGGGGCCTATACCATCCTAGGGCATACTGACTTGCATTTATGTCCATAATACTATTTTCCTTGTATTCTCTCAGTTTACATTATCTGTATATTACCTACCGCCTCTAGAGGGCGTGAGTATCATTATTCACTTTAATAAAGTGTGTTTTATTTTCACTTATTGGTCTGAGTGTCATAAAAACCGTAACAACTTTCCTGTGAAGTAACGGCCCTCATCAATTACATGCAGGGAGGGTTGTGAACTGTTGTCGATGTGGAAGGGATGTCCTCCCTTCACACATCACCAAAACTATGACAATTCTGAAGTTTAAGATCATTCTCTCTCTGCTTCCCTACTTGGCCAATAGTGGAGTGAACAGAATGCTTTCAGCACCATGGACAGCATCACTCCCTTATACCTTTGAGTGCCATAGGGATGTGCATTGCTCACGCCTGTGGCACTCAAAGGCTTTATAAAAAAAAAAAAAAAAAAAAAAAAAATTAAAAAAAAAAAAGGCGTACACCAAGCACTACACAATTATCCCTTTAGCTATGTATTATATGATGCATGTTGCACACTCCCAAAGGAACAAGGCTGGGGGTCAGGCAGCATCAATGGGGATTTGTGGATACCACTTGCCCCCAGCCTTTTTCTTGTACCCAGTAGTAGCCAGAGAACCTCATATACACAGCTTGGCCCCCACACTTATTCCAGGGACCACTGGTAGTCACAGATCCCCATGTACACTGTGACCATCTCCAGCCTTTTCCCCTTGCCCAGTGCTAGATACAAATCCCCATGGGCACTTCTAAGGCAAAGAAAGAAGGCTGGGGGTGTCAGGCAGTGTATGTGGGGATAACACACAATGGTAATGTTCCCCATGCTGCCCAAAATGCTATAAATCTGATATACACTGCCCCTCTCTGACATACTACCCCCATTTTTGAATCCGACATGCTGGACCCCTCCGACATACTACCCCCCGTTTTCTAATTAGACATGCTGCCCCCCCTTATTCAACTGCAAATGTAGTCCACTTGTAACCCTTTGAGTACCAAAGAGATATGCCACGCATTGTTTTACAATGTGTCTCCATACCCTTCTGGTACTCAAAAGATTAATAGGTAAGTTATGCGGCTGCATACCCTGGTCTTTATTTGTGTAAAAAAAAAAAAAAAAAAAAAAAAAGAAAATGCTTAGTTTTTAATATATATCAGACCTTATGGGGGGCATGAATGAACCCAATGACCGGGTTCACTACTGGGAGTCCTACTTCAGCCAGCTATTACAGAACAAGAAGCAGCTCGAGTAGTGAGGAAAGGTAGGCAGCAATTGCCTTGTCGCCCGCAGTGATCACTTATTCTACTGGATAGGTGATCAATGCCAAGGGGCATCAGGAGGGGTCCCGATGCCCCAGCAAGGTCCGATATATATTTTTAAAAACTAAGCTTTTTTTTTTCTTTCACAAATTAAGGCAAGGGTATGCAGCCGCATAACTCACCCATTAACCCTTTTGAGTATCAGAGGGGTACGCAAATGCATTGCAAAGCAATGTTTTGCATACCTCTTTTATTAGAAAGAGTTAAATGTGGACTACATATGAAATTGAACAAGGGAGCAAGCATGTCTAATTACAAAGGGGGGAGGTAGTATGTCGGAGGGGGCCAGCATGTTGGATTCAAAAAGAGAGGTAGTATGTCGCAGGGGGACAGTGTATGTCATATTTAGAGCATTTTGGCCAGCATGGGGATCACCACCATTGTGTGTTAGCCCCACATAAACTGCCTGACACCCCCAGCCTGCTTTCCTTGCTTAAGCAGTGCCCATGGGGATTTGGGCTAGCACTGGGCAAGGGGAAAATTTTGGAAAGGGTCACAGTGTACATGGGGATCTGTGGCTAACAGTGGTCATGGGAACAAGTGTGGGGGAAAAGTAGTGTATATGAGGTTCTATAGCTACCATTGGCCACAGGCAAAAGGCTGGGGGCGAGGGGTAGCCACAAATCCCTATAGATGCTGCATAACCCCCAGCCTTGTACCCTTGGGAGTGCACAGCATGCATCATAGCTAAAAGGATAATTGTGTAGTGCTTGGTTTACTTTTTTTTTTTTTTTTTTTAACCCTATGAGTGTCACAGTTGTGAGCAATGCACATCCCTATGGCACTCAAAGGTATAAGGGAGTGATGCTGTCTATGGAGATGAAAGCATTCTGTTCACTCCCCTACTGGCCAAGTAGGGAAGTAGAGACAATGATGTTAAACTTCAGAACTGTCGCAGTGTTGGTGATTGCATGTCGACAGCACTTCCACAATCCTGTGTGCTAATAGGGACCTTCTCCACCCCTTGCATCCGAAAATTTTAGCAAATATGTCAATGTGTGTATGTACATTGAAATGTACAAGTGTTTTGAACACATCGATAAAATCATAATCGCCACAGCATCTACCTTTAGTGAATCTAAGGCCAGATATCACTAAACACTCTGAGTAACTTAAGGTTGTAATATTAAGTAAACTTACAGCTATGAGATTGTATAGGGAGTCATATTTTAAGGTCTCCTCTTGGTCATCAGAGGGTTAACAATGTTGCTGCTGTAGTCATGTAGGCATAGTACACAGAGGTAGTACAGACCGCTTAGTGTAACCATTTTTGGTAATGTACTTTATACTGGAATGTGATAGGATAGAAGAATATTTCCTTACGGTGCAGTATGTGCAGAAATAGTTGTAACGTCTGGTCCTCAGAGTCACTTTGGAACGGGAATGTGTCCAGCTGCAATGATACTCTGTAGGGATTTCATGTGAGCGGTGGTTCTGAATAACTCCCGGAGCTCTCCCATACCAAGGAATCTAGCGGTGGCTAAATATCTCTTTCTTGCTATTGATTATAATAAACTGTGTAGTTATAGTTACTACTGTGTGTGTTTCTATTTCTGGTGGAATCCTAAGAACCTTTGTAACACTTGGCGTAGTCAACAGGATTCCAGGAGGAATAGGAGACAAAAGTAGTAAAGGGAGTGTTTACCAAGTTAAAGAAGTTGACACATAAGGGGAGTCTGAAAGGTGGTAGACCCCTTCTGACATGGGTGCCCAATTCTGGTCCCTGGACTCGCATAGCCCAGGAACTGAATAAATATGTAAATGGCCAGGGGCTATTTGAACCTCGTACAGCCGCTGTCCATTTGGATCTGTCACGTTATTCGGCAGAAGAGCAGAAAGCTGCTGCACATACTGGGTGGATTTTGTTATAAGCCCTACAGGAGTATGTTCAGGGTGAATTACAGGTAGTGCAGGAGAAGTGTTCCATGATGCAGTGTGCCATGAGGGACCAGCAGAGGAGGTTAGACCATGGTACATACAGTGCTAAAGTGGAGAAACCGTGGGAGGAGGAAAGATACCACCACACAGAACTGTATATGTAGGACCATTGGTAGAAGCTGAAAAGTGGGATGATATCCAGGCATGGGAGGGTTTTGAGTCAGATGAAGAAATAGGCTAGACCTATTGTAACTTTGAGGCAGAGGAAAGTGTTGACTAACAGAATGGCTGCACCTCAGCAGCTGAAGGGGATGAGGTTGCGGCAGGTCATGCGGTAGCAGCTGTGTCCACTGCAACTATGGAACAATATAGGGAAGAGACTAGGTCACATTCACCCAGCGAGTTAGCAGAGTTGGGAAAAATGTTTAAACAGAGCTGCATGAAAACCTGTTAGCATGGGTGCTGCATACTTGGGATATTGTGTGGCACTCATCAATATGGAGGCAGTCGGGCTGGGCAGCATATGTTCAGGTCCCCTGGTCTGCTTACATATGCAGTGTGCCCAGGATACTAGTGAAGCCTTCTCCTTTTTGCACCTGATACATAACTCTGTAAGCTCAGGTACATGAGTATCCATACCCCCTGGCGCACCCTGGGAGGTTAAGGGAAATGGTGTGTGTAAGTTGATGTGTGCATGTGACTGGACCAAATAACATGGTCGGGGTAATGAAAGAATGGAAGGGTCCGGACACTGAACTGTTTGTGTCTCTTATCTGTAAAATTGTTGCAAAGTACACCACCAAGATACAAGGATCCATTGTTTACTGCTCTGGGTGGCTTGACTGGTACACAGTCCACAATGTATGCAGCTGGGAAAACGGGGCATTAGATCATGATCAACACCACCCAGTAGCAAAGAATCGACCACTGGAGCATAGGACAGGTAATGCCTGAGTCCTTACGAGACAACGGCCGGTTCCAGTCTCCAGATTCTACAGTTATGCAAAAACCAGGGGCCCCTGCCCATACGTTCGAGTGACATTGCACTGGGGACATCCTAGGCGACCACAATATGGAAGCTTTGCTAGATACCTGGGCAGAAGTGTCCCTGTTTCACAGCAACAAGAGTAATACCTGGTACACTAAGGGTAGTGTTTTGAGTGCTTGGGAGGATGAAAGACACCTGCATACTGGGTGCAGTACTGAATGTAGATAGGGAAAGGTCCTATTTTCCCAGCATATGATATCTGAGTTACCGGATAATATCCTGGGAATGGATATATTAGAGTCATACTGTATACACGAAGGGGAGATATCATACTTTCGGCACTGCAATCCATACTTTGTGGCTGTCAACACTTAAGCCGATAGTCAGAGGGCATGGAAAATGGACCCCAGTGTACATCCCACCATCAGCAGAACCAGTCAACTTCAAGGAATACCATATTCCTGGAGGACGTACATAAGTAACAGACCACTCAGGGCTTACTCCAGACTGGTGTGTTGAGACCTGCTGACCGCCCCTATAACATCCCAGTCTGGCATGTGAAGAAGCTGGACGGCAGCTGGGGTATGACCGTGGATTACAGAGGACTCAAAGCGGCACCTCCACTATTCTGGACATGATAACATTGTTGGAGCAGATTGCACAGACTGTGGGGCAATGGCATGCTGTCAAAGACTTAGCTAGTGCTTTCTTTTCCATACCCATTGCCCCTAAGTCCCAGGATCAATTTCCTTTTACCTGGGATGGACAACAATATCCACTGTTAATTCTGCCACAAGGAAATTTACATTCACCAACTATATGTGACTGATAGCAAGGGATTTACATCCATGGGACCACTCAAATGCAAGATATATCACTATATTGGTATAATGTTGTCCGGTGACACAGTGGAGCTCTTGGACATATTGTTGATCTGGATGAAACAGAGAAGGTGGTCCACCAATGAAATTATGATACAAGGCCCTGCCCCACGAGTTATGTTTTTGGGGATTATGTGATATGGAGCACAAAAACCCATCCCCCAACCAGTGCTGGATACTACTGACAATCTAAAGCAGCACACAAATATCAAGGAAGCACAAGCAGTGCTGGGCATTTTTGGTTTCTGGAGGTCTGTTGTGCCCCATTTGGGATCGTTACCATAACCCATTTGTGATGTACCCTGGAAAAAGGAGGTTTCATTGGGATAATGTAACGGTTTTTCAAAACACTCAGACCAGAAGGTTAGAATAAAACAGTTTTATTAAAATAAAACAAGATAGCCCTCTATAGGCAACACAGAATAATAGCGAGATATTGGCTTACAGATGCCTTCTCAGGCTCAGTATACAGATGCAAGAACTATACATATACTGTCACAGGACAGGCACAGAATAGTAAGGGTACGGTTAAGTACAAGTAAATCAATTAGTCTCTGTTGTGGTGTTTGGCACGCCCAAGGTGGTAATGAGGCAGCAAGTGGTGCTACATGATTCAACACCTTAAGTCCATAAAGCATAGATAGATGCTTAGGCTGAACAGGAACTGAGGCCAAAATACTGCAGAGTAGTTTGAGCCAATAGCCCCCTTGGGAGTAATAACAGAGAGATTACACTGCAAGAGCTTGAGCCAATAGCCCCCACGGGCGTAGCAACGGAGACAAACAGTACTGGAATAGCTTGAGCCAATAAGCCCCCATGGGCATAGTAATGGAGAGAAAATGCACTGCAAGAGCTTGAGCCAATAGCCCCCATGGGCGTAGTAACGGAGACAAACTGCACTACAAGAGCTTGAGCCAATAGCCCCACCGGGCGTGTAATGGATAGTAACACTGAACGAGCTAGAGCCAATAGCGCCTCCCGCGGGCGCGGTAATGGAAACAGACTACACTGCAAGATGACAAGATGAGCCGCCACCTAAACAAGGCTCTAAACGTAACCGGCTCAGCAGATGTAGCAGATGATCAGCAACGGCTCTGCAAGTGTTAAAGGAGGCTCAGAGAATGGAGACAGCAGCTCTGCAAATGTTAATGGAAGCTCAGGAAACAGACACACAGCTCTGCAAGTACAACTGGAGGCTCAACAAACGTAGGCACCACTCTGCAAGTGTTAAGGGAGACTCAGCCAACAGAAGCACAGCTCTGCAAGTGTTAATGGAGACTCAGCAAATTGAAACACGGCTCTGAAAGTGTTAATGGAGGCAATCCACGATCAGCCCTGCCACAAGCACAGCGGAAGTCAGAATGTCGCCTCGGCAACACCAAGCAGCAGGAAGCAAGAACGATGGCAGGGTCAGTAGCAAGCCGGTACAGGTCACAGAGCAGGAAGTCAGCCAGGCCGGGTAAGATCACGGAGCAGGGTTCTCAGACAAGCCGGATCAAGTCACAAGCAGTAACGTCAGCCAGGCCGGGGCAGATCATGGAGCAGGATTCTCAGACAAGCTAGATCAAGTCACAAGCAGCAACGTTAGCCAGGCCGGGTCAGGTCACAGAGCAGGAAACTCAGGAGCGTCGTCAAAACAGGCCAAATCGGTACACAGGAATCAGGAACACAGCAACACTGGCTCAGGAACACCAGGAAAGGGCACCTGACAGGTGCCAAAGGCCAGGCATAAAAAGGCCACAATGGGCGGGCCAAACAGAGCACAAGCGAGAGTGACAGAAAAACATCATGGGCACCGTGATAGATAAGGAGCAGGAAGCAGAGCTGGCATTTGCCAAAGAGGCTGTACATGTCAACGACAAATTAGGCCCCATCTTAACTGATCAACCATTCATCCTGGATGTATCTATGACTGAGCATAGCATTCATGAGGTCTATGGCAAAAGGTTGTGGCTGCAGGAGTGTGAAAAATCCCTACTGAGTTCTGGTTTAAGCAATTCATGGCAGCCCAAAGAAAGTACAGTTCCTTGGAAAGACAACTGTTAGCAGCCTACACAGCCTTACACCACATGGAAGGTACCACAGAATTACAACCTGTTACTGTGAGGATGGATCTGCCTATAACTAACTGGGTACATCAAGATGGCCTTGTGGGTCGCACAGCAGTTGCTTTGAAGCAGACCCTACAAAAATGTAGAAAGTACCTAGCTAGAAAGAGGTAATATGAATGGACAAAACACAGCTGACATTAAGAAACACTTGGCCGGAGCTGTGAATTTCGAATCAGTGGGAACAGAGTTACCACCTATACAAGTGTGTGGCAGGCCCTACAAAGAGGCAGAGGTATGGGGAAAACTGAATGATGAACAAAGACACTAGGCCTGGTTTACTGATGGCTCTGCAACTATCACAACTTAAGGCCGAGCTGCTGCATACCAGCCCTCCACTGACACTGTCCTTCATGAGACTGGAGAAGGAGGATCCAGCCAACTGGCAGGATTGAAGGCTGTGGCTATGGTCATAGAAGAGACTATTGGACCATTGATTCTGTACATAGACAGTTGAGTTGTATATAAGGGATTAACTACCTGAATGGCCACCTGGCAGCAAGTCCAATGGACAATTGAAGGAAAACTGTTATGGGGCAGTGCCATGTTGTGGCAGACCTTGTGGGAACAAGGCAATAAGCAGGCAATTGCCGTGGGATAGGTTGTTGAACATACTGACCTGACTTACTGGTCATAGAGGTGCACTGGCTACTTATCAGTGTGCCAGCCGGAAGGGGATCCCTCTAACCATGGATCAAGTGAAGGATACTGTGGCGAAGTGTCCTGTGTGCCAAGCTGTCCAGAACAGGCAGCTAAAGACCACCCCATGGCAAATATATCAGGGGACCAAGGGTGGTGAAGTATGGCAGCTGGATTTCATTGGCCCCCTGCCTCAGGAAGCACGCCAAGTGTGCCACTGTGCTATATAAGTGGTTATGTACTCAGGGGTTATGGCTGTCTGCCCCTCTAAGCATGCAGATCAGAAGACAACACTGAAATTGTTACATCTGATCATAAAGTTTTATAGGACACCTCTAGAAATACAAACCGGCAACTGGACTCATTTCACTGGTAAATTGGTCAAGGACTGGGCTCAGGCACAGGATGTGCACTGGGTGTACTATGTCCCTTATCACCCCCAGGTGGCGGGTCTGATTGAGAGAATGAAGGAACAAATATGCCAGAAGACTCCCACAAATCTCTAAGGGGGAGGGATAAGTTACTGGATGATGCGGTCAGCATGTTGAATGGCTGCCTTATTCAGGATGTCACCCCCTTGGAAAGAATAAACAGGTGCAAATGTTAGAAGTGGGTGCAAGGGTTAAAGTCCTACCAAGAGGAATAAACAAATGGACAATGACAGGAGAAACTCTAGCTAGAGGACAGAGTGCAAACATTTTGATCTTACTGGAAGGAGAAACTAATCCTGTTTTATCTTCCTACCCACAGACTGTTGCTCCCGTGAAGAGATGCTGGATGCAGTTGTCTGTAGTGAGTCTTCAACCTTAGTTCACACCCACTATCCAATTCAGAAATGAGTGTCCTATCAAAAGATCTTTCATTTATTCCATTAACTAAACAAAATTATTTTGATTTAGCAATAGATTTATTCAAATTTCAAAAGAAATTAAAAAAAATCTTTTAATTTTAAGAGTTCAACTGAAAAAAATGACTCAGGGATTTTGTCCCAAAAGTACATTCGAACCTCCAAATACCAACCCTTCAATTAGAACGTGGAATGTGAAGCTAAACACAAACCAACTAAAGTCCCACACAATAACCTCACCAAATCTGAACAATCTGCTCTTAAAACTCTAGCTCAAAATCCAACTATTATAATACGCCCAGCAGACAAGGGGGAGCTGTGGTGGTGATGGATTAATGTGACTATCAAAAGGAGATTCTCAATCAACTGAATGATACCACGGTATATTCTAAACTAACCACAAACCCCATTGCCAAGCACAAAAAGATTCTGGACATTTCACTAAGCAGTGCACTGCAACATGGATGGCTAGATGAGGATACAATCAGGTTTCTCACAGTGGAACATCCAGTGTGCCCAATCCTGTATACACTACCCAAAAGCCACAAACCACCAGGACGTCCGATCGTGTCAGAAAGGGGATCTCTATTGCAACCAGTTGCCCAATACTTGGACTTCTGGTTGGAACCGCTGGTACAACAGCTGCCGTTACATATACAGGATACCGGTGATTTCACTAAGGATGTCTCGCTGGTGGGGAATCTGGAAGGGGAAATCCTCCTAGCCACCATGGATGTCAAATCATTATACACTAATCTCTATCACAGAGGGTATAAGAGCAGTGGCCACGGCACTCATTAAAGCACCTAAATTGCCCAAAAGACCTCCCATCAGCTTCCTCTTAGAACTTCTTGAATATTGTCTGACATTAAACTATTTCAGATCTCGGGGATGTTGATGGGGTCTAAGGTAACACCCACTTTCGCCAATTTATATTTGGCTCTATATGAGACCACACATATCTTACCTCTTTTGCCCTCCCTTATCTTGTTTTTTCGTTGTTTTATCAATTATTTGCTCTTGATATGGAAAGGGAATTTGGATTCATTCACTTGTTTCGTCACATCACTGAATGAACTGGAATCACCAAATTCATATCCTATGCAGATGACAAACAAGTCAATTTTCTAGATCTGACCGTAAACTGAAGGACATCAGTTAGGCACCACAAACTTCAGAAAAGAAACAGATCGCAACACACTATTGCATTTTACAAGCTTTCATACAACACATTCGAAACAAGGGGTGCCTTGTGCACAGTTCTTGAGAATTATACAAAATAATTCTGATCCGGAGAAGGCATTAACACAACTCAATGAACTGTTCTATAGATTTCTGCAGAGGGGTTATACGACGGACATATTTGAAAGGACACTCATGAGAGCTTTGGAACACTCCTGCATAAGACTGACAACAAAGCTAGTAAGGATAAATTAACATTTATCTCAACCTACACAACCTCCAGTCCTCACATCAAAGGCCATTTTGAAATATGGGGACATTTTAGCCACGGACAAAACACTCCGTAAGATATTTACCAACCCACCGAGGATGAGCTATAAGAGGGGTCGCAATCTAGACTTATTTGTATTTACCGATTATGTGCCAATTAGGTTACCATGGATATTTAGGTGAGAGTGCCTGTTAGTAGTCTTGTTCTTTCTGCTTTTTTTCTTTGTAAGTATTTTTCACTACTGGGCACCACCCTTTCATTAGATATTATATATGATTAAGGGTATTTAACCTTGAATATAAATAGGTGGTGCTGGTTTATTCCTAATATTTTTCCTTTTTTTGTTCGTATCTTTTCCTGGGTGTTCCTAGGTTCTTATTAGGATTAGCACATCTCTACACATAATAAACTATTCAAAGACCTTCAAAAATTGTCCGACAATCTAAAATCTGGTGGAATCTGAACTCGTTTGACAGCTATATAAAGAAATGATACCACGTGGCTTACGAGTTCAGATTTTTCTGGCTTTCCCCATTGAAGACCCTGAATTTTAAAGACCTGTTCGAAAGAGTTAAAGTTGCTCCTAGTAGAACGTTATAAATTACAACTTGATAACTTGCAAAAAGAAATAGAAGTGACTGAAAACAAATCAAAGAAGTTCCAAGATACTAATACAATTGAGGAAGCCTATAAACAAATGATGAATGAAGTTGATAAACTTGAACTCTCTATCATTGCGAAGAAACAAATTTCAGAGAGATTTAAATGATTATTCAACTAGAAGGGTTTATAGGTGGGGATATACTAGACAGGTTGGTGCTGAAGAATCTGATAATGGTACATCGGAAGTAGAGTCCTCGGACCAGGAATCAGATAGTAGTCATACTAGTTATTTTTTAGGGTTCAAAAGAATAAACAGAGGAAAAGTAAAAAATCTAAAACAGAGGGGGGGGGCTCAAACACAGACAAAAATGTTCATTACAAGCTCAGAAAGAGAAAACACTGAGCAATATAGCACTGGAACAGACTCCAACAAAGAGTTATAAATATTTCAGATAGAATAGAGTTTTGGAAAGAGGGTTATCATTTTCCCCCCACTCCTCAGTAAATAAATTTACTCTAGTTAAGGATTTGCATTTAAATGCTAGAGAATTATTATTAAAAAAAATTTTTCCAGAATAAAAATACAGATGAACAGAGACTTTAAGGATGTGGAAACTTGCAATCCTAGAGGATCTGATGGAAGAAAATAACACAGATCCACAGGAATGGAAACAACAAATTAAGAATAAATCATCCTTCACACCTCCTATTCATATCTCTCCAGAAAAAAAGGTTTTTGTAGAGTTAGAAAAAAATGAGTTTGTGTCAGATGATTTCTTATATGTATAAAAATATGACTAAACAAGAGACATTGGCCATCAAAGAACTACGGGGATGGAAGGATGTATTGTTTAAAGAATCGGATAAAGGAGGAAATGTGGTGATATGGCCAAAATACATGTATATGGATGAGGCTAATAGACAATTAATGGACAAAGTTTGTTATAAAAAGTTCTTAGGCAATCCTACAAATTTGTTTCTGGCTCAGTACCAACAGTTAAGAGATCTAGCCAAGTCAATGGACTTATTTGTCCTAAAGAGCATACATTTCTAACTGTATCCGATCCAAAGATAGCAACGTTTTATATGTTGCCCAAGGTCCATAAAAATTCTAGTAAACCCAGTGGGAGGCCAATAATATCTGGAATAGGATGTCTTACAGAGAGAGCTAGCAAATACCTAGATTTATGCTTAAGAGATTTTGTCATTTCACTTCCATCGTATACATGGGATACGATGGATGTCTTATCCAAATTACAAGACCTACAAATTACAGACTCCACACTACTGGTAACAGCAGATGTGGAGTCGTTATATACGAGCATTAAACACGATGTGGGATGTGAGTCTGTGAAATTTTTAAGTATGCAAGCTTCCACACTACAGGCTCAGAATAGGTTCTATATTGACTTATTGAGATTCATATTTCCTCATAACTTTTTCACATTCAATGATAGATTCTTTTTGCAATTACGTGAGACCGCAATGGGTAGTGCCTGTGCTCCCACCTATGCCAATTTGCATCTTGGCACAGGCATGTTTTCGCGGACCATAACGATCAATATACTAAATGTATTGTACTGTATTTACGGTACATCGATGATTTCTCCATACTCTGGGATGGTAGCCCACATTTACGTGAAGAATTTATTTGTAAATTGAGTAATAATGACTTTAATTTGCAATTGACATTCCTTGTGGATGCTAACCAAGTTGATTTTTTGAACTTAACCATATCTAGAGGTGAGGATAACATGATTGTGACTAAGCTATTTAGATTTCCATACTACATCATGAGAGCTTTCATCCCACTTGTGTTAAGGAAAATATACCCGCAGGAGAGTTTTTACATCTACGCAGGAACTGAATCGTTTAAAGATCTAAGTAAAGATATGCATATCATAGGGCAGTTACAACTGATAGAAGTAGCCTATTAATTCCTAAAATTTGACAGAAACCATCTGAAACTGTGAGATTCATCACAGATTATAAAGGTAAATAAGAGGAAAATCAGAAATATTTTGAATAAATATTCCTATATTCTTCACAATGACATTCAATTATATCCATACGTAGGGAAATCAATACCTACCACCTTTAGAAGATGTCCCAATTTAAGAGATAAATTGGTTCAAAGTCATTTGACCAAGGGTAAAAGAAATCCACCCATTAAAGGATTCTTTCCATGTCACACATGCAGTACGTGTCAGTATGCGATACGTAAAAACCAAGTGGTTTGTAGATTTGGTAACATTCATGTTATCAATGATTATATCAACTGTAAAACACAGGCTGTAATTTACTGCATTTCTTGTCAATGTCCTAAAATGTATGTGGGCATGACTAAAAGAACTATGCGGATCAGAGAACACATTAGGGACATCAAACATTCAGAGAAAGACCTATTGGCTAAAAAACAAATATCTCCTGTGGTTAAGCATTTTCATTCTTGTAAGGAATGGTTTTTTGGGTGCTCTCCTCACGGTCAGTTGGGGGTTAATGCTCTGCATTAGGTTTCGCAATAGCAGAGGGGCAGGCACTGTAAGACGTAGTGTTTATGAGTATCAGGTAGGGACATCACTATATTCAGTGTTATATAATCAAGCACATACGCATGCGCAGTATTGAATATCACAGGGCGTAGCCTGTATGTTAACCTGTAATCCACACACTAATTTTTAGAGTCGTCCTTGGGCAGAATGAGCGTGTACCTGATTTGCACCTCTGGCCGTATACTTGTCTCTTGTGATGGGGTTTCTACGAGGAACCACAGGCTCTCCCGTTGTTGGCTGATGAGTATAATTGTCTAATCTTTATTGTCATATGTATTACAGAGCAGAGTCTGTTTATTTAGACCTAGCAATACTGTATGTTTGTCTAATCTGTACTGTCAGGTGTATTGCAAAGCAAAGTTTGTTTACTAAGACATAGCAATACTGTATGTTTTTCCCTGTATTCCACCACAGTTTATGTAATCATTGCATGTTTAAATAAACTACATTTCACTTCAGTGTTCTTTAGTCTGACATTCCAAACTTCTGCCATAAATCACTTGGCGCAGCCGGCAGGATTGTTTGGAATTTCACTAGAGATAGAGAAGTGTGGGTAGTTATGTTGAAAAAATTGAAGAAATTAACCCGTAAAGGGAGTAGATGCGAGAGGGCACCGGTATCAACATGGGCAGAGACGGGACCATGGTTCCCAATTGCCCAAGAATTGTATAAATATGTTGATGGACACCAGCTGGCGGAGCCGCAGAAAGCTGCTCTTAGGTTAGATTTATCCCGGTATTCTGCGGCAGAACAAAAGGCAGCCGCACATACAGGGTGGCTATTGTTTCAGGCGTTACAGGATTTACAGAAGGAGTATGATGTGCTGAAATCAGGATTTAGAAGATAAATGTATCATGATGCAAAGTACAGTGCGGGAACAACAAAAGAGATTGGAACAGATGGGGGATAGTTTTGCTTCGTATGTAGTCAGTGCTGTGTCCAAGACAAGAAGGAGAAGGAGGGGGAATAGGAGGGTGATTAGGAAAGACATACAGACAAAATATGCATGAAAATTTGTTGGCATGGCTTCTGCGAGCTTGGGATGCTGGTGGTGAATGTGTGACATTGACCAAGGAGGAAGCAGTTGGGTTGGGTAACATTTGTGTGGATCCTTTGGTCAGATTACAAATGCGAAGAGCTAGGGATACCAATGAGCCCTTCACATTGTTGCATTTGATGTGTGATTCCATAGCACAGGTGCATGAACATCCAATTGAGTTAATACATCTCACGCCCTGGACTACTTTGGGGGATGGAATTCAGAGATTACGAGAGATGGCATGTGTGGCTGGGTGTCAGCGGATACTAGGTGAGCAAGGAAGCATTGGAGTGAAGAAAGATTGGCAAGGTCCGGATGCAGAGCAGTTTGTACCTTTGATGTGTAATGAATTATTGCAGTGTGCTCCTCCCCGGTATAGGGCTTCATTGTTCGCTTTACTGGGTGCTCATACCTATGATGCTACAGTGTACTCGGCTAGTGGGCTTATGGGACGTTTGAGTGCACTGGACCAGGGTCAGACACAGCCAGTAGCGAAGAATCGAACCGTTGATAATAAGGCAGGTGGAGGGGGGACCAGGGTGAATATTCCCCGTAGACAAATGTTTGCAGACTTGTTGGCTAGTGGGGTCCCTAAGGAGGAGATTGATGGGAAACCTACATATGCTTTGTTGAAACGCTGGCAAGAATTACAGCAAACAGGGAAGTTACAAACAGCCCAACCAAAATGGGTGGCAATGAGTGATGTAGAAGTAGGAGGGGAGGGTGACGTAGTCCCAACTGACGCACTGCCTGTGACGCCTACAGCACCACCTCCTCCAAAGACTACCCCATACACGGAAGCATTTGAGATATTGCATGAACACCAACGGACATGGACGGTCCCTAAACCATTATGAAGTGTTGGCCGGTCCCCGTCCCCAAACCCTACTGTTTTCCAAATAGCAGCATTGAAAGCAGGGGACCGCCGCCCATATGTACATGTGACTTTATATTGGGGACAACAGAAGAAACCACAGTATGTACTGGCGTTGCTGGATACTGGGGCAGAAGTGTCCTTGTTTCACAGCAACACCAGGTATTCAAGATACACTACAGGTAGTGTGACAGTTGAGGGGTTGGGAGGACGGAAAACACCTGCGTATCGAGTACAGTGTCGAATGCAGATAGGAGAGGGGCCTATTTTTCCAGCGGAGATACTAGTCTCCGAGTTACCGGATAACATTCTGGGTATGGACCTCTTAAAGGGTCAGACAGTATACACAGAGACAGGTTGTTACACATTCGGCACTGCTATTCGAACTTTGTGTCTTTCAGCCTGTAAGCCAATAGTCAGAGGACATGCAAATTGGACCCCAGTGTACATTCCCCCACCTTCACAGCCAGTGAAGCTGAAGCAGTATCGAATACCAGGAGGTCATACAGAAGTAACAGACTATACAAGGATTGTTGCAAGCAGGTGTGCTGAGGCCTGCAATCAGTCCATACAACAGTCCAATATGGCCTGTGAAGAAACCAGACGGCAGTTGGCGCATGACTGTGGATTACAGAGGGCTTAATAAAGTAGCCCCCCCGCTATCCGCTGCAGTACCAGATATGATTACCTTGGTGGAAAAGATTGCACAGACTGCAGGGCAATGGCATGCTGTTATCGATTTAGCCAATGCTTTCTTTTCCATACCAATTGCTCAAGAATCACAGGATCAGTTTGCTTTTACCTGGAATGGACAACAATACACTTTACTGGTTTTACCACAGGGGTATGTCCATTCACCTACTATTTGTCATGGACTAATAGCCAGAGACTTGCAAGCCATGAAGCCCCTACAGTGTACGCTGTATCACTACATTGATATTATGCTGTCCGGTGCAACCGAAGAACAAGTGGCCCAGGATTTGGACACTCTGTTACTATGGATGAAACACCGAGGATGGGCTGTTAATGAGAAGATCCAGGGCCCTGCTCAGCAAGTGAGGTTTTTGGGGATGGTGTGGTATGGAGCCCAGAAAAGTATTCCTCAGCCTGTGTTGGATACTATTGCTAATCTAAAAGCGCCCACGAATGTTAAGGAAGCGCAAACTTTGCTGGGCATTTTTGGCTTCTGGAGATCGTTTGTCCCTCATCTGGGTCTGTTATTACGCCCTATATATAACGTGACACGGAAAAGAGCAGCATTCACTTGGGGTGCAGAACAAGAGGAAGCATTACTCCTAGCGAAAGAAGCTGTGCGAGTCAATAACAAATTGGGACCTATACTACCTGATCAACCTTTTATCTTGGATGTATCTATGACAGATCATGGCATGTCCTGGGGACTGTGGCAAAAGTCTGCCACTACTGGAGTGCGAAAGACTCCCATTGGATTTTGGTCAAAGCAGTTTACTACGGCACAAAGGAAGTATAGCCCTTTGGAGAGACAATTGTTAGCAGCATATACGGCTTTGCAACATACCGAAGGTACCACAGGTTTACAGCCAGTGACTGTGAGAACTGATTTGCCTATTAGCGGCTGGGTGAGGCAAGAGGGCCTTGCGGCCCGCACTGCAGTGGCTCAGAAGCAGACGTTACAGAAATGGAAATGGTACTTGAGTGAAAGAGGAAATATGACTGGACAAGAAACCTCCGACATCAATCAACGCCTAGCGGGAGCTGTTGACTTTGAGGCCGTTGAACAAGAGCCACCATCAATCCAAGTGTGTGGTGGGCCATATAAAGAAGCAGCAGCATGGGATACGCTAACAGCAGAACAAAGAGAACAGGCCTGGTTCACGGATGGGTCTGCTACTATAACTACAAAGGGGCGAGTTTGGGTGGCAGCCGCATACCAACCCACAACTGAGTAGGTCTTGCATGAAACTGGTGAAGGAGGGTCTAGTCAATTGGCTGAATTAAAAGCAGTAGCAATGGTCATTGAAGAAACAACAGGACCATTATACATTTATACGGATAGTTGGGCTGTCTATAAAGGTTTGACAACGTGGATGGCCAATTGGAAACAAGACAACTGGACTATCAAGGGCAGACCATTGTGGGGCGGTGTTGAGCTCTGGCAGAGATTATGGGAATATGGCCATACCCGACCTATTGCTGTGGGTCATGTGAATGGACATGCTGGACTGACAGAAAATGAAATTGCAGATAATTTGGCTCAAATAGCGACGCAAGATGTGGAAGAGGTGATGCACTTAGGAGAATGGGCGCATCATCAAGGAGGACATAGAGGAGCTTTAGCTACATACCAGTGGGCTACTCACAAAGGTATTCCATTGACTATTGACCAAGCGAAAGACATTGTAGAGAAGTGTCCTGTGTGTCAAGCAGTACAAAAAAGAAAATTGAAGGCTATTCCTGGACAAATATATCGTGGAACACAAAGTGGAGAAGTCTGGCAGTTGGATTTCATCGGCCCCTTGCCACCTGGGGCAGGACAAGTGCGGTATTGTGCAACTGCAGTAGATACCTATTCAGGGATGATGGTGGTATGTTCATCCAAACATGCAGATCAGAAGACCACATTGAGATTGTTACACTTATTGACAAAGTACTACGGATTACCAAGGGAGACCCAAACAGACAATGGAACTCATTTTACTGGAAAAATGATTAAAGACTGGACTGAAACTCAGGATGTACACTGGGTGTACCATATTCCCTATCACCCGCAAGCTGCGGGTCTCATTGAAAGAATGAATGGTTTGCTGAAGGAACAAATGCGCAAGATGACTCCAACACACACTCTACGGGGGTGGGACAAAGTATTGGATGAGGCTGTCAGCATTTTGAATGGCCGCTTCGTCCGAGATGTAACCCCTTTGGAGCGAATGTTGGGGCATGGGCATAATGCCCAGGAGTGTTTACCCAGGGTGGTTATTCGAACTCAGAAAAAGTTGCTTAGAGACCAAAGCAATTTAATAGTACTGACGGCACCCAGACAGATTACACAGGAAGACACAGAGAAAGGAGGTGTAGTATGTAATACTGGCATTGTAGATGTCACCCCTATGTCTCGCTTGTGTTTTATACCCCACCCCATACTTTATGAGTGGTGTACATGGAGTGAGGTCATGCAAGTGAAAGATGGTGAAGAATATGTTGTGATCATTACTCCTGTGGCTACTGGGAAAGTGCCTGCAGGAGCAGTGGTAGGTTGGGTGGGCATTGTGGCTGATGCACAGCAGATTACTGAGCAAGTTCAGGTGTTGAATGAGGGTGCCAAAGTGAAAGTGTTGCCCACAGGAATCCATAAACAGACAGTGACAGGAGAAATACTGGCTCAGGGACAAGGGGCTATGTTTCTGGTATTGTGTGATGGAGAAACTAACCCAATTTATGTCCCCTCTTACAGGTTATTGCTTCTACCGTGATGCAGATCTTTCTGTTTGGGAGACCAATAGTACCAGAAGACATGGAGCAGAAAACATCTAACACAGCCTGGTTTTGGAGAAAAGACGTCCTTCCATGGTTCTTCTTTCTCATTGCAATGATTATTCTGGTCCTCTGGAGTCTTCATGGACCAATTACCCGAATCCCTACAGCTGCCAACACATCTGAGACATCTCGTACCAAGCGACACGTGACGGAGCATGCGTTATTCCAAGCCCATTGGAGCATGGCAAAAGTTGCCAATGCATCAGACTGTTGGGTATGCTCACATGTTCCGGGACCATAAAGCCAACGGAGGTACCGCTGCCTGCTGGGGAAACTGCCATAGCTAAGATATATAGTGACGTAACATATAATTCTACCACAGTGTTTATTCCCATATGGGAACATGTTCAGGTTCCTATGTGGTGTTATTGGCCTAATATCACTGTCCCACAACACTGGCCTAACACCACCCCTGCACCGCCAATTGATGTGGGAATTGCTAAGCCATGTAGAAACGCTCACTTTAAAATATATGTAAACAAAACAGGACTGCACACCGGAAAGAGATCACGTTTATTATGGATTGCCAATGCAACACATCATGTTACATATGTTGGACAAACTGTTCTTCGAATGCCTTCTCAAGTTGTGGAGCAAAGACAGGGTCGTGACCTTTGGGCTAACCAACAAACATTGATGTTCCCGGTTTTGAACCAGATAATTAATGGTTTAGGGTTTATTTGGCCTGGAACAGTGTATTGGATTTGTGGTCATCGAGCATACAAATGGTTGCCTGAAGGAGCTGTGGGAGCGTGTTATGCAGGCCAAATGCTCCATGGTATGTTTTTCATGAACACAGAAGACTTGTCTATGGCCCGTATTCCATCTCACAGTTTGGCAAGGAACCGGCGGCAACAGGGTCAGAAAGCCTCTGAGTTGATATATGAATCAACTGGTTTCCAGGTTTTGGTGGGCTTAGAGTTCACGGGCTTCATCCGTAGAAATTTGAACTTTGATTACATACAGGACCTGGCCCAGTTGATTGATAATATTACTGAACTATATGATGATGCTTTTCGCTTGATCACAGAAGATTTGAGAATGATTCATAGACAATTAGCACAAATGACTTTCGTTTTAGATTATCTTACTGCTAGCCAAGGGGGTATGTGTACTATTTGTAGGCCCATCCTGTTGTCATTATGTTAATCAAACTGATGATGTGGCTAATGCCATTGAAGCTCATATCCAACAGGTGGAACGGTTGAAGGACCGCTTTGCAGCAGACCACCACACTGAAGTGCCAGGTTGGCTGGATTGGTTGAGTAACCTTAATCCTGCTAACTGGTTCAAGGGTGTGGGGGGTTGGTTTGCAGGCATCCTTCAGACCCTGTTGCATATTTTTCTTATAGTTCTTATTGTGTATATCATATGGAAATGTATATGGTGTCTGTTTTCTCGTTGTTGTACCACTTCTGAAGAGGGGAATACCTTACCTATCCGACGTGAGGAGATCAAGGGTGGAGTGTAAGGAATGGTTTTTTGGGTGCTCTCCTCACGGTCAGTTGGGGGTTAATGCTCTGCATTAGGTTTCGCAATAGCAGAGGGGAAGGCACTGTAAGACGTAGTGTTTATGAGTATCAGGTAGGGACATCACTATATTCAGTTATATAATCAAGCACATACGCATGCGCAGTATTGAATATCACAGGGCGTAGCCTGTATGTTAACCTGTAATCCACACACTAATTTTTAGAGTCGTCCTTGGGCTGAATGAGCGTGTACCTGATTTGCACCTCTGGCCGTATACTTGTCTCTTGTGACGGGGTTTCTACGAGGAACCACAGGCTCTCCCGTTGGCTGATGAGTATAATTGTCTAATCTTTATTGTCATATGTATTACAGAGCAGAGTCTGTTTATTTAGACCTAGCAATACTGTATGTTTGTCTAATCTGTACTGTCAGGTGTATTGCAAAGCAAAGTTTGTTTACTAAGACATAGCAATACTGTATGTTTTTCCCTGTATTCCACCACAGTTTATGTAATCATTGCATGTTTAAATAAACTACATTTCACTTCAGTGTTCTTTAGTCTGACATTCCAAACTTCTGCCATAAATCAATTCTGTACATAATGTACAAATAATTTTTCCTGTTGGGGATTGGATAAGATCTCCCTTGGAATCAGAGGTGATGATATAGTTAAATCCCTACAACAGAAAGAATGTCAATGGATATTCAATCTTAATTCATTACATCCGAATGGCATGAATGAGACGTTGAATTATGGAGTGTTCTTGTGAGGAAGTGATTTTTTTATCTAACCTTTATTTGGATATATTTTTTTCTAACCGTCTATAAATATGCTACTTTATACAGATTTAATCTTTGTACTTTTTCTAGGGACAAGTTTTGACTTAGTCCTTTGTATACTATGGGGATTATTTCCAGGGTTTCTTTCGGTTTTTGATATTATTCTTCAATGTCTTTATTGTGACCATCAATAAAGAGTTTTAATTCAAAGTTTTTACGTCATGCTGAGATGGATAATCAATGTTGATTGGATATTGCTGCTATTGTCAGGTATTTAAACTTTACACCAAACAGCATTTAACGCTGAAGAAGTCCAGTTACTGGAAGAAACGCGTTAGGGTATTTAACGCAGCAGTCCAACTCAGATTGGGGGGAATTTTATTTTACATCTGTAGCATTAGCTGTTTGTATTCACTTCAGATTTAGACATACGCTTCACTATATAGATAAATTAACAGCCGGTGGAGTCCATTAGTGGCATTGCTGAGGGGATACACAACGGACGGCTATACTTCACCGACAAGTTGGGTCCCTGCAAACAGCAACCATCATGTACTGCGTCGGTCTAGAGAGTTTGGACTGGTTTGCAGTAAAGGTTACTATTAAATTATCAGATCATTAGAGGTAGCCATCTTCTTTAGTAATATCAGTCTTCTCAATCTGTAAGACATAGCTGTTTAGCTTACAGGTTTTTTCCTTATACTAGGCAGTGTAAGACATATAATAGCACTCTAGTATATGGTGCATGGAGGGTGCATCTTCTGCTTGGAAGGGGTTTGTATTTGTGTATTAATTGATCTATTCTTATCATGCTGATGGCAATGTGTACAATTTAATATTATGATTCATTCGGAATTTTTTACTGAAGGGTTAAAGTGTCAGCTGACTATGTATCCTTGTTAACTGTACACGCTCCCGTTAAAACAGTGAATACGGCTTATGGCACTTGTCTTGGTACCACAGATAGTGCATAGCCGTAATAATGACCAAATGGAATCAATTTATGATGGTTTAATTATGCTCTTTAGTACAGAGAACACTATAATGTCCATGGCAGATGGTATAGAAATGTATTTTTTGTTATGCACATCACGCTCCTCTAATTCAGGAGTGCACCCATGAAAGCAGTCAGAGTGCTGGTCTGTATACTGATTTTTCCCCTTATTGTCAGTCGGACTGCTGCCTTGTTATACGCTTAGTTTTTCTCTTTTTTTTTTTTTTTAATAGTTTTAATAAAAGCTAATTTTTACATGTAGAGTTAATAATTTGTGGCACATCTTGTTTATTTCCATTAGATTATGTGCCAATTAGGTTACCATGAATATTTAGGTGAGAGTGTCTGTTAGTAGTATTTTGTTATTTCCTCCTTTTCCGAGGGGACAGTTTATTCGCCTAAAACGTACTTGTACAACGGAAGTTGACTATTTAAATCAGACAGAAATGTTATCTAATAGATTGTGAGAGCTAGGCTTTTCTGATTTTTTATTAGTCAAGCTAGAAAATCCATGAATACTTTAGATAGATTGGACCTTATTAGGAAGTCTTGATGTAAACCAAAAAGAAGAAAGAAGGGGGATAACTGTATTCCCATTATATTTGTAACGGATTATAGTTGTGACTACAACAAAGTGTGTGGAATTATAAAAGGACTTCTTCCCATTCTGTATGATGACCCCGTTTTAAAAACAATTTTACAGAATGGGTGTAGGTTCACTAGTCGGAAGGCACCCACACTTGGGAAACAATTGTTCTCAAGGTTTTTTTTGCCTGGTAGAGGAATGATGTTCATGACCATAATTGGTTGAGAGTCAGTGGGTTCTATAAATGTGGAGGCAGATGTCTCAGGTGCCATTTTTGCAACTGTTTAAAAATATTTTCCAAGTAATACTACATCTAAGTCCTATCCCATTAGGACCTCCATGAATTGCTCAACCACTTACATTATCTTATAACCTGCCAGGCATGCAAATTACAATATGCAGGCAGAACAACACGACTCTTTAAAGAGAGACTAAGGAAGCATCTTAATGCTATTGAGAAGAGGGATAACAAATGACACACTTCAATGACACACAATTCGGAATTGGGCCATTTTAGGTTTCAAGCTATTGAAAAGGTGACCAAGCCAATTAGGGGAGGGGATGTTTTCCCAACCCTAGCATGGAGGGAATTGTATTGGATTCACTAATTAAAAACCAGAATACCGGAGGGCCTTAATTCAGAATGGGAACTTAGTTTTTACTATTAGGCCCAATTTGTGTAGGGAGATTTGTGATTTTAGCTTTGGGATGATTTGATTTATTTGTCCTCTTCATGTCAATATCCTTTTTTGATGATATCACTTTAATCCATATGGGAACATCTTCAATTTTGCGACTGCTGACATAATTGTAATTGCATTTGTGTATTTTACCTTTAATGAATACTGATGGTCCAATACTGAAATACATTAATCTTTGTCCAGGTAGCGATTGAAATATAACAGACATGAACGTAGGTTATGATATTTACAATTGATACATGATGGTGCATATAGCTTACTTTTTTGTATTTGTTTTATTTTATATTTTTATATGTTTACAGTATAATTTAGTACAGGATGTGTGGTGGGAGAAGTCTTGAGTATACAGACTACCACAATACAGCGCTGACTTTACCTGTGACTAAGTACCTTCAAAACAAGTTAGGTGTTTTGTAAATGTGCTTATTGTGATTTATGTGCTCCTTCAAACAAGTTTTTATACAATGTGTCAATAAACAAAGATTGTATCCAATTCCACATCTGACCAGCAGAGTTGCTGTTTTTCCTTTGTTTATAAGTGATCACTTACCCAAGTTCTCTAAAGATGTGGTGGATCTCATCAACCCTCCGAGTACTGACAGTGCACCCAGGACACAAACACACCAAGACAACACAGTTCTTGGGCTTGAAATCCCTCATGGAAGGAGAATGGTTCCTTTTCTTGGGGACATTCTCAGGATAACCATGTTCTGCAAGGAACTATGGGAAAGATGGAGGATCACAGATAAGACTATGACAGTTGTGCAAATATATTCAATGAAGACGAAAAAAACACAAACAAGAAACACACTGAGAAAGCAAAGAATGAGCAATTCTGGAGCAAGCCACCATAAAAGATATACATTCTTTTTTATTTAAATTGGGCTTCAAACCCCTTGAAAGCAAGAGAAGTCTCAAATGTATTTCTTCACAATAAGATGAAGACATTTCTAGAATTCAAGGGGTTAAAATGCCAATTTAAAATGAAGGGCAATTTTTGAATTCTTTATTTCATGCCTTTGATACAGTTGGTTTGCTCTGGAACTACTAGTCTTGCTTTTTGTATGCAGCCCCACATAGATCTCTTTCTTTAAGTTCCAGCTTCTTAGTACAGGAGAGAGACTATGGGGAGGAGCAGTCAATCAGATAAACAGGTTTGTTCTAGACTGGTCATTACAAGGTTCTAGGTACCTCATGTAGAATTCTCACACATTCCTGGATGGAAGGTTCCTCTTGGGTCACATCTCGTCTTTTGGACTTTTTTCTATAGTTCTTAAGTTGACAACAGTTTCCTCTGAGAGAAAATTATAATAATGAATTAGACCTTCCATTTTAAATGGGAATTTTTCTCTAGGAATAAGTAGATCTTACTTTAACAGAGTAACCTGAACAGCTACAAAACTATTGTTTTAAATAAAAAATGGCTACCACAACATATGACATTTTTGAAATCTGTCAATTTCTGAATTAATGCAATGTGACCATTCCAATTTAAAGACAATATTTGCTATAGTTTAGCATAACTGGGAAGTCTCCATACCTGCACTGTAGAGTCTGGTTTTTAGCGTTAATTACCGGGTTTTGGGGACAAAGGCCAATTCTCTGTATGGGGCGGGGAGCTATTACCTATGAAAACTGATCACTTACCCTCCTCCCCACCCTATACACTTGGCACCTACTTCACGCCCCCTTTCTGATACAAGGGTGAGAAGCCACACCAACACAATTAAACCAAACCCCCTTTATGCATCAATTATATCACCTCTCCAGTGGCTCAAGATGCCCAAGTTCCCAGGGGCATGAAACCTGTAGTATTAAGTTGTTTGACTACAGCCAGGTGAGGATGATGGGGATTTTAATGAAGTCTAGAGTCCTGAAAGTCACTCACACCTACTGCAGCATTTTGCTGGTTGAAAGGTAGGCATTTTAGGCCCCCACAACTTGAATGCCAGCACACCGGAGAACCTCCAAGCCCAAGCCAGCCAACGTACCAAGGAGGGAGTGTCCAAATTATGAGATATGCATTATAATGGCGGTGGGGCTTAATAGGGGGTGGGATTTTCTCTAAAATGCATGTGGGAGTAGATGGAACTGGGCAGGGTTACTGGAGAGCTCAGGAGTGTGCACCAACCATCTCCTATCCCATTTCAAGAGAAACTGAAAAAGTTGGCCTGGTGTATTCTCAGTGGCCCTTAAACAGGGTGAAACGGGGACCAGATCAGGGTGCCACACTTTTTACATGAAGATTTTGAGAAAACTATTAAAGTTGAAATTCTAATCTATATTTCTGGAAATCATTATGCACGATATGCTGCTGTCATACCGTGACACCGAAGAATAACCAACTACACGTTTATATACTACCTTCATCAAGGCAGCCATTGGAAGTCTTGGGGTCCAGTAAAAACACAACTCCACCCCCCCAAGCATTTGAAGTTATATTATAAAGTTCCCCCCTCCCTCCCCTTTTCCACGTATCAAGCAGTTTTCTCTCAGATCTGAAATCCGGTCACTTGACTGAACAGATCGCAACGAGGGACAATCTTGTGTCCATCAGTAGGAGGAAAACCGTCTCCCCTTGACAAAGGAGGGCCGTTTTTTCTTTATGCAGATACAAGATTGTCCCTTGTCAAAATTCATCTGGCTTTCTGATCCAACGACAGAATAGTGATGTCTGTAAAAGGGACGGGAAGGGGAAGTTATCATATAATTACATAGAAAACAGAGCGAAGTGACCATTGGCACAAACTATAAGGAACAACTATTTAACCTTACAGTATAATGAAACAACATCACTATCTCTGAGTTCTGTGCTACCTAGAGAACACACTTAACCCTTTGAGTGCCAGATGGGTAGGCAATGCGTTGCATACCCCCCTGGCACTCAAATGGTTAAAAAGGGGGCCCACCAAGAGATCCTCCAGAATCCCCATACGGCATTCTACTCATCTTGGGGCCCGTTTTGACACAGCCCTCTCCCACATTGTGGGGGCCACTGTCTCATTGGGTGGTGAGACCCCCATACACTGGTACTGCCTGTAACAGCCTGATTGTAGTCCTGCCCTTCATTAACCCCTTGAGAAGTGATCTATGAAATGTGAGGGAGCTTTGAGAGACACAATATTAAGAAGCTCTGTATTGACACAACCAGATGCATCCGGGGGAATACTAACCATACCAAGGCAGAAAAATAAAACAATGTGTTGAGACCTCTTCAGCACTCAAACTGTTAAAAGCCTTCTTGAAATCAGTAAGAGTCTGTGTTTTTTCTCTATGGATAAGTTATTTGCTACAGAACTGCACCAAGTCTTTTTATACATCGACATTTAAAACCAATGAATGTCAGAGGTATTCAGCGCTATGTGCTGATCTCTCTCTCTCTGGCACTCAAAGGGTTAGAATGAACCTATGACTATTTAACATGTTTTTAACCAGAGATGCAGGTTTACTTTTTTTGCCTCCAAGTCCTCCTCCCTCAGGGAGAGCTTAACCCTTTGAGTACCAGAGGGGTATGCAACATATTGCAAAGCGTACTCTTCTGGCACTCAAAGGGTTAAAGGTTTTGCATGATTATTCCACCCTTCTAGTGGAAGCAGATATAGGTTCTAGCAGTATAAGAAAGTGGACAGAGGGGACTTTCTGGACATGTAAGGGGTGACTGGATTAAGCTTTTGAGTGCCAGAGGAGTTCAATGCATTACTTTTGGCACTCAAAGGGTTTATTGGTTAACTGTAATTCATTTCATAATCAGAATAAAACCATATATTTATACAAAGTATCTGACATGACTGTCACTATACAAAATCAATACAAACATTACACCAATGTCAAAACATAATGTTGATATTGATTGGTTCTTTTACAGATTAACCCTTTGAATGCTGGGGGGTGCACAACGGATTGCAAAGAAATGAGTTGTGCACCCCTCGGACATACAAATGGTTAAGGAACGCAGTCACCTTCTAAAAAAAAAAAATAACCCCCTCATCTGGTTAGAAAATCCCTAATGACCAATAGGTGTCCACTCTTCCCCAGGTAGGATTTTTGTTCCAGAACTCAAGAACCAAAAACTGCCTACTGATTGCTTCCTTCCGTGTCACACTTCAGTGGGAGGAGTCTGGTTTCCTGGAATTTGGCAAATAATCATGTCTGCCTCCATGAACTTGATATTGAATACTAATGAATATATTAATTTACAAGAATCATTTGATGCAGAACTGATTAATAGCGGCCATTAGAATAATCGGTCCAGATTAAAGGAGCATTAAACTTTTTATGAAAAACTAGATATATTTCCTTAACTGTATTTCAAGAGTTATTACAGTTTAAACCAGTGTTTTTTGAATGAATAAATTAATAGGTTTATACAAGTGTACGCAGCACTTTACAATTTAAGGTTTTAGACAATACAGGTTTGCAAGGTGAAACACTGGAAGTGAGGTCCCTCCCCAAAAGCTTACAATCTAAAGTGGAAATGGGAGACACACAAAATGGGAGACATACAGAGTACATAAGGGTAAAATACTGGTCAAATTCCAATTTGTTCTCCAGTTACACTCTAATGGAGAGGAAAGTAACAAACAGTTCTCCACGGAATGTGATAGAAACTGCTGAGTCACTTCCAGTCAGAGCTTTCAGGAAGTAATCACACTGTAAATCACTTCCTGATTATTGGAACGGTTATAAATGTTGAATAAAATAACTGACAACAGTGAGAGTACCCCAGTTTTACTCAGCAGGAAAAGCTCTATAACATAGGTTTCATACAAAAAATTGCACTGCTCCTTTAAGATTAACTCCCTCACACCAGAACCAATGCAACAGTCTATGAAGAGTCTCGTACCTTGGAGGGCTGATTAGATTTGGTGTCTTCTCTTTGGCTCCAGTGGGAATCAAACAGTTTTTCTGGGCATATTTCTGTTCCATCATTAAAGGTTACTGTGATACCGAGGTCAAGAACACACTTTAGATTAGATCCCTAGAACAGAACCCAAAATGTGCTATTAAATGCAGGGGTTAATACTCAGGTGTCCTTTCTACAATCAGACACCCTGCAGTCCAGCACCCTCCATCCAGAGGCAGCGGGCAGCATTCCTGTGCTCACCGCCCTCTTCCTCTGCGCAGCAATATTGAAGAAATAAAAATGTTAAAGCCCACGCGTGCGTATTGAACCTATGGTAGGTCCTGACAGGGCAACCCAGATAGGCAGAGGAGTTCCAGGAACGGGAGAAGCGGGCGGCAAATGTAAGAATGCCACCCGCTGCCCCTATTTCACGGCTGACTCCAGAGGGGGATCCTGGTTATTAAAGGTGGGCTTTAAGGTTTTTTGCAATATTGCAGCACAGACAAAGCGGGCGGTGAGACCACGAATGTCAACTGCTGCCTCCATATGAGGGGTGCTGGACTTCAGCAAGTAGGGGGTGCGTATTATACATAGGAACTTTTTACCAAAAATCTGGGGTATAATTTGCACCTGCTTATTATACCTGAGATTTTACAGTACTCAGATTGCCTATACTTGTATTATAATTCTTTACTTTAACAGTTTCATGGCCCTTGATGGCTGTATGACAGGACAGTGATATAATGTAACACTATCCCTGCAGCAGTGAGGACAGGTTTGACCACCATTGCTGTATTTTTTTTTTTTTTTGTTACATTGTATTTTTGCTAGATTTTGTTACTATCCCTGCTTTCACAGTCCCTAGCAGAAAGCTCTCTGGTAACAGATCAAAAAAAAGAAGTGAAGATAAAATAATATAACACCTATAACAGTATAGGTACTTTCCGCATATGTCAAGTCAAAATAAAGTTTTTCTATTCCTTTAAGGAACACTAACACCCACTAATAAAACTCCACTTTTGTTACCCATTTGCAGGACCAGAGTGTGTGTGTGGGGGGGGATGCACTAAAGGGCAATGAGGAACCAGGATGGAGATATGGTGGCAAATGCATTTCGATGGCATATCTACAGTATGCACTGAGATGTCTTCACCACCATATTCCTGTGAATCCACCACAGTCTGCCAGCATCACCATGAACCCACCATGCTTTTGACAGGTTTATGATTTTGCGCAACACAACAATGGCTCATGTGCATATGAAAATGCAGGTTAATGAGACAACAGTCTTATTTAAATGGGTGTGGTTATATTATTAATGTGACATATCACGACATGCATTAAATGCTGATAGCGGCTTCTGCTGTAGGAGTTACCCGTCCAAACACCACTGACCTGAGGTTGGCGATGTTGGGATCTTCCTATAGCTCATTATGAAGCCTAAGAACAGTTTTCCATTTGTGTAAAACAGCAGAGACAGCAACTGACCTCCCTTAACCCTTTCAGTGCCATAGGAATGTGGACTGCACACCTTTGTAGCACTGAAAGGGTTCCAAATTGAGAGAATATCAGAGAAGATATATTAATATATATCTCACTGCTTCTCTGTCCTTCTGACTGACCAGCTGAGCCAGCTATGCACTGATCAGCTGATTTAGGTAGATACAGTACTTGGAAGATAAGCTACATTATATACAGTATTGTGCAAAAGTCTTAGGCAGGTGTGAAAAAATACTGTAAAGTAAGAATGCTTTCAAAAATAGACATGTTAATAGGTTATTTTTATCAATTAAAAAATGCATAGTGAATGAACAGAAGAAAAATCTAAATCAAATCAATGTTTGGTGTGACCACCCTTTGCCTTCAAAACACCATCAGTTCCTCTAGATACACTTGTACACAGTCTGTTAAGGAACTCGGCAGATAGGTTGTTCCAAACATCTTGGAGAACCAACCACAGTTCTGGGAATTTAGGCAGCCCTAGTTGTTTCTCTCTCTTCATTTAATCCCAGACAGACTCTATGTTGAGATCAGGGCTCTGTTGGGGCCATACCATCACTTCCAGGACTCCTTGTTCTTCTATATGCTGAAGACAGTTCTTAATGACTTTGGCTGTATGTTTGGAGTCGTTGTCATGCTGCAGAATACATTTGGGGCCAATCAGATGCCTCCCTGATTGGATAATTATATGACTGTACTTCTTAGCATTGAGAAGACCATTCATTCTGGCCAGAAACGGAGCCCTAAACTTGCAAGGAACCTCCGCCATGCTTCACTGTTCCTGCAGACACTCATTCTTGTACCGCTCTCCAGCCCTTGGTGAACAAACTGCCTTCTGCTACAGCCATATATCCAGAGCACCTGCTGCCATTTGTCTGCAGCCCAGTTCCTGTATTTTCATGCACTGTTGAGTCGATTGGCCTTGTTTCCAAGTCAGAGGTGTATGGCTTTTTGGCTGCAAGTCTTCCATGAAGACCACTTCTGACCAGACTTCTCAGGACAGTAAACGGGTGTACCAGGACCCCACAGTTTTCTGCCAGTTCTAAGCTGATGCCACTGTTGGTCATCATTTTGTTAATTGATGAATATAAACTATTAACATGTCTATTTTTGAAAGCATACTCATTTTACAGCATTTTTTCGCACCTGCCTAAGACTTTTTCACAGTACTGTAGCATCTCTATCATTCTCTCAATTAGGAACCATTTCAGTACCACAGCAGTCTGCAATCCCTAAGGCACTGAAAGTGTTAAGGAGGTAATATTTGTGGTGCTTAAGTCGGAGCGGATGCTCTGATGCTTTGACTTCAGGGATGACGTAAAGCTGGTGATGTGTAAGGGAGGGCATCCTATACACACTGCCAGTTGTTCAACAACCCTCCATGCTACAGACTTGATCCACCCTCCCCTTGCATACCTAATTCTTACTGCACATGATGGTGTGTGTCTCCATCAATAAGGGATATGCTATAGCATCGTCCCTTAGTGCATCACCCCCCGAAGCCAAGCAACAAAAAAAAAAATGGTAATAACCCGTTAGATGCTACATTCATCTGCAACACATTGTATTAAAAGATTCATTTTGGTAAACTAATTAATGAAGTTTTAAATTCCAGGTATGTGTCCTTAGTTAAATGAGAAATGTACCCTTGAAATAAGTGGTACTTAACCCTTTGAGTGCCAGAGGGGTACAGAACGAATTGCTTTGGTACTCAACGGGTTAATATGTTTAATAGGATGGGAACTCGCCTTAAAGGGATAGCAATACTTCATTTTAACTTTATTTTATTCTGTAGGCATTAAAAAAACATGAATGATATTAATCTTATCTCTCAAACCTTTATAGTTTGAGAGATATTCACAAGCAATGTTTCCCCTCCCGCCCCTTTTACCTAGTGTAAGCCATCTCTTCTCAGATGTGGAATCCAGTCCATAGACCAGACAGATAACAGCAGGGGACAATCTTCTTCCTATGAGAACAATAAAAGACCTGCCCCCCTTGACAGGTTTTTCAGGTGTTTCCCTTATCTTAATTGAAGATTGTCCCACTCTGCAGTCTACCTGGGCACCTCCCTTCTGATCTGGCTGAGCAGTGTTACATCAGTAAAAGGGGCGGGAGGGGGATACTTTGTCATTGAATTACTCTTGTACTACGACTCTGACAGAATTGAAATAACACTCTCCAAAGTCCAAATACTATGATGATTAATTAGAGCTGCTTTTATTATGAAACTTTACTATCCCTTTAAATACAGCAGTCAAATATATTTATTAAACTCTGCTGTAGTCATAACTCCACAGGGACATACTACTGAATGTCCTCATGTCCCATTAGAGTCATGGGGCAGGTGCTTTATATAGCTGATCTCATTCAGAATGATAGTCTATTGTGTAGATATAGACCTGAAATGATGCACAGCAAATACAGGCAATTGTTACTTGTGCATTATCTTGTTTATAAAATATGAGTGTAAAATCTCGTGAACACGGGCCAAGGCCTGGGTAATGTTAACCCTTTGAGTGCCAGAGGTGTATGCAATGCAGCACTGCTTTGCAATGCGCACCACTTTGGCACTCAAATGGTTAAGAGGCCGGTACTGCTGCCACCTCACTGAATTCGTAAAGTCCAGTGTCAGCCGCGGCGCCATCCTGTTTCCTCGGCCAGCTCGTTCAGACAGTCTACCGCGCATGACGGCTTCTGACAAACTTCCAAGCGTTTTATTATATAGGATAATACACATTATACCTGCTATGCAACGAACACCCACCTAAGAGAGCTAGTTTGTGACAATCATTAAGGACCACTCATTCAGGTAGTTACAGGTCCCATTTAAAGGACCAGAAATGTTAAAAAAATATATATATATCTGTCTACACACACCCTTTTTTCTAGGGCTTTTCCAGCCGAATAAGAACGATCTTCCCTCTAATGGGAAATTTCCTCTTCAAAGGTTATTACACCTCAAATGTTTTATTCGAAAGGGTTAACTTTTAGCAAGAGCCCTAAGTGGTGCCAAAACACAATTTTTTCCCCCATAATGCACTCTGTGTAGCAGCTGGAGTCAAACTATTGCTTTCCACTGTAAAAGTGATACAATCACCATTTGGTAACCAGAACAGAAAATTGCAGTCCATAAAAAAAAAATCATATAGGTTTGAGTTGTAAAAAAATGGGAGTACCTTTATTTTAATCCAAAAAAAATATATATATATATTTTATATATATATAATATATATTTTATATCATAAAAAGCAGCACTGTGAATCATGGAGTAACACACCACCCTGGTGGTAGAATTAGTGACTAATGAGGATTACTGTAGGGGAAAAGATTTTATATCCAGGATTCACCACTGGCAGGCATAATGATGGATTGCTGATCACCCAGCCACAAAGTAGCCTAAATCCTCCTAAGCAGACCCCATAGCCACCAGGTTCAGTTACCTTCCATGTCATAACATCTAGCTGTTATTCCCCATTCATATAGGTCACCAGACCAGGACAGGATTTTAAATAAATTAACCATAATCCCATGCATTGAATCAGTACAACCTCCACTAGTCAGACATCTGGTTAGGCTTGGATAGCATTATCTATAAATACAACATTTAAAAACAGTATGATGTAGTATAAAAATATACATTTTATAGCTACTGCTCCATTATCTCCCACAACTCCTAAGCTTAGAACTACAACTCCCAGAACTACCACAAGAATTTCTACTCCCAGAATAATATGGTAACAAAGGCTTCCTTGTTGCAGATTTCACACATTTGTCCTAACACAGAAGGTACAATTTACATAGCTGGACAGAGGTGAGCAGCCTGTGGCCCTCCAGCTGATAATCTTCCATTCTCATCATCCTCAACCAGCTGATGATGGGAGAGGACGAGGGGATTTGTAGTCCAAGATCAGTTGGAGACTCACAGATAGTTCAAACCAGAAGTAATACAAATTTGCTAGAGTCCTGGGGAAGGAGGAATGAATTGGAGGAAGCCTCAACTCCCGTTATTATCTGTCAGTTGGAGGTCTGACACTTCGCTACCCCAGTGGGGGTTATCTGGCACATCCCCTCCAGCCCAGTACAAACACCACTGATCTCATGCCAAAAAGCATTTATATTGCTACAAAGCATACCACCCCATTCACTTACACTATTCTGCCTTAACTTCTTGGGTATAGAAATGCACTGGAAAGGTCTCTGGATTCCAAGAGGAATCCTCTTCTCAGCACCCGCCCCAATTAGTATTTAGAACTCGGTGCTTTCACAATGATTAGCTCACCCCTCTGGCACTCAACCAGTGAACCACAATGTACAAGCGTTTGGTGGATTTGAGAACCACATGCACATTGGGTGGAATTTTTTTTGTGCTCATTACAGATCGACCCCCGCCCAAGGGAGAAAGACACAGAGCAAAGGCACAGGCGAAAGAGGTTGAGGGTTGTTCCTGCATTATGTTAACAACATACTGATGACAGTAAGTTGTATTAATAGTGTAACCCTTTGAGTGCCAGTAGAGTGTGCATCACAATGCGTTTTGTACCCCTCTGGCACTCAAAGGGTTAAAGTGTAACCCAAGACATTGGGAAAGCCCTCTGCCAATTCAAGCTTTATAATAATTTGAGAACAGAGACCATTACCCATATCCAAACCACCATGGGCACACATTCCTAACTCACCTGCAGCTGGCTGCTTTGCAGCTCTCATCTACACCTGTATAAATAAACTAGCATTCATCTAATTGGCTAGTCCAGTGATTGTCAGCTCCACTTCTGAGGGAGCACCAACAGGTCAGGTTTTCTGGCTATCCTTAATTAAAGGGACAGTATCACTTAATATGAAAATAAATAAAAAGTTTTAGGGTTTGTCCACCCGAGTAAAACAATTGTACTCTCACTGCTGAGAGGTGTTTTATTCAAAAGTTATATTAACTCAAACTTGAGCAGCAACTTCATGCCCTGAAACTGTACAGTGGCGCTGTTGCTACACCATCCTATGGACAGCTCTGGTCAGTTGATCTTAAACATCCATGGGATTGTGTTGCAAAGCAGACCTGTCACCTTAAGACAAGAATAAAAACCTGTTTGTATGTTACTGATTTACTATACAGCAAGCTGACCAGACCTCACCTTTAACTGGGGACGCATAGGAAAAATGCATACTGCAGGACTGCTTTGATTTCAGTGAAGTACTGAAAAATGGCTATTTCCTATGTGTCCCCGGTTAAAGGTGAGATCTGATCAGCCTACTGAACAATAGTGCTCAAGAAATTACCATTCATATTCTGATGTTACACAGTGGCACTGTATGCTAATTCCCTGCACAGTATGCTAATTAGTTATGTTTGAGGCTGAAACATAACACTGGTTGTTCTATTAGACACACCCCAGGTGTGTGGGATCTGCTTAGATTCATTCATAGCACAGTGGGTGATAATATTGGCCCAGCATATAAACTAATTAACATAAAGTGCCAGACTGTGTAAAAGTAGGGTGACCAGACCTCACCTTTAACCGGGGACGCTTATGAGAAATGCATACTGCAGGGCTGCTTTGATTTCAGTGTAGTCCTGAAATATGCCTATTTCCTATGTGTCCCCGGTTAAAGGTGAGGTCTGGTCAGCCTATAAAAGACTATGTGCATTACATACAAATATCCACTACACTGATTCTCAACTTCAGTCCTTAAAATACGTCACAATGTCAGGTTTTAACCCTTTGAGTGCCAGAGAGAACGCAATGCGTTGGAGATCTTTCTGGCAATCAAAGGGTTAGGGTATCCCTAATTTAGCAGTAGTGGTACAATTGAAAATCCTGTGATCAAGCATGGATATCCCTCACGTTGAGAATCACTGATCTAGTACAGGGCTGACCAAGTTCAGAGGGCTGTCCAGACCTCACCTTTAACCGGGGACGCATAGGAGAAATGCATACTGCAGGACTGCTTTCATTTCAGTGAAGTACTGAAAAATGGCTATTTCCTATGTGTCCCGGGTTAAAGGTGAGATCTGGTCAGCCTAAAGTTCAGTCCTCCAGGGCCACCAACAGGCCAGGATGTAAGGATTTCCCTGATTAAGCACAGGAGAGTTAATCAGTGATCATTCATTTTGACTGACTTCCCTGCACTTATCCCCTTAACGTCCACGGTCCTGGGAAATAACCTTCCCTTCAGGAACACTTTGATGTTTCCGACGCGCCAGTACACGTGACCCGTGCAGCGCTGGGGACTGAGAGAGACCACTCCAGTCTCGGAGAAGTCAATTTCATTCCCCGTTTTTACTTCCAGCATTCCCGGAGGAGCGCTGTAAGTAAAATGTACGTGACATACTATGACCGTCACCGGTCCTTAATGCAAAAGCCACGTGACGGTCATAGCACAGCGCGCAGGCGTTAAGGGGTTAAGCAGGGAAATCCTTAAAGGCATAGTAATATTTTATTTTAAACACAGCTCACATCATTCACTATAACGAATAGTACTGCCGCCTGATGCACTTATTCTTCAAAATTATTTAGTTACAATGTAATTACATGCTGAAGTTGATCCCTCCCACCCCTTTTCACGTTCTGATACCGCGTCCCCTCAGATCTGAAGTCCGGTCGCTTGACTGGACAAATCACAATGAGGGACAATCTTACCTCAGATGTTATAAGGAAAAACCTGGCCACCTTGTCGAAGGACGGCAGATTTTTCCTAATACTAACCGGAGACTGTCACTCATTGTGATCCCCTGTCGGTTCTCAGACAGAAATGCTTAAGTCGGCAAAAGGGACCAACTTCAGCATATAATTACATCTTTAGGAGATATTAGGGGTCCGTACCTGCCAAGTGTCCCTCTCTAGGAGATATTAGGGATCCATACCTCCCAAGTGTCCATCTTTAGGAGATATTAGGGGTCCGTACCTCCCAAGTGTCCCTCTTTAGGAGATATTAGGGATCCATACCTCCCAAGTGCCCCTCTTTAGGAGATATTAGGGATCCATACCTCCCAAGTGTCCCTCTTTAGGAGATATTAGGGATCCATACCTCACAAGTGCCCCTCTTTAGGAGATATTAGGGATCCATACCTCCCAAATGCCCCTCTTTAGGAGACATTAGGGGTCCGTACCTCCCAAGTGTCCCTCTTTAGGAGATATTAGGGACCCATACCTCCGTGTCATTCTTTAGGAGATATTAGGGGGTGTGTACCTCCCAAGTGTCCCTCTTTAGGAAATATTAGGGGTCTGTACCTCCCAAGTGTCCCTCTTTAGGAGATACTAGCAATGTGGGACGGCGTTGCCCGTCATGTCATGACCGTTGGGCGCATGTGTGTAAAATGCAGACACACTGATAAACACAGACATATGCAACACACAGGCAGACACATACCATACATCCCAAGTGTCCTTCTTTAGGAGGGACAGACCCGCTTTGAGGGCCAAATCCCTCTGTCCCTCTTTCCCACCCTGTTGTCCCTGTTTTTAGGAGGTCAGACTGTGTGCAGGGCCGGCTCCACCTATAGGCGAGGTAGGCGCCAGCCTAGGGCGCACACGTACTGGGGGCGCGGGCATGCAGCGGAGAAGAGCTGCGCCCGCACACACCACGCCGGGAACCACAACACAGTCAGGTCTATGTCACTACAGCGCTCCCTTATTGGGTCGGATCTTTAGTAATGCAGAGCGCACTGGGAGTCATGATCTCCCGCCGCGCTCTGCATTGCTGAAGAGAAGACTGCGCGGGAGCTACAGGTATGTGATGGGGGGCAAGTTGGAGGTGAGGGGGCATACTGGAGCTGCTGGGGCCAAGTTGGAGTGGATGGGGGGCAAAGTGGAGATGATGGGGGCAAGTTGGAGCTGATAGGGGCAAGTTGGAGCTGAGGTGGCATAGTGGAGCTGCTGGGGGCAAGTTGGAGCTGATGGGGGTAAGTTGGAGCGGATGGAGGTCAAAGTGGAGCTGATGGGGGCAAGTTGGAGCTGAGGGGGCATAGTGGAGCTGCTGGGGGTAAGTTGGAGCGGATGGAGGTCAAAGTGGAGCTGATGGGGGCAAGTTGGAGCGGATGGGGGTCAAAGTGGAGCTGATGGGGGCAAGTTGGAGCGGATGGGGGGCAAAGTGGAGCTGTTGGTGGCAAGTTGGAGCTGCTGGGGGGCAAAGTGGAGCCGATGGGGGTAAGTTGGAGCTGATAGGGGCATAGTGGAACTGAAGGGGGGGCAAAAGTGGAGCTGGTGGGGGCAAGTTAGAGCGGATGGGGAGCAAAGTGGAGCTGATGGGGGCAAGATGGAGCAGATGGTGGGCAAAGTGGAGCTGATGGTGGCAAGTTGGAGCTGCTGGGGGCATAGTGGAGCTGATGGGGGGCAGAGTGGAGCGGGTGGGGAAAAAGTGGAGCTGGTGGGGGACAAAGTGAAGCTGATAGGGGTAAGTTGGAGTTGATGGGGGCAAAGTGGAGCTGATGGGGGCAAGTTGGAGTTGATGGGGGGCAAAGTGCAGCTGATAGGGCCAAAGTGGAGCTGATAAGGGGCAAGTTGGAGCTGGTGGGGGGCATCTCTTACAGGCATCTCCAGACCAGGGGCAGACTGGCCCAGGGGGCAGAGAGAGGACAATCATGAAAAGAGGTGGGGTATAAGTAGGCAGGGTATAAAGGGGTGGGACACAAGGGGCGGAGCGAAATGGCAAGCAAAATTAGGTTTTGCCTATGGTGGCAAAAATCCTTGCACCAGCCCTGACTGTGTGGTGTGTATTACTTTTCTCTACAGCAATAAAGCTCATATACATATTTTTTTAAACTTCCGTATATGTGTTTATACATTAGTGAGTGCAAATAAAATACTTTGGTCTTGCACAAAATCATTTATTCAGTTACATAAAGAGCCAGTAATAGGTCATGAAATAACATAAAAAAATTCTTACTAATGGCCCGCCCACCAGCCACGCCCCAACAATATCACCTAAAACTACAGTGTCCCTCTTTGGCCATGCGAAATGTTGGGAGGTATGCACATACACACAGTGAGCGGCAGAAACATGCAAAAGACACGCACACACACAGACACAATGGAGATGGACACAAATATGTAACAGAGATGTACACACACGCACACACACAACATATATGAGCAGAAACACATGCGTGCATGAGTTGTGTACCCCTCTGGCACTCAAATGGTTAAGGTATAGAGAGGCATGTGAGAGTTAAATAGCAGTGGGAAGTGTGTTCATACCTGGGAACACTGACTTGTGTTGTCTCTGGAGGGGACTGATGTGGTGCTGATGTGGAGAGACAAATGGGGCAATCTGGGTTAAAAAGGGGGCGGGGCTTAATCGCGAGTAGGGGCGGGGCTTAACATAAATGTGGAAAAGTGTTAGTAATAGGCTGAGGAAGAAGGAGAAGTGGGAGGGAAATGCAAGTTTACAGTGTGAGGGGGTTGAACACACTCCCTGAGGGGTAATACTTGATACACAACCCTGTGGCAGTCAGTGGGTTAAGTGTGAATCTGATGGCTGTCTGTCCTGTGTCTTGCATGGCAAATGATGACAGTGAAGAAATAATTGAGCAATGAGGGCCTACCTTAACCCTTTGAGTGCCATTTTGTTCCTCAGTGGCTGTAGTACTGGTCCTGCTGAGGCCACTGGGAGTCAGGGTGAGTGACTGTGTGTCAGCCATATTTCTTTCTGGCTTTGTGTGTGTGGTGGTGCTGTGTGAGTGGGGCATGAGTGTGTAATACGTGGGAACTTTTACTTGTGGAGTCCCTCATGTGGTGCTGATGTGTAGAAAGCAATGGGGCAATTTTGGTTTAAAGTGGGCGGGGCTTAATCGTGAGTAGGGGCGGGGCTTAATATAAATGAGGAAAAGTGTTAGTAATAGGCTGGGGAAGGAGGAGAAGTGGGAGGGAAATGCAAGTTTGCAGTGTGAGGGCTTTGAACACACTCCCTGAGGGGTAAAACATGATACACAACCCTGTGGCAGTCAGTGGGTTAAGTGTGAATCTGATGGCTGTCTGTCCTGTGTCTTGCATGGCAAATGATGACAGTGAAGAAATAATTCAGCAGAGGGCCTACCTTAACCCTTTGAGTGCCATTTTGTTCCCCTGGTGCTGCACTACAGGTCCTGCTGAGGCCACTGGGAGTCAGGGTGAGTGACTGTGTGTGTGTGTCAGCCATATTTATTTCTGGCTTTGTGTGTGTATGTGGTGCTGTGTGTGTAACTGAGAGCATGTCTGTTTGGTGCTGTGTGAGTGGGTCATGTGTGTGTGTGGTGGTCTGTGTGTGTTTGTGTGGTGCTGTGTGAGTGGGGCATATGTGTGTGTGGTGGTCTGTGTGTGTGAGTGGGACATGTGTGTTTGTCTGTGGTGTAGGAGCAAGTGGCGGCCATATTGTTTTTTTCTGACTTTGATAGTTGTGGGCGGGCTGCATAGTGGAGGCGGGCCAACTCCCTGCATGACTGAATCACCCAATAGGAATAGTAACTCATGCTTTATGCCTCCCCTGGGTGTGTTTTGGCAGGCACAAAGTCTTCTTTTATATATATAGATTATATACCTCCCAAGTGTCCCTCTTTAGGAGATATTATATACCTTCCAAGTGTCCCTCTATAAGAGATATTAGGGTCCATACCTCCCAAGTGTTCCCTCTTTGAGACACAAATCCCTCTGTATGTTAAGTATGTAAGTGTATCACATTGCTACACAGCAATAAAACTCACATTAATGCCTTAATGATCGGGAAAATCTGAGGTGGATTGCACTTAACGACCGGAGCAATTTTTGACTTTTTTGAATATGTCTTTGTTCAACCACATTTTCTCTTTAATTCTTTAGCACACCCACACAAATTATATACTGTTTTTTTAAGCACAAGTAGGGCTTTCTTTTGATACCACAATGATATGAATACCTCATCTCTTAATTTGATTATAATAGAAAAAACAGGGGGAAAAAATCCCCTTAAATATATTAATTTGCTTCTCCTGAATATGAGAGTACCCCATAGGCATAGTATTTCAATATCTTTTTCATTTATAAGGTAAAAATGGACACCATTATTTCCAACCTGTAATTTTTCAGCATTTGGCATGTGAGGATCATAGCATACTTGACTGTGTCAGAACCAAAAATGTCCCACAAATGTATATGTTTCTGAAAAGCAGACAACATAGGGTAAATAATCAGTAGAATATGGGATTTTTTATGCAGCTATTTTTCCAGAAATCTGTTCCAAAATTGTGGTAATATTTTGTTTTGTGTTTGGTTTTGCAGTTTTCACACTAACATTTCAATGTTGCTGTTGATATCAAGCACAGAGAAGTTGCAGGTTTAAAAAAAACTTAATTGGTTATTGTTAGCAACTTCTTCTGAGTACGGAAATACCCCATATGCATAGGTGTCTCAGGGTTTGGGGGAGCTACTGGGCCCAAATTGGAACATGCGCATTTCCAGTGTCACACATGGAATTTTCACAGCTTGCATCACTGGTGCCATATCTCGTTTGGAGCTGTGTACCAGTGCTCCACTTTAAAATTTCCCTCCAAAAGTATATATTTTTGAAAAGTAGACAACCCAGGCTTTCGTTTTTGGTGTGTTTTCACATTTTTCATGCAGCCGTTTTACTTCTAATCCCTCATAGAATTTGATGTAAGAAAAAATTCAGCATTTTTCACACTTAGATTTCAATGTGGATTTCAAGCACAGAATAGGTGAAGATTTACTTTTTTTTTTTATTATTGTCCAGCTCCTTCTTTTGAGTACGGCAATACCCCTATGCATAGGTTTCCTACAGTCTGAGGAGCTACAGGGCCAACTTTTGAACAAATGTTGAATTTTCATTGCCTGCATTACTTGTGCTATGACTCATTCGGGGCTGCTTAGCAGTGTTCCACTTTAAAATTATTACCCAAAAAGTATACAGTTTTGAGAGGTAGACAACCCAGGGTTTCACACCAGGTGTAGTTTCACAGTTTTCACAGGTCCATTTTATCACCAATCCCTCTCACAACATGAAGTAGGAAAAACACCATTTTTAAACACCTATATTTCAGAATTGTGTGGATTTCAATCAGAAGATAATTGGAGATTTTTTTAAATGCATCACATTAGTGTTCGGCTACATGGTTTGAGTCAATGCCCCATATGCATAGGTTTGTCACAGTTCTGGGGAGCTTCTAGACCCAGTTGGGAACATGTGCGTTTCCATTTACAGACATGCCATTTTTACAGCTTGCCTAACTGGTGCCTTGTCTCATTTGGGACTGCTTGGTAATGCCGCAATAAACTATTTTTTTTGGAATTAATTTTTTTTTATAAATGCATCACATTAGTGTTCACCTACATTGTCTGAGCATGGCAATGTCCCATATGCATAGGTTTGTCAGGGTTTGGGTGAGGTACCATTTCCACACATGCCATTTTTACAGCTTGCCTAACTGGTGCCTTGTCTCACGTGTGGCTGTTTGGCAATGTTGCAATGAAATTTTACCCCCAAAAGTATATGTTTTAGAAGACTAGACAACCCTGGTTTTTATTCTAGGTGCGTTTTGACAATTTTTTCTCTCCCAGACCATCTCCAATCCCATTTTTTTACACCTATATTTCAGTATTGTGTGGATTTCAGAGAATAATTGGAGATTTTTTTAAATGCATCACATTAGTGTTCAGATACATGGTTTGAGTCAATGCCCCATATGCATAGGTTTGTCACAGTTTTGGGGAGCTACTGGGCCCAGTTAGGAACATGTGCGTTTCCATTTACAGACATGCTGTTTTTACAGCTTGCTTAACCGGTGCCTTGTCTCATGTGTGTGAGTAGACAACCCTGGTTTTATTCTAGGTGCATTTTGACAATTTTTTCGCTGCCACACTATCTCCAATCCCTCCCAAAACTTGAAGAAAGGAAGTGAAACACCATTTTTTCACACCTATATTTCAGTATTGTGTGGATTTCAGAGGATAATTGGAGATTTTTTTTTACATGCATGTCACGGTTTTTGATGAACACTCAGACCAGATCGGTAAGGTTAAAATGACTTTATTAGGATAAAGTACATACACGTAGTTAGGTCCTTAGACCCACACAAACAGAACATAAATATATACAGATATGTACAGCAGTAGCAAGCCAGTATTAGTAAATGGAAACAATCACTGGCAACGAGGGTTCTGGCTTGAACTGGAAAGACTGAAGGCAACACAGTCCAGGAACTGACAACCAGACTTCGGTGACAGGTAGTCCAGGAGTAGATGACTGGCACACACCCAGACGCCTGGGAGGCACAGAACCCAAGAGGAGCAAGGCAACACTGACCCTGGTACTTAGGCCACAGATAGACCGAGGCAACCGCTTAGTAGGCAGCACTGGCCCTAGGGTAGGGTCACAGGGAGACCAAGGCAACTGCTAAGTAGGCAAATCCTAGAACGCTAGGGGTGGATCATAATATATGTATGTGTATGGAAGGCAACCAGTGTCCCCTCACACAGAAGGATGGTATAAGCAACGCTGGCTCTTGAGCCCAAGGCTACTGCAGTGAGGAATAAGTACTAACCCTACCTGGAAGAACCAGGAACAAAAAGGGTCAATAGGTAACGCCCAGAGAGAAACTGCAACTCCCAAAGGGCGTGAGCCCAGCACTGAAAGGGAGGTGGACACAGAGAGATCAGAGTAACACAGTCAGTGCTATGAACACTGTACTGGTACTTCGCGTGTGCACACCACCAGAGGCGGTTAAGAGAGCAGCTAAAGCACGAATGCTCAGCCTACGGTCGACAAATAATAGCGCCACGCGGTGCACACCGACTTGCGTAACGGGAAGGCCACAGCGGGTATTACTGGACCAAGTGGAGGCAACCAAGTGGTATAGCCAGGCACAGATGGCAACAGTGCGGTAATCAGCCAAACACGGTCAGTAACGGAATGGGTACTCAGCCAGATACAGTCAGCAGTGGAGCTGGTTCTCATCCAGATACAGTTAGCAACGGATCGGGTTCTCAGCCAGATATGGTCAGCAACGGAGCAGGTTCTAAGCCAGATACAGTCAGCAACGGAGCGGGTTCTCAGCCAGATACAGTCAGCAACGGAGCGGGTTCTCAGCCAGATACGGTCATCAACGGAGCAGCAGCAATACAGGAAACTCAGGAACGTTGTCAGGCAGGCCAGGTCATACACGATCAGAGATATACAGAACAAACGTCAGGAACTAGTACACCACGAAAGGGCACCATAGCGTAGACATGACAGAGTATATAAAGGCTATCACTGGGAGGAGACAAAGATACCTCGCCAATCAGAGTACGGTAGTGTAAGTAGTCAGAATGTCGCCGCCTGCAGCCAAGAGCATGGGCACTGTGATAATGCATCACATTAGTGTTCAGCTACATTGTTTTGAGTCAATGTCCCATATGCAGTTTGGGGGAGCTACTGGGCCCAGTTGGGAACATGTGCATTTCCATTTACACACATGCCATTTTTACAGCTTGCTTAACTGGTGCCTTGTCTCATTTGGGACTGTTTGGTAATGATGCATTTTTTTTTTGTAATTAAACTTTTTATTTTTTTTTTTTAAATGTATCACATTAGTGTACAGCTACATTGTCTAAGTATGGCAATGCTCAGGGTTTGGGGGACCTACTGGGCCCAGTTGGGAACATGTGTTTCCATTTACAGACATGCCATTTTCACAGTTTGCTTAACTGGTGCCTTGTCTCGTGTGGCTGTTTGGCAATGCTGCAATGAAAAATTTCCTCCCAAAAGTATATGTTTTAGAAGAGTAGACAACCCTGGTTTTACTGTAGGTAAATTTTGACAATTTTTTAGCTGCCACACTATCTCCAATCCCTCCCAAAACTTGCAGTAAGGAAGAGAAACACCAAATTCACACCTATATTTCAGTATTGTGTGGATTTCAGAGAATAACTGGAGATTTTTTTAAATGCATCACATTAGTGTTCAGCTACATTGTTTGAGTCAACACCCCATATGCATAGGTTTGTCAGGGTTTGGGGGACCTAATAGGCCCAGTTGGGAACATGTGTTTCCATTTACAGACATGACGTTTTTACAGCTTGCCTAACTGGTGCCTTGCCTCATTTGGGACTGTTTGGTAATACTGCAATGAAATTTTTTTTTTATTTTGCAATGAATTTTTTTTTTTTTTAAATGCATCACATTACTGTTCAGCTACATAGTCTAAGTATGGCAATGCCCCATATGCATATGTTTGTGGGACTTACTGGGTCCAGTTGGGAACATGTGTTTCCATTTACACACATGCCATTTTCACAGTTTGCTTAACTGGTGCCTTGTCTCATTTGGGGCTGTTTGGCAATGATGCACTGAAATTTTACCCCCCAAAATGATATGTTTTAGAAGAGTAGACAACCCTGGCTTTTATTCTAAGTGCATTTTGACAATTTTTTCTCTGCCACTCTATCTCCAATCCCTCCCAAAACCTGCAGTAAGGAAGAGACACACAATTTTTTCACACCTATAGTTCAGTGCTGCTGTGCAATTCAATGAGAGGATATTTGGAGATTTTTTTAAATGCATGACATTAGTGTACAGCTACATTGTCTAACTATGGCAATGCTCAGGGTTTGGGGGACCTAATGGGCCCAGCTGGGAACATCTGTTTCCATTTACACACATGCCATTTTTACAGCTTGCCTAACTGGTGCCTTGTCACGTGTGGCTGTTTGGCAACACTGCAATGAAAATGTTACCCCCAAAAGTATATGCTTTAGAAGAGTAGACAACCCTGGTTTTATTCTAGGTGCATTTTGACAATTTTTTTCACTGCCACACTATCTCCAATCCCTCCCAAAACCTGCAGTAAGGAAGAGAAACACCATTTTTTCACACCTATATTTCAGTATTATGTGAATTTCAGAGGATATTTGGAGATTTTTTTTTAAATGCATCACATTAGTGTTCTGCTACATTGTTTTGAGTCAATGCCCCATATGCATAGGTTTGTCAGGGTTTGGGGGAGCTACTGGGCCCAGTTGGGAACATGTGCATTTCCATTTACACACATGCCATTTTTACAGCTTGCCTAACTGGTGCCTTGTCTCATTTGGGACTGTTTGGTAATACTGCAATGACATTTTTTTTTTTATTTTGCAATTAAATTTTTTATTTTTTTTTAAATGCATCACATTACTGTTCAGCTACATAGTCTAAGTATGGCAATGCCCCATATGCATATGTTTGTGGGACTTACTGGGTCCAGTTGGGAACATTGGCATTTCCATTTACACACATGCCATTTTTACAGCTTGCTTAACTGGTGCCTTGTCTCATTTGGGGCTGTTTGGCAATGATGCAATGAAATTTTACCCCCCAAAATTATATGTTTTAGAAGAGTAGACAACCCTGGCTTTTATTCTAAGTGCATTTTGACCATTTTTTCGCTGCCACTCTATCTCCAATCCCTCCCAAAACCTTCAGTAAGGAAGAGAAACACAATTTTTTCACACCTATAGTTCAGTGCTGCTGTGGATTTCAATCAGAAGATATTTGGAGATTTTTTTTAATGAATGACATTAGTGTACAGCTACATTGTCTAAGTATGGAAATGCTTAGGGTTTGGGGGACCTAATGGGCCTAGTTGGGAACATTTGTTTCCATTTACAGACATGCCATTTTTACAGCTTGCTTAACTGGTGCCTTGTCTCATTTGTGGCTGTTTGGCAACACCACAATGAAAATGTTACCCCCAAAAGTATATGCTTTAGAAGAGTAGACAACCCTGGTTTTATTTTAGGTGCATTTTGACAATTTTTTTCGCTGCCACACTATCTCCAATCCTTCCCAAAACCTGCAGTAAGGAAGAGAAACACCATTTCTTCACACCTATATTTCAATATTATGTGAATTTCAGAGGATATTTGGAGATTTTTTTACATGCATCACATTAGTGTTCAGATACATGGTTTGAGTGAATGCCCCATATGCATAGGTTTGTCAGGGTTTGGGGGAGCTACTGGGCCCAGTTGGGAACATGTGCGTTTCCATCTACAGACATGCCATTTTGATAGCTTGCCTAACTGGTGCCTTGTCTCATTTGGGACTGTTTGGTAATACTGCAATGAACTTTTTTTTTTTATTTTGAAATTAATTTTTTTTTTTTTTTTTTTTTTAAATACATCACATTCGTGTTCAGCTACATCGTCGGAGTATGGCAACGCCCCATATGCATAGGTTTGTCAGGGTTTGGGGGACCTACTGGGCCCAGTTGGGAACATGTGCATTTCCATTTACACACATGCCATTTTTACAGCTTGCTTAACTGATGCCTTGTCTCATTTGGGGCTGTTTAGCAATTATGCAATTAAATTTTACCCCCAAAAGTATATGTTTTAGAAGAGTAGACAACCCTGGCTTTTATTTTAAGTGCATTTTGACAATTTTTTTCACTGCCACACCATCTCCAATCCCTCTCAAAACCTGCAGTAACGAAGAGAAACACAATTTTTTTACAACTAGATTTCAGTGTTGCTTTACAATTCAATCAGAGGATATTTGGAGATTTTTTTAAATGCATGACATTAGTGTGCAGCTACATTGTCTAAGTATGGCAATGCTCAGAGTTTGGGGGACCTACTGGGCCCAGTTGGGAACATCTGTTTCCATTTACACACATGCCATTTTTACAGTTTGCTTAACCGGTGCCTTGTCTCGTGTGGCTGTTTGGCAATGCTGCAATGAAAATTTTACCCCCAAAAGTATGTGTTTTAGAAGAGTAGAGAACCCTGGTTTTACTGTAGGTGCATTTTGACAATTTTTTCACTGCCACACTATCTCCAATCCCTCCAAAACTTGCAGTAAGAAAGAGAAACACCATTTTTCACTCCTATATTTCAGGAGTGTGTGGATTTCAGATGACAATTGGAGATTTTTTTTAAATGCATCACATTAGTGTTCAGCTACATTGTTTTGAGTCAATGCCCCATATGCATAGGCTTGTCAGGGTTTGGGGGAGCTTCTCGGCCCAGTTGGTAACATGTGCATTTCCATTTACAGACATGCCGTTTTTACAGCTTGCTTAACTGGTGCCTTGTCTCATTTGGGACTGTTTAGTAATGCTACAATTTTTTTTTTTTTCTTGCAATGAAATTTTTTTTTTTAAATGTATCACATTAGTGTTCAGCTACATCGTCTGAGTATGGCAATGCCCCATGTGCATAGGTTTGTCTCGGATTGGGGGGGCTACACACATGCCATGTTTACAGCTTGCTTAACTGGTGCCTTGTCTCATTTGGGGTTGTTTGGTAATGCTGCAATTAAATTTTATCCCCAAAAGTATATGTTTTAGAACAGTGGATAACCTTGGCTTTCATTCTAGGTGCATTTTGACAATTTTTTTCACTGCCGCTCTATCATCAATCCCTTCCAAGTCCAAAAGTAAGGAAGAGAAACACCATTTTTACACACCTATATTTCAGTATTGTGTGGATTTCAATCATAGGATATTTGGAGGTTTTTTTAAAACGCATCACATTAGTGTTCCGCTACATGGTTTGAGTCAATGCCCCATTTACAATAAGATCCCAAACAATTTTCCCATTTGTTCCCAAAGATTTGGGGAAACCAGGAGGATAAAGTTGGCTGTCCTTGCCCTCATAAATTCTAAAAAGCTTGGGTACAACCTGTGGCACTTTCGCACAATTTATAGCATTTTACTCCAAACTTGGAGGGCTTGGATATACTGTTTGAAAGCCAACCTGCCTGCATTAGTGATTCATCTATGCTTATGTGTTTTTGAGGCGTATATACTTGGGAAAACTTTTTCTGTAAATTATTAGGGGGCAAATTTTGTACAGTGTAACGAAAGTGAAAAGGCACTCACCAATAAGTAGGAAATTACTCAATATACATTGTGTATAGTGGCCGAATTGAGGAAGGGGGATTCCCCCGAAACGTCTTGTGGCCTGAGAGCATTCCTGCCTAAATGTATTGCACAAATATGTGAATAAAGCATTGGAAATGTCCTACTTATCGGTGAGTGCCTTTTCACTTTCCTTACACTGGATATTGTTGCTTTGGTTGGAGGCTAAGGAGCTGTGTATAAGAGCACCCGATTGAAAGATTGTTATATTGGCTTCTGGGACTGAGTGCGGCTGTTTTAGTACTACAAATTTTGTACAGCCAGTCATACTGGGGGTGTTCTTATGGGAGGAGTAGGGTACTAGCACTAAAATGCATAAAGCCAAAATCATTTCAAATCTAGTTCTGGTAATTGTTTGGGGGAATATAGGGGTATCACATATGGGGTTGTTGCTCCAGTATGCACTGATACTTGTTTTTTTTATTATCCCCATTGCCACTGTTAGGGCCCAGAATTGTTTTAATTCTATTAGGTCTGTGCGTTGCCATATTTCTTGCTTAGCAATGAACGCTGATGGGTTGGCAGCAATATATTGGGCTGCACACAAATTGGTTTGTAACACAATTTCCCCAAAAAATAAATAAAAAAACTGATCATTGGGTAAATCCTGCCACATCCACTTGAATTCCTTTGTTGCCTCTGAATTCAAGAATTTGTGGGCATAAATCAATTGATGATACCCATTCATTAGGGTCAGGAGGAGTGGTAGTACTTGCGGCAGCTCTTAGGACAGGTATTGGGCTAGTAGCTGGGGCAGCTTTTAGGGCAGTTGTGGGGCAGCTCCTGGAGCAGTACGTCTCCTCTTGACAGGCCCAGTGTCATCAATCTCAGAAAACTGTGTGATATCAAAGTCTGATGCAGTGTCTGTGGCTTCTGAATCAGACACCAAAAAGACATATGCCTCTTCAGCACATACACTGCATTATGTACACCAAACTACCTACCCTAAAGTACAGAAATGTCTACTTTCTCATAAATAACTACTCACCCACACTTACTAACCTACTTTACTATTACTATGTAAGTCCTATATATTTTTTTCTGTGCCTAACTCTAACCCTAACCCAGGTAAACACTAATCATACCTAAATTAACAGTAACTGCCAGTCCAAAATTTCTAATTAATTAACTGAATATAAAATAAATGAACGTAATAAAAAAATTGGAGAAAAGAAACAGAACCCAAATTAAATTACAGAAAACCCCAAATGGTGAATGTTTCTATGATAATTATTATTATAACTTTTAATATATAAAATGCTACTCTTAACCTAAATCTATCCCTAAGCCTTACCCTAACCCACGTATACCCTGATCATTATAACTCTAAAAATCTATAAACATTTTTTTTTTTTAAATAAAATAAACTTTGTGGTCTTTTTTTTCTAAGCTACTCCTAAACCTAAATCTAACCCTAAACCATATCCTAACCAGGGCTTAAAATTGTAAGTCCTTTGCTACTCCCCACTGCAAGCCAAAACATACCCACCAGGGCTGAATTTCTACTCGCCAAGGCTACATTTTCACTCGCCATTGGCTAGTGGCGAGTGGAAATTTTGAGTCCTGTCCTAACCCACGTATACCTTGAACCTACCTAACCCAACCCAACTACGTATCTAAAGTATCTTAATAACTCCAAAAAAATAACAAAAAAACTTTTTTTCAATGCTACTCCTAAACCCAAATCTAACCCTAAACCATACCCTAACCCACGTATACCCTGAACCTACCTAACCCAACCCAACTACGTATCTAAAGTATCTTAATAACTCCAAAAAAAAAACAAAAAAACTTTTTTTTCAAAGCTACTCCTAAACCCAAATCTAACCCTAAACCATACCCAAACCCACATATACCCTGAACCTATCTAACCCAACCCAACTACGTATCTAAAATATCTTAATAACTCCAAAAAAAAAACAAAAAAAAACTTTTTTTTCAACGCTACTCCTACACCCAAATCTAACCCTAAACCTTACCCTAATGCACGTATACCTCTAAACCTAGCTAACCAACCCAACAACTATATAACACTACAATACCCTTAAAAAAATTAATTTTTAGTTAAAAAAAAAAAATACAAGGGGGCAAAAAAAAAAAACACAGATCAGCAAATGCTGATCTGCATCAAGTGATCAATACTAAAGTGATCGGGGGGGGCATTATTTGATCACTATAAGGACAGTGATCAAAGTGATTTTTTATTTTCTTTTTAACAGGTAATGGTGCTGGGACGTTGTGGGGCACTGATTACAGTATTACAATATATCTTCTCTGTCTCTCTTCTCTTCAGATGTCTGTGAGAAGGAGGGAGACAGAGAGAAGTGACAGGAATACGTGCGCAGCTGTATGCCGATCGGGGAGCCCTGAATCGGGTCGGCAAAAAAAAAAAAAAACTCTGTGATCCTTAAGTGCTTAAGGGGTTAATTCTAGGGTTAAACTGCCGTATTTGTGTTTATACCTTACGCTGCGTAAATAAAAGATTTTAGTCTTGCTCTAAATCATTTATTCAGTTACATAAACAGGTCATGAAATACCATAAAAAGGATTGGTAATGCCCCTCTTTGGCCATTTGAAATGTTAGGAGGTGTGGCTTTAATAGTATAGTGCTGGTAAAGAATGCCACAGTCTCCTTGTATGAATTTATTGCATTCAACTGGTCACAGCAGAGACTCTCAATGTAAATCACCAGGACCCACCAACAGGTAAGGTTTTCAGGGTGTTCCTGCTTGATCACAGGTGGGTCGTTAGTGGCTTGGTCATTGCGATCGATCTACTTGTGCTTAACAGGGATATACTGAAAACCTGACCTTTACGTGCGCCCTGAAGACCATAATTGAAAAACGCTGGTTTACAGCAATATAACTAGACTAGCACTCAAAGGGTTAAATATGGTAATCCTACAGTTCCTGCAATATAAAAAAAAAACTAGTTTGGTCTTAATGTACCAATTTTGCATTTGTTATCCTCTTACAAATTATATCCTTTTTTCCTTATTCTTTGACCTGGTACTGGAGAATGCCGAATAAAAGAAGTGAGGTGGACAGAAATAGAGGTAAATCTACTACGAAAGAGTCAAGAGAAAATTACCGCTACTGGGTCCTTTCCATTCTTTACTAATGTTGGCCTTACTAGTAACACTCCAGAGGATTTAGCCCCAAATAATCTATTTACCATAATTAATAACTTTCAAATACCTTTGGAGTCTATGAGGCATCATATTTTATCACAATTGGTGATGTGGCTCTGGCTATAAATGGTATATGCTCCAACATTAAAGGGATAGTAATACTTCGTTTTAACTTTATTTTATTTTGTACGCGTTAAAAAAACATGAAGAATGATATAAGTCTTATCTCTCACACCTTTATGGTTTAAGAGATATTCACAAACAAAGTATCCCTTCCCTGTTCAGCCAGAGCAGAAGGGAGGTGCCCAGGTAGACTGCAGAGAGGGACAATCTTCAATTAAGATAAGGGAAAAACCTGAAAAACTTGTCAAGGGGGGCAGGGCTTTCATTGTTCTCATAGGAAGAAGATTGTCCCCTGCTGTTATCTGTCTGGTCTATAGACTGGATTCCACATCTGAGAAGAGATGGCTTACACTAGGTAAAAGGGGCGGGAGGGGAAACTTTGCTTGTGAATATCTCTCAAACCATAAAGGTTTGAGAGATAAGACTTATATCATTCTTCATGTTTTTTTAATGCCTACAAAATAAAATAAAGTTAAAACGAAGTATTACTATCCCTTTAATAATACAGACTTTAAGATTTCAGAAATGTCCCTAAAAAGTGAGAAACAGTGAACAGATTTTGGAAAATCGAAGAGATGTTGACTTTAACCACTTCACAATCTCAGATCTATCTACAAATCTTGAATACATGGATAATGAGAGGAGAAAGAATAATGTGGCAATTAAGGGCATCACAGAGACCTGCTCGGATATTAACAGTATTTGTTTAGAGCTCTTTAAATATCTATATGGACAGGACTTATCTCTTTCAGAAAGGCATTTTTCTAATGTCTACAGAATTGGAAGAAAGATTGATGCGGTGCACCTATTTGGAAAAAAGGAACAATATTAAATTTTTTTTTCCAGATTTAGGGATGATAAAGAACATGTCCTTGTATATCTCTCCGATATTGCCTCTTCCGCTATTCAGAAGAAGCAAGCCTTGAAATTGTTTGTAACATGGCTGCGGCTTAAAGGAGTTACATTTATGTGGCTTTATACCCCCTTTGGCCTTTGATTCTTTTGGGAAGCAAAGAAACACCTGGTAAAGAGCGTAGAGGAAGGACATGAGCTTCTGGAGAAACCACAGTCTGAAGGTGCGAGATCCCACATTAGGAGCCTTCGAGAGGGCAACTGACGTGGTGGTGCGAGCCAACAGGAAAGTGAGGCCACTTCCGCTTATTGTATCATTTCCTGTGATGCATGATGTCAATGTGGGGTGTAGCTCCCCTAGTAAAGACACAGTTGCTTCTTTGGAGTCACATGACTCCTAATTGCCTCAGAGACGAGTAAGAAGAGAGGCTGCTTGGAACAATAACTGGTGGAGATGAGGACTCTATTTTTGGCTGGGGTAAAGCTTAGCTTAGCAACCTTGGACTAAGACTATTTAGTAATACTACAATTTTAATTGCTTCAGTTAACAGCTATGGACTTAGTACCTATGGACTCCAGATAATTATAAAGTTTATTTTCTGTTCTATGGGCTGTGTTCTTTGGGATATATATTTTCCTATGTGGGGTGCATACATGTGTATATATGTGGGGACTATCTTGTATCCTGTGGGATATACTATGCCCTATATCTTGTGTATCCTATATATTATATGCATGTACTATATGTCCTGTATATCCTATACATCTCTAAATGTCCTGTATATATTCTGCATATTTTATGGGATGTGTATTCTGAACTCTGAAGTTCTGATGGATATGGATAATAGTACAATGGATATAATATTTATTATAATGTTGCATTGATTAAAGTATTATATTGTATACATATGATATTGATGATGTTGCATTGGTTGGAATATTACTATAGGTTTTTACCAGTGCAGCGTTACAGGTTTTATTGTGGAGTACAACGTGTCCATACAGCCATGTGTGGACACTTATGGCCATGTATGAAATACTCAGACAACTTAACTTGCTGATTCTAACACATATAAGATCCTACCACAAGATCCCACTTGGCTCTTCAAGAGACTAGTTGACACTGTCATGGAACAAGCCACCCTACATGGCTGGGTAGACCATAATCTTGCCCTGTTTCTGTCTACATCACACCCTGTTTGCCATGTGATAGATGCACTACCTAAAGTCCACAAATCCCTGACTAACTCCCCCCATGGCAGACCACTTATATCTGCTAGGGGCTCACTTCTTCAGCCAATATCTACTTTCTTGTACACATTGCTCCAACAGATGGTACAGGCTATGCCATCATATATTCATGGGACAACACATTTTTTTGCAAGGATTTTTTCTCTATCAATTATCTTGATGAGGCGGATATCCTGGTCACCATGGACGTGGACAGCCTTTACACCATTATCCCTCATGATGACAGTGTGAATGCTGTCAGTGTTGCCATAACACTATCCATAAATCCACTCAACTTCCCAACTGAAGTTCTCTGTGACTTGCCAAACTTAACACTGACCAAAAACATTTACAAATAGCAGAAACATCCATGGTCTCCAATGTGGCTCCTGCATATGCAACTCTTTTTATGATAACGTATGAGAATACCCATCTAAAATATCCCCACGTTTTATTCTATAAACGTTACGTTGATTAATTTTTTCTTATTTGGTGCGGTAACATATCGAAGCTACAGGAATAATCAGCAAACTTTAATGATCTACCCTCTACCATCCGTTTTAAAGTTTCCTATGACAGAACGGCTGTCAATTTTCTTGATATGACTGTGATGAAGACTGGTAACTTACTAAGTACCACGTTCTACCAAAAACCAACTGACAGAAACACTATTCTCCATACCTCGAGCTGTCACCCTGAGTCACAGATAAGAGGTGTCCCTTATTCTCAGTTCCTAAGAGTAATTAGAAACAGGACATCAGAACCCACTAAGCTTCAACAGCTACAGCAGATGCGACAGAGATTCTTGGACTGTGGCTATGATTCTAAGACTAAGACGTTAGATACTCAATTGAATAGCTCAATCCTGCACACACAACACACTTTATTGCAGAATGAACCACCTAAGGAAAACCCCACAAGAATGACTTTTGTTCTTTTTTGAAAATAGTAACAAATGTGGTAGACTACTAGCACGTTTGCTTCATAAACATGCACATCTTTCACATATTCCCAGGTTGCGGACGGCACAGGGAAGTTCGGTGCATTTACCGACACAAATCGCAGAAGCCTTTAGGGATTATTATTCTACCTTATATAACCTAACACCGTCTTTGACAGACTGTGAACAGGAGCTCAAACACCATGCTATTCAACAATACCTATCGGATAACATACAGAGTAAATTGTCACCAGGACCATTTACGGTGGAAGAACTCTCGGTGGCCATTAAAGCCTCTCAAACCGGGAAGGCACCTGGCCCCGATGCCTCTCCAATACTACAAGTCCTTCCCAGCTGTCTTATTGCAACCCTTGGTTGACATGTTCAACTCTATCCTCCAGGGCACTTCTCTGCACTCTCATACTCTCCAGGCCATAATTAGTGTTGCTGAAGGAGAGCAAGGATAGGGAACAACATCCTAGCTATCGCCCAATTTCATTATTGAATGCGGATAAGAAATTGCTTGCGAAACTGATAGCATTTCGATTGGCACCGATTCTGCCCGGTCTTGTTCACCCTGACCAATCGGGGTTTGTCGCTGGTCGGGAGGCCAGAAATAACACAACCAAAGTGTTGGGGCTCATGAGTTCCGCAAGGGCCCCTGGCACTGAGCTGCTCCTCCTGTCCACGGACGCAGAGAGGGCGTTTGACAGGGTGGACCGGTCCTTTCTGAAGGCTGTGCTACATGTCGGTTTGGGGCCTAATATGCAAGCCTCGATAGCCACCCTGTACTCAGCTCCGTCGGCATGTGTCTGAGTTAATGGCCTTCTCTCGCCCGTTTGATATTTGGAACGGTACACATCAGGGCTGTCCTTTATCTCCGCCTCCTCTTTGTGCTATCTCTAGAGCCTTTTTAAACTGCAATTCATCTTAACAACTGCATACACGGGGTTGAGGTGGGTGGGTCACAGTACAAGGTTGCGGCATTCGCAGATGACATGCTGTTCACGGTCACTCAACCCAGAAAATCCCTGCCCTCCCTTAGGCAGGAACTCCAGCTATTTGGGTCGCTTGCTAATCTGAAAATAAACGTGACAAAATCTGAAATCTTAAATGTCTCTATTCCTTGCCGTGATGTTGCTTCGTTACAAGAATCTTTCCCATGCAACGCATTGTATACCAATGCCTTTTATACAACGCTGGCACTCACAGGATTATTTGTATGACAATCACAGTGTTATAGTATTGAAACATGATTTAGGTCAAAAAACTGTTTTATATATTGTCCAAAAAATCTAGTTTTGAATATAAAAATTGACTTGCCAAGATATGTTTTAGTCTTTATTTTTTACTTATCATTTCATTGAAGCTTTTTAGTTTTTTTGATCAGATAGTCTGGTAAGCACAGCATGTTATCACTTCACTGTCTAGACTTACAAACTAAATTAGGTATCCAATTGTTTTTTTTTTCACTCAAACACCCATAAATATACAGAGCATAGAAAGAGAAAGAATTGAGAAATAAATGGATAGAGATTAAGAAATATAGAAATGGAAAAGATCAACAGAGAAACACAATGAAAAGAGCAAGGAAAAGAGATGGAAAAGAAAGAAAAAGAGTGTCACGGTTTTTAAGAACTCTCAGACAATTTGGTAAAGTAAAAACAGCTTTATTAAGAATAATAAAGAACACAGGATCACCTACACAGGTCCAGATCTGGACAGTACCAAGGCACTTCCCAAATCTGACACAGGTCAGGGTACAGAAATAAGCAAAACAGGCAATAATATAATAGCAGGAAGAGTTGACTGGAACCAGGAACAGAACCTCAACAATACCAGCTAGGAAGCGGCCCAAGAGCTGAGGGTAGGAACTGCAGGGCAGAATCCCCAGGAGCTGGGGAAGAGAGAACAGGCAACCAGAACACTGAAGAGTGACACAGTCCTGGTAACTGGAGAGCACACTGACTAACACTGGCCTGCCATAGGTTAGCAGACAGGATGACCGGAGGTAAGACTCACCAGATGGACAGGGAGAATCCCTGAGGACTGGACAATGGAGGAAACTCAGGCAGGCACAGGGCCAGTCCAGAGGACTGAGGTAACCACAGGCAATACTGACAGGAACAGGCTCAACTCCAGGAGATATAGGTAACCGAAGGCAACACTGACAAGCGCTGGCTCAGTCTCAGGAGATATAGGTAACCGAAGGCAACACTGATAGGCAATGGCTCAGGCTCAATAAGAACCCAGCAGGAAATAGGCAGGAAGTAGCAATGTCGACAGAATGTGAGATCACGGGCACCGTGATAATGTCCTCCATTATTTATATTTATAATGTCCTCCATTATTTATGGTGCACTCCCTGTAATTGGAAATTCAAAACCAGTATGACTTGCCCATGCTGATTGGGTTATCGTAAATCTATGGTCCAGTCTATTTTCTTTATCTATTATTTATTGTCAGCCAGATGTGTAAACTTTATCTAATCCTTTTTTCAGTTCTCCATTGATTTTTATCCACATGCTTTTAAGGTTTAACCCTTTGTAGTAGGTTTTCTAATGAATTGAAAATGTTTTTATGCTAACTTCTTCCTCTCTGTGATCTCTATTTATTCCTTCTGCTCTCTTTCACCTAACTCTATCACGGTGCCCGTGATCTCATGTTCTGTCGACATTGCTACTTCCTGCCTATTTCCTGCTGGGTTCTTATTGGCTGCTGGGTTCTGCTCCGCCCAGTGTTTGCCTTTTTAAGCTCAGTCCTGTCAAACCTTTGGCGCCCTTTAGCGTTATTCCTGACCTAGCATTTGTTGCTATGATTCCTGCTCCATGTATTATCCGGTTTTGCCTGACCTTCCTCCTGTCTCTGTTGCCGTGTTACCGTTGCTGACCCGGACTGCCCGACTACCGCTCTCTGTGTACCGATCCAGGCTGTAGCTGACTATCGCTCTCTGTGCACCGATCCAGGCTGTGGCTGACTACTGCTCTCTGTGTACCGATCCAGGCTTTGGGTGACTACCGCTCTCAGTGTACTGATCCAGGCTGTGGCTGACTATCTCTCTCTGTGTTCCGATCCAGGCTGTGGCTTACTAGTGCTTTCTGGTACCGATATAGGCAGTGGCTCATTAGTGCTCTCTGTGCATTTCCAGGTCTGACTGACTACGCTAGCTATTCTGATCCTGGCTGTGGTTGTGCTCTAGTGGTACGTCCCGTTATCCTAGCCTTCGAGGCTAGTGCCCAGCCAGTGCGTGTTAGTAGAGCCTCCTCTCCTCAGTCTTCCCGGCCTGAGCCTGTCCATTTAGTCTGCGGTTACCCCAGTCGCTTGAGCCTGAGCCAGTGCCTGTCAGTGTTGCCTTCGGTTACCTATATCTCCTGAGATTGAGCCAGCGCTTGTCAGTGTTGCCTTCGGTTACCTATATCTCCTGAGATTGAGAATGCACCTTTCAGTGTTGCCTTCAGTTACCTATATCTCCTGGGGTTGAGCCTGTTCCTGTCAGTATTGCCTGTGGTTACCTCAGTCCTCTGGACTGGCCCTGTGCCTGCCTGAGTTCTCTCCATTGTCCAGTTCTCAGGAATTCTACCTGTCCATCTGGTCAGTCTTACCTCCGGTCATCCTGTCTGCTAACCTAGGACAGGCCAGTGTTAGTCAGTGTGCTCTCCAGTTACCAGGACTGTGTCACTCTTCAGTGTTCTGGTTGCCTGTTCTCTCTTCCCCAGCTCCTGGGGATTCTGCCCTGCAGTTCCTACCCTCAGCTTGTGGGCCGCTTCCTAGGTGGTACTGTTGAGGTTCTGTTCCTGGTTCCAGTCAACTGTTCCTGCTATTATATTACTGCCTGTTTTGCTTATTTCTGTACCCTGACCTGTGTCAGATTTGGGAAGTGCCTTGGTACTTTCCCGATCTGGACCTGTGTAGGGGATCCTGTGTTCTTTATTATTCTTAATAAAGCTGTTTTTACCTTACCAAATTGTCTGAGAGTTCTTAAAAACCGTGACTCTCTTTTTCATTTTCATCTCTTTTCCTTGCTCTCTTCATTGTGTTTCTCTGTTGATCTTTTCCATTTCTATATTTCTTAATCTCTATCCATTTATTTCTCAATTCTTTCTCTTTCTATGCTCTGTATATTTATGGGTGTTTGTCTCTTCTCCTTTTTCCATCATTATATCAGTCTCTTTCACCCTTCTCTCTCTCTTTTTTCTCCCACAGTTATGTGTATGTAAAAAAAACACAGACAATGTGCGAGTATATGCCTCAGTATGGGTGGTATCTCTATTTTTTTATGAAATTATTAATCCACATATGTCCTAGACAGTCCCTTTTTAAAAATCCATTTTTTTAAATATTTTTCTTTGAATATTGGTTTTATCAATATGTATGTATGTTTATATATATAAAATTTCCTCTGTGTCCGTATCCATGGCAATACTGGGTTTTATCTCCTCCTATCAGCTGGTAGGACCAATAAACTTTTTTCTTTAAAAGCTCTGCTACACCCTTCCTCCTCAGTTTATTTGGTCCTACCAGCTGGAGGACAGAGGCAGGAGCCTCTCTTCTTTATTTAATCTTAAAATTTTTTTGTTTTCCCTTTGTTATCCCCATGCGCTTGGCCTTAAAACGCCAACCGCATTAAGTGTGCCACTGTTAAACCCAGCGCTTGTCATAGCGCTACAGAAGACAGTCTGCAGAAGTACCTGGGCTTTCCTGAGCAGCTGCATGCTGTTCCCAGCGCCCTGTCATCCTTCCCCAGCAGCCGCACGGCGTTGCAGGCACCTGCTTCAGCATTCCGGATACGCTGGGTGAACAGGAAGTCGCGAAACCGGAAGTGAAGTGGCGTGCGTCCCACGGGTGAAACGCAAGGCCTAAAACGGGCGCCTCAACGAAGGAGCATATAAAGAAGTGTGCTGCTGAGGTCTGTAACTGTAAGTTTCTTTAATTTACTTAAGTATTGGCTTAGAATTGTATGTATAGTGGCAGAATTTGGATAGAGCTGTATATTGGGGGCCTGGGGAAGACTCCAGTAGGTCTACTACTAAGGAATCAAAGTCTGACAAGCCCAAAGCTGTGGCTGAATCTTCTAAAGAAGAAAAAGCTACCGCAAAGTTCAAGTCCTGTGCAGGATGTGAGTCAAAATTGCCTATTACAGAGGTATCCAAATTATGTCCTGAATGTCTCAGGAAAGCTGCTGGACCTGATATTCCTGCCCAGTTCCAGGACTTTTTAGGTTGGATGAGGTCATCCATGCAGGAGACCTTTTCCTCTCTGCAGGAATCAGGAAGAAAGAGGCCTAAACCTACTGACCCAGAGGAAGGTACATCTAGGGGTACTTTGGAGGAAGAAGAGGAGAGTGTAATTGATTTAGAATCAGCCCTGTCTTCAGCTGAAGAAGGTGAACTAACGGAAGATATAGGAAATTTTAGTGTGGATAAGGTGGAAGGGCTTATCAGATCAATGAGAAAATCTCAAGGACTCTCAGAAGTCCAGAAGGACCTTAATGTTATGGATGCTGCTTTTGTTGGCTATAAAAAGATATCTCCTCAATTTCCTGTTCACAGTTCAATTCAGGAAATAATTCAAACAGAATGGAAACAGGGTGATAGACGTTCAACCATGACCAGAAGTTCCAGCGAATGTACCCATTTGCAGAAGAAGAGGTATCAGCTTGGTCTTCTCCACCAAAGGTAGATGCCGCAGTGGCTCAAATTTCACGTAGAACCACCTTGTTGTTGGAGGATGGCACCACTCTTAGAGACCCGATGGACAAAAGAGCTGATAGAGCCCTGAAAAAGCAGTATGCCACTATAGGTCATAACTTAAAGGCTGCTACCGCTATGGCTTGTATATTCCGTACCCTGCGCATCTGGCTTAATGAGTTTGAAGAAAAGATCGATTCTTCAGTGTCCAGATCCCGTCTTATAAAGGAGCTGTCAGCAATTAAGGATGCAGTTAATTTTTCATGTGATGCATCCTTAGACAACATAAAGCTTATGGCTAGATCTTCAGCTTTATCGGTGACGGCACGAAGAGCACTCTGGATCAAGGCATGGGATGCGGATCCTTCTTCCAAAAATCGTCTAGTTCCTTTACCTTTTATGGAATCCAAACTATTTGATGATCAATTGGAGGAGATAATTAAGAGATCATCCGGCAGTAAAAATCCATTTCTACCACAAGACAGGCGTCAGAAAAACTCACCTCCAAGATCAACGAAATTCAGGATACAGTCCTTTCAGGAAGCACGCAGATATAGGCCTGGAACCTCTTATGACCAGAATAAAAGACTACGCTCCCAACCCTCACGAGCTGGACCCCGTAAGGAGTTCCAGCGCAAACAGGGATTTCAACAGTGAAGGTCTCCAAACCCTATCTCTCATCTCAGTAGGGGGCAGACTGGGATGCTTCATCAACGAATGGAGGAAAATTCACCCAGACAGGTGGGTTATGGAAATCATAGAGATAGGGTACTCATTGGAGTTTCAGACTGTCCCAACAGGTCATTACTTTCAGAAGTCATTCATCAGAAACAGAAGCCTGGTTACAAAGATGAAGACGGCTGTCCAAAACTTGCTTCTTCAGGGGGTGATAGAGAAAGTTTCACATCAGCAAGAGTTCACAGGGATTTATTCAACGCTTTTTGCTGTTTCCAAACCTTCCGCAGATCTGCGTCTCATCCTAGATTTGAAGAAGCTGAACTCATTCCTCAGAATCAGACATTTCAAAATGGAAACAATTCTATCCACACTGAAACTAATTCAGCCCAAAGCATACCTGACACGGATAGATCTCAGAGATGCTTATTATCATATCCCGATAAAGGAAGCAAGTACCTCAGATTTCATATAGGAGGTAGTCATTATCAATACAGGGTTCTACCCTTTGGGTTAGCATCGGCTCCCAGGGTATTTACAAAGGTACTAGCCATAGCAATGGCAGAACTAAGAACTCAGGGAATTCGTGTAGTTCCGTATCTAGACGACAGCATCTGAGAGAGAAACCAAGTCCTGTCTGGAACTTCTATCAAAGCTGTGTTGGCTCATCAACATCAAGAAAAGCCAACTCATTCCGGTCCAGGACCTGATGTTCCTGGGAGTCAACATAGATACCAAAAGATCTCTGGCCATACTGTCACAGGAAAGGCAAGACAGACTTCTGGACAGAATCAAGAGCTTCAGACGAAAAAGCTTTCACACAGCAGAAACATTCACTCAGATTCTGGGCAACTTAACCTCAGCTCATCAGATAGTGCCATAGGCCAGGTTCCACGGCAGACTCACACAGGCAAATTATCTGGAATTTCAGAGGAAACATCCTTTCAACCCAAGTCTCAGAATTCCGGTGTTCCCCTCCACCAGGAAAGAACTAACATGGTGGTGCAATCCTCAGAATATCAAGAAGGGCAGACCATTGCAGGAACCAATCTGGGAGATTGTGACAACAGACGCCAGCAAGACTGGATGGGGGGGCATATAGAATCAGGTGTCAGTACAGGGAACCTGGTTAGAAGAGGAGACCAGGCTTCACATCAACATTCTAGAGCTGTTAGCGGTATGGAAGACCTTGAAGTCGCTGCTATCTAAAGAACAAGGCTATACTCATCAGATCGGACAACACGTCAGCTGTCAGTTATATTCAAAACCAGGGGGAACAAGAAGCAGGTCTCTCAACCAAGTGGCTCTTCAGTTCTTCTCCTGGGCGGAGACTCCTCTTCTGGTCATCAGGGCAACCTACCTGTCAGAACTTCAGAACTGTCAGGCAGACTTCCTCAGTCGGCACAGAATAGATCAGGGAGAATGGTCCCTGAAAGAATCTGTATTTCAAAAGGTGACATCAGCCCTAGGGACCCCAGTCATAGACCTCATGGCCACACCAGACAACACAAAGTGCAGGAAATTCCTGTCTCTCTGGAGAACACCACAAGCACAAGGTCAAGATGCATTCCAAATACAATGGAATTTTCAGCTAGCCTAAGTCTTCCCTCCACTTCCTCTGATAGCAGAAGTCATCAGGAAAGTTGACAGGATCAGGCAAGCATCATCTTGATAGCTCCAAACTGGCCTCTTAAAGCTGTGGTACGCAGATCTAACTCAGTTATCCATCAGACCTCCCATGATGCTTCCACAAGAACCAGACCTTCTGTCTCAAGGTCCCATTCTGCACCCAAATCCAGCCTTCTTGAACCTGGCGGCTTGGAAGCTGAGCGGAGCTCGCTAACATACAAGAGATGCTGTAATTACCACCATGTTACAAGGACGAAGACCTTCCACTACAAAAGTAAACTACAGGGTCTGTCAGTTATCACAGAATCGTATTTTGGAGTTTCTGCAAGACGGCTTCCAGAAGGGCCTGAAGCCAGCATCTTTAAGGGTGCATTTATCAGCCATTTCAGCTATCTTGGCAATGCCCTTTGCGGACAAACATTTGATAAAGAGGTATATGGCATCCATTTCCAAAATTAGACCCACCATTAGGGAAGTCATTCCCCAGTGGGACCTCAATCTAGTCTTACAACAATTATGTGCACATCCTTTCTTTGAGCCACTTTATGGTATTTCTCTAAAAAATCTTACTCTAAAGACAGTGTTATTGACAGCCGTCACTTCGGCCAGACAAGCTGGTGAACTCCAAGCTTTACTTTGTAAAGCTCCTTTCACTGTTTTTCATAAGGATAAGGTGGTGCAGCGACCAAAATTATCTTTCCGTTCCAAGGTGGTTTCCAGTTTCCATCTAAGTCAGGAAATTGTGCTTCCCTCCTTTGGATCAGATCTACAGGAATCTGAAAAAAGACTGTTTAATTTGGATCTGTATATTTACCTCAAAAGAACAGAATCCTTTCGTAAGTCAGACTCCTTATTTGTCCACTTTTGTGGAAAATTTAAGGGCTCAGTTGCATCTAAAGCATCTATAACCCGTTGGATAAGGGACTGCATTTCTTTAGCATACCAGTCTGCAGACAAGAAGCCTCCACCAGGAATTAAGGCACACTCCACCAGGGCCATAGCTACTTCATGGGCCCTTAAGGCGGTGGCTACTCCTGGAAATTTGTAAGGCGGCCACTTGGTCCTCGGTCTCTACTTTCATTAGACACTACAGACTGGACCTCCAAGCATCCAAGGATGCTAGCTTCGACAGGAAGGTGCTACAAGCAGCCTCTCCTGTCCCATGACTTACTGGTCATGTTGTCCCCACCCTAGGGGATACTGCTCTGGTAAGTCCCAGTTTTGCCATGGATACGGACACAGAGGAAAAGGTGAAATTTACTCACCGATATTTGTTTTTCCTCTGTGTCCTTCCATGGCACCCCACCCTAGGTTCTGGTAAATGGTATAGTTCCTTATATATCATATGTTGGGACTGTTGAGCTGTTTACACTGAACTAACCTCTTCTTTGTCGTTCCAGCTTGGACAAAAGTAGAACTGAGGAGGAAGGGTGGAGCAGAGCTTTTAAAGAAAAAAGTTTATTGGTCCTACCAGCTGATAGGATGAGATAAAACCCAGTATTGCCATGGAAGGACACAGAGGAAAAACAAATATCGGTGAGTAAATTTCACCTTATACACACACACACATATATAATAAAGGTTGGTAAGGAAGCACTCGCAGTTTAAGGCCATCTTGTGTGGCCAATATATTGGCAATAAATTTACTTTTATTCTTATAAGTCCTGAGTTTGCTGCTGATTACTTTTTCTTCACACACACACACATATATATATGTATATATATATATATATATATATATATATATATATATATATTAGTAGAAACTTAGATAAAACTATCCATTTAGTTGTGCACTAATCTCTCTCCTCTCTCTCTCTTTCTATATATATATATATATATATATATATATATATATATATATATATATATATATATCTATATATATATGTGTATACATATAATTTTTTTTTCTCAATATATATATGTTCACATATTAGAGTCAGTTAGGGACTTGCCTGACATTGGGGTGCCATGACGGGGCAAATATATTGTTCTCTAATTTCCACTTTGTATATTTATATTATTTTAAATTTAAAAACTAAATTGTATGATGTAGAAGCTGCTATAGAGGGCTTAAAACTACTATTTTTGCTATCCCTATTGGTTATACAAATATTATATTATTTTAGTTCACCCTGATCCTGTGTGTTTGATAAAATATATGTGTTTTCAACTGAGCTTTTGGCTAAAACAACATGTTGAGTTGCTCTAAAAAAAAAGGCACAAATGATTTTCAATTTACACTTATAATGGTTCGGTAAACTATATACCCACGGCTTATTAATTTTAGCTCATTGTATTTTGCTAAAAAAATGTCCAATATTAAAAAAACGTGCACTTGACTTAGACTGTGAGTGCCTTGATGATGCCTTCAATCTCTTTATATCTTTTGGTCAAAATATATTACACTAAACCCCACTGTTGTATTTTAGCAAGTCATAGGCTGAATGTAAAAAAAAATTGTTGAACAGTTTCACAAATGTTTGTTGTCTGTGGCATGAACACATATACACACACACCTACAACCACCAACACCCACACAGTTACTGAAAAACACAGTTATATATGTACACTCAAATACACAATCTGCAACACACACACATACACTTATATATGTACACTCAAATACACACTAAGAAACACACACACACTTATATATATATACACACACAAATAAACAGTCTAAAACTAATACACATATAGTTAAAGACATAAACACATAGTGAAACACACACATACACATATATAAATATACAAACACTAATATGTGTACACATACTTACACACACACACAAATATTTACTAGTATTTTTTTTCTTTATATTTTTTTTATTTTTAGGAAAACAAACCTCAAACATAGCATTATGTGAGGGTGTTGTCCTCTTTTTTTTTAATTATTTTTACTGTACAATTTTTTAAAGGGTCAATTTGACCCTCATTGAGTAGTGGACCTTCAGTGACAAATGTTTTTACTTTTCCTGCTAACTATAATTAAATAAATATTAAAATAATTGATTATAAGTTTCTTATATCTGTAAACATAAATGAATATCTGTCATCCATTTTGCATTTTACTGAAATGTTTACTATTGTAATGTGAACATTTTTTAGTAATGCATGGATAACAAATTGAAATTATAGATATGTAACAATTTTTTTTTATCAGAAATTAATTATTGTATTTCTTTCATGCAGATTTGGAAAATGCCTAATTGTTTCTACCGGGATTGTCTCAGTAGGACTGGTAGAAAATATGGTAGCTCAGAAGTCAGTCTTCATCGTTTCCCAAAACAGCCTGAAAGAGTAAAGCTTTGGGTGGAATCCTCAGGACATTCATTTCAAGATGTCAATTCACTTGTCCAACAAATTCTTATGGATACTAAAGCATTGAAATACAGAATTTGTTCTTTACATTTTACCCAAGATTCTTATATTCAACATGGTAGCAAAAGAGTCTTGAAGGAAGATGCTGTTCCCACTTTAATAGGAATATGTACAACAACATAGGTCACTCCTCAACCTCTGTACCATTCCAGCAAAATGTAATAGTAAAAAAATGGTAGATGTATCAACAAACACAGATTCTTCTAAAAATGATGCATCCACACAAACTGAACCTACTTCCATTGTCAAGGATTATTTTACTCAAATTCCTGAAGATCAATCCATTGTGGGAGATCCAATGGATATAGTCTTGCACCATAGTTATTCCAAACAACCAACACACAGACATGCACCAGATATAACACTGTCTCCAATTCCAATGAAAACTTCAACTCCACATAAACCATTATCTTTACATCTTCCACCAAGGATGCAGGTTACACAACAAGGAGATATTTTACTGCTACATGGTGAGGCTTCTCCCATAAAACCTGTAAGATTGGATGAGGTAGGTTTACAATTGTCTGAGACAGATGATGATAATGGAGAATCCTCCAAAATATTACTTTTGAAAAGTCATTGGATGAATTATCAGTCTTAGATGTGACAAACACACTTCAATGTCTAGAAAACAAGATCCAGATTTTTCAATAGACACTTCTATGTCAGGTTTGGATTCAGACATAACTATAACAGAGGAGTCATTAAATGACATTATTGTCAATAACGTAAATTCATGGTTTTTTAATCTTGTATAGACCAATTATTAACATATATTCCTTGCCAAGAAGGTAACAATTGCACAGCACCAGTTATAAACCTTGAGAAAAATGTGGAAGGTTCTTTTATTTCTGTTGCCATTGAGTGTTTGAATGGACACTCTCTCCTGTTATGGGAAAGCAAACCATGATTACAACGCATTGCAGCAGGAAACATTCTGAGTGCTGCAAGAATTTTGTTTAGTGGTGTCAATTTTAAAAAAATTCAGAGATGAACAGTATATTTGGGCTGCAACAGATTTCCCAGTCCTCTTTTTACAGATATAAAAAAAAATATCTATATGCCATAATAGACCATCACTGGAGGAAAAAACATGACAAAATAATAGAGGAAATTCAAAATAAACCACTGGGTCTGGGCGGTGATGGCCAGTGTGACTGCCAAATATTGTGCTTACACAATGATTGATATGGAAAGCAAAAAAATAGTTGACTTTGAGGTAGAGCAAGTAACACGTTGTTCATCTTCAGTAGCAATGGAAAAGCCAGCTTGTGTAAAGTCTTTGGAAAGATTAAAATCCAAAAACTTGAATGTAAAGGTCCTTGCTACAGATAGACATGTGGGGATAAGAGAAATGATAAGAGATAAATACCCACATGTAGATCATCAGTTTGATATATGGCATTATGTCAAAAGTGTAAAAAAAATTACTTGCAGCTGCTCTGAAGAATGTTTATGCTCCCCTGAGAGAATGGATTCCAGCGATAATCAACCATTTCTGGTGGAGTATTAAGACATGCAAGAGAGATAAACAGTCCTTTCGTGAGAGGTGGAGGTCACTTTTACATCATATAACAAACCAGCATAAGTGGAAGGATCAGACTGTGTATCACGCAAGCAAACATAAGTCATTAAGTGAAAAAACAAACAAACAAACAAAAAAACAACAACACATTGGTTGAAGAAAAAAGTCCACCATATGAACTCCTTCACCAAATTGTTACAGATCCAAAACTGGAAAAGGACTTTCAATATCTGGTCAAATACTGCCACACTGGCTGTATTGAATCGTACCATAGTCTGGTACTGAAATATTGTCCAAAAAGAAGCCATTTCTGCATGGATTGCATGGTAGCAAGAACTCAATTGGTAGCTTTGGCCCATAACAACAATGTGAAAAGAAAAATTGCCACTGTAAAACATCATAGACAAGGAACAGCACCTGTGGTAAGTTCAAGAACTAAATTAGAATTTCCCAGATCACGCAACAGATGGATAGTGCGTGACGTACAAGAACCAACGACAAATGATCATCTACAAGTAATGCTTTCTTACTAAAGTTATGTGATCGGAAAATAGTTGTATAATGGGTTTCCAAATCTTCAAAGCAGCCAAAGAACATAGCAAAAGTACCAAAACCTGAAAAAAAGAAAGCTGTGGAGGAACATAGGTCACGTTTCTCTAAGAAGTAACATACTGCAACAATGTGTAATCTAACAAGTTATTTTATGTTTTGTTGGTTTATAACTTTAATTAACCATTTCTTGTTAATATTTTTGATATTCAACTACTTTTCAATTGTGTCTCCTTTATAAAAAAAAAAAAATATCTCGTTTTGTATTTACAATGTTATAACTGATTTTACAGTTGGATACTGATTAAGTAAAGTAATACTACAATACATAAAAAACATCAACACTGTATAGTTTTAAAAATAATGTATTAAAATATTTTATTAATAATATTATTTACAAATATTTAACATACATATTGTCAAACATTATGTAAACAATGTAAATAAAACTTTGAGAACTACGTCTTACAAAACTACTTGAATTTATTTTTTTTTGCCGGTGTACATTAACCCTTTACGTGCAAGAGGGGTAAGCAACACATTGGGTATGCAATGCGTTTCGTACCCCTCTGGCACTCAAAGGGCTAAGAAATACAAAAAAAGTGTAAGATTACACAGGAAACAAAACAAAACAATTACATATTTCTCTCTCTCTATATATTTTATATATCTATATATATATATATGTACATACAGATTTATATAACATATATATGTATTCTCTCTCTCTCTCTATATATATATACTAGCAACATGGGACGGCGTTGCCCGTCATGTTATGACCATTGGGCGCACGTGTTTGAAATGCAGACACACTGATAAACACAGACATATGCAGCATACAGGCAGACACATTCCATACATCCCAAGTGTCCCTCTTTAGGAGGGACAGTCCCTCTTTTAGGGCCAAATCCCTCTGTCCCTCTTTCCCACCCTGTTGTCCCTCTTTTTAGGAGGTCAGACTGTGTGCAGGGCCGGCTCCACCTATAGGCGAGGTAGGCGCCGACCTAGGGCGCACACGTACTGGGGGCGCGGGCATGCAGCGGAGAAGAGGTGCGCCCACACACACCACGCCAGGAACCACAACACAGTCAGGTCTGTGTTGCTACAGCGCTCCCTCATCTGGTCGGATCTTTAGTAATGCAGAGCGCGCTGGGAGTCATGATCTCCCGCCGCGCTCTGCATTACTGAAGAGAAGACTGCGCGGGAGATACAGGTATGTGATGGGGGGCAAGTTGGAGCTGAGGGGGCATAGTGGAGCTGAGGGGGCAAGTTGGAGCAGATGTGGGGCAAAGTGGAGATGATGGGGGCACGTTGGAGCTGTTAGGGGAAAGCTGGAGCTGAGGGGGCATAGTGGAGCTGGTGGGGGCAAGTTGGAGATGATGGGGGCAAGTTGGAGCTGATGAGGGTCAAAGTGGAGCTGATGAGGGTCAAAGTGGAGCTGAGGGGGGGCAAGTTGGAGCTGAGGGTGGGCAAGTGGAGCTGAGGGGGGCAAAGTGGAGCTGGTGGGGCAAGTTGGAGCGGATGGGGGCAAGTTGGAGCTGCTGGGGGCATAGTGGAGCTGATAGTGGAAAGTTGGAGCTGAGAAGGCATAGTGGAGCTAGTGGTGGCAAGTTGGAGCGGATGGGGGCAAGTTGGAGCGGATGGGGGGCAAAGTGGAGCTGATGGGGGTAAGTTGGAGAGGATGGGGGGCAAAGTGGAGCTGATGGGGGTAAGTTGGAGCTGAGGGGGCAAAGTGAAGCTGAGGGGGCAAAATGGAGCTGGTGGGGGCACGTTGGAGCTGATGGGGGCAAGTTGGAGTTGATAGGGGCAAAGTGGAGCTGGTGGGCCAAAGTGAAGCTGATAAGGGGCAAGTTGGAGCTGGTGGGGGGCATCTCTTACAGGCATCTCCAGAACAGGGGTAGAGTGGCTCAGGGGGCAGAGAGAGGACAATCATGAAAAGAGGTTGGGTATAAGTAGGCAGGGTATAAAGGGGTGGGACACAAGGGGCAGAGCGAAATGGGCGGCAAAATTAGATTTTGCCTAGGGTGGCAAAAATCCTTGCACCAGCCCTGACTGTGTGGTGTGTATTACTTTGCTCTACAGCAATAAACTTCAGTATATGTGTTTATACATTAGTCTGTGCAAATAAAATACTTTGGTCTTGAACTAAATCATTTATTCAGTTACATAAATAGCCAGTAATAGGTCATGAAATAACCTAAAAATTCTTACTAATGCCCCGCCCACCAGCCACACCCCCAATAATATCACCTAAACTAACGTGTCCCTCTTTGGCCCTGTGAAATGTTGGGAGGTATGCACATACACACAGTGAGCGGCAGAGACATGCAAAAGACATGTACACACAGACACACTGGAGATGCACACATGGACACACATATGTAACAGAGATGTACACACACAGGCACGCAACATATATGAGCAGAAACACATGTGCTCATGAGTTGTGTACCCCTCTGGCACTCAAAGGGTTAAGGTATAGAGAGGCATGTCAGAGTTAAATAGCAGTGGGAAGTGTGTTCATACCTGGGAACACTGACTTGTGAAGTCCCTAGAGGGGACTGATGTGGTGCTGATGTGGAGAGACAAATGGGGCAATCTGGGTTAAAAGTGGGTGGGGCTTAATCACGAGTAGGGGGCGGGGATTAATATAAATGTGAAAAAGTGTTAGTAATAGGCTGGGGAAGGAGGAGAAGTGGGAGAGAAATGCAAGTTTACAGTGTGAGGGGTTTTAACACACTCCATGAGGGGTAAAACTTGATACAGAACCCTGTGGCAGTCAGTGGGTTAAGTGTGAATCTGATGGCTGTCTGTACTGTGTCTTGCATGGCAAATGGTGACAGTGAAGAAGTAATTCAGCAATGAGGGCCTACCTTAACCCTTTGAGTGCCATTTTGTTCCCCTGGTGATGCAGCACCGTTCAGTGGCTTTACTACAGGTCCTGCTGAGGCCACTGGGAGTCAAGGTGAGTGACTGTGTGTCAGCCATCTTTCTTTCTGGCTTTGTGTGTGTGTGTATGGGTGTTTGGTGCTGTGTGAGTGGGGCATGAGTGTGTAATACCTGTGAACTTTTACTTGTGTAGTCCCTCATGTGGTGCTGATGTGGAGAGAGCAATGGGGCAATCTGGGTTAAAAGGGGGCGGGGCTTAATCGCGAGTAGGGGGCGGGGCTTAACATAAATATGGAAACGTGTTAGTAATAGGCTGGGGAAGGAGGAGAAGTGGGAGAGAAATGCAAGTTTACAGTGTGAGGGGTTTGAACACACTCCCTGAGGGGTAAAACTTGATACACAACCCTGTGGCAGTCAGTGGGTTAAGTGTGAATCTGATGGCTGTCTGTCCTGTGTCTTGCATGGCAAATGATGACAGTGAAGAAATAATTGAGCAATGAGGACCTACCTTAACCCTTTGAGTGCAATTTTGTTCCTCTAGTGCTGCAGTACAGGTCCTGCTGAGGCCTCTGGGAGTCAGGGTGAGTGACTGTGTGTGTGTGTCAGCCATATGTATTTCTGGCTTTGTGTGTGTATGTGGTGCTGTGTGTGTGAGTGGGGGCATGTCTGTTTGGTGCTGTGTAAGTGGGGCATGTGTGTGTGTGTGTGGTGCTGTGTGAGTGGGGCATGTGTGTGTGTTTGTGTGGTGCTGTGTGAGTGGGGCATGTGTGTGTGGTGGTCTGTGTGTGTGAGTGGGGCATGTGTGTTTGTCTGTGGTGTAGGAGCAAGTGGCGGCCATATTGTTTTTTTCTGACTTTAATAGTGGTGGGCGGGCTGCATAGTGGGGGCGGGCCAACTCCCTGCATGATTGAATCACCCAATAGGAGTAGTAACTCCTGCTTTATGCCTCCCCTGGGTGTGTTTTGGCAGGCACAAAGTCTTCTTTTATATATATAGATAGAGAGAGAGAGAAAAAGAGAAATAACAAGCAAAGAAGTGGGTAGCACCTGTGGGACTTGTTAATAATATTTTAATGTTTCAGTTCAGCAATAAGCAGGGTCTCTGATCTTTATCAAGAAGATAAAGGTCAGAGACCCTACTTATTGCAGAATTGAAACATAAAAATATTATTAACAAGTCCACGGGTGCTACCCACTTTTTTGCTTGTTCTGCATAATCTATGGGGATTGTGCACCTGGGCATTTTCTTCAATTGGAGTGAGTGCTTTCCACTAATCATTTTGATGTTATATATATATATATATATATAAATATAAACATATGTATATGTAATTCAATATTTATACCGAAAGGAAAAACATTGTCAAAAAAAAATTGACATTAAATCTACATTTAACTTGTGTGTATTATATTTATTTATTTATCAAATAAGTTTAAAAAAAAATGAGATCGCTGAAATTCCAAAAGAAAACCAAAAACTTACTATAGTATAATTACCAAATATTATGGACGGTTTAGCTAAGCATTGAAATCATCAACGGTATGTAGTCTTTTTTAAAATAAACTTGTCATATCAACAGCAGCAGTCTTTTATCGGATGCTATTAACCACACAGGAAGGAATCGGCCTTCTGTTTCATGGGCCCAAATATCCATTCATCCAACATGTGAAAGCACGATACGCCACCTTTCTCAGTTGCCTAAAAATATATATATATATATATATAAAAAAAAGTTTAATCCATCAGATTTTCTGTGTAAAATGGTTTCAGTGTGCATAAGAATATATATAGGTATAAATATCAACATACAGATATAAAAATATATGTCTGGACATCCCTGATTGTTGATTATTTCAAACAAAATCTGTTTGTCCCTGGGTGCTAATATTTGTTTTACACAATATTTTATTGAAATATTCAATAATACATACATCACTGTCAAGATGTCTTAAAAATAAAAGAATAAGGATGTTTATTCGTTCAACTGTTCTGCCTTACTTGAGGCTTCTTTATAAAGGGTCACATAAAGACACGGATGTATATCTTCAATTACACTAGTACTGTGGGTGCTACCTTTATGTGTATATATTACCTTACTTTATAATTATTGAATTCAAAGCTGAACACAGTTGTATATGGAAACAGAGATGACAGTTGTGAATTGTAATAGAGAGAGAGAAAGGGAGGGAGAGAAAGAGAGAGAGAGAAGGAGAGAGAGGGAGTGAGAGGGGGAGAGAAAGGGACAGAGAGACAGGGAGAGAGAGCGAGAAACAGCAACACAGAGAGAGAGAGAGAAGAGTAAATAAAAGTGGAAGAAAGAGAGAGAATACAAAATATAGAAGAAAACTAGGATCAATATAATGTTTTAAACAAATGATTGCACTTGTTCAAAACTTTACATAATGTATTAATTTTATATTAAATTAGCTTATTCTTCATAACTTTTATACATTTCTTCTGGCGGCCTACTCGTTATGGTTCCCAACATGCGGTACAAGAGAAAAAGACGTTCCTCATTCAAGCATATATCTCTACACTCCTCATTGGTCATTATACACGTATTCTCTGATTCCACATGTTGGTGAACTGATGGTAACTCTGCACAACATAGATGTCAGTTGTATCCTCACTGTCCTGACCTTGTGGATCGCAGGGAAAACATTCCTCCTCTTCACTTTCTTCACGAGATGATTCTCCTTCTTCATGTCTTGATTCTCTTTGATCTTCTGAGGCTGTTGGCCTATTGGAAGCTCCAATCAGACGAGTCTTCAAAAAATAAAAATAAAATTGAATTAAATATTTAAATATACAACTGTATTTAAAAAAATTGGATTGAAAAAGATATACACTACATATTACTTTCTAATATGTTGTGTACACCTCTGGAGCGTTAAGTATTAAACATACAAGCCAAAAATTAAGATTCTAATTAAATTTACCATGTCGTCCATATGAGCCTTCATAATTTCATTATGTGAAGAGTACGGTGAGTATGAACTTGAGGAAGCAGAAGAACCACTTTCCATTTTTAGTGCAGGAGATTTGTGATGAAACTGCAAGATAATATAGTTCTTAAAATTCAATACAACAAAATTAACTTTAAATAACACATAATTTTGCACTTAACCCTTTGAGTGCCAGGGTGGAACGGAATGCATTGCAAAGCAATGCATTCCGTACCACTCTGGCACTCAAAGGGTAAATAAAATATAATTAGTAATACCACAATATTATTCAAAGTACAGGAACATATTACAATAATTGTACTTACATTTCGTGTTATATTACACTATTTGATATTGTTTAAAGAAAAACAATATAATAGAGAAAAAGAGAGAGAGAGTGTGTGTGTGTGTGTGTGTGTGTGTGTGTGACTGACTTGGCTTTTGTGTTTGTCTGTGGGTGGTTGGGATATGGTATTAAGAAAGAGAGAGAGGGATAGTGTGGCTGTTGTATTTGTGTGGTTCTGTGTGTTGTTGGTGTGTGTGAAAGGTATTTAAAAGTGTATTTGTGTGTTGTTGGTGTGTGTGTAAGGCATTTAAAAGTGTATTTGTGTGGGGGTGTGAATGTGTGTTGATAATTAAAACATAGTGAATTAGATAAGAACTACAATCATTAAGTAAAACAATTTTTATAACTTATTTATATATATATGAGACAGAAACAGATTTATACAAACATCACACACAACACAGACAGAAAAAACACAAGTCAATAAGAAAGATACACACATAGACTAATAAAAATTAATAAATTAAAAAACTAATTAAAAAAATATATATATTTATTTATATACGTGTATGATATGGTTTTACTGAATTTTTTTTTTCGTTACTTTGTACATTAAATTTCGATATTTTAATTTAAGTTTTAAAAATAAATGTTATGCAGTACTTTTGGTTGTCCAGGCACTAAGAAGATTTTTCACTGTATTTTTTACGAAGGCTATTTATCTTTGAAAATTCAAAGATTACTTTTAATACTTTTGTCAAGCCACTGAATAACAAAAGGATTAAAAAAACAATGAAAACTAATGCATTGTGTACCCATTTGTCAATTACAATCTGAGAATGAAAAAAAAACTACTTGAGGTATGTAAATAAACTACATATATATATATACAAATTTTATTTTTAAAATCAATAAATTATTTAGAGAATAGGTAAATTACATGTTAACCCTTTGACTGAAAAAGGAAAAGGCAAATCACTGTAAATGTGGTGTGCAGTCCTCTAGTACTCAAAGGGTTAACATTTTGAAATCATTTAGCATTGAAAATCCATGGACTGAGACACATTATTACAGGCTGATAATATTCCTGCTTCTGACAATGGTTCGTGCATTTATTAAGTCGCATTCTCAGTGTAACATACCTCTGAGAGCGCCAGGAAAAGGATGATGTGCACACCGTAGTTCCTGATCCTGTGTGAGCGAGCGACAAGCACGAACTGGCCGCATGAACCCTAATTTGCATGAGGTCCGTGCATGAGCGTGCGTCACGCTGAACTGCAGGAAAAAAAAAAAAAAAGCACTGTACAATTAAGATGTCTATTGTCATCAGGCCATAAAGTTGAGACCTTACAACCTACATTTATTTGTGAGAAAATGACAGATCTGTTTAGCAGACATATCAGAGCAACACTGGGATTATGTTGCTTCACTGCAAGCACTAGAGTGAAATAACTGCACCAGATCAATCACCGGTTGCTCCAATCACAGAGCATATTCAATGCGTAGTGTGCCAACAGAGATATTGGACAAAGGGCTCCTCTTGCTAGTCCATCACTGTGACATAGAACAATGCAGTGCACCAAAGAGACATAAAGACCAGTAGTCACTCAACATGGTTTTGTAACCGCTTGGGTGGCAAAGAGGTAGACAACACATTGCTCAGCAAAGCATTGCGTAAGCGTGGGGCACTCAATAGGTTAACAGTGTTCCTGATGGCTGGAAGAAAGAGAGAGAATAAAACTTATAGAAGAAAAGTAGGATCAATATAGCTGAAGTCAAATATAGAGTTATGAGTGCACTTGTTCAAAACTTTACATACTGTATTAACTACATATTAAATTAACTTATTCTACATACCTGTTATAAATTTCTTCAGGCGGCCTACTCGTTATGGTTCCCAACATGTGGTACAAGAGAAAAAGACGTTCCTCATTCAAGCACATATCTCTACAAGCCTCATTGGTCATTATGCACGTATTCTCTGATTCCACATGTTGGTGCACTGATGGTAACTCTGCAAAACATAGATGTCAGTTGTATCCTCACTATCCTGTCCTTGTGGATCGCAGGGAAAACATTCCTCCTCTTCACTTTCTTCACGAGATGATTCTCCTTCTTCATGTCTTGATTCTCTTTGATCTTCTAAGGCTGTTGGCCCATTGGAAGCTACAATCAGATGAGTCTTAAAAAAAATAAAAATAAAATTGAATTAAATATTTAAATATACAACTGTATTTAAAAAAATTGGATTGAAAAAGATATACACTACATATTACTTTCTCATATGTTGTGTACACCTCTGGAGCGCTAAGTATTAAACATTCAAGCCAAAAATTAACATTCTAATTAAATTTACTATGTCGTCCTTATGAGCCTTCATACTTTCATTATCTGAAGAGTACGGTGAGTATGAACTTGAGGAAGCAGAAGAACCACTTTCCGTTTTTAGTGCAGGAGATTTGTGATGAAACTGCAAGATAATATAGTTCTTAAAATTCAATACAACAAAATTAACTTTAAATAACACATCATTTTGCACTTAATAAAATATATAAAAATAGCAGGGGACAAATACTTATATTATGGACATAAGCATAAATAATACTTACAATCTATATATGGTTTTTGATATGTTAAAGTTCCGCTTTAATACGTGTTTCATGTCAAGAGCATATTCAATGAAGTCTGCGTAGTGTTCCAGCGGAGATATTGGACAAAGGGCTACTCTTGCTGGATCTCTGATATTGTAGTGCATAATAGATGCCACAAATTAGTCCATCACTGTGACACAGAACAATGCAGTGTACCAGAGACACAGAAATAGCAGTGTACTTCAGTACCAACATCTTCAGAGAGGAACCTGCTGCCAAAGGAAGAGGTGTCATCCTATTGACCTTTGAATGTTCCAATGTCTTTACAACCAGAAAGTCTTGCAGTGCCAACCTCTCCAGTTGTCTCCATCATGCCCACTGATGAACAGGAAATTGAGAGGAAAACATTACTATAGCAATTGATCAAATTAAAGAAACAAAAACATGTTAAACAGCAAGTGAGAATGCCAAAGACTTTTCTGAGGGCTGCAAGAACATTGTTTGACATCATTAAAGAGCTGGGGGAAGGACCATATACCAAAGTATTCTTGGTCCAATCAAAAGACAGCAAGAAGAAGTATACTATGAAGGCTGTAGCCAGTCAGGACATGGACTTCATCTATATGGAGAAGAGGATTCACTACCAAGGTTATGAGTGCCCCAAGCAGACTATGGTACAGCATGGACTACTTGAGTGGGGGAGACAAACAGAAGCACTTGCAGATGTACAGGAGGTGTCTGACTGAAGACCATGTCATGTTCTATGGAGCAGAACTAGGCACTGCCATCAACTTCCTTCATAAAAGAAAAATAATTCACTGTAACCTGACTCAGAAAAACATCCTGTTAGTGAAGGGCACATAAAGATTTTAGACTATAGCATGTGTAAGGAAGGCATTGGACCACATGGAAGGATGCTTGAAGCACTTAAAGTAAAAAATAAAATATGGATTAAGCATTGACTGGTGAGCGCTTGGCATCAACTTATTTCAGCCTGCAAGAGGAGGGGATATCCATTCACTTCCATTACGCACCTCATAGACTGTCCCAAGATGATGAAAGCCAGTTTGAAGAGACCAATACAAATTTCACCATTCCTGTCATCAGACATTTCACTTCTCTTGATGGGAATGTTAGAGATGCAGCCTAGAAAATGCCTTGGAGGGAATCCAAACTTGGGATTTTGTGAAATAAAAAGCCACCCCTTTTTGAGTGGCATAGACTGGGACAAGCTGGAAAAGAAACAGATCCTGCCTCCATACAAGCCTCGTTTGAGCCCTGAATTCAGGAACCAAAATTCTGTGGCATGGGAATGGGCACAATGGACAATATAAGTTGATGAAGACACAAGTCTGGAAAAACTTGCAGCACCTGTTCACAGACTTTGACTTAGTTAAACCATCTTAAAGATCTGGTCCTTCTTTGTCTTCTCTACCAAAAACTTCAAAATTTTGACTTATGTGGACTCCAGGTGCCACCCCTACACTCCTCACCACTTACTTGTATAGACAAAAATAAACAAAAAAATGACATAAAAAAAAAAAGTGCTGGTTAATTTAGCATATCATTGAAATTCCTTTGAAAAGTGCGTGTCGAGTGTGTCAGGAGACGAGGGGGTTGTCTTGGGATAAACAGATCTGAGAATGAAAAAAAAATAAAAAATTTGAGGTATGTAAATAAACTACAAATATATATATATATATATATAAAGAGAAAAATTTTATTTTTTAAAATCAATAAATTATTTAGACAATAGGTATATTACATGTTAACCCTTTGACTGAAAAAGGAAAAGGCAAATCACTGTAAATGTGGTGTGTAGTCCTCTAGTACTCAAAGGGTTAACATTTTGAAATCATTTAGCATTGAAAATCCATGGAATGAGACACATTATTACAGGCTGATAATATTCCTGCTTCTGACAATGGTTCATGCATTTATTAAGTGGCATTCTCAGTGTAACATACCTCTGAGAGCGCCAGGAGAAGGATGATGTGCACACTGCAGTTCCTGATCCTGTGTGAGCGAGCGACAAGCACGAACTGGCCGCATGAACCCTAATTTGCATGATGTCCGTGCATGAGCGTGCGTCACGCTGAACTGCAGGGAAAAAAAAAAAAACAAGCACTGTACAATTAAGATGTCTATTGTCATCAGGCCATAAAGTTGAGACCTTACAACCTACATTTATTTGTGAGAAAATAACAGATTTTTTTAGCAGACATATCAGAGCAACACTAGGATTATGTTGCTTCACTGCAAGCACTAGAGTGAAACAACTGCACCAGATCAATGACCGGTTGCTCCAATCACAGAGCATATTCAATGCGTAGTGTGCCAACGGAGATATTGGGCAAAGGGCTCCTCTTGCTAGTCCATCACTGTGACACAGAACAATGCAGTGTACCAAAGAGACAGAAAGACCAGTAGTCACTCAACGTGGTTTTGTAACCGCTTGGGTGGCAGAGAGGTAGACAACACATTGCTCAGCAATGCATTGCGTAAGCGTGGGGCACTCATTAGGTTAACGGTGTTCCTGATGGCTGGAAGAAAGAGAGAGAATAAAACTTATAGAAGAAAAGTAGGATCAATATAGTTGAAGTCAAATATAGAGTTATGAGTGCACTTATTCAAAACTTTACATACTGTATTAACTACATATTAAATTAACTTATTCTACATACCTGTTATAAATGTCTTCTGGCGGCCTACTCGTTATGGTTCCCAACATGTGGTACAAGAGAAAAAGACGTTCCTCATTCAAGCATATATCTCTAGAAGCCTCAGTGGTCATTATACACGTATTCTCTGATTCCACATCTTGGTGAACTGATGGTAACTCTGCACAACATAGATGTCAGTTGTATCCTCAATGTCCTGACCTTGTGGATCGCAGGGAAAACATTCCTCCTCTTCACTTTCTTCATGAGATGATTCTCCTTCTTCATGTCTTGATTCTCTTTGATCTTCTGAGGCTGTTGGCCTATTGGAAGCTCCAATCAGACGAGTCTTAAAAAAATAAAAATAAAATTGAATTAAATATTTAAATATACAACTGTATTTAAAAAAATTGGGTTGAAAAAGATATACACTACATATTACTTTCTAATATGTTGTGTACACCTCTGGAGCGCTAAGTAATAAACATACAAGCCAAAAATTAACATTCTAATTTACTATGTCGTCCTTATGAGCCTTCATACTTTCATTATCTGAAGAGTACGGTGAGTATGAACTTGAGGAAGCAGAAAAACCACTTTCCGTTTTTAATGCAGGAGATTTGTGATGAAACTGCAAGATAATATAGTTCTTAAAATTCAATACAACAAAATTAACTTTAAAGAACACATAATTTTGCACTTAATAAAACATATAAAAATAGCAGGGGACAAATACATATATTATGGACATAAGCATAAATAATACTTACAATCTATATATGGTTTTTGATATGTTAAAGTTCCGCTTTAATACGTGTTTCATGTCAAGAGCATATTCAATGAAGTCTGCGTAGTGTGCCAGCGGAGACATTGGACAAAGGGCTACTCTTGCTGGATCTCTGATATTGTAGTGCATAATAGATGCCACAAATTAGTCCATCACTGTGACACAGAACAATGCAGTGTACCAGAGAGACAGAAATAGCAGTGTACTTCAGTACCAACATCTTCAGAGAGGAACCTGCTGCCAAAGGAAGAGTTGTCATCCTATTGACCTTTGAATGTTCCAACGTCTTTACAACCAGAACGTCTTCCAGTGCCAACCTCTCCAGTTGTCTCCATCATGCCCACTGATGAACAGGAAATTGAGAAGAAAACATTACTATAGCAATTGATCAAATTAAAGAAACAAAAACATGTTAAACAGCAAGTGAGAATGCCAAAGACCCTTCTGAGGGCCAAAAGAACATTATTTGACATCATTAAAGAGCTGGGGGAAGGACCACATACCAAAGTATTCTTGGTCCAATGAAAAGATGACAAGAAGAAGTATACTATGAAGGCTGTAGCCAGTCAGGACATGGACTTCATCTATATGGAGAAGAGGATTCACTACCAAGGTTATGAGTGCCCCAAACAGACTATGGTACATCATGGACTACTTGAGTGGGAGAGACAAACAGAACCACTTACAGATGTACAGGAGGTGTCTGCTTGAAGACCATGTCATGTTCTATGGAGCAGAACTAGCCACTGCCATCAACTTCCTTCATAAAAGAAAAATAATTCACTGTAACCTGACTCAGAAAAACATCCTGTCAGACAGTGAAGGGCACATAAAGATTTTAGACTATAGCATGTGTAAGGAAGGCATTGGACCATATGGAAGGATGCTTGAAGCACTTAAAGTAAAAAATAAAATATGGATTCAGCATTGACTGGCGAGCGCGTGGAATCAACTTATTTCAGCCTGCAAAAGGAGGGGATATCCATTCACTTCCATTCCGCACCTTGTAGACTGTCCCAAGATGATGAAAGCCAGTTTGAAGAGACCAATACAAATTTCACCATTCCTGTCATCTAACATTTCACTTCTCTTGAAGGGAATGTTAGAGATGCAGCCTAGAAAATGCCTTGGAGGGAATCCAAACTTGGGATTTTGTGAAATAAAAAGCCACCCCTTTTTCAGTGGCATAGACTGGGACAAGCTGGAAAAGAAACAGATCCTGCCTCCATACAAGCCTCGTTTGAGCCCTGAATTCAGGAACCAAAATTCTGTGGAATGGGAATGGGCACAATGGACAATATAAGTTGATGAAGACACAAGTCTGGAAAAACTTGCAGCACCTGTTCACAGACTTTGACTTAGTTAAACCATCTTAAAGATCTGGTCCTTTGTCTTCTCTACCAAAAACTTCCAAATTTTGACTTATGTGGACTCCAGGTGCCACCCCTACACTCCTCACCACTTACTTGTATAGACACAAATAAACAAAAAAATGACATAAAAAAAATAAGTGCTGCTTAGTTTAGCATATCATTGAAGTTCCTTTGAAAAGTGTGTGTTGAGTGTGTCAGGAGACGAGGGGGTTGTCTTGGGATAAACAGATCTGAGAAAGAAAAAAAAAAATTTGAGGTATGTAAATAAACTACAAATATATATATATATATATATATATAGAGGCAAATTTTATGTTTTAAAATCAATAAATTATTTAGACAATAGGTATATTATATGTTAACCCTTTGACTGAAAAAGGAAAAGGCAAATCACTGTAAATGTGGTGTGTAGTCCTCTAGTACTCAAAGGGTTAACATTTTGAAATCATTTAGCATTGAAAATCCATGGACTGAGACACATTATTACAGGCTGATAATATTCCTGCTTCTGACAATGGTTCATGCATTTATTAAGTCGCATTCTCAGTGTAACATACCTCTGAGAGCGCCAGGAGAAGGATGATGTGCACATTGCAGTTCCTGATCCTGTGTGAGCGAGCGACAAGCAAGGACTGGCCGCATGAACCCTAATTTGCATGATGTCCGTGCATGAGCGTGCGTCACGCTGAACTGCAGGAAAAAAAAAAAAAACAAGCACTGTACAATTAAGATGTCTATTGTCATCAGGTCATAAAGTTGAGACCTTACAACCTACATTTATTTGTGAGAAAATGACAGATCTGTTTAGCAGACATATCAGAGCAACACTAGGATTATGTTGCTTCACTGCAAGCACTAGAGTGAAACAACTGCACCAGATCAATGACCGGTTGCTCCAATCACAGAGCATATTCAATGCGTAGTGTGCCAACGGAGATATTGGACAAAGGGCTCCTCTTGCTAGTCCATCACTGTGACACAGAACAATGCAGTGTACCAAAGAGACAGGAAGACCAGTAGTCACTCAACGTGGTTTTGTAACCGCTTGGGTGGCAGAGAGGTAGACAACACATTGCTCAGCAATGCATTGCGTAAACATGGGGCACTCAATAGGTTAACGGTGTTCCTGATGGCTGGAAGAAAGAGAGAGAATAAAACATATAGAAGAAAAGTAGGATCAATATAGTTGAAGTCAAATATAGAGTTATGAGTGCACTTGTTCAAAACTTTACATAATGTATTAACTACATATTAAATTAACTTATTCTACATACCTGTTATAAATTTCTTCTGGTGGCCTACTCGTTATGGTTCCCAACATGTGGTACAAGAGAAAAAGACGTTCCTCATTCAAGCATATATCTCTACACTCCTCACTGGTCATTATACACGTATTCTCTGATTTCACATGTTGGTGCACTGATGGTAACTCTGCACAACATAGATCCTCACTGTCCTGACCTTGTGGATCGCAGGGAAAACATTCCTCCTCTTCACTTTCTTCACGAGATGATTCTCCTTCTTCATGTCTTCATTCTCTTTGATCTTCTGAGGCTGCTGGTCTATTGGAAGCGCCAGTCAGACGAGTCTTAAAAAAATAAATAAATAAATAAATAAAATTGAATTAAATATTTAAATATACATCTGTATTTAAAAAAATTGGATTGAAAAAGATATACACAACATATTACTTTCTAATATGTTGTGTATGCCTCTGTAGCGCTAAGTATTAAACATAGAAGCCAAAAATTAACATTCTAATTAAATTTACTATGTCGTCCTTATGAGTCTTCATACTTTCATTATCTGAAGAGTACGGTGAGTATGAACTTGAGGAAGCAGAAGAACCACTTTCCGTTTTTAGTGCAGGACATTTGTGATGAAACTGCAAGATAATATAGTTCTTAAAATTCAATACAACAAAATTAACTTTAAATAACACATAATTTTGCACTTAATAAAACATATAAAAATAGCAGGGGACAAATACATATATTATGGACATAAGCATAAATAATACTTACAATCTATATGAGGTTTTTGATATGTTAAAGTTCCGCTTTAATACGTGATTCATGTCAAGAGCATATTCAATGAAGTCTGCGTAGTGTGCCAGCGGAGATATTGGACAAAGGGCTACTCTTGCTGGATCTCTGATATTGTAGTGCATAATAGATGCCACAAATTAGTCCATCACTGTGACACAGAACAATGCAGTGTACCAGAGAGACAGAAATAGCAGTGTACTTCAGTACCAACATCTTCAGAGAGGAACCTGCTGCCAAAGGAAGAGGTGTCATCCTATTGACCTTTGAATGTTCCAACGTCTTTACAACCAGAACGTCTTCCAGTGCCAACCTCTCCAGTTGTCTCCATCATGCCCACTGATGAACAGGAAATTGAGAAGAAAACATTACTATAGCAATTGATCAAATTAAAGAAATAAAAACATGTTAAACAGCAAGTGAGAATGCCAAAGACCTTTCTGAGGGCCGCAAGAACATTATTTGACATCATTAAAGAGCTGGGGGAAGGACCATATACCAAAGTATTCTTGGTCCAATGAAAAGATGACAAGAAGAAGTATACTATGAAGGCTGTAGCCAGTCAGGACATGGACTTCATCTATATGGAGAAGAGGATTCACTACCAAGCTTATGAGTGCCCCAAGCAGACTGTGGTACAGCATGGACTACTTGAGTGGGGGAGACAAACAGAAGCACTTGCAGATGTACAGGAGGTGTCTGCCTGAAGACCATGTCATGTTCTATTGAGCAGAACTGGACACTGCCATCAACTCAATTCATAAAAAATAAATAATTCACTGTAACCTGACTTAGAAAAACATCCTGTTAGACAGTGAATGGCACATAAAGATTTCAGACTATAGCCTGTGTAAGGAAGGCAATGGACCATATGGAGGGATGCTTGAAGCACTTAAAGTAAAAAATAAAATATGGATTCAGTATTGACTGGTGAGAACTTGGCATTAATTTATTTCAGCCTGCAACAGGAGGGGACATCCATTCACTTCCATTCCGCACCTCATAGACTGTCCCAAGATGATGAAAGCCAGTTTTAAGAGACCAATACAAATTTCACAATTCCTGACATCTAACATTTCACTTCTCTTGATGGGAATGTTAGAGATGCAGCCTAAAAAATGCCTTGGAGGGAATCCAAACTTGGGATTTTGTGAAATAAAAAGCCACCCTTTTTTCAGTGGCATAGACTGGGACAAGCTGGAAAAGAAACAGATCCTTCCTCCATACATGTCTCGCTTGAGTCCTGAATTCAGGAACCAAAATTCTGTGGAATGGGAATGGGCACAATGGACAATATAAGTTGATGAAGACACAAGTCTGGAAAAACTTGCAGCACCTGTTCACAGACTTTGACTTAGTTAAACCATCTTAAAGATCTGGTCCTTCTTTGTCTTCTCTACTGAAAACTTCCAAATTTGGACTTATGTGGACTCCAGGTGCCACCCCTATACTCCTCACCACTTACTGTTCTAGACAAAAATAAACAAAAAATGACATAAAAAAAAGATTAGTGCTCCTTAGTTTAGCATATCATTGAGGTTCCTTTGAAAAGTGTGTGGAGAGTGTGCGTGTGTGGAGAGTGTGTGTGTGAGTGTCGAGTGTGTGTGAGTGTCGAGTGTGTCAGGACACGAGGGGGTTGTCTTGGGATAAACAGATCTATTGAACAGTAGAACACACATCTTGGCATTAAGAAGAAGGCATTTCTTATTATGGGTGATAAAAAGGAAATGTACAGGTCTGTTTAGAGCAGCGATACACGTTGGGTTATTGTTTGCATTGATTTCACTGTTTCTATGTATGATTAATGTCACCTGCACACTAGGAATGTTTGTATCCTGTCCGTTATTTTTTAAGTTGGATTTCACTTTCAAGTGGTAACCTGTATACTTTATGTCTCGCCTGTCCTGTGATTTTTAAATGTTTTTATTGCTACCTTGTTGTTATTTTTGGTATTTAAGAAATTACATTTATTATTTTTCTATACCCTGAAAGTATGCCTCTGTTTAATGGGTTTCTGTATCTTAGGGGATATTATGTGGTTTCTCACCCCATTCTTTCTCCTTTTGATTAGTGGCTATACAGTCACAGTACACAAATGCAGAGCAGAATAAAACATAGTGTCATGGGTGGCTCATAGACCATAATAACAATCCACATGTCCCCTGATCAGCAAGTGCTCTGCAGACTTGAGGGCAGTTCCTTTGTTCATATGTCAAGTGGACAACATAATAACAAGTAAATAGGTTATAATTCCCAAAACAGCCATCAGATAGTGCTCCAGGATGTCAATGAGCACAAGCGGCTATATGTATCCGGCCAAGAGACCAGTTAAGAGTCTGTTATTCCCTATAGTTCCATAAGTAGCTGTGATCAATAGGAATTCAATAGTACCCCAATATACATATGTTCCCAGCAGTGTAGCAGTATATTCCTGCACTCATATACATCCAGATCATGTGGATATAGGCAGATGCAAGACATGTCCATGAAATAGTCTATGGCCTGTCCCGGATAAAAATAATCCAGTGACCATACCACAAGTGACCAATGTCCATATAGCCAGACTAATAGATAGAGCCACTGATATATATAGAAATGGGTATAGGTTGTTCCTAGTGAGTAAGGAATCTGGAATCCGGAGATAGAATCAATCCATCCAAGTTTATAGTTATACGTGTATTGACCCATGGCAGAAGACACAATAGGAGCTCACTGGGTGGCCTAAGGCAAGAAATGTCGTTGGATAATGGTGGGGAAACCAGTCTCCAACAGTACATGGGGGACAAAGGGCCTCCGCCCTGCACCCCAGTCTATAAACCCCCACAGTAAAATTTACCAAGCCTTTAATAAAATCAGCCGTTACCAAGCTCCAGTGAGGAAACAGGCAACTGTCTCAGAAACACTCACAAGAAACATGCATATGATAGCTGTTCATTAAGGCTCCTAGGGGCATGAGTATCTAACCGCCTGATCCATTTAACCGCCCTCTGCAATACGACTTTACTCTCTTACCCCTTCTAGTGCATACTAATTCTTGGTCTATCAGCATACACTTCAGAGATGTTAAAGTGTGTTTGTATTGTAAGAAATGTCTCGCCACTGGTTTTTCAGTTGAACCATTCCTGAATGCATCTCTGATGCTCTAACGATAAATATCCATGTGCTGATTGAATTGATATTGATTTTTCCCACATAAACCAGGCTGCAGGGACAGAGAATAATGCATATGACAAATCAGGAGGTACAGGATAAGCGATCTCCTTATTTGTGTGTGGATGTTTGAAGCTTTTCCCAGTCACTAGGGATCTGCATGTGCTACAACCATTGCACTTGACACACCCAGGTGAATCTTTATTAAGCCAAGTTCTCTTGTGAGACCTGTAACAATGTTCAGGATTAGTTTTTACAAGGAAGTCCCTTTAGCTGGGCCCGTTTGTATGAGAACATGGGTTCTTCCCTAAAGATTGGTGGTAATGTTTTATCCAATGTCAAAATAGGCCAGTTTCTCTTTACTGCAGCCCATATAAATGTACTTTGATGATTAAACAATTGCCTGGTGCTACTATAAAGAAACATTAGGCACACATTAATTTATTTATGTGTTTGCAAGGCTTGAAAAGTGTAAGTCAGGACTTCTTTAATTAAACAGGTCGTTAAAGGTTATTGTAAACAGAGTTTTCCCTGATACTCGATACTTTAACAGTTGTTAGGTGATCTGATGGTTTTCCATTCAAAAGTGCGTTAAAGTGTTAGTAATGTCTAAAAAAAGTTTTTTATATTTAGAAGAGCTTAAAAAGCTGATCTAAATGCAAAATACCGTATCTCTCAAACCGCTATGGTTTAAGAGATACGGGCATTTAAAGTTTGATTTCTCCTACTGACAGCTGTAAAGCTGTCAGCAGGAGATTCGTGTTGGTCGACACGGTGGCGCTTGAGAAGTGCCGAGATCTCCTTACTTACATGGAATCCCTTCATTGGAATGGACTAAAACATGTGCCTGAACACCATAGCGGTTTGAGAGATATGTTTTTTTTGCATCTAGATCAGCTTTTTAAGCTCTTCTAAATGCAAAAAAACTTTTTCAGCCATTACTAACACTTTAAGAGTCAGCGAGGTAGAGGCTACAAATAAACAGTTTCTTAGCGGGTTAATAAAACAACACTTTACATTTTCATCTGAGCAGTTACACATTTTTCTCAGCAGATGAAAAACTGATCAGGAAGGTAGGGGTGTGTGCATCAGGTTAGGAGCTATAAAAGGTTCCAATATTTGCCCAGTTTCTGGTTTGCATGAATTTCTACAGCTTAGGTCTAAGGTTTTTGGCAGTTTGTTTGTTCATCAAAATATCAATTCAATAAAGTTTTTTCATTGTGCATGGATGAGTTAGGTTTAAGAGAGGAAACATTTTATGTTCATTCATTTAGGATTGGGGCAGTGACAGAAGCATTAAGATTGGGGGTTAATGACAACACAATGCAGAGGTTGGGCAGATGGAAATCCAACAGGTTTACGCTTTACATTCACCCACATTTGTTACATAGTCTTAAGCATTAAGTAATTGATTTAATTCTTTGTAGGGGTAACACCGTTCAAGGTTTCGATTATATGACATTCATTCATATTTTGGGAGTGGAAAAGGGCTTTGTTGAGGACTTATAAGGAAAACCTAGGATTCAGCACTAATGTCTGCATACTTTGATGGCACGGTAGAAGAGGAATGAGGTGGGACCAGCTAGAGTTTGAGGTATCTTGTTTGAAGAAACATCCATTTCCTGATGTTATAATTATTCCCCTGGGGGGGACATAATGATTTGGGTTTTATGAAGTCTGTGGAGCTTCTTTTTCAGGTTCAGGAGTCAGTAAACAGGATGTGCAGTTCTTTTCCTACTACGGCTTTTAGTTTTTCAGAGATCATTTGCGAATAAGGAACTGAAGATGTTAGAACGCACAAGGAAGAAGCTCAACAGATTTCCTTCTAAAGTTTTTCATAAAGTAGGGGGTGTTTCATATAGACACAGGGACCTGGAGGATGGTGGTACTGGCCTATAGAGACTGGATAGCATACATCTATCTGATGTAGGTCTGGATATTTATCACACAGGAATACAAACATTGATAGAGTTTGGTTGGGTGGACTCAGACCTTCCTGTGGTCAGCAAGGTCTGGCTGTGGAGGGTTGTTAATAAATTTTGGTTACTTATAAAGTGATGGTTGGCTCATGGCTGGTAAGGCTGAACCTTTCAGGTTTGGTAATTGGGTGGTTATCAGGCTTTTATGGCTGATTAAGTGGGTTTTGTGTAAAAATGTGTTTAGTTAAAATACAAGCTGCGGCCTTACCACCATCCTTTCGGTTAACTGAGTTTTTATTTTAGGTAATGTAATATTTGGTATATGGGAATGTGTGTTTCCAGACTCTATGTGCACAATGTACAATAGAAAATGAAGAAGCAAGAACACCTGTTCTGTCGTTGACTAAGTTAAAACATCTTAAAGATCTGCTCCTGTATGTGTCTTCTCTACCCAAAACTTACAACTTTGCACTTATCTGGACTCCAGGTTCCACTCCCATACTACACACCGCTTACTGATCACTGGGCAAAAATATGCACAAAATCATAGAACAAATAAATAAATTAAAAATACGCTTATAAGTTTACCATCATATTGAGGTTCCTTAGAATACAGTTTGTACATTAAAATTATAATTATATATATATATATACATATATATATATATATATATATACACACACAATAATATATCGAGGGCATGTGTGTTTTGGGGAAGTGTCTTCTTGAGATGACCAGATCTGTTAAGCAGTAGAACAGATCTTGGCATTGCATAGAAGCCATTTATAATAGGGGATAAAGGAAATTAATGGGTCTATTTAGTTCACACCTCAAATAGATGATCTCTGAATGAGATAAAACATAGGGGGGAGTTGGGAGGGGCATATTAACATTGTACAGAGCCGCCCAATAATTTTCAGGTAATGAATTGTAGAATGGCAAAATGTGAACGTATACAGATATACCTGACTGCGGTACGAAAGACATGATTGGTAAGTCCTTCCGTTTAAACAATTAAAAGGATTAGTAAAGACTGCGTATGGAGAAAATACATATTGTATGTTGTTATCCCGCTTAGTAAAACAAGATAACTCCCACTATTGGCAGTTGCTTTATTCAAACATTATTACAGTTGAGACTATGGACTGCTACCATCACCTTCTATAGAGAACTGTAAGTAGCGCCTCAGCTCTGACACAGAATGAAATACAGTAACTGTCTGGACACCAGGTGAGCTGCCGGGACAGTAGCCATTTAATACAATAATGACTTTAAAATGCATTGGAGACTTATGTAGCATTCAAGGGGGTTAACAGCTACATTCAAATCAATGACAAATTCAGGGAAAAGTCATCTGTCCCCTCTTGTATAGCTGTTTTTCTCCAGAACAACCTATTTAGCTTCCTAAATTGTGCCTGTGGCCCTTTCATATACATTTCCTGTCCAGGGATCTGTCTCGTTCATTTATTTAGAAATTCCCATCCCTGAGTATCACTGCACAATTCTCTGCCTCATGTCCTACTGTCACTAAATGAACAACAAGCGCTGGCCAATCAAGAGGAAGCATTCTAACAGCCAATGAGATGTTGTAGGAAGCACTGGACAATCAAGATGTCTATTGTGATTGTGCCATCAACTTTAGAGATTACAGCCTACATGGATTTGTGAGAAAATACCTGATCTGTTGACAGACATACCAGAGTAGAATTTGGATTATGCTACTTCTCTAAAAGCACTAGATTGAAACAGCTGCCCCAGATCAACGGCCACCTGCTCCAATTACCGAGTATACCCAATGCAGTCTGTGTAGTGTGCCAGCGGAGATACTGGACAAAAAGCTACTCCTGCCGGATCTGTGATATTGTAGTGCATAAATGTCACAAATTAGTACCTCACTGTGACACAGAACAATGCAATGTACCAGAAAGACAGAAACACCTGTGTACTTCAGCACCACCATCTTCACAAAGGAACCTGCTGCTAAAGGAGGAAGAGGTTTCTAAAGTGTCATCCTCTTCTCCCCTCAATGCTCCAATGTCTTTAGAAGCAGAAGGTGTTCCAGTACCAACCTCTCCAGAGGTCTCCATGATGCCCACTGATGAACAGGAAATTGAGAGCAAAAACATTCCTATAGCGGTTGATCAAATTAAAGAAACATAAACATGTTAAACAGCAAGTGAGAATGCCAAAGATCTTTCTGAGGGCTGCAAGGACATTGAATACTTTGACATCATTAAAGAGCTGGGGGAAGGACCATATACCAAAGTATTCTTAGTCCAATCAAAAGATGACAAGAAGAAGTATGCTATGACGGCCGTAGCCAGTCAGGACATGGACTTCATCTATATGGAGAAGAGGATTCGCTACCAAGCTTATGAGTGCCCCAAGCAGACTATGGTACAGCATGGACTACTTGAGTGGGGGAGACAAACAAAACCACTTGCAGATGTACAGGAGGTGTCTGCCTGAAGACCATGTCATGTTCTATGGAGCAGAACTGGCCACTGCCATCAACTTCCTTCATGAAAGATCATTAATTCACTGTAACCTAACACTTCAAAAGGTCCTATTAGACCATGACTGACGCAAAGTTTCCGACTATGGCCTGGGTAAAGAAGACACTGGAGCATATGGGGGGACATCGACACAGTGTAGAACCTTGAGGTATACTGCACCTGAAGTGCCAGAGCGAGCAAGGTCACATTGAAAGAAATGCAATCACTGTTAAGGGAAAAAAATATGGATTCACCATGGACAGGTGGGCACTTGTCGTTATCTAATTTCAGCTTTCAACAGGAAGATATCCATTCACTTCCCTTCCACACCTCATAGACTATCCCAAAATGATGAAAGCCATTTAGAAGAGGCCACTACAAATTCCACCATTCCTGTCATCTTAAGTTTCGCCTTTCTTGAAGGGACTGTTAGAGAAGAAGCCCAGGGGGTGCCTTGGAAGTGATCCAGACTTGGGACTATGCAAAAGCTACCATCCATTTTTCAGTGTCATACACTGCGGCAAGGAGGAAAATAAATAATGTTGGAAGGCGGCCTCTATTTTCCAGCAAGAAAACCTGGGGGAGGTGAGGGGTGGTCCCTTTCACCTTTCCCAGCTAAAGGTGTTAGGGGATGGGGGTTGTTGGGTATATTAGGTCCCAAGTATATAAGCTTAATGTTAATACCTTTTTGTTTTTTAGGTTCCAAGCCAAATATGGGTTCCAGGAGGAAGATCAGTCGCCCCCTGTGGTTTAAGAACTATGAGAACATAGAAGAACTGCGGCAAAAAAAAGAGAGACGACTGAAGAGGAGAAATGGGGACAAGCAGAAACAGATAATTATTGCTCTGCTTTGTCCTCCTGCATCCTCACCCGCTCCATCCTTGCCTCCTGTTTCCCCTTCTGTGGTATTTGATGCCCCGGGAGTCCCCTACTCTATCCTTTCTTTAATCTTGCTTTTTCCCTCCACTCCCGCACCTCCTCTGCTTCCATTGATCCAGGTGGCGATGGAGAATGTCCTTTCTGTTCACACCACTGCTTTGTATCCCTCTCTTTGTGCTAGATTTTGGGGAACCACCCCTGACTCTCGCAAGATCTCTGAGACCAAATCAGATGGAGGGCATTGCGTCATCGGCATCACTGCTGGAGTTGAGCCAGCCAACTACGATACAGGGCTCCATGCTTTTGGGATCTGTCCATTGGCATGTAACCACTAGCTACCAGGGCAGGCGGGGGGCACATGGAGGTCACCAATCCGCAAGGCTAACATCTGATAACACCGAATATGGAGTCCAAGAGGAAGATCAATCGCCCCCTGCGGTTTAAGGACTACGAGGACGTCTTAGAGGACTGCGGCAAACAAAAGAGAGGCAACTGAATAAGAGAAATGGAGACAACAGATTAGTATTGCTCTGCGTTGTCCCCCTGTGCCCTCACCCACTCCATCCTTGCCTTCTGCTTCCCCTCCTGAGGTAGTTGTTACCCGGGGTGTCCTCTAAGGAGAATGTCCTTTCCGTTCACACCACTGCTGTAAATCCCTCTCTCTGTGCTAGATTTTGGGGAACCACCCCTGACTCTCGTGAGATCTCTAAGACCAAATCAGATGGAGGGCATTGCGTCATCGGCATCGCTGGGATTGAGTCAGCCACCTACGATACAGGGCTCCACACTTCTCTGGGGTCTGTCCATAGGTATGTAACCTCTAGCTACCAGGGCAAGCGGGGGGCACAGGGATGTCACTCACCCGCAAGGCTAACACCTAATAACACTGCGGGGGCCTCACAACTAGACACACACTTTGGGGGTCATCATATACATACTCCAGAAAAGGACGTGGGGGTCCCACTACACCACGAGTTAATGGGGTTCAAATATGTCCCCAGTATTATTCCCATGGGGTTGTCTCAGGTAGTGGCCCAGGGGAAGGCAGGAGGTTTGGAGTGCACAGCCAAGGGTCCATGGTCAGATGAGAGGAGGGTCTCTCATGGCATTGCCCCAGTTGCTAATATCATTGAGAGTGAGTGGCAAGAGAAGCAGGCCACTCATTCTCCTCCTTTTGCAGGCCCATCAGAATTGCTAGTTCCTGGAACTGCAAGTTCAGAGGATGGTGGCTCAGAAGCTGGCTCAAAAAATAAAAATGAAAAACCAGTGCACTCTTATTCATGCATACCTTAATGCATCCCAAAATTCAAAACTCCTAAATCGATGAATGGTGGTGCTACAGGTACAGCATGGTAGAAAAAATATGGAAAAAGACACCTGCAAAACTAGCACTCTTCCAATGATATCGAAGAAGGGTATGAGGGTGCATCCCTAGGAAACTATGTAAAACATAACCTTTAATTCTATCATATGTTAAAACATCTATACACTAAATAAAGATGGATCCATATATTACTGTTGAGAGCTATATGATATCAAACAAATTATCCGATATTGAAATCTGTACCCTAACTCAAATGTTACCGGGGCACATTCCGGATTGCCATGAAAGATTGTCTATTCAATCCTATGTGTAACTCACATTCCATGTTAGAGTATAAGTGTCCAGAAAGAATACCCTCTCTCGAAGATATCTAAAGTCTGTACCCTAACTCAAATGTTACCGGGGCATAATCCGGATTGCCAAGGGTTACTAGCTAGAAAAATAAATCTAATATTCTCAACCTATATACGGCTAATGCAAGATTCCCAGCATGAATGCATAGAAGATACATGCAAAAGGGATAAAGATTCCCTATTGCAAAAGACAAAAAGAATTGGTAAAAACAAACACAAAAAAAAAAAAAAAAAAAAAAAAAAATTATCTAAAATAAAATAAAGACTGACGTGCGTTTCGCATCAAAGCTTTATCAAAGTCAGTGCACTGACTTTGATAAAGCTTTGATGCGAAACGCGCGTCAGTCTTTATTTTATTTTAGATAATTTTTTTTTTTTTTGTGTTTGTTTTTACCAATTCTTTTTGTCTTTTGCAATAGGGAATCTTTATCCCTTTTGCATGTATCTTCTATGCATTCATGCTGGGAATCTTGCATTAGCCGTATATAGGTTGAGAATATTAGATTTATTTTTCTAGCTAGTAACCCTTGGCAATCCGGATTATGCCCCGGTAACATTTGAGTTAGGGTACAGACTTTAGATATCTTCGAGAGAGGGTATTCTTTCTGGACACTTATACTCTAACATGGAATGTGAGTTACACATAGGATTGAATAGACAATCTTTCATGGCAATCCGGAATGTGCCCCGGTAACATTTGAGTTAGGGTACAGATTTCAATATCGGATAATTTGTTTGATATCATATAGCTCTCAACAGTAATATATGGATCCATCTTTATTTAGTGTATAGATGTTTTAACATATGATAGAATTAAAGGTTATGTTTTACATAGTTTCCTAGGGATGCACCCTCATACCCGTCTTCGATATCATTGGAAGAGTGCTAGTTTTGCAGGTGTCTTTTTCCATATTTTTTCAGAAGCTGGCTCACACCAGTGAGGAGGACTCTTTCATGGGTTCAGCGGCATCCACAGACTAAGAGAATGCAAGAAGGAGAGAAGCAGGGAATAGTCGGTGGAAGACACAACAGGGTAGCTCCACAGAATCTTCATCAACGGGTTAGTCATCCTCATCTGGGTCAGAGACCGACACAGATGTGTCGACCTCTAATTCAGAGAGAGGAAAAATGTTCTGAATTCTTAAGTAGTATTTGAAAAAATACAGTGCACACTAGGAAGCAGGGGAAGAGTAGGATTACAAAGGGAGAGATGGGAAGCAGGAAGTCACATAAGGCAAGGGGCTCAGATGATGAGGGCCTTGCTAATTGTGTAATTTCTGCACCTTACAGGCATTTTGGGTCTAGCCTGCTAAAGGGAAATTTGTGGATGTCTTTGCTTTGACCAGGGAGGTGGTGGAGGCCAAGGAAGAGGGCCATAACGGTGATAAAACTGGGGGGCTGGTGAAACGAAGGCACTAATTGAATGGCAAAAACTAAGAACCTGTTAAACCAATCTTTCCACTGACCATTTCCCTGGGTGGAGCAGGAGCGTCTTCAGATGCATGGACCTCATAGGAGATACAAATAGCAAGTATGGGAGGTCACCTTGGGCAGAGCATGACAGGGCATTTAGGAGGAAGTTGGCTAAGAGCAAGCGTCTAACTTTCGGGCACAGGGACAAGGACACATGGGTGGGATGAGTCACACATGAAAGAGGGCACTATTACGTAAAGGACAGTTATGCAACAAAGATACAGGGTATGGTCAGAGTGGCCCTTGCTTTACCTACAATGAAAGGAGGTGCCAGAGGGGCATTGCCTATAAGTTCAGACACAGTTGCTCAGTCTGTGGCAAGGGGCATCCTGCAGTAAGCAAAAAAATGCAGCACCCAAAACCAATTCCTTTCCGGGGGGGAGGAGATGCAAAGGTGCCTTACCCCTGTCCGCCTCCACATACTAAGGAGATAGTTAACCCGGATAGAGTCAGTGCAAAAGTTTTGTTGCATGGTTTTACGTCAGGTTTCCCTATTCCAGTTGGGAAGAAGTTGCTCCCTGGTAGGTCAGTTACAAACTTAAATTCAGCTTATGAGTTCACACAGGTTGTTCGTGAGAAATTGTTGAAAGAGGTCACAGCAGGTAGGATGGAAGGGCCTTTCAAGTCCCCGCCCATAGCTCAGTCGTTTATTTCACCCGTGGGGGGTGGTCCCCAAGAAGGAGGTGGGTAAGTTGAGGCTTATTCATCATCTCTCATACCAAGGGGAGCCTTGATAAATGATGTTATAGGTAAAAAAACTTGTAGCGTTAACTACCATACATTTGAAAGGGAATTGGAATTGGTAAAGGTATCAGATTCAGCCTCCCTCAAGGCTAAGATCGATGTGTAGACCCATCCAGGCTCATGGGTTTGAAGTGGGAGGGGCATTATTACATTGACAAATGTCTGCCGATGGGGTATGCTATCTCTTGCTCCTACTTTGAGATGTGTCATTCATTTCTACATTGGGCCGTAGAAGAAACGGCGGCTGCAACAGATATAGTGCATTATCTAGGTTAATTTGTGTTCATAGGCCCTCCCTCGTCCACCATGTGTAGATATTTACTTGAGACGGCAGACAGTGTTTTTAAGGAACTGGCGGTTCCTGTCGCCCATAATAAGACAATGGGTCCCACTACCTGTCTAACATTTTTGGCCATTGAAATAGACACTATAGCTCAAGAGGGAAGGTTTCCCCCAGAGAAGGTGACTAGGGTGCAAGAACAAGTGGCAGAGGTGATTGGCCAGAGCGAGCAAAGTCACATTGAAGGAAATGCAATCACTGTTAAGGTTGCTTAATTTTTCATGAAGAGTCACTCCAATGAAGTGAGTTTTCAGTCACAGACTGCAACAGCAGCGATAAAAAAGGCACATTTCCAAATCACGTTAACCAGGCAATTGCACAAGGATCTTAAGGTGCGGATTCAGTTTTTTCTTGACTTTAACGGTTCAAGGCTGTGGATAGTGGAGAGACAGTCTGGTCAGGAGGTGGAGTTGTATACAGGCGCAGCAGGGGATACTGGATTTGGGGCATACCTAAAGGGCAGATGGGGTACAAGGAGGCGGCTGGCTGCATGGGCGGCCAGTGACCTCACAAGAATCCTAGTCTTTTTAAAACTGTTTCCTATCATGGTAGCCCTGGAGCTGTGGCATAAGGAGTTAGCAAACAGGGCAGTTGTATTTTGGACGGATAACATAAGAGTGGTTTACTCTATTAATTTGCTATGGTCCTCATCAGCACCGGTTCTGGGTTTACTTAGATACATATTGTTGCTTTGCATGAGTCATGACATTCAGCTTAAGGCTACGCATGATCCGGGGGGTGGGGGGGGGAATAACAAGATCATGGATGTGTTGTCAAGGCAGAAATGGAATTATTTTTTTAGGATAGCCCCGAAAGTGCAGTCTAACGGTATTGAATGTCCATCTTTCCTCTGGCAGTTGGCATCCATCTACTAGATGAGCTGGTGTGACAGTCTTTGGAGCCAAAAACTTGGGCGGCATATGCCAGGGCATGGCAGACGAGTTTCTACACCTACGATGCAGATGTTGCTGTTTTTACAAGAATTAAGGTTGAAGGGATTATCTAAAGCATCAGCCAAGTCGAGGCTGGCAGCACTGTTTTTTCATTTCAAGCTTTTTGAGAGGGATGACCTTGCTGCCAGGTTAGCTGTCAGGCGGCTACTGAACAGTTGAGATAGGCAGGAACCTAAGTGCAGGGATAGTAGGCGGCCTGTGGATAAAGCCAGGCTAAAGTCACTATTGGGGTGTTGCCATAGGTTTGCTCCAACCAATTTGAAATACGCTGTTTTCGGCGGCCTTTGCCATGGCATTTCAAACTTCTGAACTGGTAACACCTTCCAGGGCTGGGGGCCAGGTGGGATTGCAGGCATCTCAAGTGGAATGTGAAGAGGGGGTGGTAAGGTGCTGGCTCTCAAGGTCCAAGACAGACCAGGAGGGCAAAGGGCAATAGGTGTTACTGCGGGGAACTGGTGAAGTCTCCATTGCAGGTGGTCCTTTGGTACATCAAGGTTAGGCCAAACACAAGAGGCACATTCCTGAGGCACACAGATGGTTCAGTCCTGTCCCTGGAGAGACTAGGATTAGAACCCAAAGTGTATGGAACACACTCTTTCAGGATTGGGGCAGCAACGGAAGCTGCAGTAAGGGGGGCAGTCCACAGAGGAAATCAAGAACATGGGGAGATGGCGTTTAGGGGCTTATAAGCGTTACGTGAGGACATAAAATAAAAGAAAAAGACATAGGAATTCTGTGGTTGTTCTTTGGTTAAAATCAGGTTTAGAAGAGTTTATTTTAAGTGTGAAATTAAAACATTGCTTATTGTGTACTAACCGGAATGTGTGGTATGTTCTTTCAGGTGCAACTAGGTCCCCATTGCAGGTTTGGCTAATAGCCACTGATTTACATACTGGGCAGAGAAACATGCTGCCAGCAGAGACAATGGGGTACAATTGGTTCTGCCGTGGGAGTGTATTAGGCTGAGCTGGCTTAGGAAATGTGGTCTTCGCTGGACTAAGATTATGCAGACATTTGAACAGGCAAGGGCCAGATGGAGGAGAGCCAGACATTGTGGTGCTGCATGCAAGCAGGAATGATCTCACTTCCTGCAAGTCAATGCAACTCATACTGGTTATCCACCTCTAGTCTCTCTCTCCTCAGGTGATAATTGCATTGTCTGAAATCGTTCTGAGGGCAGGATGTAGAGGAGCAGTGTCCTCAAAGGCAATAGAGAAGTAGGTGGTAGGTTAACTGCATTATCAGGAAGTTTATGCATGGGGGGTTATTTAAGTGGGCACAAGGAGCTGCTGGCGGTAGACACCAGCGTTCATAAGGCGGACAATATCCATTTGTCCCCAAAGGGTTTAGATATATTCAATTCAGCCATAACCCTAGTATTGTCCCAGATTATGGAGGCACGGTTGGTGGGGTAAAAGAGGTCCCCGTAATCATTCCCTCTTTTTGGGTGACGAAATGTGGCTCTCATGGGCACTGTGCCAGTGCGGCATGCTTAAATTCCAGTTAAGGCAGGACACCGGTTGTGTGGCAGGTGTGGCCTGAGGGGGAGAGGTGTTGCCAAGTAACACAACCAAGGGCACAAAGTGGTGAGCTGCCATGGAAGGAGGGAGATTGAACTAAGAACGTCTGGTAAAAGGTAGATAGAACCTGAAGAAGAAGTTCCCATGGGCTCCTGAGCTGAATGGGGTCAGAGAAATTCCTCCCACGACAAGCACAGATTCTTCTATGTATTGTCATCATCTCCTGGGACGTCGTCCTTTATGCATCAAGACTTGCAGCACTATGGTAGTTACAGAAGAAATATCCAAATGGGCTAGGAAACATCATGCGACACAGTTTGACATTCAGGTCTAATATCACCAACACGTTGCAGCTGAGCTTGTGCATAACTCTCCAACAGTGATTATGGTGACAGATGAACCTACATTCCAAGAGTTTGTAATAGTCTACTATTCAGTTCCATCTGAGAAGAACGTTACCCCAAATCTAGTTGTACAGCAGTTCTTTTTTCTCAAAATAGATGTTTTTTCTGACCAAAGCTTGAATATTTATATATTTAAAAAAAAAAAACACATAATACTAAATAAAAAAAAAAGCAAAAAACAAAAAAACAAACAGATTGAAGCTTTATTGAAGATAAATATTTGAATACAGATAACTTTAACCCCTTAACGACCGGCCGATCGGCATGGCGCCGTCAGTTAAGGACCACAGAGCATTTTTTTTTATATTGCTCCTTCCGGTTCCGGACTCCCCGAACGGCGTGTAGCTGCGGGGGGAGCCCGGAATTCCATGACGGTCATAGTACGTCATGGGTCATTCAGTCATATCGACCCTTGACGTACTATAACTGTCAAGGGTCTTTAAGGGGTTAATATAGGCGAGAGATGCACTTTAGTAGCATAGTAAGCAAGGCCATAAGCCAGCACATTGCAACGCGTCATATTTATAGATTATATGTCAGACATACTCTCCTTATGCAAATAAGACCAAATGATCATGCACGGTTATTATAACTTAATAAAAGATCGTATGTGTCTCAGGTCAGTATTTAAAATGAAAGAAGAGTGAGCCGTATGGCAAAGAAGCACATCATAAAGCATCACATCCTTTATTAAATTACATACCAGAGAGATTTTCCTTGTTATAAGCAAATATGTGTTGTATGGCACCATAATCCTGCTCATATGTTATAACCATTAGATATGGATTATTAATAAGGATGTGCCAAGTGGAGTTTTAATGTGTACCAGTTCCGTAAACCACTAAATCACAATGCTCCAACTCTGAAATTAACTGAATGTTAATATTATGCTAGATATACATTTTTTATACCTGATTTTATAATAAATAAGGTTATCATTAATAAAAAATAAGGGTTATTATTAAATATATATTTTTATGATATATTCATTGCATTTAATAGAAATATCCAATAGCATTATTTTTGCAAGAAAATTTCAAGATTGCAACCTCTAATACCCAAATTAACAGACTCTAGACCCCAATGCGCCATTTTAGATGCGCTGCAGTTGTGTTTTAGCAGAAATGTCTGCACACCGATGTCAAATATATTATACCAGAGGCACTGTTATTGTCCTTAACAGCCAGTGGTCCTGGTGTTGGATACTCCTTAAGGACCACATTGAGAGAGTCTGAAACTGACCTCTCCGGTCTAGAAGCAGTCATTTTCAGACTCCCGTAGAGAGAGCACAAAACCCATTTAGTACCAAGACAGTCACCGGTCCTTAAAGCATGGACACAAGTGATGTGTCAGGAGTCACTGGTCCTTAAGGGCTTAATTACATCTAGGGAAGATTTTCTTACTTTTCCCACATGATCTATCACCATTTATTTGCATGCTCTTGTGTTCATATAAACATGTCTTGAGGAACATGGGCACTAAGCAGTACAATCGTCGTCTCCAAGCAATTCTCCCTGGCCTAATCTCAGAGCATCAGACAAGTTTTGTCAAGGGCAGACACTCTACTATGAATGTACGTAAAGCACTCAAAGATATAGTTTGGGCAGAACAGCACCCTAATACCCCAATTGTTTTATTAAGTTTGAATGATGAAAAAGCCTTTGACTCAATCTCCTGGCCCCATCTACATCCTTGAATCTTTGCTCAGACCTTCACCAATTACATCCACTTAGTATATTTAACTCCTCAGGCGTTTGTCACCACAATTAATTTTAATTCCTAGATCTTTACCCTGCATAGGGGCACGTGTCAGGGTTGCCCATTATCTCCTTTGCTGTTTAACCTAGCTCTAGACCCTCTCCTCCGTTACTTCTAAAATCTACAGGCATTTAAGGGTATGAAAGTGGGGGACAGCATTTGTGGATGATATGCTACTTTATGTCCCACTCTACACAATCTTTGCCGGCCATTCTGACTGCCCTTGATCTTTTCCATTCAACTTCGGGATTACTTGGACAAATCACAGGCACTGTGGCTGGGCCTGGCCCTATCCTGTCTCCGTTGGAGGGCTTGCCTTTTAAATGGGTGGACGCATCAATTAAATATCTAGGCATTCAACTGACTAAAAATATTGACAGTCTGTCTTGCCAACTGGAGGCGCTTGCTGATTTCTTTTATGGGGAGGATTAATCTCATCAAGATGGTCACTTTCCCAAGATTCTCACATGTCCTCCAAACTCTGACTATCTTTCTAACCAAGAGCTATGTGGACAGGATTAACAGCAGCTTCCAGGGGTTCATTTGGACTCAGAAGAGGCCCAAAATCAGCCGCCTCAAACTACAACAACCCAAATCAAACGGGGGATTTCAACTCCCGGATCTCAAACTCTACAATGTGGCCAGCTTGATGAGAATTGCAAAAGACTGGCTGAACCGTACGACTGTGTATATTGATTAGTGTCTAGACCAGCTTTTGCCCCTCATCTTAATTTAAGCTTTCTTCTACACGCACAGTCTCATCTGACACTGACTATGATGACCAGTCCCCTCCTTTTCAACGTAACCAAAGCATGGCAATTTTTTAGGAAATTGCTATTCCGTAGTAAATACCTATCTGTATTTTTGCCCTAACGAACAACCCCAGCATCCAGGATGGTACAGTGGATGCAAGGTTTGATCATTGGCAGAGACATGGTATAACTTCACTTGGCCATCTCATCGACCCAACAACATCAGCGATCTACTCTTTTACTGACCTCCAAGCCAAATACAATCTGAGTCCCTCTCATCTTTTTCCATACTTGCAGGCTAAGACTTATATCACCAAGGTTTTCTGGGAGTTACTGCAATTTCCCGATACAAACGTTTCTGGCTCATTTTTTTGGCGGGCGGGCGGGCAGCACCTCTTTTAAGAAATCAAGTGCATACAAATATCTCTCTCCCTCTGTTCAAGTCCACACCGCTACACCTGGTTCAGGGGCATGGTTCCTTGACTTACCCATTGTTGACAACCACCAGTTAATGGAAGCCTTCTGTAGACGACTGAGGTGTGTGCCTGCCTCCTACTTCAATGAATTACTATACCATTTATTGCACAGGTTGTATGTGCCCCTCCTTGTGGCACATACAATTGGCCTGTCTACCTCACATGCTTATCCAAAATGTGGGGTACCACAGGCTAATCTCCTGCACATGTAATTGTATGCCCTACAGCGCACTCTTTCTGAACATCTTTTTCTGACTATTTTCAGAGGACAACTGGCGTCCATCTTCAAACGGACTCCCCCTCACTTCTCATGGGCATTTATCACACCTCCGAACACCTACAGGGTAGCACCTACGACTTTTGGACATTCTGACTCTAATAGCTATTAAGTGCATGCTGACGTTCTGGACAGCAGCTACCCCTCTTCGATAAAGGCTTGAACTGAGAGGACCACTCATTTTCTCAAATTGTACTGGCTATTGGCCACCCAGGAAAAGAAGAGAGACTGGGAACAGTTTATTGCTCTTTGGGACCCCTTTATTAAAACTTTGACCAAAGCCTACCAATCGCAATTCAACAACAGCTTCAGGTACACCACCTGGATGGCCTCCGAGAACGTTCGGAATGAAGCTGGGGTCTAGCTGGGACGATCCGGAGGGGTAGCTGGGAAAGTAAAAGCCACCACTCAGTAGGGATACATCGCTTGGTTTCCTCCAACATGGGATCTAGGTCTCGGGACCTGAACATCCATAGGGGTGGGGTGGTGGTCTGAGTGAACGCAGGAGGGGAAGTGTGTGGGGGGTTAGGTTTGGTTCTTTTGTTTGATGTTTATAACACCTGTTTGGTGGTCACAGTTCCAAAATCATATATACCAAGGAAGCTGTAGAGATTCATTATGATTCCACAAGGTTATTGCTGACACGCTCCCTTTACAACCTTCACGTTACCTTGTAATCCTAACAAGCATGGTTTGAACCTCTGCTATATTTTATGTAATACTGTACCACTACTTCTTGAACCCCGTCAGTGTATGCTGCCTGGAATATCTTTGTTCTTATTGTGAAACTCAAAAAGTTTAAAAAAAGTTCAATTTACATCACTGGGAGTTTATTTGTTCCCTGTGGTGCAGATTGTTTGCTCCAGGATGGTACCAATTTTGCCTACTACATCAGTCTCAGGGCAGGACTGTGACTGTATAAGACACAGTGGCCATTTAATCCATATCTACCTGATGTTTGTGGACTTGTAGAGGTGGCACCTTGTGGAAGCTTGGGCTCATTTGGAAATGCTTTTGGGGTCACCTGTATGTGGTGGTGTCCATTTTGTGTTTCGGATGGTGGTTTGTGACTGTTGGTTTGTAACGGTCGGGAAGGGCTGGTTGGCATAGCCGTATGCCATGTGTTAGACTGGTACACTGCTCTCACCACCCCGTGTGCCTCCCATCGTGCTCTTTATTCCTCCCTCCTAGTTATTTTAGTAACTGAACAGAGGGGACGTCAGTACACCAGTACAGTAGGAAAGCAATAAGACTAAGATTATGTTTAATTATTGTTGTGCCAGAGTGCAGCGTTGGGTATCAGTGTGGGATGTCAGTATTGGGCGGATGTGTCACCCAGTGCTGTCTGGTGTAAGGTGAATGTCTGATGGACTATTTTAGTGAATAAAGGACTGGTGAGGAGGCACGTGGGTGTATTTAGGGATCTTTCATATGAACCTTGGTTACTGTGACGCGTCGCTTCCACTTTGAGGCAAAACTGTGAAGAAATAGATACAATGTGTAGTGCTAGACCAGACCAGCCGCACCACTAATTTAACCCTTTAAAGAGCCAGAGGGACAGCAATGTAATTCAAAGCAATGTGCTGCACAACCCTCTGATCCTTAAGGAGTTAAATGGGGACTAACATTAGTTTGCAATTAATCACTGTGATTTCTACTGTGATTGTGCTAAAATTTGCGACCTTACAACCAACACAGATTTGGGATTTAAAAAAAAAACCAATGATCTGTTTACCAAACATGTCAGAGCAGTGGTGGGATTATGTCATTTCTTTACAAGCACTAGAGTGAAACTGCACTGTAGGGCTATTTATATGAAGGTATCCAAAGAGTTAAAACAAGAGAACCACTCAGGTTGGATTTCTTCACTTAAATAGGCAAATGACAATAAAATAATTTGAGAACTTTATACATTATTATGTATTGACACGCTACTTCACAGTAATGAATTGATCAGAGTAATAATCAATCCCTCATATTTGTACAAAAATATATATTTTATTAAATACAATATACTATATATATAACAATTATCAGTAACAATGAAATATATAAGTGATTAGCAATTATAATAGGTACATAGAAAACCAAACCACATTTATTACCATGCGGATTACCAGCGGTGAAAGGGTTAACCACACATAGGTATATTCAGAGGTATAATAACAATAATTGCACTCAGTAGCATAGAACAGGTTAATTGATCCTTACAATTAATTATAATACAGTTGGCAGCAGTGTCTATGAATACCTCTGCCCCAGAAAAGTATAGACTATGCTAATTATGATGTAAGGGGTATTGTGAGTTGAATTAAATAATTCCTCTAACAATTCATTGTACCATATCTCAATAATAATCAAATTTAGGGAATAACTGGAATAGAATCCCAGATTTAAATCACTATAATTTAATTATATACTGAATTCAATATTGCTTACCTCTGAATAAAATATATAAATTGCAATTAATATAGTCAATCAAAGATTATACAAATAATCTACCTAGAATTAATCCAATAACATATGTCTAGTAAGTATACCAACTTTACGCAACATATATCATAATTTTGACTACAAAATAAAACCTATAGGCACTCCAAAGTTAATCCGCTCATTTAAAATAGGTGCCACACCCAGAAATTTTGTCTATTGGAAAGAATACTTGCAATTTACAAAAGATAAGCCTAGCACATACACCAAGGACTTTAGAATGCACACCACAAATAAATAGACAAACAGCAGTTAGAGAGTTAATAAATGAATTCCAAGAATTCCCTTGATTAAATATTAGCTATTACAATTTACCAGAAACACACTATTCTAGACATAACAAAAATTATATTAACTAATATACACAAGGATAAATATATCTCACTGCTATCTCTATTTTATGATCTCTCTGGTAATTTATAACAATAAATTAATTAATTCTGCGTAATTTCTTAAGTACTATGCTAAATATAGCTGATTATAATATTTTCCATAAAACTGGCAAGGCTTCTATGGACAAATATATATATATATATTTTTTTTCCTCATATATCGAGGAAATATACTTATTTTGAAATTAGACAGAATTAGAATAAATAAAATATAATTACCAGGTCAATCAGTGTGGATTCTTCCACAGCCAAGAGCCTTCTTTTGCCAGGAACTAAGATGTTAGGAGTGTTCATCAGGAACTTAAGAGCTCCGGAACAAAGACTATTTTGGCATTATATTGGCAATTTTTGCCTTATCAGTAATCCCCACCTCTTTCTAATGACTGGACAAAGATCCATCTCATTATACCTTGACATCATCAGTCAGCCCTGATTGGATATCTTATGCTAATCAAAAAAAAAAATCCCAATTATGAGTATTTGACAATATAAAGGCTGCAGATGGCGCCATTACGCTATATTAAAATTTTACAGGTGACACAAAACATGGCATATGTCAATTTAAGAAAGAGTTCAGAGTTTATCACAGACCTCATAAACCAGTCATTTTGCTATGTCTTTCCCATAAAGGAGTCCGTCTCTCACAGACATCATGTCTACAATTTAACATCAATCGGCCATTAATGTCACTTAGTTATTTCTCCCTCATAGAGACCCATTATTTTAACATGAGGTAATTTGAACACATCCTAAACAGAATTTCAGTTAATTTCTACTATTAGAGTTAACCCTCTATGCTCCACCAGGACAAAGTCTCTGACAGCACCAAACCCAACGCAGTCCAGTGTGACAGTGTTGATTCTGGACAAAAGGCTACTCCTGCCTGATCTGTGATACTGTAGTCCATATAGTGCAGATTAGTCCACCACTGTCACACAGAACAATGCAGTGTCCCAGAGAGACAGACAGACCTGGATACATCAGCACCAACATCTTCAGAGAGGAACCTGGTGCCAAAGGAAGAGGTGTCACCCTACTGTCCTATGAATGTTCCAATGTCTTTACAACCAGAACGTGTTCCAGTGCCCACCTCTCCAGTGGTCTCCATCATGCCCACTTATGAACTTGTACTTCATCTATATGGAGAAGAGGATTCGCTACCAAACTTATGAGTGCCCCAAGCAGATTATGGTACAGCATGTACTACTTGAGTGGGGGAGACAAGCAGAACCACTTGCAGATATACAGGAGGTGTCTGCCTGAAGATCATGTCATGTTCTATGGAGCAGAACTGGACACTGCCATCAACTTCCTTCATGAAAGATCAATAATTCACTGTAACCTGACTCAAAAAAACATCCTGTTAGACAGTGAAGGGCACATAAAGATTTCACACTATAGCCTATGTAAGGAAGGCATTAGACCATAAGGAGAGATGCTTGAAGCACTTAAAGTAAAAAATAAAATATGGATTCAGCATTGACTGGTGAGCGCTTGGCATCAGCTTATTTCAGCCTGCAACAGGAGGGGACATCCATTCACTTCCATTCCGCACCTCATAGACTGTCCCAAGATGATGAAAGCCAGATTGAAGAGACCAATACAAATTTCACCATTCCTGTCATCTAACATTTCACTTCTCTTGAAGGGAATGTTAGAAATGCAGACTAGAAAATGCCTTGGAGGGAATCCAAACTTGGGATTTTGTGAAATAAAAAGCCACCCCTTTTTTGAGTGGCATAGACTGGGACAATCTGGAAAAGAAACAGATCCTGCCTCCATACAAGCCTCGTTTGAGACCTGAATTCAGGAACCAAAATTCTGTGGAATGGGAATGGGCACAATGGACAATAGAAGGTGATGAAGACACAAGTCTGGAAAAACTTGCAACACCTGTTCACAAATTTGACTTAGTTAAACCATTTTAAAGTTCTGGTCCTACTTTGTCTTCTCTACCGAAAAGTTCGAAATTTGGACTTATGTGGACTCCAGGTGTCACCCCTATACTCCTCACCACTTACTGTTCTAGACAAAAATAAACAAAAAATGACATAAAAAAAAGATAAGTGCTGCTTAGTTTAGCATATCATTGAGGTTCCTTTGAAAAGTGTGTCGAAAGTGTGCGTGTGTGGAGAGTGTGTGTGAGTGCCGAATGTGTCAGGAGACGAGGGGGTTGTCTTGGGACAAACAGATCTATTGAACAGTAGAACACACATCTTGGCATGAAGTAGAAGGCGTTTCTTATTATGGGTGATAAAAAGGAAATTAACAGGTCTGGTTAGAGCAGCGATACACGTTGGGTTGTTGGTCAGACAGACGAGCCTTGACCACATGATGGTTACCACCTATTTAAGATAAGTACCTTCACTTTTTTATTGTTTGCATTGATTTCACTGCTTCTATGTATGATTAATGTCACCTGCACACTAGGATTGTTTGTATCCTGTCTGTTATTTTTTAAGACGGATTTCACTTTCAAGTGGTAACCTGTATACTTCACATCTCGTCTGTCCTGTGATTCTTAAATGTTTTTATTGCTACATGGTTGTTATTTTTGGTATTTAATAAACTAAATTTATTATTTTTCTATACCCTGAAAGTATGCCTCTGTTTAATGGGTTTCTGTATCTTAGGGGATATTATGTGGTTTCTTTACCCCATTCTTTCTCCTTTTGATTTGTGGCTATACAGTTACAGTATGGCAAAATGCAGAGCAGAATAAAACATAGCTCCATGGGTGAGTAATAGCCCATAATAACAATCCACATCTCCCCTGATCAGCATGTGCTCTGCAGACTTGTGGGTAGTTCCTATATTCAAATGTCAAGTGGACAACATAATAACAAGGAACTAGGTTATAGTTCCCAAAACAGCCATCGGATAGTGCGCCGGGATGTCAACGAGCACAAGCGGCTATATGTATCCAGCCAAGAGCACAGTTAAGAGTCTGTTAACCCATATAGTTCCTTAAGTAGCTGTTATCATTAGGATTTCAACAGTACCCCAATATACATATGTCCCCTGTAGTCGTATACTCGTATACATCCAGATCATGTGGATAGAGCCAGATGCAATACATGCCCATGAAACAGTCTATGGGAATATCCTGTGGTTTCACACGGCAACTTTCACCTGTCCCGTATAAAACATAATCCAGGAACCATACCACAAGTGACCAATGTCCATATAGCCAGACTAATAGATAGAGCCACTGTATATATATATATATATATATATATATATATAAATGTGTATAGGTTGTTCCTAGTGACTCAGGAATCTGGAATCGGGAGATAGAATCAAACAATCCAAGAGTATAGATATATGTGTATCGACCCATAGCAGAAGAGACAATAGGAGCACACTGGGAGGCCCAAGGAAAGAGGGTGTCGCTGGATAGTAGTGGGGAAACCAGTCTGCAACAGTCAAAATGGGCCAGTTTCTCTTTACTGCAGCCCTTCTAAATGTACTTTCATCAATAAACTTAGCAAAACATTGGAGACTTCTGCAGCATTCAAAGGGATAGAGTTCTCTCCAGCATCCAAGGGGTTAATATTTCCATTCAAATACATGAAAAAAATGTCACCTGTCCCCTGGGTATAGTTGGTTTGCTCTAGAATTGAACCTATTTAGATTTACAGATTGCACCTGTGGCCTTTTAATACACATTTCCTGTCCAGGGATCTGTCTAGTTCATTTATTTACAGATTTCCATCCCTGAGTATCACTGCACATTTCTCTGCCTCATGCCCAACCGTCACTAAATGAACAACTACCACTGGTCAATAAAGAGGCAGCACTCTAACAGATACTCAGATGTTGTAGCAAGCACTGGACAATTAAGATGTCTATTGTCATCTGGCCATAAACTTGAGACTTTATAACCTACATTTATTTGCAAGAAAATAACAAATTTGTTTAGCAGACATATCAGAGCAACACTGGGATTATGTTGCTTCTCTACAAGCACTAGAGTGAAACAACTGCACCAGATCAATGACCATTTGCTCCAATCACAGAGCATATTCAATGAAGTCTGCGTAGTGTGCCAGCGGAGCTATTGGACAAAGGGCTACTCTTGCTGGATCTGTGATATTGTAGTGCATAACAGATGCCACAAATTAGTCCATCACTGTGACACAGAACAATGCAGTGTACCAAAGAGACAGAAAATTAAATGAAAGAAACAAAAACATGTCAAACAGCAAGTGAGAATGCCAAAGACGTTTTTGAGGGCTGCAAGGACATTGAATACTTTCACATCATTAAAGAGCTGGGGGAAGGACCATATATCAAAGAATTCTAGGTCCAATCAAAAGATGACCAGAAGAAGTATGTTATGAAGGCTGTAGCCAGTCAGGACATGGACTTCATCTATATGGAGAAGAGGATTTGCTACCAAGGTTATGAGTGCCCCAAGCAGACTATGATACAGCATGGACTACTTGAGTGGGAGAGACAAACAGAACCACTTGCAGATGTATAGGAGGTGTCTGCCTGAAGACCATGTCATGTTCTATTGAGCAGAACTGGCCACTGCCATCAACTTACTTCATGAAAAATCAATAATTCACAGTAACCTGACTCAGAAAAACATCCTGTTAGACAGTGAAGGGCACATAAAGATTTCAGACTATAGCCTGGGTAAGGAAGGTATTGGACCATATGGAGGGATGCTTGAAGCACTTAAAGTAAAAAATAAATATGGATTCAGCATTGACTGGTGAGAGCTTGGCATCAACTTATTTCAGCCTGCAAGAGGAGGGGATATCCATTCACTTCCATTCCGCACCTCATAGACTGTACCAAGATGATGAAAGCCAGTTTGAAGAGACCAATACAAATTTCACCATTCCTGTCATCTAACATTTCACTTCTCTTGAAGAGAATGTTAGAGATGCAGCCTAGAAAATGCCTTGGAGGGAATCCAAACTTGGGATTTTGTGAAATAAAAAGCCACCTTTTTTTCTGTGACATAGACTTAGGACAAGCTGGAAAAGTAACAGTTCATGCCTGCTTACAAGCCTCCGTTCAGATTTTAATTCAGGGAGCTAATATCTGTGGACTGTGAATGTGCTCAATGGACAAGAGAAGATGAAGAAGTAAGTCTGCAAATCTTCCACAGACTGACCAAGTTTAACCATCTTAAAGATCTGGTCCTTCCTTTGTCTTTTCTACCACTGCTTAGTTTAGCATATCATGGACGTTCCTTTGAAAAGTATGTGTGAGATGAGTCAGGGGATGGTGGGGTTGTCTTGAGATGAACAGATCTGTTAAACAGTAGAAAAAGGAGCCATTTCTTTTTATGGGTGATAAAGGAAATTGACAGGTCTATTTAGTTCAAACCTCAAATAGAAAATTGACACGTGTTCTCTGAATGAGATTAGTTCATGGGGTGGAGTGGTGGAGAAAGCTGAATCAATAGTTTAAGTTAATAAAGTATTATTGTCCCACAGCCGACAATAACAAAACACAAATGTACATTGATACATGTGACTGCGGGATGAAATGTTATACTGTTTAAATTATTTTTAGAAAATTAGTAAAGTCTGTGTATTGGGGAAAAAACCCTGCTAAGAAAAAAAGAGAAAACTCCCACTACTGACAGTTGCTTTACTCAAATCTTATTACAGTTCAAACTATGGACTGGTACCATCACATTCTATGGAGAACTCTATCTAGTAGCTCAGCTTTGACACAGAATGAAATACAGTATTTTAGGTTCCACATGTAATGCTGTTCAAAACATCCTAATGCTTATGAATGAGCTTTCTAAATTACCTTTAACCAGTACTATATGTACAACGAATCAATAAATTATCCCTCATTTTCTCATGCCGTAGAGATTGCATCAAAACTTCTGTCCTCTCACAATCGATATAACGTCCACGATTACCTCATTTAGATGGCCTTAATTATATTTTATATTTAAATAAATGTGGCTGATTGGAATGCCTCCATTCTACGGGGATTTTGGAATCCTCCTTTCTAGGGTTGTTTATACTTCCCTGGTATTGTGAGAAAATTCCTGCTCTGTTTAGCAAACATGTCAGAGCAGCACTGGGATTATGCCGCTTCTTTACAAGCACTAGAGTGAAACTGTATCAGACCTATGGCCACCTGCTCCAATGCAGATTTTGGACAAAAGGCTACTATTGTGAGATCTGTGATATTGTGCTGCATAAAAGATGCTACAAATTAGTCCCTCACTAGGACACAACCATGCAGTGTCCCAGAGAGGGTAAGACCTGAAAACATCAGGACCAAAATCTTCAGAGAGGAACCTGCTGCCAGAGGAAGAAGAGGTTGCTAAAGTGTCCCCCTCTTCTCCACTGAATACTGCAATGTCTTTAGAAGCATAATGTGTCCCAATGCCAGGCTCTTCATTGGTCTCCTTCATGTGGAAACAGTCATGCAGCAGATGATCCAATTAAAGCAACAAATACATGTCAAACAGGAAGAGAGGATGTCAAAGACCTTTCTGAGGGCTGCAAGAACATTGAAGACTTTGACATCAATGAACAGCTGAGACAAGGAGCATACTTAAAAGTATTCTTGGTCTAATCAGAGGAGGACAAAAACTAGTATTTTAAGAAGGTGATAAAGAAGACTTTAGCGTGTTAGGACAATGCAGAAATGTAGCAGGCTATGTTATGTCATGGATTATTTGGTTGGCGGTGGACATTAAGAACCACTTGCAGATGTACATGAGCTTGCGGTCTGAAGACCATGTCAGGTTCCATGGAGCAGAATTGGCCACTGCCATTAACTTCCTTTATGAAACATCAGTAATTCCCCAAAACCTGATACTTGAAAACCTCCTACTAGTCCGTGACGGACATAAAGATTTCCGACTAAGGTCTGTGTAAGGAAGGCATTGGACAATATGGAGGGACACGAATGCAGTATGGAACCCTGCTGTATGCCGCACCTGAAGTGCTTAATGGAAAAAAGTACAGAGTCAGCATCCACTGGTGGGCGCTTGACATTATTTTATTTCAGCTTGCAGCAGGCAGATATCCATTCCACACATCAAACAGTCCCAAAACAATGAAAGCCATTTTGAAGAGACCACTACAAATTCCATTATTCCTGTCATCTGAAATGTCACTTCTCTTGAAGGGACTGTTAGAGAAAAAGCCCAGGAGCCACCTTGGAGGCGAACCACATTTGGGATTTTCTGAAATTCTACTCCATCCATTTTTTCAGTGACATAGACTGGGACAAGCTGGAAAACTAATAGATCCTGCCTGCATTGTCAAACCAATTATGATGAAGGTATCCTAGGGGTTAAAACAAGAGAACCAATAAGGTTGGATATCTTCACATAAATAGATAAATGACAATATTATATCATTTTGAGAACTTTACACTATATTATTAGGTATTGACATGCTACATCACAGTAAAGGATTAAACTAATCCCACATATTTGTTCAAAAACATATCATTTATTAAGTACAATATACTATACAAAAAGTGTAAACAACAATGATATAAATGAGTGATCAGCAATTACAATATATATGTAGTAACTCAAACCACAATTATTACCATTAGGATTACCAGCAATTAAAAGTTTAACCACGCATATGTATATTTAGAGGTATAGATAACAATAATTGCACTCAGCAGCATATAAAAGGATAATTGATCCTTACAATTAATAAAATACAGTTGCCAGCAGAGTATATGAACACCCCTATCCCAGAACTTGTATAAACTCCAATGCAGATTTTGCACAAAGGGATACTCCTGCCAGATCTGTGATATTGTGCTGCATAAAAGATGCTACAAATTAGTCCATCACTATAACAGAACAATGCAATGTCCCAGAGAGGGAAAGACCTGAAAACATCAGGACCAAAATTTTCAGAGAGGAACCTGCTGCCAGAGGAAGAAGAGGTTGCTAAAGTGTCCCCCTCTTCTCCACTGAATACTGCAATGTCTTTAGAAGCATAATGTGTCCAAATGCCAGCCTCTTCATTGGTCTCCTTCATGTACACGGATGGCCAGGAAATTGAGAGTGTAAACAGTCATGCAGCAGATGATCCAATTAAAGCAATAAATACATGACAAACAGGAAGAGAGGATGTCAAAGACCTTTCTGAGGGCTGCAAGAACATTGAAGACCTTGACATCAATGGGAGCTGAGACAAGGAGCATACATAAAAGTATTCTTGGTCTAATCAGAGGAGGACAAAAACTAGTATTTTATGAAGGTGATAAAGAAGACTGTAGCCTGTTAGGACAATGCAGAAATCTAGCAGGCTATGTTATGTCATGGATTATTTGGTTGGGGGTGGACATTAAGAACCACTTACAGATGTACATGAGCTTGCGGTCTGAAAACCATGTCAGATTCCATGGAGCAGAATTGGCCACTGCCATTAACTTCCTTTATGAAACATCAGTAACTCCCCAAAACCTGATACTTGAAAACCTCCTACTAGTCCGTGACGGACATAAAGATTTCCAACTAAGGTCTGTGTCAGGAAGGCATTGGACAATATGGAGGGACACGAATGCAGTATGGAACCCTGCTGTATGCCGCACCTGAAGTGCTTAATGGAAAAAAGTTCAGAGTCAGCATCCACTGGTGGGCGCTTGACGTTATTTTATTTCAGCTTGCAGCAGGCAGATATCCATTCCACACATCAAACAGACCCAAAACAAAGAAATGCATTTAGAAGAGACCACTACAAATTCCACTATTCCCGTCATCTGAAATGTCACTTCTCTTGAAGGGACTGTTAGAGAACAAGCCCAGGAGCCACCTTAGAGGCGAACCACATTTGGGATTTTCTGAAATTCTACTCCATCCATTTTTTCAGTGACATAGACTGGGACAAGCTGGAAAACTAATAGATCCTGCTTGCATTGTCAAACCAATTATGATGAAGGTATCCAAGGGGTTAAAACAAGAGAACCAATAAGGTTGGATATCTTCACATAAATAGATAAATGACAATATTAAATTATTTTGAGAACTTTACACTATATTATTAGGTATTGACATGCTATGTCACAGAAAAGAATTGATTAAAATAATCCTGCATATTTGTGCAAAAACATATATAATTTATTAAACAGAATATACTCTATATAAAATATAAACAACGATATAAAAGAGTGATAAGCAATTACAATAAATATGAAGTAACTCAAACCACAATTATCACCATTAGGATTACCAGCAATTAAAGGGTTAACCACACATAGGTATATTTAGAGCTATAGATAACAATAATTGCACTCAGCAGCACAGAAAAGGATAATTGATCTTACAATTAATAAAATACAGTTGCCAGCAGAGTATATGAACACCCCTATCCCAGAACTTGTATAAACTCCAATGCAGATTTTGGACAAAGGGCTACTCCTGCCAGATCTGTGATATTGTGCTGCATAAAAGATGCTACAAATTAGTCCCTCACTATAACAGAACAATGCAGTGTCCCAGAGAGGGAAAGACCTGAGAACATCAGGACCAAAATCTTCAGAGAGGAACCTGCTGCCAGAGGAAGAAGAGGTTGCTAAAGTGTCCCCCTCTACTCCACTGAATACTGCAATGTCTTTAGAAGCATAATGTGTCCCAATGCCAGCCTCTTCATTGGTCTCCTTCATGTACATTGATGGCCAGGAAATTAAGAGTGGAAACAGTCATGCAGCAGATGATCCAATTAAAGCAACAAATACATGTCAAACAGGAAGAGAGGATGTCAAAGACCTTTCTGAGGGCTGCAAGAACATTCAAGACTTTGACATCAATGAAGAGCTGAGACAAGGAGCATGTTACGGTTTTTAAGACACTCAGACCAATAAGTGAAAATAAAACACACTTTATGAAAGTGAATGATGACACTTACGCCCTCTAGAGGCGGTAGGTAATACACAGATAATGTAAACTGAGATAATACAATGAAAATAGTATTAAGGACATAAATGCAAGTCAGTATGCACTAGGATGATATGGACCCCAAAGGGGTTAAAGTCCAAATTATACTCAGTCTCAGATGTGGAAGTTTGACACGCCCTTGATGTTAAATAGACTGTGCTGTACAGACTAAGTTCATCAGGTGCTGAGGAACGAGTTGACTTGCCAAGGTGGTAGATGATAAGCAGACTGGGTAACAACTTAGCCCCCACGGGCGTAGCTACAGGAACTGCTTAAGTATGTGCAAGTGCGAATAGCCCCTTGGGGCTGTATGGAAACCGGCCTGCAATGTAAGAGCTAATAGCCTCCTCAGGCGTAATCGAATGCAGTAATACTAGAGCCAGAGCCACTAGCCCCCGCGGGCGTAGTACCGGATAGCCAACACTGAAGCCTTTCTGCCAACACTCTGGGTATATGATCTCGTTGGTAACCAACACCGGAGAGCCTGTAAGCGCCCAAACGGCCCAAGCTTTGTGAACACTCTGCAACGTTAGACTAGAGTTGCCGACGGAGAGCGGCCAACTCAGCAGCAGTATCACTTGTAACAAGGCTCGCACAGGAGATAGAGAGAGTGAATAAGAGGCAGCACTGTAAGAGTTAAAATGCACGTTTACTTGAGGCTTCAGCGCTACTGCAAGGCTCTGTAACGTTACTCGAGGCTTCAACGCTACGCTCAGGCTCTGCAAGGAGAGGAAGGCCCACAGAATACACACAGCTCTGCACTAGAACGAGGCACAGCACTATCGAAGGAATCACCAGGCTAGGCAATGGCACACTCGTGGGCATCAGAGACAGGAAAATGTCGCGTCGGCGACAACTGGAACGCAGGTCACTGGAACAAGCTGGAAGTCGATCTTCAGAGCAGGAAGTCAGCCGGACCGGGTCATACACAGGCAGGGACGTCAAACTAGCCGGGTCAGGATCCAAGGGTGGTCCGTAGACGAGCCGGGTCATACACAGGCAGGAACGTCAAACTAGCCGGGTCAGGATCCAAGGGTGGTCCGCAGACGAGCCGGGTCATGCACAGGCAGGAACACTGGAGAATGGTCAGGACAAGCCGAATAGGTACACAGGAACTCAGAATACAGAAACACAGCAAAAGCACACTGGCTCAGGAACACCACGAAAGGGCAACTGACATAAGAGATAGCCAGGTATAAAAAGGTCATCAGGAGGCGGGTCAAACTCAGTCAGCAAATCAGTGACATCCACAACAGAGAGTGACAGGAATAACAGGCACTGTGATAGAGCATACTTAAAAGTATTCTTGGTCTAATCAGAGGACAAAAACTAGTATTTTATGAAGGTGATAAAGAAGACTGTAGCGTGTTAGGACAATACAGAAATCTAGCAGGCTATGTTATGTCATGGATTATTTGGTTGGGGGTGGACATTAAGAACCACTTGCAGATGTACATGAGCTTGCGGTCTGAAGACCATGTCAGGTTCCATGGAGCAGAATTGGCCACTGTCATTAACTTCCTTTATGAAACATCAGTAACTCCCCAAAACCTGATACTTGAAAACCTCCTACTAGTCCGTGACGGACATAAAGATTTCCGACTAAGGTCTGTGTAAGGAAGGCATTGGACAATATGGAGGGACACGAATGCAGTATGGAACCCTGCTGTATGCCGCACCTGAAGTGCTTAATGGAAAAAAGTACAGAGTCAGCATCCACTGGTGGGCGCTTGACGTTATTTTATTTCAGCTTGCAGCAGGCAGATATCCATTCCACACATCAAATAGACCCAAAACAAAGAAATGCATTTAGAAGAGACCACTACAAATTCCATTATTACCGTCATCTGAAATGTCACTTCTCTTGAAGGGACTGTTAGAGAAGAAGCCCAGGAGCCACCTTAGAGGCGAACCACATTTGGGATTTTCTGAAATTCTACTCCATCCATTTTTTCAGTGACATAGACTAGGACAAGCTGGAAAACTAATAGATCCTGCTTGCATTGTCAAACCAATTATGATGAAGGTATCCTAAGGGTTAAAACAAGAAAACCAATAAGGTTGGATATCTTCACATAAATAGATAAATGACAATATTAAATCATTTTGAGAACTTTACACTATATTATTAGGTATTGACATGCTATGTCACAGAAAAGAATTGATTAAAATAATCCTGCATATTTGTGCAAAAACATATATAATTTATTAAACACAATATACTCTATATAAAATATAAACAACAATGATATAAATGAGTGATAAGCAATTACAATAAATATGAAGTAACTCAAACCACAATTATCACCATTAGGATTACCAGCAATTAAAGGGTTAACCACACATAGGTATATTTAGAGCTATAGATAACAATAATTGCACTCAGCAGCACAGAAAATGATAATTGATCTTACAATTAATAAAATACAGTTGCCAGCAGAGTATATGAACACCCCTATCCCAGAACTTGTATAAACTCCAATGCAGATTTTGGACAAAGGGCTACTCCTGCCAGATCTGTGATATTGTGCTGCATAACAGATGCTACAAATTAGTCCCTCACTATAACAGAACAATGCAGTGTCCCAGAGAGGGAAAGACCTGAAAACATCAGGACCAAAATCTTCAGAGAGGAACCTGCTGCCAGAGGAAGAAGAGGTTGCTAAAGTGTCCCCCTCTACTCCACTGAATACTGCAATGTCTTTAGAAGCATAATGTGTCCCAATGCCAGCCTCTTCATTGGTCTCCTTCATGTACATTGATGGCCAGGAAATTAAGAGTGGAAACAGTCATGCAGCAGATGATCCAATTAAAGCAACAAATACATGTCAAACAGGAAGAGAGGATGTCAAAGACCTTTCTGAGGGCTGTAAGAACATTCAAGACTTTGACATCAATGAAGAGCTGAGACAAGGAGCATACTTAAAAGTATTCTTGGTCTAATCAGAGGACAAAAACTAGTATTTTATGAAGGTGATAAAGAAGACTGTAGCCTGTTAGGACAATGCAGAAATCTAGCAGGCTATGTTATGTCATGGATTATTTGGTTGGGGGTGGACATTAAGAACCACTTGCAGATGTACATGAGCTTGCGGTCTGAAGACCATGTCAGGTTCCATGGAGCAGAATTGGCCACTGTCATTAACTTCCTTTATGAAACATCAGTAACTCCCCAAAACCTGATACTTGAAAACTTCCTACTAGTCCGTGATGGACATAAAGATTTACGACTAAGGTCTGTGTAAGGAAGGCATTGGACAATATGGAGGGACACGAATGCAGTATGGAACCCTGCTGTATGCCGCACCTGAAGTGCTTTATGGAAAAAAGTACAGAGTCAGCATCCACTGGTGGGCGCTTGACGTTATTTTATTTCAGCTTGCAGCAGGCAGATATCCATTCCACACATCAAATAGACCCAAAACAAAGAAATGCATTTAGAAGAGACCACTACAAATTCCATTATTACCGTCATCTGAAATGTCACTTCTCTTGAAGGGACTGTTAGAGAAGAAGCCCAGGAGCCACCTTAGAGGCGAACCACATTTGGGATTTTCTGAAATTCTACTCCATCCATTTTTTCAGTGACATAGACTAGGACAAGCTGGAAAACTAATAGATCCTGCTTGCATTGTCAAACCAATTATGATGAAGGTATCCTAGGGGTTAAAACAAGAAAACCAATAAGGTTGGATATCTTCACATAAATAGATAAATGACAATATTAAATCATTTTGAGAACTTTACACTATATTATTAGGTATTGACATGCTATGTCACAGAAAAGAATTGATTAAAATAATCCTGCATATTTGTGCAAAAACATATATAATTTATTAAACACAATATACTCTATATAAAATATAAACAACAATGATATAAATGAGTGATAAGCAATTACAATAAATATGAAGTAACTCAAACCACAATTATCACCATTAGGATTACCAGCAATTAAAGGGTTAACCACACATAGGTATATTTAGAGCTATAGATAACAATAATTGCACTCAGCAGCACAGAAAATGATAATTGATCTTACAATTAATAAAATACAGTTGCCAGCAGAGTATATGAACACCCCTATCCCAGAACTTGTATAAACTCCAATGCAGATTTTGGACAAAGGGCTACTCCTGCCAGATCTGTGATATTGTGCTGCATAACAGATGCTACAAATTAGTCCCTCACTATAACAGAACAATGCAGTGTCCCAGAGAGGGAAAGACCTGAAAACATCAGGACCAAAATCTTCAGAGAGGAACCTGCTGCCAGAGGAAGAAGAGGTTGCTAAAGTGTCCCCCTCTACTCCACTGAATACTGCAATGTCTTTAGAAGCATAATGTGTCCCAATGCCAGCCTCTTCATTGGTCTCCTTCATGTACATTGATGGCCAGGAAATTAAGAGTGGAAACAGTCATGCAGCAGATGATCCAATTAAAGCAACAAATACATGTCAAACAGGAAGAGAGGATGTCAAAGACCTTTCTGAGGGCTGTAAGAACATTCAAGACTTTGACATCAATGAAGAGCTGAGACAAGGAGCATACTTAAAAGTATTCTTGGTCTAATCAGAGGACAAAAACTAGTATATTATGAATGTGATAAAGAAGACTGTAGCGTGTTAGGACAATGCAGAAATCTAGCAGGCTATGTTATGTCATGGATTATTTGGTTGGGGGTGTACATTAAGAACCACTTGCAGATGTACATGAGCTTGCAGTCTGAAGACCATGTCAGGTTCCATGGAGCAGAATTGGCCACTGCCATTAACTTCCTTTATGAAACATCAGTAACTCCCCAAAACCTGATACTTGAAAACCTCCTACTAGTCCGTGACGGACATAAAGATTTCCAACTAAGGTCTGTGTAAGGAAGGCTTTGGACAATATGGAGGGACACGAATGCAGTATGGAACCCTGCTGTATGCCGCACCTGAAGTGCTTAATGGAAAAAAGTACAGAGTCAGCATCCACTGGTGGGCGCTTGACGTTATTTTATTTAAACTTGCAACAGGCAGATATCCATTCCACACATCAAACAGTCCCAAAACAATGAAAGCCATTTTGAAGAGACCACTACAAATTCCATTATTCCTGTCATCTGAAATGTCACTTCTCTTGAAGGGACTGTTAGAGAAGAAGCCCAGGAGCCACCTTGGAGGGGACCCACATTTGGGATTTTCTGAAATTCTACTCCATCCATTTTTTCAGTGACATAGACTGGGACAAGCTGGAAAACTAATAGATCCTGCTTGCATTGTCAAACCAATTATGATGAAGGTATCCAAGGGGTTAAAACAAGAGAACCAATAAGGTTGGATATCTTCACATAAATAGATAAATGACAATATTAAATCATTTTGAGAACTTTACACTATATTATTAGGTATGGACATGCTATGTCACAGAAAAGAATTGATTAAAATAATCCTGCATATTTGTGCAAAAACATATATAATTTATTAAACAGAATATACTCTATATAAAATATAAACAACGATATAAAAGAGTGATAAGCAATTACAATAAATATGAAGTAACTCAAACCACAATTATCACCATTAGGATTACCAGCAATTAAAGGGTTAACCACACATAGGTATATTTAGAGCTATAGATAACAATAATTGCACTCAGCAGCACAGAAAAGGATAATTGATCTTACAATTAATAAAATACAGTTGCCAGCAGAGTATATGAACACCCCTATCCCAGAACTTGTATAAACTCCAATGCAGATTTTGGACAAAGGGCTACTCCTGCCAGATCTGTGATATTGTGCTGCATAAAAGATGCTACAAATTAGTCCCTCACTATAACAGAACAATGCAGTGTCCCAGAGAGGGAAAGACCTGAAAACATCAGGACCAAAATCTTCAGAGAGCAACCTGCTGCCAGAGGAAGTAGAGGTTGCTAAAGTGTCCCCTTCTATTCCACTGAATACTGCAATGTCTTTAGAAGCATAATGTGTCCCAATGCCAGCCTCTTCATTGGTCTCCTTCATGTACACTGATGGCCAGGAAATTGAGAGTGGAAACAGTCATGCAGCAGATGATCCAATTAAAGCAACAAATACATGTCAAACAGGAAGAGAGGATGTCAAAGACCTTTCTGAGGGCTGCAAGAACATTGAAGACTTTGAGATCAATGAAGAGCTGAGACAAGGAGCATACTTAAAAGTATTCTTGGTCTAATCAGAGGACAAAAACTAGTTTTATGAAGGTGATAAAGAAGACTGTAGCGTGTTAGGACAATGCAGAAATCTAGCAGGCTATGTTATGTCATGGATTATTTGGTTAGGGGTGGACATTAAGAATCACTTGCAGATGTACATGAGCTTGCAGTCTGAAGACCATGTCAGGTTCCATGGAGCAGAATTGGCCACTGCCATTAACTTCCTTTATGAAACATCAGTAACTCCCCAAAACCTGCTACTTGAAAACCTCCTACTAGTCTGTGACGGACATAAAGATTTCCAACTAAGGTCTGTGTAAGGAAGGCTTTGGACAATATGGAGGGACACGAATGCAGTATGGAACCCTGCTGTATGCCGCACCTGAAGTGCTTAATGGAAAAAAGTACAGAGTCAGCATCCACTGGTGGGCGCTTGACATTATTTTATTTAAGCTTGCAACAGGCAGATATCCATTCCACATATCAAACAGTCCCAAAACAATGAAAGCCATATAGAAGAGACCACTACAAATTCCATTATTCCTGTCATCTGAAATGTCACTTCTCTTGAAGGGACTGTTAGAGAAGAAGCCCAGGAGCCACCTTAGAGGCGAACCACATTTGGGATTTTCTGAAATTCTACTCAATCCATTTTTTCAGTGACACAGACTGGGACAAGCTGGAAAACTAATAGATCCTGCTTGCAATGTCAAACCAATTATGATGAAGATATCCTAGGGGTTAAAACAAGAGAACCAATAAGGTTGGATATCTTCACATAAATAGATAAATGACAATATTAAATCATTTTGAGAACTTTACACTATATTATTAGGTATTGACATGCTATGTCACAGAAAAGAACTGATTAAAATAATCCTGCATATTTGTGCAAAAACATATATAATTTATTAAACACAATATACTCTATATAAAATATAAACAACGATATAAAAGAGTGATAAGCAATTACAATAAATATGAAGTAACTCAAACCACAATTATCACCATTAGGATTACCAGCAATTAAAGGGTTAACCACACATAGGTATATTTAGAGCTATAGATAACAATAATTGCACTCAGCAGCACAGAAAAGGATAATTGATCTTACAATTAATAAAATACAGTTGCCAGCAGAGTATATGAACACCCCTATCCCAGAACTTGTATAAACTCCAATGCAGATTTTGGACAAAGGGCTACTCCTGCCAGATCTGTGATATTGTGCTGCATAAAAGATGCTACAAATTGGTCCCTCACTATAACAGAACAATGCAGTGTCCCAGAGAGGGAAAGACCTGAGAACATCAGGACCAAAATCTTCAGAGAGGAACCTGCTGCCAGAGGAAGAAGAGGTTGCTAAAGTGTCCCCCTCTTCTCCACTGAATACTGCAATGTCTTTAGAAGCATAATGTGTCCCAATGCCAGCCTCTTCATTGGTCTCCTTCATATACACTGACGGCCAGTAAATTGAGAGTGGAAACAGTCATGCAGCAGTTGATCCAATTAAAGCAACAAATACATGTCAAACAGGAAGAGAGGATGTCAAAGACCTTTCTGAGGGCTGCAAGAACTTTGAAGACTTTGACATCAATGAAGAGCTGAGACAAGGAGCATACTTAAAAGTATTCTTGGTCTAATCAGAGGACAAAAACTAGTATTTTATTAGGGTGATAAAGAAGACTGTAGCGTGTTAGGACAATGCCGAAATCTAGCAGGCTATGTTATGTCATGGATTATTTGGTTGGGGGTGGACATTAAGAACCACTTGCAGATGTACATGAGCTTGCAGTCTGAAGACCATGTCAGGTTCCATGGACCAGAATTGGCCACTGCCATTAACTTCCTTTATGAAACATCAGTAACTCCCCAAAACCTGATACTTGAAAACCTCCTACTAGTCCGTGACGGACATAAAGATTTCCAACTAAGGTCTGTGTAAGGAAGGCTTTGGACAATATGGAGGGACACAAATGCAGTATGGAACCCTGCTGTATGCCGCACCCGAAGTGCTTAATGGAAAAAAGTACAGAGTCAGCATCCACTGGTGGGCGCTTGACATCATTTTATTTAAGCTTGCAACAGGCAGATATCCATTCCACACATCAAACAGTCCCAAAACAATGAAAGCCATTTTGAAGAGACCACTACAAATTCCATTATTCCTGTCATCTGAAATGTCACTTCTCTTGAAGGGACTGTTAGAGAAGAAGCCCAGGAGCCACCTTAGAGGCGAACCACATTTGGGATTTTCTGAAATTCTACTCAATCCATTTTTTCAGTGACATAGACTGGGACAAGCTGGAAAACTAATAGATCCTGCTTGCATTGTCAAACCAATTATGATGAAGGTATCCTAGGGGTTAAAACAAGAGAACCAATAAGGTTGGATATCTTCACATAAATAGATAAATGACAATATTAAATCATTTTGAGACTTTACACTATATTATTAGGTATTGACATGCTATGTCACAGAAAAGAATTGATTAAAACAATCCTGCATATTTGTGCAAAAACATATATAATTTATTAAACAGAATATACTCTATATAAAATATAAACAACGATATAAAAGAGTGATAAGCAATTACAATAAATATGAAGTAACTCAAACCACAATTATCACCATTAGGATTACCAGCAATTAAAGGGTTAACCACACATAGGTATATTTAGAGCTATAGATAACAATAATTGCACTCAGCAGCACAGAAAAGGATAATTGATCTTACAATTAATAAAATACAGTTGCCAGCAGAGTATATGAACACCCCTATCCCAGAACTTGTATAAACTCCAATGCAGATTTTGGACAAAGGGCTACTCCTGCCAGATCTGTGATATTGTGCTGCATAAAAGATGCTACAAATTAGTCCCTCACTATAACAGAACAATGCAGTGTCCCAGAGAGGGAAAGACCTGAAAACATCGGGACCAAAATCTTCAGAGAGGAACCTGCTGCCAGAGGAAGTAGAGGTTGCTAAAGTGTCCCCCTCTACTCCACTGAATACTGCAATGTCTTTAGAAGCATAATGTGTCCCAATGCCAGCCTCTTCATTGGTCTCCTTCATGTACATTGATGGCCAGGAAATTAAGAGTGGAAACAGTCATGCAGCAGATGATCCAATTAAAGCAACAAATACATGTCAAACAGGAAGAGAGGATGTCAAAGACCTTTCTGAGGGCTGTAAGAACATTCAAGACTTTGACATCAATGAAGAGCTGAGACAAGGAGCATACTTAAAAGTATTCTTGGTCTAATCAGAGGACAAAAACTAGTATTTTATGAAGGTGATAAAGAAGACTGTAGCCTGTTAGGACAATGCAGAAATCTAGCAGGCTATGTTATGTCATGGATTATTTGGTTGGGGGTGGACATTAAGAACCACTTGCAGATGTACATGAGCTTGCGGTCTGAAGACCATGTCAGGTTCCATGGAGCAGAATTGGCCACTGTCATTAACTTCCTTTATGAAACATCAGTAACTCCCCAAAACCTGATACTTGAAAACCTCCTACTAGTCCGTGACGGACATAAAGATTTACGACTAAGGTCTGTGTAAGGAAGGCATTGGACAATATGGAGGGACACGAATGCAGTATGGAACCCTGCTGTATGCCGCACCTGAAGTGCTTAATGGAAAAAAGTACAGAGTCAGCATCCACTGGTGGGCGCTTGACGTTATTTTATTTCAGCTTGCAGCAGGCAGATATCTATTCCACACATCAAATAGACCCAAAACAAAGAAATGCATTTAGAAGAGACCACTACAAATTCCATTATTACCGTCATCTGAAATGTCACTTCTCTTGAAGGGACTGTTAGAGAAGAAGCCCAGGAGCCACCTTAGAGGAGACCCACATTTGGGATTTTCTGAAATTCTACTCCATCCATTTTTTCAGTGACATAGACTGGGACAAGCTGGAAAACTAATAGATCCTGCTTGCATTGTCAAACCAATTATGATGAAGGTATCCTAGGGGTTAAAACAAGAGAACCAATAAGGTTGGATATCTTCACATAAATAGATAAATGACAATATTAAATCATTTTGAGAACTTTACACTATATTATTAGGTATTGACATGCTATGTCACAGAAAAGAACTGATTAAAATAATCCTGCATATTTGTGCAAAAACATATATAATTTATTAAACACAATATACTCTATATAAAATATAAACAACGATATAAAAGAGTGATAAGCAATTACAATAAATATGAAGTAACTCAAACCACAATTATCACCATTAGGATTACCAGCAATTAAAGGGTTAACCACACATAGGTATATTTAGAGCTATAGATAACAATAATTGCACTCAGCAGCACAGAAAAGGATAATTGATCTTACAATTAATAAAATACAGTTGCCAGCAGAGTATATGAACACCCCTATCCCAGAACTTGTATAAACTCCAATGCTGATTTTGGACAAAGGGCTACTCCTGCCAGATCTGTGATATTGTGCTGCATAAAAGATGCTACAAATTAGTCCCTCACTATAACAGAACAATGCAGTGTCCCAGAGAGGGAAAGACCTGAGAACATCAGGACCAAAATCTTCAGAGAGGAACCTGCTGTCAGAGGAAGTAGAGGTTGCTAAAGTGTCCCCCTCTTCTCCACTGAATACTGCAATGTCTTTAGAAGCATAATGTGTCCCAATGCCAGCCTCTTCATTGGTCTCCTTCATATACACTGACGGCCAGTAAATTGAGAGTGGAAACAGTCATGCAGCAGTTGATCCAATTAAAGCAACAAATACATGTCAAACAGGAAGAGAGGATGTCAAAGACCTTTCTGAGGGCTGCAAGAACTTTGAAGACTTTGACATCAATGAAGAGCTGAGACAAGGAGCATACTTAAAAGTATTCTTGGTCTAATCAGAGGACAAAAACTAGTATTTTATGAAGGTGATAAAGAAGACTGTAGCGTGTTAGGACAATGCAGAAATCTAGCAGGCTATGTTATGTCATGGATTATTTGGTTAGGGGTGGACATTAAGAACCACTTGCAGATGTACATGAGCTTGCAGTCTGAAGACCATGTCAGGTTCCATGGAGCAGAATTGGCCACTGCCATTAACTTCCTTTATGAAACATCAGTTACTCCCCAAAACCTGATACTTGAAAACCTCCTACTAGTCCGTGACGGACATAAAGATTTCCAACTAAGGTCTGTGTAAGGAAGGCTTTGGACAATATGGAGGGACACGAATGCAGTATGGAACCCTGCTGTATGCCGCACCTGAAGTGCTTAATGGAAAAAAGTACAGAGTCAGCATCCACTGGTGGGCGCTTGACATTATTTTATTTAAGCTTGCAACAGGCAGATATCCATTCCACATATCAAACAGTCCCAAAACAATGAAAGCCATTTAGAAAAGACCACTACAAATTCCATTATTCCTGTCATCTGAAATGTCACTTCTCTTGAAGGGACTGTTAGAGAAGAAGCCCAGGAGCCACCTTAGAGGGGACCCACATTTGGGATTTTCTGAAATTCTACTCCATCCATTTTTTCAGTGACATAGACTGGGACAAGCTGGAAAACTAATAGATCCTGCTTGCATTGTCAAACCAATTATGATGAAGGTATCCTAGGGGTTAAAACAAGAAAACCAATAAGGTTGGATATCTTCACATAAATAGATAAATGACAATATTAAATCATTTTGAGAAATTTACACTATATTATTAGGTATTGACATGCTATGTCACAGAAAAGAATTGATTAAAATAATCCTGCATACTTGTGCAAAAACATATATAATTTATTAAACACAATATACTCTATATAAAATATAAACAACAATGATATAAATGAGTGAAAAGCAATTACAATAAATATGAAGTAACTCAAACCACAATTATCACCATTAGGATTACCAGCAATTAAAGGGTTAACCACACATAGGTATATTTAGAGCTATAGATAACAATAATTGCACTCAGCAGCACAGAAAATGATAATTGATCTTACAATTAATAAAATACAGTTGCCAGCAGAGTATATGAACACCCCTATCCCAGAACTTGTATAAACTCCAATGCAGATTTTGGACAAAGGGCTACTCCTGCCAGATCTGTGATATTGTGCTGCATAACAGATGCTATAAATTAGTCCCTCACTATAACAGAACAATGCAGTGTCCCAGAGAGGGAAAGACCTGAAAACATCAGGACCAAAATCTTCAGAGAGGAACCTGCTGCCAGAGGAAGTAGAGGTTGCTAAAGTGTCCCCCTCTACTCCACTGAATACTGCAATGTCTTTAGAAGCATAATGTGTCCCAATGCCAGCCTCTTCATTGGTCTCCTTCATGTACATTGATGGCCAGGAAATTGAGAGTGGAAACAGTCATGCAGCAGATGATCCAATTAAAGCAACAAATACATGTCAAACAGGAAGAGAGGATGTCAAAGACCTTTCTGAGGGCTGCAAGAACATTGAAGACTTTGACATCAATGAAGAGCTGAGACAAGGAGCATACTTAAAAGTATTCTTGGTCTAATCAGAGGACAAAAACTAGTATATTATGAATGTGATAAAGAAGACTGTAGCGTGTTAGGACAATGCAGAAATCTAGCAGGCTATGTTATGTCATGGATTATTTGGTTGGGGGTGGACATTAAGAACCACTTGCAGATGTACATGAGCTTGCAGTCTGAAGACCATGTCAGGTTCCATGGAGCAGAATTGGCCACTGCCATTAACTTCCTTTATGAAACATCAGTAACTCCCCAAAACCTGATACTTGAAAACCTCCTACTAGTCCGTGACGGACATAAAGATTTCCAACTAAGGTCTGTGTAAGGAAGGCTTTGGACAATATGGAGGGACACGAATGCAGTATGGAACCCTGCTGTATGCCGCACCTGAAGTGCTTAATGGAAAAAAGTACAGAGTCAGCATCCACTGGTGGGCGCTTGACGTTATTTTATTTAAACTTGCAACAGGCAGATATCCATTCCACACATCAAACAGTCCCAAAACAATGAAAGCCATTTTGAAGAGACCACTACAAATTCCATTATTCCTGTCATCTGAAATGTCACTTCTCTTGAAGGGACTGTTAGAGAAGAAGCCCAGGAGCCACCTTGAAGGGGACCCACATTTGGGATTTTCTGAAATTCTACTCCATCCATTTTTTCAGTGACATAGACTGGGACAAGCTGGAAAACTAATAGATCCTGCTTGCATTGTCAAACCAATTATGATGAAGGTATCCAAGGGGTTAAAACAAGAGAACCAATAAGGGTGGATATCTTCACATAAATAGATAAATGACAATATTAAATCATTTTGAGAACTTTACACTATATTATTAGGTATGGACATGCTATGTCACAGAAAAGAATTGATTAAAATAATCCTGCATATTTGTGCAAAAACATATATAATTTATTAAACAGAATATACTCTATATAAAATATAAACAACGATATAAAAGAGTGATAAGCAATTACAATAAATATGAAGTAACTCAAACCACAATTATCACCATTAGGATTACCAGCAATTAAAGGGTTAACCACACATAGGTATATTTAGAGCTATAGATAACAATAATTGCACTCAGCAGCACAGAAAAGGATAATTGATCTTACAATTAATAAAATACAGTTGCCAGCAGAGTATATGAACACCCCTATCCCAGAACTTGTATAAACTCCAATGCAGATTTTGGACAAAGGGCTACTCCTGCCAGATCTGTGATATTGTGCTGCATAAAAGATGCTACAAATTAGTCCCTCACTATAACAGAACAATGCAGTGTCCCAGAGAGGGAAAGACCTGAAAACATCAGGACCAAAATCTTCAGAGAGCAACCTGCTGCCAGAGGAAGTAGAGGTTGCTAAAGTGTCCCCTTCTACTCCACTGAATACTGCAATGTCTTTAGAAGCATAATGTGTCCCAATGCCAGCCTCTTCATTGGTCTCCTTCATGTACACTGATGGCCAGGAAATTGAGAGTGGAAACAGTCATGCAGCAGATGATCCAATTAAAGCAACAAATACATGTCAAACAGGAAGAGAGGATGTCAAAGACCTTTCTGAGGGCTGCAAGAACATTGAAGACTTTGAGATCAATGAAGAGCTGAGACAAGGAGCATACTGAAAAGTATTCTTGGTCTAATCAGAGGACAAAAACTAGTTTTATGAAGGTGATAAAGAAGACTGTAGCGTGTTAGGACAATGCAGAAATCTAGCAGGCTATGTTATGTCATGGATTATTTGGTTAGGGGTGGACATTAAGAATCACTTGCAGATGTACATGAGCTTGCAGTCTGAAGACCATGTCAGGTTCCATGGAGCAGAATTGGCCACTGCCATTAACTTCCTTTATGAAACATCAGTAACTCCCCAAAACCTGATACTTGAAAACCTCCTACTAGTCTGTGACGGACATAAAGATTTCCAACTAAGGTCTGTGTAAGGAAGGCTTTGGACAATATGGAGGGACACGAATGCAGTATGGAACCCTGCTGTATGCCGCACCTGAAGTGCTTAATGGAAAAAAGTACAGAGTCAGCATCCACTGGTGGGCGCTTGACATTATTTTATTTAAGCTTGCAACAGGCAGATATCCATTCCACATATCAAACAGTCCCAAAACAATGAAAGCCATTTAGAAGAGACCACTACAAATTCCATTATTCCTGTCATCTGAAATGTCACTTCTCTTGAAGGGACTGTTAGAGAAGAAGCCCAGGAGCCACCTTAGAGGTGAACCACATTTGGGATTTTCTGAAATTCTACTCAATCCATTTTTTCAGTGACACAGACTGGGACAAGCTGGAAAACTAATAGATCCTGCTTGCAATGTCAAACCAATTATGATGAAGATATCCTAGGGGTTAAAACAAGAGAACCAATAAGGTTGGATATCTTCACATAAATAGATAAATGACAATATTAAATCATTTTGAGAACTTTACACTATATTATTAGGTATTGACATGCTATGTCACAGAAAAGAACTGATTAAAATAATCCTGCATATTTGTGCAAAAACATATATAATTTATTAAACACAATATACTCTATATAAAATATAAACAACGATATAAAAGAGTGATAAGCAATTACAATAAATATGAAATAACTCAAACCACAATTATCACCATTAGGATTACCAGCAATTAAAGGGTTAACCACACATAGGTATATTTAGAGCTATAGATAACAATAATTGCACTCAGCAGCACAGAAAAGGATAATTGATCTTACAATTAATAAAATACAGTTGCCAGCAGAGTATATGAACACCCCTATCCCAGAACTTGTATAAACTCCAATGCTGATTTTGGACAAAGGGCTACTCCTGCCAGATCTGTGATATTGTGCTGCATAAAAGATGCTACAAATTAGTCCCTCACTATAACAGAACAATGCAGTGTCCCAGAGAGGGAAAGACCTGAAAACATCGGGACCAAAATCTTCAGAGAGGAACCTGCTGCCAGAGGAAGTAGAGGTTGCTAAAGTGTCCCCCTCTACTCCACTGAATACTGCAATGTCTTTAGAAGCATAATGTGTCCCAATGCCAGCCTCTTCATTGGTCTCCTTCATGTACATTGATGGCCAGGAAATTAAGAGTGGAAACAGTCATGCAGCAGATGATCCAATTAAAGCAACAAATACATGTCAAACAGGAAGAGAGGATGTCAAAGACCTTTCTGAGGGCTGTAAGAACATTCAAGACTTTGACATCAATGAAGAGCTGAGACAAGGAGCATACTTAAAAGTATTCTTGGTCTAATCAGAGGACAAAAACTAGTATTTTATGAAGGTGATAAAGAAGACTGTAGCCTGTTAGGACAATGCAGAAATCTAGCAGGCTATGTTATGTTATGTATTATTTGGTTGGAGGTGGACATTAAGAACCACTTGTAGATGTACATGAGCTTGCGGTCTGAAGACCATGTCAGGTTCCATGGAGCAGAATTGGCCACTGTCATTAACTTCCTTTATGAAACATCAGTAACTCCCCAAAACCTGATACTTGAAAACCTCCTACTAGTCCGTGACGGACATAAAGATTTACGACTAAGGTCTGTGTAAGGAAGGCATTGGACAATATGGAGGGACACGAATGCAGTATGGAACCCTGCTGTATGCCGCACCTGAAGTGCTTAATGGAAAAAAGTACAGAGTCAGCATCCACTGGTGGGCGCTTGACGTTATTTTATTTCAGCTTGCAGCAGGCAGATATCCATTCCACACATCAAATAGACCCAAAACAAAGAAATGCATTTAGAAGAGACCACTACAAATTCCATTATTCCTGTCATCTGAAATGTCACTTCTCTTGAAGGGACTGTTAGAGAAGAAGCCCAGGAGCCACCTTGGAGGGGACCCACATTTGGGATTTTCTGAAATTCTACTCCATCCATTTTTTCAGTGACATAGACTGGGACAAGCTGGAAAACTAATAGATCCTGCTTGCATTGTCAAACCAATTATGATGAAGGTATCCTAGGGGTTAAAACAAGAGAACCAATAAGGTTGGATATCTTCACATAAATAGATAAATGACAATATTAAATCATTTTGAGAACTTTACACTATATTATTAGGTATTGACATGCTATGTCACAGAAAAGAACTGATTAAAATAATCCTGCATATTTGTGCAAAAACATATATAATTTATTAAACACAATATACTCTATATAAAATATAAACAACGATATAAAAGAGTGATAAGCAATTACAATAAATATGAAGTAACTCAAACCACAATTATCACCATTAGGATTACCAGCAATTAAAGGGTTAACCACACATAGGTATATTTAGAGCTATAGATAACAATAATTGTACTCAGCAGCACAGAAAAGGATAATTGATCTTACAATTAATAAAATACAGTTGCCAGCAGAGTATATGAACACCCCTATCCCAGAACTTGTATAAACTCCAATGCTGATTTTGGACAAAGGGCTACTCCTGCCAGATCTGTGATATTGTGCTGCATAAAAGATGCTACAAATTAGTCCCTCACTATAACAGAACAATGCAGTGTCCCAGAGAGGGAAAGACCTGAGAACATCAGGACCAAAATCTTCAGAGAGGAACCTGCTGCCAGAGGAAGAAGAGGTTGCTAAAGTGTCCCCCTCTTCTCCACTGAATACTGCAATGTCTTTAGAAGCATAATGTGTCCCAATGCCAGCCTCTTCATTGGTCTCCTTCATATACACTGACGGCCAGTAAATTGAGAGTGGAAACAGTCATGCAGCAGTTGATCCAATTAAAGCAACAAATACATGTCAAACAGGAAGAGAGGATGTCAAAGACCTTTCTGAGGGCTGCAAGAACTTTGAAGACTTTGACATCAATGAAGAGCTGAGACAAGGAGCATACTTAAAAGTATTCTTGGTCTAATCAGAGGACAAAAACTAGTATTTTATGAGGGTGATAAAGAAGACTGTAGCGTGTTAGGACAATGCCGAAATCTAGCAGGCTATGTTATGTCATGGATTATTTGGTTGGGGGTGGACATTAAGAACCACTTGCAGATGTACATGAGCTTGCAGTCTGAAGACCATGTCAGGTTCCATGGACCAGAATTGGCCACTGCCATTAACTTCCTTTATGAAACATCAGTAACTCCCCAAAACCTGATACTTATAAACCTCCTACTAGTCCGTGACGGACATAAAGCTTTACGACTAAGGTCTGTGTAAGGAAGGCATTGGACAATATGGAGGGACACGAATGCAGTATGGAACACTGCTGTATGCCGCACCTGAAGTGCTTAATGGAAAAAAGTACAGAGTCAGCATCCATTGGTGGGCGCTTGACGTTATTTTATTTCAGCTTGCAGCAGGCAGATATCCATTCCACACATCAAATAGACCCAAAACAAAGAAATGCATTTAGAAGAGACCACTACAAATTCCATTATTCCTGTCATCTGAAATGTCACTTCTCTTGAAGGGACTGTTAGAGAAGAAGCCCAGGAGCCACCTTGGAGGGGACCCACATTTGGGATTTTCTGAAATTCTACTCCATCCATTTTTTCAGTGACATAGACTGGGACAAGCTGGAAAACTAATAGATCCTGCTTGCATTGTCAAACCAATTATGATGAAGGTATCCTAGGGGTTAAAACAAGAGAACCAATAAGGTTGGATATCTTCACATAAATAGATAAATGACAATATTAAATCATTTTGAGAACTTTACACTATATTATTAGGTATTGACATGCTATGTCACAGAAAAGAACTGATTAAAATAATCCTGCATATTTGTGCAAAAACATATATAATTTATTAAACACAATATACTCTATATAAAATATAAACAACGATATAAAAGAGTGATAAGCAATTACAATAAATATGAAGTAACTCAAACCACAATTATCACCATTAGGATTACCAGCAATTAAAGGGTTAACCACACATAGGTATATTTAGAGCTATAGATAACAATAATTGTACTCAGCAGCACAGAAAAGGATAATTGATCTTACAATTAATAAAATACAGTTGCCAGCAGAGTATATGAACACCCCTATCCCAGAACTTGTATAAACTCCAATGCTGATTTTGGACAAAGGGCTACTCCTGCCAGATCTGTGATATTGTGCTGCATAAAAGATGCTACAAATTAGTCCCTCACTATAACAGAACAATGCAGTGTCCCAGAGAGGGAAAGACCTGAGAACATCAGGACCAAAATCTTCAGAGAGGAACCTGCTGCCAGAGGAAGAAGAGGTTGCTAAAGTGTCCCCCTCTTCTCCACTGAATACTGCAATGTCTTTAGAAGCATAATGTGTCCCAATGCCAGCCTCTTCATTGGTCTCCTTCATATACACTGACGGCCAGTAAATTGAGAGTGGAAACAGTCATGCAGCAGTTGATCCAATTAAAGCAACAAATACATGTCAAACAGGAAGACAGGATGTCAAAGACCTTTCTGAGGGCTGCAAGAACTTTGAAGACTTTGACATCAATGAAGAGCTGAGACAAGGAGCATACTTAAAAGTATTCTTGGTCTAATCAGAGGACAAAAACTAGTATTTTATGAGGGTGATAAAGAAGACTGTAGCGTGTTAGGACAATGCCGAAATCTAGCAGGCTATGTTATGTCATGGATTATTTGGTTGGGGGTGGACATTAAGAACCACTTGCAGATGTACATGAGCTTGCAGTCTGAAGACCATGTCAGGTTCCATGGACCAGAATTGGCCACTGCCATTAACTTCCTTTATGAAACATCAGTAACTCCCCAAAACCTGATACTTATAAACCTCCTACTAGTCCGTGACGGACATAAAGCTTTACGACTAAGGTCTGTGTAAGGAAGGCATTGGACAATATGGAGGGACACGAATGCAGTATGGAACACTGCTGTATGCCGCACCTGAAGTGCTTAATGGAAAAAAGTACAGAGTCAGCATCCATTGGTGGGCGCTTGACGTTATTTTATTTCAGCTTGCAGCAGGCAGATATCCATTCCACACATCAAATAGACCCAAATAAAAGAAATGCATTTAGAAGAGACCACTACAAATTCCATTATTCCCGTCATCTGAAATGTCACTTCTCTTGAAGGGACTGTTAGAGAAGAAGCCCAGGAGCCACCTTAGACGCGAACCACATTTGGGATTTTCTGAAATTCTACTCCATCCATTTTTTCAGTGACATAGACTGGGACAAGCTGGAAAACTAATAGATCCTGCTAGCATTGTCAAACCAATTATGATGAAGGTATCCTAGGGGTTAAAACAAGAGAACCAATAAGGTTGGATATCTTCACGTAAATAGATAAATGACAATATTAAATCATTTTGAGAACTTTACACTATATTATTAGGTATTGACATGCTATGTCACAGAAAAGAATTGATTAAAATAATCCTGCATATTTGTGCAAAAACATATATAATTTATTAAACACAATATACTCTATATAAAATATAAACAACAATGATATAAATGAGTGATAAGCAATTACAATAAATATGAAGTAACTCAAACCACAATTATCACCATTAGGATTACCAGCAGTTAAAGGGTTAACCACACATAGGTATATTTAGAGCTATAGATAACAATAATTGCACTCAGCAGCACAGAAAAGGATAATTGATCTTAAAATTAATAAAATACAGTTGCCAGCAGAGTATATGAACACCCCTATCCCAGAACTTGTATAAACTCCAATGCAGATTTTGGACAAAGGGCTACTCCTGCCAGATCTGTGATATTGTGCTGCATAAAAGATGCTACAAATTAGTCCCTCACTATAACAGAACAATGCAGTGTCCCAGAGAGGGAAAGACCTGAGAACATCAGGACCAAAATCTTCAGAGAGGAACCTGCTGCCAGAGGAAGAAGAGGTTGCTAAAGTGTCCCCCTCTTCTCCACTGAATACTGCAATGTCTTTAGAAGCATAATGTGTCCCAATGCCAGCCTCTTCATTGGTCTCCTTCATGTACACTGATGGCCAGGAAATTGAGAGTGGAAACAGTCATGCAGCAGATGATCCAATTAAAGCAACAAATACATGTCAAACAAGAAGAGAGGATGTCAAAGACCTTTCTGAGGGCTGCAAGAACATTGAAGACTTTGACATCAATGAAGAGCTGAGACAAGGAGCATACTTAAAAGTATTCTTGGTCTAATCAGAGGACAAAAACTAGTATTTTATGAAGGTGATAAAGAAGACTGTAGCGTGTTAGGAGAATGCAGAAATCTAGCAGGCTATGTTATGTCATGGATTATTTGGTTAGGGGTGGACATTAAGAACCACTTGCAGATGTACATGAGCTTGCAGTCTGAAGACCATGTCAGGTTCCATGGAGCAGAATTGGCCACTGCCATTAACTTCCTTTATGAAACATCAGTTACTCCCCAAAACCTGATACTTGAAAACCTCCTACTAGTCCGTGACGGACATAAAGATTTCCAACTAAGGTCTGTGTAAGGAAGGCTTTGGACAATATGGAGGGACACGAATGCAGTATGGAACCCTGCTGTATGCCGCACCTGAAGTGCTTAATGGAAAAAAGTACAGAGTCAGCATCCACTGGTGGGCGCTTGACATTATTTTATTTAAGCTTGCAACAGGCAGATATCCATTCCACATATCAAACAGTCCCAAAACAATGAAAGCCATTTAGAAAAGACCACTACAAATTCCATTATTCCTGTCATCTGAAATGTCACTTCTCTTGAAGGGACTGTTAGAGAAGAAGCCCAGGAGCCACCTTAGAGGGGACCCACATTTGGGATTTTCTGAAATTCTACTCCATCCATTTTTTCAGTAACATAGACTGGGACAAGCTGGAAAACTAATAGATCCTGCTTGCATTGTCAAACCAATTATGATGAAGGTATCCTAGGGGTTAAAACAAGAAAACCAATAAGGTTGGATATCTTCACATAAATAGATAAATGACAATATTAAATCATTTTGAGAACTTTACACTATATTATTAGGTATTGACATGCTATGTCACAGAAAAGAACTGATTAAAATAATCCTGCATATTTGTGCAAAAACATATATAATTTATTAAACACAATATACTCTATATAAAATATAAACAACGATATAAAAGAGTGATAAGCAATTACAATAAATATGAAGTAACTCAAACCACAATTATCACCATTAGGATTACCAGCAATTAAAGGGTTAACCACACATAGGTATATTTAGAGCTATAGATAACAATAATTGCACTCAGCAGCACAGAAAAGGATAATTGATCTTACAATTAATAAAATACAGTTGCCAGCAGAGTATATGAACACCCCTATCCCAGAACTTATATAAACTCCAATGCTGATTTTGGACAAAGGGCTACTCCTGCCAGATCTGTGATATTGTGCTGCATAAAAGATGCTACAAATTAGTCCCTCACTATAACAGAACAATGCAGTGTCCCAGAGAGGGAAAGACCTGAGAACATCAGGACCAAAATCTTCAGAGAGGAACCTGCTGCCAGAGGAAGAAGAGGTTGCTAAAGTGTCCCCCTCTTCTCCACTGAATACTGCAATGTCTTTAGAAGCATAATGTGTCCCAATGCCAGCCTCTTCATTGGTCTCCTTCATATACACTGACGGCCAGTAAATTGAGAGTGGAAACAGTCATGCAGCAGTTGATCCAATTAAAGCAACAAATACATGTCAAACAGGAAGAGAGGATGTCAAAGACCTTTCTGAGGGCTGCAAGAACTTTGAAGACTTTGACATCAATGAAGAGCTGAGACAAGGAGCATACTTAAAAGTATTCTTGGTCTAATCAGAGGACAAAAACTAGTATTTTATGAGGGTGATAAAGAAGACTGTAGCGTGTTAGGACAATGCCGAAATCTAGCAGGCTATGTTATGTCATGGATTATTTGGTTGGGGGTGGACATTAAGAACCACTTGCAGATGTACATGAGCTTGCAGTCTGAAGACCATGTCAGGTTCCATGGACCAGAATTGGCCACTGCCATTAACTTCCTTTATGAAACATCAGTAACTCCCCAAAACCTGATACTTGAAAACCTCCTACTAGTCCGTGACGGACATAAAGATTTCCAACTAAGGTCTGTGTAAGGAAGGCTTTGGACAATATGGAGGGACACAAATGCAGTATGGAACCCTGCTGTATGCCGCACCTGAAGTGCTTAATGGAAAAAAGTACAGAGTCAGCATCCACTGGTGGGCGCTTGACATTATTTTATTTAAGCTTGCAACAGGCAGATATCCATTCCACACATCAAACAGTACCAAAACAATGAAAGCCATTTTGAAGAGACCACTACAAATTCCATTATTCCTGTCATCTGAAATGTCACTTCTCTTGAAGGGACTGTTAGAGAAGAAGCCCAGGAGCCACCATAGAGGCGAACCACATTTGGGATTTTCTGAAATTCTACTCAATCCATTTTTTCAGTGACATAGACTGGGACAAGCTGGAAAACTAATAGATCCTGCTTGCATTGTCAAACCAATTATGATGAAGGTATCCTAGGGGTTAAAACAAGAGAACCAATAAGGTTGGATATATTCACATAAATAGATAAATGACAATATTAAATCATTTTGAGAACTTTACACTATATTATTAGGTATTGACATGCTATGTCACAGAAAAGAATTGATTAAAATAATCCTGCATATTTGTGCAAAAACATATATAATTTATTAAACAGAATATACTCTATATAAAATATAAACAACGATATAAAAGAGTGATAAGCAATTACAATAAATATGAAGTAACTCAAACCACAATTATCACCATTAGGATTACCAGCAATTAAAGGGTTAACCACACATAGGTATATTTAGAGCTATAGATAACAATAATTGCACTCAGCAGCACAGAAAAGGATAATTGATCTTACAATTAATAAAATACAGTTGCCAGCAGAGTATATGAACACCCCTATCCCAGAACTTGTATAAACTCCAATGCAGATTTTGGACAAAGGGCTACTCCTGCCAGATCTGTGATATTGTGCTGCATAAAAGATGCTACAAATTAGTCCCTCACTATAACAGAACAATGCAGTGTCCCAGAGAGGGAAAGACCTGAAAACATCGGGACCAAAATCTTCAGAGAGGAACCTGCTGCCAGAGGAAGTAGAGGTTGCTAAAGTGTCCCCCTCTACTCCACTGAATACTGCAATGTCTTTAGAAGCATAATGTGTCCCAATGCCAGCCTCTTCATTGGTCTCCTTCATGTACATTGATGGCCAGGAAATTAAGAGTGGAAACAGTCATGCAGCAGATGATCCAATTAAAGCAACAAATACATGTCAAACAGGAAGAGAGGATGTCAAAGACCTTTCTGAGGGCTGTAAGAACATTCAAGACTTTGACATCAATGAAGAGCTGAGACAAGGAGCATACTTAAAAGTATTCTTGGTCTAATCAGAGGACAAAAACTAGTATTTTATGAAGGTGATAAAGAAGACTGTAGCCTGTTAGGACGATGCAGAAATCTAGCAGGCTATGTTATGTCATGTATTATTTGGTTGGGGGTGGACATTAAGAACCACTTGTAGATGTACATGAGCTTGCGGTCTGAAGACCATGTCAGGTTTCATGGAGCAGAATTGGCCACTGTCATTAACTTCCTTTATGAAACATCAGTAACTCCCCAAAACCTGATACTTGAAAACCTCCTACTAGTCCGTGACGGACATAAAGATTTACGACTAAGGTCTGTGTAAGGAAGGCATTGGACAATATGGAGGGACACGAATGCAGTATGGAACCCTGCTGTATGCCGCACCTGAAGTGCTTAATGGAAAAAAGTACAGAGTCAGCATCCACTGGTGGGCGCTTGACGTTATTTTATTTCAGCTTGCAGCAGGCAGATATCCATTCCACACATCAAATAGACCCAAAACAAAGAAATGCATTTAGAAGAGACCACTACAAATTCCATTATTCCTGTCATCTGAAATGTCACTTCTCTTGAAGGGACTGTTAGAGAAGAAGCCCAGGAGCCACCTTGGAGGGGACCCACATTTGGGATTTTCTGAAATTCTACTCCATCCATTTTTTCAGTGACATAGACTGGGACAAGCTGGAAAACTAATAGATCCTGCTTGCATTGTCAAACCAATTATGATGAAGGTATCCTAGGGGTTAAAACAAGAGAACCAATAAGGTTGGATATCTTCACATAAATAGATAAATGACAATATTAAATCATTTTGAGAACTTTACACTATATTATTAGGTATTGACATGCTATGTCACAGAAAAGAACTGATTAAAATAATCCTGCATATTTGTGCAAAAACATATATAATTTATTAAACACAATATACTCTATATAAAATATAAACAACGATATAAAAGAGTGATAAGCAATTACAATAAATATGAAGTAACTCAAACCACAATTATCACCATTAGGATTACCAGCAATTAAAGGGTTAACCACACATAGGTATATTTAGAGCTATAGATAACAATAATTGCACTCAGCAGCACAGAAAAGGATAATTGATCTTACAATTAATAAAATACAGTTGCCAGCAGAGTATATGAACACCCCTATCCCAGAACTTGTATAAACTCCAATGCTGATTTTGGACAAAGGGCTACTCCTGCCAGATCTGTGATATTGTGCTGCATAAAAGATGCTACAAATTAGTCCCTCACTATAACAGAACAATGCAGTGTCCCAGAGAGGGAAAGACCTGAGAACATCAGGACCAAAATCTTCAGAGAGGAACCTGCTGCCAGAGGAAGAAGAGGTTGCTAAAGTGTCCCCCTCTTCTCCAATGAATACTGCAATGTCTTTAGAAGCATAATGTGTCCCAATGCCAGCCTCTTCATTGGTCTCCTTCATATACACTGACGGCCAGTAAATTGAGAGTGGAAACAGTCATGCAGCAGTTGATCCAATTAAAGCAACAAATACATGTCAAACAGGAAGAAAGGATGTCAAAGACCTTTCTGAGGGCTGCAAGAACTTTGAAGACTTTGACATCAATGAAGAGCTGAGACAAGGAGCATACTTAAAAGTATTCTTGGTCTAATCAGAGGACAAAAACTAGTATTTTATGAGGGTGATAAAGAAGACTGTAGCGTGTTAGGACAATGCCGAAATCTAGCAGGCTATGTTATGTCATGGATTATTTGGTTGGGGGTGGACATTAAGAACCACTTGCAGATGTACATGAGCTTGCAGTCGAAGACCATGTCAGGTTCCATGGACCAGAATTGGCCACTGCCATTAACTTCCTTTATGAAACATCAGTAACTCCCCAAAACCTGATACTTATAAACCTCCTACTAGTCCGTGACGGACATAAAGATTTACGACTAAGGTCTGTGTAAGGAAGGCATTGGACAATATGGAGGGACACGAATGCAGTATGGAACCCTGCTGTATGCCGCACCTGAAGTGCTTAATGGAAAAAAGTACAGAGTCAGCATCCACTGGTGGGCGCTTGACGTTATTTTATTTCAGCTTGCAGCAGGCAGATATCCATTCCACACATCAAATAGACCCAAATAAAAGAAATGCATTTAGAAGAGACCACTACAAATTCCATTATTCCCGTCATCTGAAATGTCACTTCTCTTGAAGGGACTGTTAGAGAAGAAGCCCAGGAGCCACCTTAGACGCGAACCACATTTGGGATTTTCTGAAATTCTACTCCATCCATTTTTTCAGTGACATAGACTGGGACAAGCTGGAAAACTAATAGATCCTGCTTGCATTGTCAAACCAATTATGATGAAGGTATCCTAGGGGTTAAAACAAGAGAACCAATAAGGTTGGATATCTTCACATAAATAGATAAATGACAATATTAAATCATTTTGAGAACTTTACACTATATTATTAGGTATTGACATGCTATGTCACAGAAAAGAATTGATTAAAATAATCCTGCATATTTGTGCAAAAACATATATAATTTATTAAACACAATATACTCTATATAAAATATAAACAACAATGATATAAATGAGTGATAAGCAATTACAATAAATATGAAGTAACTCAAACCACAATTATCACCATTAGGATTACCAGCAGTTAAAGGGTTAACCACACATAGGTATATTTAGAGCTATAGATAACAATAATTGCACTCAGCAGCACAGAAAAGGATAATTGATCTTAAAATTAATAAAATACAGTTGCCAGCAGAGTATATGAACACCCCTATCCCAGAACTTGTATAAACTCCAATGCAGATTTTGGACAAAGGGCTACTCCTGCCAGATCTGTGATATTGTGCTGCATAAAAGATGCTACAAATTAGTCCCTCACTATAACAGAACAATGCAGTGTCCCAGAGAGGGAAAGACCTGAAAACATCAGGACCAAAATCTTCAGAGAGGAACCTGCAGTCAGAGGAAGTAGAGGTTGCTAAAGTGTCCCCCTCTACTCCACTGAATACTGCAATGTCTTTAGAAGCATAATGTGTCCCAATGCCAGCCTCTTCATTGGTCTCCTTCATGTACACTGATGGCCAGGAAATTGAGAGTGGAAACAGTCATGCAGCAGATGATCCAATTAAAGCAACAAATACATGTCAAACAGGAAGAGAGGATGTCAAAGACCTTTCTGAGGGCTGCAAGAACATTGAAGACTTTGACATCAATGAAGAGCTGAGACAAGGAGCATACTTAAAAGTATTCTTGGTCTAATCAGAGGACAAAAACTAGTATTTTATGAAGGTGATAAAGAAGACTGTAGCGTGTTAGGACAATGCAGAAATCTAGCAGGCTATGTTATGTCATGGATTATTTGGTTAGGGGTGGACATTAAGAACCACTTGCAGATGTACATGAGCTTGCAGTCTGAAGACCATGTCAGGTTCCATGGAGCAGAATTGGCCACTGCCATTAACTTCCTTTATGAAACATCAGTTACTCCCCAAAACCTGATACTTGAAAACCTCCTACTAGTCCGTGACGGACATAAAGATTTCCAACTAAGGTCTGTGTAAGGAAGGCTTTGGACAATATGGAGGGACACGAATGCAGTATGGAACCCTGCTGTATGCCGCACCTGAAGTGCTTAATGGAAAAAAGTACAGAGTCAGCATCCACTGGTGGGCGCTTGACATTATTTTATTTAAGCTTGCAACAGGCAGATATCCATTCCACATATCAAACAGTCCCAAAACAATGAAAGCCATTTAGAAAAGACCACTACAAATTCCATTATTCCTGTCATCTGAAATGTCACTTCTCTTGAAGGGACTGTTAGAGAAGAAGCCCAGGAGCCACCTTAGAGGCGAACCACATTTGGGATTTTCTGAAATTCTACTCAATCCATTTTTTCAGTGACATAGACTGGGACAAGCTGGAAAACTAATAGATCCTGCTTGCATTGTCAAACCAATTATGATGAAGGTATCCTAGGGGTTAAAACAAGAGAACCAATAAGGTTGGATATCTTCACATAAATAGATAAATGACAATATTAAATCATTTTGAGAACTTTACACTATATTATTAGGTATTGACATGCTATGTCACAGAAAAGAATTGATTAAAATAATCCTGCATATTTGTGCAAAAACATATATAATTTATTAAACACAATATACTCTATATAAAATATAAACAACGATATAAAAGAGTGATAAGCAATTACAATAAATATGAAGTAACTCAAACCACAATTATCACCATTAGGATTACCAGCAATTAAAGGGTTAACTACACATAGGTATATTTAGAGCTATAGATAACAATAATTGCACTCAGCAGCACAGAAAAGGATAATTGATCTTACAATTAATAAAATACAGTTGCCAGCAGAGTATATGAACACCCCTATCCCAGAACTTGTATAAACTCCAATGCTGATTTTGGACAAAGGGCTACTCCTGCCAGATCTGTGATATTGTGCTGCATAAAAGATGCTACAAATTAGTCCCTCACTATAACAGAACAATGCAGTGTCCCAGAGAGGGAAAGACCTGAGAACATCAGGACCAAAATCTTCAGAGAGGAACCTGCTGCCAGAGGAAGAAGAGGTTGCTAAAGTGTCCCCCTCTTCTCCACTGAATACTGCAATGTCTTTAGAAGCATAATGTGTCCCAATGCCAGCCTCTTCATTGGTCTCCTTCATATACACTGACGGCCAGTAAATTGAGAGTGGAAACAGTCATGCAGCAGTTGATCCAATTAAAGCAACAAATACATGTCAAACAGGAAGAGAGGATGTCAAAGACCTTTCTGAGGGCTGCAAGAACTTTGAAGACTTTGACATCAATGAAGAGCTGAGACAAGGAGCATACTTAAAAGTATTCTTGGTCTAATCAGAGGACAAAAACTAGTATTTTATGAGGGTGATAAAGAAGACTGTAGCGTGTTAGGACAATGCCGAAATCTAGCAGGCTATGTTATGTCATGGATTATTTGGTTCGGGGTGGACATTAAGAACCACTTGCAGATGTACATGAGCTTGCAGTCTGAAGACCATGTCAGGTTCCATGGACCAGAATTGGCCACTGCCATTAACTTCCTTTATGAAACATCAGTAACTCCCCAAAACCTGATACTTGAAAAACTCCTACTAGTCCGTGACGGACATAAAGATTTCCAACTAAGGTCTGTGTAAGGAAGGCTTTGGACAATATGGAGGGACACAAATGCAGTATGGAACCCTGCTGTATGCCGCACCTGAAGTGCTTTATGGAAAAAAGTACAGAGTCAGCATCCACTGGTGGGCGCTTGACATTATTTTATTTAAGCTTGCAACAGGCAGATATCCATTCCACACATCAAACAGTACCAAAACAATGAAAGCCATTTTGAAGAGACCACTACAAATTCCATTATTCCTGTCATCTGAAATGTCACTTCTCTTGAAGGGACTGTTAGAGAAGAAGCCCAGGAGCCACCTTAGAGGCGAACCACATTTGGGATTTTCTGAAATTCTACTCAATCCATTTTTTCAGTGACATAGACTGGGACAAGCTGGAAAACTAATAGATCCTGCTTGCATTGTCAAACCAATTATGATGAAGGTATCCTAGGGGTTAAAACAAGAGAACCAATAAGGTTGGATATCTTCACATAAATAGATAAATGACAATATTAAATCATTTTGAGACTTTACACTATATTATTAGGTATTGACATGCTATGTCACAGAAAAGAATTGATTAAAATAATCCTGCATATTTGTGCAAAAACATATATAATTTATTAAACAGAATATACTCTATATAAAATATAAACAACGATATAAAAGAGTGATAAGCAATTACAATAAATATGAAGTAACTCAAACCACAATTATCACCATTAGGATTACCAGCAATTAAAGGGTTAACCACACATAGGTATATTTAGAGCTATAGATAACAATAATTGCACTCAGCAGCACAGAAAAGGATAATTGATCTTACAATTAATAAAATACAGTTGCCAGCAGAGTATATGAACACCCCTATCCCAGAACTTGTATAAACTCCAATGCAGATTTTGGACAAAGGGCTACTCCTGCCAGATCTGTGATATTGTGCTGCATAAAAGATGCTACAAATTAGTCCCTCACTATAACAGAACAATGCAGTGTCCCAGAGAGGGAAAGACCTGAAAACATCGGGACCAAAATCTTCAGAGAGGAACCTGCTGCCAGAGGAAGTAGAGGTTGCTAAAGTGTCCCCCTCTACTCCACTGAATACTGCAATGTCTTTAGAAGCATAATGTGTCCCAATGCCAGCCTCTTCATTGGTCTCCTTCATGTACATTGATGGCCAGGAAATTAAGAGTGGAAACAGTCATGCAGCAGATGATCCAATTAAAGCAACAAATACATGTCAAACAGGAAGAGAGGATATCAAAGACCTTTCTGAGGGCTGTAAGAACATTCAAGACTTTGACATCAATGAAGAGCTGAGACAAGGAGCATACTTAAAAGTATTCTTGGTCTAATCAGAGGACAAAAACTAGTATTTTATGAAGGTGATAAAGAAGACTGTAGCCTGTTAGGACAATGCAGAAATCTAGCAGGCTATGTTATGTCATGTATTATTTGGTTGGGGGTGGACATTAAGAACCACTTGTAGATGTACATGAGCTTGCGGTCTGAAGACCATGTCAGGTTTCATGGAGCAGAATTGGCCACTGTCATTAACTTCCTTTATGAAACATCAGTAACTCCCCAAAACCTGATACTTGAAAACCTCCTACTAGTCCGTGACGGACATAAAGATTTACGACTAAGGTCTGTGTAAGGAAGGCATTGGACAATATGGAGGGACACGAATGCAGTATGGAACCCTGCTGTATGCCGCACCTGAAGTGCTTAATGGAAAAAAGTACAGAGTCAGCATCCGCTGGTGGGCGCTTGACGTTATTTTATTTCAGCTTGCAGCAGGCAGATATCCATTCCACACATCAAATAGACCCAAAACAAAGAAATGCATTTAGAAGAGACCACTACAAATTCCATTATTCCTGTCATCTGAAATGTCACTTCTCTTGAAGGGACTGTTAGAGAAGAAGCCCAGGAGCCACCTTGGAGGGGACCCACATTTGGGATTTTCTGAAATTCTACTCCATCCATTTTTTCAGTGACATAGACTGGGACAAGCTGGAAAACTAATAGATCCTGCTTGCATTGTCAAACCAATTATGATGAAGGTATCCTAGGGGTTAAAACAAGAGAACCAATAAGGTTGGATATCTTCACATAAATAGATAAATGACAATATTAAATCATTTTGAGAACTTTACACTATATTATTAGGTATTGACATGCTATGTCACAGAAAAGAACTGATTAAAATAATCCTGCATATTTGTGCAAAAACATATATAATTTATTAAACACAATATACTCTATATAAAATATAAACAACGATATAAAAGAGTGATAAGCAATTACAATAAATATGAAGTAACTCAAACCACAATTATCACCATTAGGATTACCAGCAATTAAAGGGTTAACCACACATAGGTATATTTAGAGCTATAGATAACAATAATTGCACTCAGCAGCACAGAAAAGGATAATTGATCTTACAATTAATAAAATACAGTTGCCAGCAGAGTATATGAACACCCCTATCCCAGAACTTGTATAAACTCCAATGCTGATTTTGGACAAAGGGCTACTCCTGCCAGATCTGTGATATTGTGCTGCATAAAAGATGCTACAAATTAGTCCCTCACTATAACAGAACAATGCAGTGTCCCAGAGAGGGAAAGACCTGAGAACATCAGGACCAAAATCTTCAGAGAGGAACCTGCTGCCAGAGGAAGAAGAGGTTGCTAAAGTGTCCCCCTCTTCTCCACTGAATACTGCAATGTCTTTAGAAGCATAATGTGTCCCAATGCCAGCCTCTTCATTGGTCTCCTTCATATACACTGACGGCCAGTAAATTGAGAGTGGAAACAGTCATGCAGCAGTTGATCCAATTAAAGCAACAAATACATGTCAAACAGGAAGAAAGGATGTCAAAGACCTTTCTGAGGGCTGCAAGAACTTTGAAGACTTTGACATCAATGAAGAGCTGAGACAAGGAGCATACTTAAAAGTATTCTTGGTCTAATCAGAGGACAAAAACTAGTATTTTATGAGGGTGATAAAGAAGACTGTAGCGTGTTAGGACAATGCCGAAATCTAGCAGGCTATGTTATGTCATGGATTATTTGGTTGGGGGTGGACATTAAGAACCACTTGCAGATGTACATGAGCTTGCAGTCTGAAGACCATGTCAGGTTCCATGGAGCAGAATTGGCCACTGCCATTAACTTCCTTTATGAAACATCAGTTACTCCCCAAAACCTGATACTTGAAAACCTCCTACTAGTCCGTGACGGACATAAAGATTTCCAACTAAGGTCTGTGTAAGGAAGGCTTTGGACAATATGGAGGGACACGAATGCAGTATGGAACCCTGCTGTATGCCGCACCTGAAGTGCTTAATGGAAAAAAGTACAGAGTCAGCATCCACTGGTGGGCGCTTGACATTATTTTATTTAAGCTTGCAACAGGCAGATATCCATTCCACATATCAAACAGTCCCAAAACAATGAAAGCCATTTAGAAAAGACCACTACAAATTCCATTATTCCTGTCATCTGAAATGTCACTTCTCTTGAAGGGACTGTTAGAGAAGAAGCCCAGGAGCCACCTTAGAGGCGAACCACATTTGGGATTTTCTGAAATTCTACTCAATCCATTTTTTCAGTGACATAGACTGGGACAAGCTGGAAAACTAATAGATCCTGCTTGCATTGTCAAACCAATTATGATGAAGGTATCCTAGGGGTTAAAACAAGAGAACCAATAAGGTTGGATATCTTCACATAAATAGATAAATGACAATATTAAATCATTTTGAGAACTTTACACTATATTATTAGGTATTGACATGCTATGTCACAGAAAAGAATTGATTAAAATAATCCTGCATATTTGTGCAAAAACATATATAATTTATTAAACACAATATACTCTATATAAAATATAAACAACGATATAAAAGAGTGATAAGCAATTACAATAAATATGAAGTAACTCAAACCACAATTATCACCATTAGGATTACCAGCAATTAAAGGGTTAACCACACATAGGTATATTTAGAGCTATAGATAACAATAATTGCACTCAGCAGCACAGAAAAGGATAATTGATCTTACAATTAATAAAATACAGTTGCCAGCAGAGTATATGAACACCCCTATCCCAGAACTTGTATAAACTCCAATGCTGATTTTGGACAAAGGGCTACTCCTGCCAGATCTGTGATATTGTGCTGCATAAAAGATGCTACAAATTAGTCCCTCACTATAACAGAACAATGCAGTGTCCCAGAGAGGGAAAGACCTGAGAACATCAGGACCAAAATCTTCAGAGAGGAACCTGCTGCCAGAGGAAGAAGAGGTTGCTAAAGTGTCCCCCTCTTCTCCACTGAATACTGCAATGTCTTTAGAAGCATAATGTGTCCCAATGCCAGCCTCTTCATTGGTCTCCTTCATATACACTGACGGCCAGTAAATTGAGAGTGGAAACAGTCATGCAACAGTTGATCCAATTAAAGCAACAAATACATGTCAAACAGGAAGAGAGGATGTCAAAGACCTTTCTGAGGGCTGCAAGAACTTTGAAGACTTTGACATCAATGAAGAGCTGAGACAAGGAGCATACTTAAAAGTATTCTTGGTCTAATCAGAGGACAAAAACTAGTATTTTATGAGGGTGATAAAGAAGACTGTAGCGTGTTAGGACAATGCCGAAATCTAGCAGGCTATGTTATGTCATGGATTATTTGGTTGGGGGTGGACATTAAGAACCACTTGCAGATGTACATGAGCTTGCAGTCTGAAGACCATGTCAGGTTCCATGGACCAGAATTGGCCACTGCCATTAACTTCCTTTATGAAACATCAGTAACTCCCCAAAACCTGATACTTATAAACCTCCTACTAGTCCGTGACGGACATAAAGATTTACGACTAAGGTCTGTGTAAGGAAGGCATTGGACAATATGGAGGGACACGAATGCAGTATGGAACCCTGCTGTATGCCGCACCTGAAGTGCTTAATGGAAAAAAGTACAGAGTCAGCATCCGCTGGTGGGCGCTTGACGTTATTTTATTTCAGCTTGCAGCAGGCAGATATCCATTCCACACATCAAATAGACCCAAAACAAAGAAATGCATTTAGAAGAGACCACTACAAATTCCATTATTCCCGTCATCTGAAATGTCACTTCTCTTGAAGGGACTGTTAGAGAAGAAGCCCAGGAGCCACCTTAGACGCGAACCACATTTGGGATTTTCTGAAATTCTACTCCATCCATTTTTTCAGTGACATAGACTGGGACAAGCTGGAAAACTAATAGATCCTGCTTGCATTGTCAAACCAATTATGATGAAGGTATCCTAGGGGTTAAAACAAGAGAACCAATAAGGTTGGATATCTTCACATAAATAGATAAATGACAATATTAAATCATTTTGAGAACTTTACACTATATTATTAGGTATTGACATGCTATGTCACAGAAAAGAATTGAATAAAATAATCCTGCATATTTGTGCAAAAACATATATAATTTATTAAACACAATATACTCTATATAAAATATAAACAACAATGATATAAATGAGTGATAAGCAATTACAATAAATATGAAGTAACTCAAACCACAATTATCACCATTAGGATTACCAGCAGTTAAAGGGTTAACCACACATAGGTATATTTAGAGCTATAGATAACAATAATTGCACTCAGCAGCACAGAAAAGGATAATTGATCTTAAAATTAATAAAATACAGTTGCCAGCAGAGTATATGAACACCCCTATCCCAGAACTTGTATAAACTCCAATGCAGATTTTGGACAAAGGGCTACTCCTGCCAGATCTGTGATATTGTGCTGCATAAAAGATGCTACAAATTAGTCCCTCACTATAACAGAACAATGCAGTGTCCCAGAGAGGGAAAGACCTGAAAACATCAGGACCAAAATCTTCAGAGAGGAACCTGCTGTCAGAGGAAGTAGAGGTTGCTAAAGTGTCCCCCTCTACTCCACTGAATACTGCAATGTCTTTAGAAGCATAATGTGTCCCAATGCCAGCCTCTTCATTGGTCTCCTTCATGTACACTGATGGCCAGGAAATTGAGAGTGGAAACAGTCATGCAGCAGATGATCCAATTAAAGCAACAAATACATGTCAAATAGGAAGAGAGGATGTCAAAGACCTTTCTGAGGGCTGCAAGAACATTGAAGACTTTGACATCAATGAAGAGCTGAGACAAGGAGCATACTTAAAAGTATTCTTGGTCTAATCAGAGGACAAAAACTAGTATTTTATGAAGGTGATAAAGAAGACTGTAGCGTGTTAGGACAATGCAGAAATCTAGCAGGCTATGTTATGTCATGGATTATTTGGTTAGGGGTGGACATTAAGAACCACTTGCAGATGTACATGAGCTTGCAGTCTGAAGACCATGTCAGGTTCCATGGACCAGAATTGGCCACTGCCATTAACTTCCTTTATGAAACATCAGTTACTCCCCAAAACCTGATACTTGAAAACCTCCTACTAGTCCGTGACGGACATAAAGATTTCCAACTAAGGTCTGTGTAAGGAAGGCTTTGGACAATATGGAGGGACACGAATGCAGTATGGAACCCTGCTGTATGCCGCACCTGAAGTGCTTAATGGAAAAAAGTACAGAGTCAGCATCCACTGGTGGGCGCTTGACATTATTTTATTTAAGCTTGCAACAGGCAGATATCCATTCCACATATCAAACAGTCCCAAAACAATGAAAGCCATTTAGAAAAGACCACTACAAATTCCATTATTCCTGTCATCTGAAATGTCACTTCTCTTGAAGGGACTGTTAGAGAAGAAGCCCAGGAGCCACCTTAGAGGCGAACCACATTTGGGATTTTCTGAAATTCTACTCAATCCATTTTTTCAGTGACATAGACTGGGACAAGCTGGAAAACTAATAGATCCTGCTTGCATTGTCAAACCAATTATGATGAAGGTATCCTAGGGGTTAAAACAAGAGAACCAATAAGGTTGGATATCTTCACATAAATAGATAAATGACAATATTAAATCATTTTGAGAACTTTACACTATATTATTAGGTATTGACATGCTATGTCACAGAAAAGAATTGATTAAAATAATCCTGCATATTTGTGCAAAAACATATATAATTTATTAAACACAATATACTCTATATAAAATATAAACAACGATATAAAAGAGTGATAAGCAATTACAATAAATATGAAGTAACTCAAACCACAATTATCACCATTAGGATTACCAGCAATTAAAGGGTTAACCACACATAGGTATATTTAGAGCTATAGATAACAATAATTGCACTCAGCAGCACAGAAAAGGATAATTGATCTTACAATTAATAAAATACAGTTGCCAGCAGAGTATATGAAAACCCCTATCCCAGAACTTGTATAAACTCCAATGCAGATTTTGGACAAAGGGCTACTCCTGCCAGATCTGTGATATTGTGCTGCATAAAAGATGCTACAAATTAGTCCCTCACTATAACAGTACAATGCAGTGTCCCAGAGAGGGAAAGACCTGAAAACATCGGGACCAAAATCTTCAGAGAGGAACCTGCTGCCAGAGGAAGTAGAGGTTGCTAAAGTGTCCCCCTCTACTCCACTGAATACTGCAATGTCTTTAGAAGCATAATGTGTCCCAATGCCAGCCTCTTCATTGGTCTCCTTCATATACACTGACGGCCAGTAAATTGAGAGTGGAAACAGTCATGCAGCAGTTGATCCAATTAAAGCAACAAATACATGTCAAACAGGAAGAGAGGATGTCAAAGACCTTTCTGAGGGCTGCAAGAACTTTGAAGACTTTGACATCAATGAAGAGCTGAGACAAGGAGCATACTTAAAAGTATTCTTGGTCTAATCAGAGGACAAAAACTAGTATTTTATGAGGGTGATAAAGAAGACTGTAGGATGTTAGGACAATGCCGAAATCTAGCAGGCTATGTTATGTCATGGATTATTTGGTTGGGGGTGGACATTAAGAACCACTTGCAGATGTACATGAGCTTGCAGTCTGAAGACCATGTCAGGTTCCATGGACCAGAATTGGCCACTGCCATTAACTTCCTTTATGAAACATCAGTAACTCCCCAAAACCTGATACTTGAAAACCTCCTACTAGTCCGTGACGGACATAAAGATTTCCAACTAAGGTCTGTGTAAGGAAGGCTTTGGACAATATGGAGGGACACGAATGCAGTATGGAACCCTGCTGTATGCCGCACCTGAAGTGCTTAATGGAAAAAAGTACAGAGTCAGCATCCACTGGTGGGCGCTTGACATTATTTTATTTAAGCTTGCAACAGGCAGATATCCATTCCACACATCAAACAGTCCCAAAACAATGAAAGCCATTTTGAAGAGACCACTACAAATTCCATTATTCCTGTCATCTGAAATGTCACTTCTCTTGAAGGGACTGTTAGAGAAGAAGCCCAGGAGCCACCTTAGAGGCGAACCACATTTGGGATTTTCTGAAATTCTACTCAATCCATTTTTTCAGTGACATAGACTGGGACAAGCTGGAAAACTAATAGATCCTGCTTGCATTGTCAAACCAATTATGATGAAGGTATCCTAGGGGTTAAAACAAGAGAACCAATAAGGTTGGATATCTTCACATAAATAGATAAATGACAATATTAAATCATTTTGAGAACTTTACACTATATTATTAGGTATTGACATGCTATGTCACAGAAAAGAATTGATTAAAATAATCCTGCATATTTGTGCAAAAACATATATAATTTATTAAACACAATATACTCTATATAAAATATAAACAACGATATAAAAGAGTGATAAGCAATTACAATAAATATGAAGTAACTCAAACCACAATTATCACCATTAGGATTACCAGCAATTAAAGGGTTAACCACACATAGGTATTTTTAGAGCTATAGATAACAATAATTTCACTCAGCAGCACAGAAAAGGATAATTGATCTTACAATTAATAAAATACAGTTGCCAGCAGAGTATATGAACACCCCTATCCCAGAACTTGTATAAACTCCAATGCTGATTTTGGACAAAGGGCTACTCCTGCCAGATCTGTGATATTGTGCTGCATAAAAGATGCTACAAATTAGTCCCTCACTATAACAGAACAATGCAGTGTCCCAGAGAGGGAAAGACCTGAGAACATCAGGACCAAAATCTTCAGAGAGGAACCTGCTGCCAGAGGAAGAAGAGGTTGCTAAAGTGTCCCCCTCTTCTCCACTGAATACTGCAATGTCTTTAGAAGCATAATGTGTCCCAATGCCAGCCTCTTCATTGGTCTCATTCATATACACTGACGGCCAGTAAATTGAGAGTGGAAACAGTCATGCAGCAGTTGATCCAATTAAAGCAACAAATACATGTCAAACAGGAAGAGAGGATGTCAAAGACCTTTCTGAGGGCTGCAAGAACTTTGAAGACTTTGACATCAATGAAGAGCTGAGACAAGGAGCATACTTAAAAGTATTCTTGGTCTAATCAGAGGACAAAAACTAGTATTTTATGAGGGTGATAAAGAAGACTGTAGGATGTTAGGACAATGCCGAAATCTAGCAGGCTATGTTATGTCATGGATTATTTGGTTGGGGGTGGACATTAAGAACCACTTGCAGATGTACATAAGCTTGCAGTCTGAAGACCATGTCAGGTTCCATGGACCAGAATTGGCCACTGCCATTAACTTCCTTTATGAAACATCAGTAACTCCCCAAAACCTGATACTTGAAAACCTCCTACTAGTCCGTGACGGACATAAAGATTTCCAACTAAGGTCTGTGTAAGGAAGGCTTTGGACAATATGGAGGGACACGAATGCAGTATGGAACCCTGCTGTATGCCGCACCTGAAGTGCTTAATGGAAAAAAGTACAGAGTCAGCATCCACTGGTGGGCGCTTGACATTATTTTATTTAAGCTTGCAACAGGCAGATATCCATTCCACACATCAAACAGTCCCAAAACAATGAAAGCCATTTTGAAGAGACCACTACAAATTCCATTATTCCTGTCATCTGAAATGTCACTTCTCTTTAAGGGACTGTTAGAGAAGAAGCCCAGGAGCCACCTTAGAGGCGAACCACATTTGGGATTTTCTGAAATTCTACTCAATCCATTTTTTCAGTGACATAGACTGGGACAAGCTGGAAAACTAATAGATCCTGCTTGCATTGTCAAACCAATTATGATGAAGGTATCCTAGGGGTTAAAACAAGAGAACCAATAAGGTTGGATATCTTCACATAAATAGATAAATGACAATATTAAATCATTTTGAGAACTTTACACTATATTATTAGGTATTGACATGCTATGTCACAGAAAAGAATTGATTAAAATAATCCTGCATATTTGTGCAAAAACATATATAATTTATTAAACACAATATACTCTATATAAAATATAAACAACGATATAAAAGAGTGATAAGCAATTACAATAAATATGAAGTAACTCAAACCACAATTATCACCATTAGGATTACCAGCAATTAAAGGGTTAACCACACATAGGTATTTTTAGAGCTATAGATAACAATAATTTCACTCAGCAGCACAGAAAAGGATAATTGATCTTACAATTAATAAAATACAGTTGCCAGCAGAGTATATGAACACCCCTATTCCAGAACTTGTATAAACTCCAATGCAGATTTTGGACAAAGGGCTACTCCTGCCAGATCTGTGATATTGTGCTGCATAAAAGATGCTACAAATTAGTCCCTCACTATAACAGTACAATGCAGTGTCCCAGAGAGGGAAAGACCTGAAAACATCGGGACCAAAATCTTCAGAGAGGAACCTGCTGCCAGAGGAAGTAGAGGTTGCTAAAGTGTCCCCCTCTACTCCACTGAATACTGCAATGTCTTTAGAAGCATAATGTGTCCCAATGCCAGCCTCTTCATTGGTCTCCTTCATGTACATTGATGGCCAGGAAATTAAGAGTGGAAACAGTCATGCAGCAGATGATCCAATTAAAGCAACAAATACATGTCAAACAGGAAGAGAGGATGTCAAAGACCTTTCTGAGGGCTGTAAGAACATTCAAGACTTTGACATCAATGAAGAGCTGAGACAAGGAGCATACTTAAAAGTATTCTTGGTCTAATCAGAGGACAAAAACTAGTATTTTATGAAGGTGATAAAGAAGACTGTAGCGTGTTAGGACAATGCAGAAATCTAGCAGGCTATGTTATGTCATGTATTATTTGGTTGGGGGTGGACATTAAGAACCACTTGCAGATGTACATGAGCTTGCGGTCTGAAGACCATGTCAGGTTCCATGGAGCAGAATTGGCCACTGTCATTAACTTCCTTTATGAAACATCAGTAACTCCCCAAAACCTGATACTTGAAAACCTCCTACTAGTCCGTGACGGACATAAAGATTTACGACTAAGGTCTGTGTAAGGAAGGCATTGGACAATATGGAGGGACACGAATGCAGTATGGAACCCTGCTGTATGCCGCACCTGAAGTGCTTAATGGAAAAAAGTACAGAGTCAGCATCCACTGGTGGGCGCTTGATGTTATTTTATTTCAGCTTGCAGCAGGCAGATATCCATTCCACACATCAAATAGACCCAAAACAAAGAAATGCATTTAGAAGAGACCACTACAAATTCCATTATTCCCGTCATCTGAAATGTCACTTCTCTTGAAGGGACTGTTAGAGAAGAAGCCCAGGAGCCACCTTAGAGGCGAACCACATTTGGGATTTTCTGAAATTCTACTCAATCCATTTTTTCAGTGACATAGACTGGGACAAGCTGGAAAACTAATAGATCCTGCTTGCATTGTCAAACCAATTATGATGAAGGTATCCTAGGGGTTAAAACAAGAGAACCAATAAGGTTGGATATCTTCACATAAATAGATAAATGACAATATTAAATCATTTTGAGAACTTTACACTATATTATTAGGTATTGACATGCTATGTCACAGAAAAGAATTGATTAAAATAATCCTGCATATTTGTGCAAAAACATATATAATTTATTAAACACAATATACTCTATATAAAATATAAACAACGATATAAAAGAGTGATAAGCAATTACAATAAATATGAAGTAACTCAAACCACAATTATCACCATTAGGATTACCAGCAATTAAAGGGTTAACCACACATAGGTATATTTAGAGCTATAGATAACAATAATTGCACTCAGCAGCACAGAAAAGGATAATTGATCCTTACAAATAATAAAATACATCTGGGAGCAGAGTATATGAACACCCCTATCCCAGAACTTGTATAAACTCCAATGCAGATTTTGGACAAAGGGCTACTCCTGCCAGATCTGTGATATTGTGCTGCATAAAAGATGCTACAAATTAGTCCCTCACTATAACAGAACAATGCAGTGTCCCAGAGAGGGAAAGACCTGAGAACATCAGGACCAAAATCTTCAGAGAGGAACCTGCTGCCAGAGGAAGAAGAGGTTGCTAAAGTGTCCCCCTCTTCTCCACTGAATACTGCAATGTCTTTAGAAGCATAATGTGTCCCAATGCCAGCCTCTTCATTGGTCTCCTTCATATACACTGATGGCCAGTAAATTGAGAGTGGAAACAGTCATGCAGCAGTTGATCCAATTAAAGCAACAAATACATGTCAAACAGGAAGAGAGGATGTCAAAGACCTTTCTGAGGGCTGCAAGAACTTTGAAGACTTTGACATCAATGAAGAGCTGAGACAAGGAGCATACTTAAAAGTATTCTTGGTCTAATCAGAGGACAAAAACTAGTATTTTATGAGGGTGATAAAGAAGACTGTAGCGTGTTAGGACAATGCCGAAATCTAGCAGGCTATGTTATGTCATGGATTATTTGGTTGGGGGTGGACATTAAGAACCACTTGCAGATGTACATGAGCTTGCAGTCTGAAGACCATGTCAGGTTCCATGGACCAGAATTGGCCACTGCCATTAACTTCCTTTATGAAACATCAGTAACTCCCCAAAACCTGATACTTGAAAACCTCCTACTAGTCCGTGACGGACATAAAGATTTCCAACTAAGGTCTGTGTAAGGAAGGCTTTGGACAATATGGAGGGACACGAATGCAGTATGGAACCCTGCTGTATGTCGCACCTGAAGTGCTTAATGGAAAAAAGTACAGAGTCAGCATACACTGGTGGGCGCTTGACATTATTTTATTTAAGCTTGCAACAGGCAGATATCCATTCCACACATCAAACAGTCCCAAAACAATGAAAGCCATTTTGAAGAGACCACTACAAATTCCATTATTCCTGTCATCTGAAATGTCACTTCTCTTGAAGGGACTGTTAGAGAAGAAGCCCAGGAGCCACCTTAGAGGCGAACCACATTTGGGATTTTCTGAAATTCTACTCAATCCATTTTTTCAGTGACATAGACTGGGACAAGCTGGAAAACTAATAGATCCTGCTTGCATTGTCAAACCAATTATGATGAAGGTATCCTAGGGGTTAAAACAAGAGAACCAATAAGGTTGGATATCTTCACATAAATAGATAAATGACAATATTAAATCATTTTGAGAACTTTACACTATATTATTAGGTATTGACATGCTACGTCACAGTAAAGGATTAAACTAATCCCACACATTTGTGCAAAAACATATATAATTTATTAAATACAATATACTATATAAAGAGTGTAAACAACAATGATATAAAAGAGTGATTAGCAATTACAATAGATATGTAGTAACTCAAACCACAATTATCACCATTAGGATTACCAGCAATTAAAGGGTTAACCACACATAGGTATATTTAGAGGTATAGATAACAAGAATTGCACTCAGCAGCATAGAAAAGGATAACCGATCCGTGCAATTAATAAAATACAGTTGGCAATAGAGTATATGAACAACTCTATCCCAGAACTTGTATAAAGTCCAATGCAGATTTTGGACAAAGGGCTACTCCTGCCAGATCTGTGATATTGTGCTGCATAAAAGATGCTACAAATTAGTCCCTCACTATAACAGAACAATGCAGTGTCCCAGAGAGGGAAAGACCTGAAAACATCAGGACCAAAATCTTCAGAGAGGAACCTGCTGCCAGAGGAAGAAGAGGTTGCTAAAGTGTCCCCCTCTTCTCCACGGAATACTGCAATGTCTTTAGAAGCATATGCCAGCCTCTTCATTGGTCTCCTTCATGTCCACTGATGGCCAGGAAATTGAGAGTGGAAACAGTCCTGCAGCAGATGATCCAATTAAAGCAACAAATACATGTCAAATAGGAAGAGAGGATGCCAAAGACTTTGAAGACTTTAACATAATTAAAGAGCTTAGACAAGGAGTATACACAAACGTTTTCTTGGTCCAATCAAAGGAGGACAAAAACGAGTATTCTATGAGGGTGATAAAGAAAATTGTAGCCTGTTAAGACCACGCAGACATTTAGCAGGCTATGTTATGTCATGGTCTACTTGCGTGGGGGTGGACATACAGAACCACTTGCAGACATACAGGAGCTGGCTGTCTGAAGAACATGTCAGGTTCTATGGAGTAGAACTGGCCACCGCCATAAACTTCTTTCATGAAAGATCAATAATACACACCAAAAACCTGATACTTCAAAACGTATTAGACAATGGCGGACACAAAGATTTTCGACTATGGCCTATGTAAGGAAGGCATTCGACCATACGAAGGGGCATGGACGCAGTGTGGAACCCTGATGTATCCCACGCCCTTATAGTGCTCAAGGGAAAAAGATATGGATTCATCATTGACCGGTGGCCACTTGACATTATCTTATTTCTTCTTGCAACAGGGGGATACCCATTCATTTCCATTCCACACCAAGGCACCAGGAGGTGCCTTGGAGGGGATATAGAATTGGGATTTTGTGAAACCCAACTCCATCCATTTTTCAGTGACATAGACTGGGAGAAGCTAGAAAAGTAACAGATCCTACCTCCATACAAGCCTCCGTTCAGATTTAATTTCAAGGAGCAAATATCTGTGGAATGGGAATGCATCTAATGGACAACAGAAGATGAAGAAGCAAGTCTGCAAAACTTACCCTTGGATGTTGGATTCTTGGCTTCTACACCTGTCAAATCCTTGCATGTACGCTACCCTGTTTGGGGCTATTGAGATTCTTACTGGGTCATCTAGAACCTCATAGTCAACAGATGCAAGGTAGATGGAATAAATGACCGTTAGGTTTGGCTTTCGATGCCAGTGCAAAAAATGCATGTAATTTTTGCACCCTAGGGACACGCTGTGCCTTGAATGCTATGTTGTGAGACATGCACATAACACTAGGTCCTTCAAAAGGTTAATACTGGGTAGTTATCCATCCAGAATACAGCAGTTCAGTTCAACCTGTCATGCCACAATTCCAGTGACACCAAGATGGAAAAAAGCACCAAAAAATCCAAGTCCTTAGTGAGACCTATCCCATTGCCATTTGCTAGCACACTATGCAGGTTTGCTCCAAAACTGACTCCCCACCACCACACATCCGTGTATAACTGCAACTGTACATCTGACCTAGCATGCTCACACCGTACATAGCCTCACTCCATTAAAAAGCCTGAAGAAACAATCCCACACCTGTACGTCCTCATGCATCTTCCTGTTAGCCCTAATCTTATGGGCAGGTTTAGTCTTTCACCTTGTGGACTGTTCCGGACACCTGCTAAATACCTTAGTCATAGGTCTGACTTGTGCGGCAAAGTTTAGCAAGCCTAAAGGCGACTGAATTTCGCTAAGGGATATAGTTTGTTCCTCCATGACTCTTGCCAAGCCCTCCCTGGCTTGAATCAATTTCAATCCCCAGGAATATTATTACTGTTGAGGGAGAGACTGTTTTATTGTGAGCTATCGGGAGTCAGGACCCCTAACTTACTGAACAGATCCTCAGTTGCCACCATAAAATGAGCACACAGATTAGAAGAGGGAAGACAAACCAACGGAGAGACATCCAAAATTGCAGAAATGTAATAAACTTCTTAAATGACGTGGGAATGGCACAGCCCATTGGCAAACATTTGTCACTATAGTAGGACCCCTCAGCACAACAAGATAAACTTAGATAAACTTAAAATTAGTAGATAAACATCTACTAATGATGACCTCTGGTTCATGTTGAACTGCAGTGTCTGTTGCTCTCCCTGTTACGAATGTGTACACAAGTCTTTCAGAGATCATGAGTATTCTTTTCAATGGATATTGGGGTGGGGGGAGAGTTGAGCTTACTTTTATATTTGTAGTATTTCTTGTCAGTATTTTAAGTTTGCAAATGTGATCCTTTTTGTATTTATCTAAGTACACACAGTGACTGCCCACAGGTTAACTCTAGAACTGAAGGTATGCTTTTGTGGTGGTATTCTAATAAGAAACTGTTTACAACATATTGAATCTAAATGTGAATTAATCTCTTGTGTGTGTTATTACCAGAAGAGCCCAGTCACGTCTTCTCCTTTGCATTCATTCAATCTCTTGATTCCATTAAACAGATATCCATTCCAGTTCTTAAACAGCCCATTCGTTCCTGAGAAATTAATTTACTCCTGGCCTCAGATCATCACGTCCCTTGCTTTGTTGACGTAAATCCTAAAGGTAAACAAATTCAATTCTATTTACATTACCCCCAATTTCTACCTAACTTTCTACATTTACTAATAGCTTATTTAATGCACACTCCTCTGGTCTTCCTAAAAACTCTAGTCCTCAGATGTGTTTTGGATTGGTCACTCAAGAGTTTGCTAGACTTGAATGCAAGATGAATTCTTTAATCTTAAAGGAAACTAAATCTTTAATATTAAACTTGCATCCCATATTACTAGTGTATCAGGGTGAGCAGAGGCAGAATTTTTTCTGTCTTGCTTTTGTCCTAAAGGATTTAGGGATCACAACATTTGTATCTTAAACAGAATATATTTTTGCATATACCTCAAAGAACAAGAAGTGTGGTGTGTATATAAGTGCACAACAACAATGAAACTCACATTAATGTTTAAATTTAACTAAACATGTGTAAATAAAATACTTTGGTTTTGCTCTAAATAATTTCTTCTGTCTCACAAAGAGGAGTCAATAGCTTTTCCCTGTAGCACCTTTATGCCTTCCTCAATACTAGCAATTTATGGGAATATCTAAGTCATATTTAGTTAATGTGTGGGTTCTTTTCCTTTTTTGTCTTGCAGTATCTAACTGAACCATTTTTCTGTGGTTTTTTTCCCACTGCACCTTCTGTCTGAGCTCTATAGAGTCTATAGCTACAGAACTGTTTAGACAATCTAAATGTGCAGAGAAAGCAACTTTTCTCCACACCTTGTCCACTTTCCACAAATAACGGTGGTACTAGTTGGGACACAATATTTAGAGACCTACGAAGTGCCCAATTAAAACATAACAGAAGCTGGAGGCACCCTACAAAAATATAAGAGGACATTATACCCCGTTGTTTACGGGTGCTGGTTTTACCATATATTAGCTTTATGGAAGAAGGCTATCTAAAACATTTCCATATCTAGAGATTTAGATGCTTAGACTTCAGCAGAGGAAACGGTTTTTTAAAAGTAAGGTCTGTTAAACTGTGGAATTCCTTGCCCAAGGAGGTGGCTATGGCAGATAAAATGGATATGTTTAAGAGAAGATTTGATACATTTCTTTTAAAAGGGGACATACAGGCATATCCTGAATATTAGTAGGTAAAGGTTAAAGAATTGAAGGGCAAAAGAAAAGATGTTGACAGCCTGGATCATCATCAGAAAATTTAGAGAAATGAAACTGTTAATTAGATTCTTTGGAGGAGAGTGTTACTGAGAGGAAAAAGAAGAAATTAGTGAGAAACAAATAAGATTATGATAAGGGTTCAATATATCTGTGGCACAAGGGAAAACCAAGGTTTACTGACAGGAATGATCCAGCAAACACTTTAGGGGAATCATCCATATCAGAGTCAGAACAATCTGATAATGAACAAGATAACAATGGACATCAAAGTACGATTCCCACTGCCTTTTCCTATGTTCCAGCCACTGTTTAAGGGAAGGAAGGAGAGGGAGAAGATTCCAAAAACCCAGAAATCTACAAGAAGGGTGGGAAGAGAGCTAAGAGATCGAGAGAGATTAAACAGTGTGATACCATTAAATAAATTAATTTGTCCAGTTACTCTCTCTCAGCACAACATACAAAAGTTCTGTCCAAGTCTTTCACAATCAAACCCTATTAATACATTTCAGATCATTATAAATCTACATCACTTTACTCGAAGGCTCCAACTACACATTTTTTCAGTGTAAGTCAGAGGCCTTTAATACTGACATACCACAAGTCAATACGTTAGATGACTTACAGGATCTCTTGGAGGAAAATCAAGGTTATAATTACAAAATGCCACCAGTACCCAAGAGAAAGTCGACCTTCATCCCTCCCAGTAACTTAAAGAGGCCTTCAGACAATGAAACAAACTAGACTATTATAAGAAACTATTAGGTAACCCTACACAAGATCTGATACTACTTTATGACAATATGATTACTAATGATCACAAGCAAGGCATCTTATCAAAAAAGATTTTGAATTCCTACAAGTGAACAATCCTAAAGTATAGTCTCTATATCTTTTTCCTAAGGTTCATAGAAACAAAATATGTCCACCTAAAAGGGCTATAATTTCTGGACAGACCCAGCCAATATTTGCATTATATTCTGAGACCTTGTGTATACAATTTAAACTCATACGTAAGAGACACAGGTGACATACTAGGCAGGATTGAATCATTACCTATCAACCAAGACACTTTATAAGTGAAATGTGACGTTGAGGCACTATATACATCAATAGAACATACTTTTGGATTAAAAGCTATTGGATATTACTTGGATAGATCTGTTAAACGGAGAGCAGAACAAAAGGAATTTAAGAGACTTATACATCAGTAGAACATACTTGTGGATTAAAAGCTATTGGATATTACTTGGATATATTTGTTAAATGGAGAGCAGAACAAAAGGAATTCTTTTTAAGTCTCCTTTGTTTTGTTTTAAAAAGAAACTTTTTCCTCTTCCAAGAAAAATTCTTCATTTTTTCTTTTAAGCTATTACATTCATATTAAATGCTGACCAGCTAATGACAAAAACCCCCAAAAGATTTGGGCTACAACATCACTTAGCAGGGAGGACACTACTGCTACTAAGTTACTGCTCAGTACAGATGTTGAGCCAGCATACTGATAAGCATATTGTGAACATCAACTACAATATGAGTAATTGAAAATCATTGTGCATGTTTCCCTTCAAAAACAACTATCATCATTTTAAGAATGAAGATAAGTTCAATTGATCAGAGATGGGCAACCTGTAGCCTGCACACTGTTGTGAAACGGCAACTACCAGCATCTGTAGCCTGCTGTTGGCCAGCTGAGTATAAAGGGAGTCGTGGCTGAACAACAATGTGAGGCTGATTTTCTCAAACTGATTTAGGAACATGAAAACCTAATTTATTTACTGTAAAATGAATATGTGGAGATGTGGTCCATTGATCTTCTCATCATGGATATGACCTTCCAAAGGACAGCAGCAATGGATAAACCTCTTCAACATGTCCTTTTAAGATGTCCTCTTGAAAACATATGTTAGTTCTTCCCAACTGCATCCTCTGTGTTCTCCTCTTCCTCATACTCATTTACTCCTAATGATACCAGTGCACATTGTTAGGAGAGGAAATAATGGCAAATTCTTATATTGCAAGTTTGGCAGCTACTCAATGAGTATATGAGGCTTTAATAACAAATTACGTAGATATGAGACCTATTCTTTGTTTGGGGGCATTTAAGTATTCATGGGTAATCCTGGCATAACAGTGGTTTGTTGAGATCCAGGGTCCGTTCTTAGATACAGTCTGCCTCCTTTGTCCAGTATTTCGCAGAGTAAGATGGTATGTTTTTTAGCCTGGCAATATCTTTAGGAATGCTCAGATGACTAGTTAGCTTAAGGGCCTGTTCTTTTCAACAGACATGTTCTCAGAAGATGAGAAACTGCAGCATCTACAGACTCTTCCCAAAGTGTCCAAGTTTTGCAGTGTAGTTGGTGTTTTATCTTTGAATTGTGTTAATAGATGTCTCTGGATGGCTTGAAAGCTGTACGGTTGGTTCTGAAAATAGTTTCATACGGTTCTGCGTTCATGCACAGCTCAAAGTGTTGATCACTTAGTTCAAAATATTCTTGCAGTTGCAATGGTCCAGAGAATGAACGTGAAGTCTTTAATGCCTTGTTTCTGAAAATATTCCTCAAAATGTAAAATGAGCTCTCAGGTAATAAGTCAAATGTCATCAAATTATTCGCTCTGGATTCTATATCTCTGAGATGTTTTTGATGCAAGAAGTGAAATTCTATGACCCGCAAGCAGGGATTCCATAAATATTATATATCATGTATAAAGTTAGCTTTATATTTGTATTTGGTGTAAAGTTTTTTTCGTCAGTGTAGGGGAGTGGCCTTGGGTGCGACGTGTGCCCTAACCTATGCGTGTCTGCACCTGGGCTGGTGGGAGCAGTTTGTGGTGGTGGATGCACGTGGGTTTGGGGAGCACGTCATCTATGGCTTGTTGCAGGCTATTTGTTTTCTATATAAGCAGCTTATGTGTATTCTTTACTTGATTAGCAATATCTCTTTCTCTCTCTCTCTCTCTCTCTCTCTATATATATATATATATATATATATATAGATACATATAAGGTTGTCCAGCCACAAAAGGGTTACAAAGTACATTTGCATTGAGAGAAACTGTAAGCAACAGGAAGCCCTAGTCAACAACAAACATAGTGTTTAGGATATGATAACACGCCTGTAACCTGTTTCCAACGGGCAAACCTAAGAAAAGAGTAAGTCACTAGACCACAAGGACCTTTTGGTACAAGTAATATACATTATCAATTAGACCAAAAGAGAACAGCTACACCACAGTTTTACTTATTGTAACAGAGGAAAAAAGCTTATAGATATCCAAAATGTTTTTACTGCAAGAAGGGAATCTGAATAGTGGCATCACCAAGATAATCCTGTTGGGCGGGAAACAATATATGTGGATACTATGAGAGCTTCCTGCCAGAAGACTTGACAACATGCGCTGTCTACACAGATATTTTCTGTTGGGTGTCCTGACAGAAACCGATACTGGAATAATAATTTTGGATCCCAAGGAGATGATTGGTCCAGCAGTGTCAATTATCAGAATACTAATTTATAATAAAGCATTCTGATTGGTTGGGTCATCCTTACAGAAACCTATATAATCTTGGGGCTGACCCAATATAATCAGTAGCGAACAGAAGTGGCACTAGCCTAGGTACCACAAGACAAGACTGATTGGTGATTGGAATGTAATTTCTTTTCTTATCTGCAAGCATATTATCTAATATATTTAATACCCTGCTTTAGCCAATTGGATTTTGTAATGCTTAGATTTTATACTATGTTGAATTGCTATAGATATTTGTACCTAATATTTTTCGGCTACGCGTAATAAAATTTTCTTATGCATTACCTGATTCTCTGTTCTTCCTAATTTGTACTCACATATAAGAATCGAGAGACCAGTCTACAAGATATAACTTTAGGGTACTGTGCACTCATACTCAGGGTATGTGGCTGGGACGGATGGTGAATCCAAAATTACCATTGCCCATTACAGGTTTAGATACACTGACAATGTTTTGGGAGGGGATGTTAGTTGATTTATATTTGTTAATTGGTGAAATTAATAGAAATGACTTGAATATGAAACTAACTAAACATGAGTCAATTGTAAGTGGACTTCCTAGATTTGAAAATATATTAACAGGAGAGTCATCTTAAAATTAGAACATTTTGAAAGACTACAGCATGTAACACATTGTTGCATGCTAACACCTTTCATGTACCATCACAGATTAGAGGGATCCCATATTGGCAATACCTGCATTTGTGCAGCAATTGCTCTGATGTGGAGACATTTATGTTACAGTCAAAGGAGATGGCTGAGAGATTCTTGAAGAGAGGTTGTAAGTTAAGTTCCCTGAAGAAAGGATATCAAAGTAAGTTAAATCAAAATCGGATAAGGTATTATTTGAAACTAATAAAACAAGAGGATGATAGAGTCCGGTTTATTAGTACGTACGGGTCATATTAGCAGTATTTGAGAGGTATTTTGATTAAAAATTGGAATATACTGACACGGAATGAATCTATTAAACAGATTGTAGGAAGTTCCCCGGCATTAGTAGCAAGACGAGCACCAAATTTAAGGGACAAGTTGGTACACAGTTACTATGATGGAAAGAAGAAAGCAGAGACGTGGCTGAATAGGATACAGAAACCGAGGAGTTGGAGCTGTGGTTGTTGTGAAGCTTGTACCTACATGTTACGCAGTGATACATTCCTAAATTCTGATGAAACAAAACAATATAAGATCAGGAATGTGATTGTCGGACAAAAGCTGTGGTGTATCAGTTACAACACCCATGTAAGAAAATTTATGTGAGAAAAACTACTAGAGAATTATGGAGACAAGTTCTTGAACATCAGAGAGATATTGAGAGGGGAAACGCTGAGAGCCCAGTGGCGTGTCACTTTTGCAGATATTATAATGGAAATGTTAAAGGGTTAAAAGTAATAGGAATCGATAAGGTCTCTTGTAACTTTGGAGGGGGGGTGATTTGGGTAACAAGCTGGATCTAAATTTCGGGAGCTTTATCCCCAAATAGACTTAATGAAGAGCTGGAATTTAATATGTTTTTGCAGGACTGGCGTGCCATTATAATATGCCTTATACTATATATGGAGTTGCTCATTTGCATTGTACTATATAGAGGGATAACTCTCTTTTCAAGTATCACAAGATTCAGTTGTTCTGATTAAATATATGTGTTTTATGTTTTCCCTGTCCTGGAGATCTTTAGTAAGAAGGAAATACGGATACTCTATTCTGGTCCAAGATTCCATATATGTTAATGTGATATAGGGGAGTGGCGTTCCCTGAATATATTGAATATATAACATATGGTGCCAGGATCTGGAACCCATTGGTGTAGAATGGATATTGGCTTTCCTTCCTCTCTTTTGGTGGGATGGGTTTGCTAATACATGTCAACTTAGGGCAATAAAGGGGGAGTTATGTATTCCCCGGTTATATGTTCAAGTAGAGATAAGTGGGATGTATGTTGATTTTGGGATGTAAGCCCTGGCTTCATGTACTTAATGGTGTTTTAATGAGATTTTAACACGTGCATGTCTGGGAACAGAATATCATTTTAATTTTTTTTCATCTTAATGAGAATGTTTGAAAAAGGAATGGATAGATTATCATTCCTTAAATGGAGGATTATGTGCTAACGGCTTAGGTTATTTATTTTTGACAGATCATGTTGGAAAGTCATCCCGATTTGAATCCAACCTGACATGGTGTGTGACGCAGTGAAGCATGGGCACAATGATATGTGCTACAGTGTCTGTGGGTCCCTAGCAGCACCGGGGTTTCGGATTGGCAGTATAAGGGTTAACTTAAAGCTTTTCCCATGTTTGTCCAGTTACTATGGAACGGGATGATGTCACTTCCAGTTCGAGTAAGGGTTTAAAAAAGGTGACCAGGAAACATTTGAACTTGACTCTGATGATGCCTGTGGTAGATGTGGGCGAAAAGCACTGGCGTTTAAGAGAGGAAGTGCCCAGTCTACATATAAAGAGTTGGTGTTACACAGTGAATGTAAGGTGGAGGAGGCCACTGTAATGCAGAGAGGAGCAAGTGTGGAATTATATGCATGTTGTGGTTTGAGCTAACGGATGAAACGCTGGAGGATGATGCCATTAATGGGAGGTAACAGGGTGATCAAATTGTGTATATGTGGCTGAAGAAGGTGGTAAACCAAGTAAGTCCCAGCATATTAATCTGTCTTCCAATTATATTCAGTAACAGCTACAGCTTGGCACTAACCACTGAATTAACCCTTGTGATGTGCATTTGTATGCTCTCCATGTAACTCACTAACTGTGTCCTAACCCATTTGCTTATTACATCGTATATGAGAGTGCATGACACATTTGGATGGAATTGACTGTCTATTTACCATCTCGGTTACAATAAAGGAAATTTAATCCAGATGTGAATAATGTGAAGTTGAATATCAAGTAAAAGAGTTTGGTCTCTACAGTGCACTTGTTCCCAAGGTTTTGGCTGGTACTAGTACAATACTTCTATGACTGTGGAAGATTTTCTTTCCCTGTATTATTTTATGGGGATCCCTTTTCTGTGTATTAGGTTGTGGCATTTTGAGGGGGTTTTGTTTACCCAAGGATAGGTTTTTGCTATCGGGAGTAGGGGGGAATCACCTTTTTGGTTGGGTTTCCATTTCTCATTGATGACTAATATGGTTAGATGTATAGTGACAATTTGGATTTGTCTAATTTTAATAAGTTCGTTATTTTGTGGATTACTTATTATTGAGTTGAGTGCTCAGTTAAACACTATATCTTTTTTCTCCCTTTAGATAATGGATATATACACTCAATATGTGTATCCAATGCTTTTAAAAGTATCAGCGTCATTTGAATATGATTAACAGTGATTTAATAGAATGAATTCACCCGATAAACTGCTCATAAACAATCCCACTTAATTGCTGTCAGATCAACACTGATTTGAATATAAATGTTAGACAGCATACATGTAACGCCTACATGGTATATAAGAAGCGGTGTATAAGAATTACTGGTCTACTATGCAATTTATCATTGAAATCTCCAAATACATAAGCCTATAGCCTAAAGCATGACAACTGTAAGAAGCAATTCCTAAAGAAAGAGAAAAGCGAGAGTGACCTTTACTTAGCACTCCTGATACCTTTACTTAGTTTATGATGCTGATAACAATTTTATCTGGCTTTTAACTTTTGATCAATAAATATTATTTTAGGTGTTTTTATTCTTTCCCTGTCACTCCTATACTATAATGACAGGGAAGTATCCTGGTTAAGAGAAACCCCTACTTTTCCAACGTTTTGGGTAGTAGCCTGTATTGAGAGCTAGCTGGAGAAACTGGTTCTTAGATCCCTGTCACTCTCATTCTATCATGCCGGGGCACAAAACTGCCATACTATCTGTGTATGATGCCGATAACCATTTTATCGGCTTTTTAACTTTTGATCAATAAATATTTGTTAGATTATTTTTCTTTTTCACTGTCACTTTTTTTTATGTAACAAATATTTATTATTTTGCATCTAAATTAAAGAGTGTAAAAAAAAGTATATTTGCATTTTAAAATAAAGAACGTAATTCAAAACTACAAATTTATCACAGGATTCTCATACATAATATGTATTTGCCCAAAACAAGTCTATTTGGATTCGTTACATATGTCTATTTACATTCTCTTTTAGATGAGGAATTAAAATGTAATATGCATCTAGCTTTTTCATAAAAATGAGGCCTCGCTGCCCAAAAAAGGATCTAAACAAAAAAAAAAATAGCTAACAAACACATCTTATGCTCTCATCCTCCCTTACTTTATAAGTTCTTTATTGAATGATACTAACATTCCTATTGTTGTATGCTTGTTCCAGTAGCTATTATAAGTAGTGTTCTCCTCTGCCTTTATCAGTGGAATTAATAATAATCAATGACTAACAAGAATACATACTATGTGTTGAACATTATCTAAGAACACTTTTCTAATGCTCATGTGGTCTGTGAACACAGATCAAATTATAAATGATCCTGTCACAAATAGTCTATGCAGTATAGGGTGTGACACTGGGATTAGATGCTAAAACTGGATTTATTATTTTTTTTTCTTTTAAGCTATTAGATTCATAATAAATGCTGACCAGCTAATGACAACCCCCCCCCCCCCGAAAGATTTGAGCTACAACATCACTTAGCAGGGAGGACACTACTGCTACTAAGTTACTGCTCAGTACAGATGTTGAGCCAGCATACTGATAAGCATATTGTGAACATCAACTACAATATGAGTATCATATCTTTAGGAATGCTCAGATGACTAGTTAGCTTAAGGGCCTGTTCTTTTCAACAGACATATTCTCAGAAGATGAGAAACTGCAGCATCTACAGACTCTTCCCAATCCAGGTCTTGGCCATCCCACAGTAAAGGTAAGAATGTTCCTTCCAAAATGCTCATCTGGTCTTTACTGGGCTTCTGTCACAATCCTAACAACATAATAATCAGCTATGTGGCACTCTTTACCTAGTAAAAGCTTGGTGCAGGTTTTTCTGGAATTCTTCTGCTGTATCCGCTATACTCATTGCCTGTCGTTATGTACCATCTAGTAAAGTGTCCAAGTTTTGCAGTGTAGTTGGTGTTTTATCTTTGAATTGTGTTAATAGATGTCTCTGGATGGCTTGAAAACTGTACGGTCCGTTCTGAAAATAGTTTCATACGGTTCTGCGTTCATGCACAGCTCAAAGTGTTGATCACTTAGTTAAAAATATTCTTGCAGTTGCAATGGTCCAGAGAATGAACATTAAGTCTTTAATGCCTTGTTTCTGAAAATATTCCTCAAAATGTAAAATGAGCTCTCAGGTAATAAGTCAAAGGTCATCAAATTGTTAGCTCTGGATTCTATATCTCTGAGATGTTTTTGATGCAAGAAGTGAAATTCTATGACCAGCAAGCAGGGATTCCATAAATATTATATATCATGTATAAAGTCAGCATTATATTTAGGATAGTAGTTTCTGATTCAGGAAGTTTTGTCATCAAAATTCATTCATAATAGTCCTCCTAGATTTTATTTTCAATAACAATTACTTTGTATTTGGTGGAAAGATTTTTTCGTCAGTGTAGGGGAGTGGCCATGGGTGCGACGTGCGCCCCAACCTATGCGTGTCTGCACCTGGGCTGGTGGGAGCAGTTTGTGGTGGTGGACGCACGTGGGTTTGGGGAGCACGTCACCTATGGCTTGTTGCAGGCTATTTGTTTTCTATATAAGCAGCTTATGTGTATTCTTTACTTGATTAGCAATCTCTCTCTCTCTCTCTCTCTCTCTATATATATATATATATATATATATATATACATAGATACATATAAGGTTGTCCAGCCACAAAAGGGTTACAAAGTACATTTGCATTGAGAGAAATTGTAAGCAACAGGAAGCCCTAGTCAACAACAAACATAGTGTTTAGGATATGATAACACGCCTGTAACCTGTTTCCAAAGGACAAACCTAAGAAAAGAGTAAGTCACTAGACCACAAGGACTTTTTGGTACAAGTAATATACAATATCAATTAGACCAAAAGAGAACAGCTACACCACAGTTTTACTTATTGTAACAGAGGAAAAAAGTTTATAGATATCCAAAATGTTTTTACTGCAAGAAGGGAATCTGAATAGTGGCATCACCAAGATAATCCTGTTGGGCGGGAAACAATATATGTGGATATTATGAGAGCTTCCTGCCAGAAAACTTGACAACATGCGCTGTTTACACAGATATTTTCTGTTGGGTGTCCTGACAGAAACCGATTCTGGAATAATAATTTTGGATCCCAAGGAGATGATTGGTCCAGCAGTGTCAGTTATCAGAATACTAATTTATAATACAGCATTCTGATTGGTTGGGTCATCCTTACAGAAACCTATATAATCTTGGGGCTGACCCAATATAATCAGTAGCGAACAGAAGTGGCACCAGCCTAGGTACCACAAGACAAGACTGATTGGTGATTGGAATGTAATATCTTTTCTTATCTGCAAGCATATTATCTAATATATTTAATACCCTGCTTTAGCCAATTGGATTTTGTAATGCTTAGATTTTATACTATGTTGAATTGCTATAGATATTTGTACCTAATATTTTTCGGCTAAGCGTAATAAAATTTTCTTATGCATTACCTGATTCTGTGTTCTTCCTAATTTGTACTCACATATAAGAATCGAGAGACCAGTCTACAAGATATAACTTTAGGGTACTGTGCACTCATACTCAGGGTATGTGGCTGGGACGGATGGTGAATCCAAAATTACCATTGCCCATTACAGGTTTAGATACACTGACAATGTTTTGGGACTGGATGTTAGTTGATTTATATTTGTTAATTGGTGAAATTAATAGAAATGACTTGAATATGAAACTAACTAAACACGAGTCAATTGTAAGTGGACTTCCTAGATTTGAAAATATATTAACAGGAGAGTCATCTTAAAATTAGAACATTTTGAAGACTACAGCATGTAATACATTGTTGCATGCTAACACCTTTCATGTACCATCACAGATTAAAGGGATCCCATATTGGCAATACCTGCATTTGTGCAGGAATTGCTCTGATGTGGAGACATTTATGTTACAGTCAAAGGAGATGACTGAGAGATTCTTGAAGAGAGGTTGTAAGTTCCCTGAAGAAAGGATATCAAAGTAAGTTAAATCAAGATCGGATAAGGTATTATTTGAGACTAATAAAACAAGAGGATGATAGAGTCCAGTTTATTAGCACGTACGGGTCATATTAGCAGTATTTGAGAGGTATTTTGATTAAAAATTGGAATATACTGACACGGAATGAATCTATTAAACAGATTGTAGGAAGTTCCCCGGCATTAGTAGCAAGACGAGCACCAAATTTAAGGGACAAGTTGGTACACAGTTACTATGATGGAAAGAAGAAAGCAGAGACGTGGCTGAATAGGATACAGAAACCGAGGAGTTGGAGCTGTGGTTGTTGTGAAGCTTGTACCTACATGTTACGCAGTGATACATTCCTAAATTATGATGAAACAAAACAATATAAGATCAGGAATGTGATTGTCGGACAAAAGCTATGGTGTATCAGTTACAACGCCCGTGTAATAAAATTTATGTGAGAAAAACTACTAGAGAATTATGGAGACAAGTTCTTGAACATCAGAGATATTGAGAGGGGAAACATTGAGAGCCCAGTGGTGTGTCACTTCTGCAGATATTATAATGGAAATGTTAAAGGGTTAAAAGTAATAGGAATCAATAAGGTCTCTTGTAACTTTTGGGGGGGGGTGATTTGGGTAACAAGCTGGATCTAAATTTCGGGAGCTTTATCCCCAAATGGACTTAATGAAGAGCTGGAATTTAATATGTTTTTGCAGGACTCACGTGCCATTATAAAATGCCTTATACTATATATGGAGTTGCTCATTTGCATTGTACTATATAGAGGGATAACTCTCTATTCAAGTATCACAAGATCCAGTTGTTCTGATTAAATATATGTGTTTTATGTTTTCCCTGTCCTGGAGAGCTTTAGTAAGAAGGAAATACGGATACTCTATTCTGGTCCAAGATTCCATATAATGTGATATAGGGGAGTGGAGTTCCCTGAATATACTGAATATATAACATATGGTGCCAGGATCTGGAACCCATTGGTGTAGAATGGATATTGGCTTTCCTTCCTCTCTTTTGGTGGGATGGGTTTGCTAATACATGTCAACTTAGGGCAATAAAGGGGGAGTTATGTATTCCCCGGTTATATGTTCAAGTAGAGATAAGTGGGATGTATGTTGATTTTGGGATGTAAGCCCTGGCTTCATGTACTTAATGGTGTTTTAATGAGATTTTAACACGTGCATGTCTGGGAACAGAATATCATTTTAATTTTTTTTTCATCTTAATGAGAATGTTTGAAAAAGGAATGGATAGATTATCATTTCTTAAATGGAGGATTATGTGCTAACGGCTTAGGTTATTTATTTTTGACAGATCATGTTGGAAAGTCATCCCGATTTGAATCCAACCTGACGTGGTGTGTGATGCAGTGAAGCGTGGGCACAATGATATGTGCTACAGTGTCTGTGGGTCCCTAGCAGCACCGGGGTTTCGGATTGGCAGTATAAGGGTTAACTTAAAGCTTTTCCCATGTTTGTCCAGTTACTATGGAACGGGATGATGTCACTTCCGGTTCGGATAAGGGTTTAAAAAATGTGACCAGGAAACATTTGAACTTGACTCTGATGATGCCTGTGGTAGATGTGGGCGAAAAGCACTGGCGTTTAAGAGAGGAAGTGCCCAGTCTACATATAAAGAGTTGGTGTTACACAGTGAACGTAAGGTGGAGGAGGCCACTGTAATGCAGAGAGGAGCAAGTGTGGAATTATATGCATGTTGTGGTTTGAGCTACCGGATGAAACGCTGGAGGATGATGCCATTGATGGGAGGTAACAAGGTGATCGAATTGTGTATATGTGGCTGAAGAAGGTGGTAAACCAAGTAAGTCCCAGCATATTAATCTGTCTTCCAATTATATTCATGGCCAGTAACAGCTACAGCTTGGCACTAACCACTGAATTAACCCTTGTGATGTGCATTTGTATGCTCTCCATGTAACTCACTGTGTCCTAACCCATTTGCTTATTACATCGTATATGAGAGTGCATGACACTTTTGGATGGAATTGACTGTCTATTTACCATCTTGGTTACAATAAAGGAAATTTAATCCAGATGTAAATAATGTGAAGTTGAAAATCAAGTAAAAGAGTTTGGTCTCTACAGTGCACTTGTTCCCAAGGTTTTGGCTGGTACTAGTACAATACTTTTATGACTGTGGAAGATTTTCTTTCCCTGTATTATTTTATGGGGATCCCTTTTCTGTGTATCAAGGTGTGGCATTTTGGGGGGTTTAGTTTACCCAAGGATACGTTTTTGCTATCGGGAGTAGGGGGGAATCACCTTTTTTGGTTGGGTTTCCGTTTCTCATTGATGACTAATATGGTTAGATGTATAGTGACAATTTGGATTTGTCTAATTTTAATAAGTTCGTTATTTGGTGGATTACTTATTAGTTAGTTGAGTGCTCAGTTAAACACTATATATTTTTTCTCCCTTTAGATAATGGATATATACACTCAATATGTGTATCCAATGCTTTTAAAAGTATCAGCGGCACTTGAATATGATTAACAGTGATTGAATAGAATTAATTCCCCCGATAAACTGCCCATAAACAATCCCACTTAATTGCTGTCAGATCAACGCCGATTTGAATCTAAATGTTAGACAGCATACATGTAACGCCTACTTGGTATATAAGAAGTGGTGTATAAGAATTACTGGTCTACTATCCAATTTATCATTGAAACCTCCAAATACATAAGCCTATAGCCCAAAGCATGACAACTGTAAGAAGCAATTCCTAAAGTAAGAGAAAAGCAAGAGCGACCTTTACTTAGCACTCCTCCGTCTATTCCCTTATGACATTGTTTTATCAACCATGGCAAAGATAAGATGATACTGCTAGTTTAAAAAATGAAACTTTATTCAGTATGTAAATTAAAAAAGAAAAAAAATTATATATATGTTAGTATTCTTCTTTGTCAAAATACCATATTTTCAGAGCTAAATAAGAGTGGACAGGACTAATTGGATAAATAAGGTATTACGATTATGTAAGAGGAAAATCACTGATACATTACTAGGCATTGATACTAGAGTAAAGGGATAATCTGTTAAAGCTGTGCCTTTGTTATAGAAGATAGAGTTATTAGAAACCAGCAGGTTGCTTTATCTGGCGAAGGACTATTTTTCCTTTTCAAATACTCCTTCAGTCAGCAGAGTTATTATAGACCAGTAGGTTACTTTATCTCGTAAAAAATTATTTATCCTTTTTTGTACTTCTCTATTCAGTTAGTTGAGATGTCAATTCAATAGAATTACTCTCTAATGAATCTGTCAGTAATACAAACACCAGGGTAAAGTGCCGTTTGTGTGGTCCTTAGATCTGACACTGAATCCTATACATCATAAGGAACAGCCAATCTCCAAGAAGAACAGTCCACCAGCATGGTAAGGTGATACTTACTAATGGAGGGGCATGTGGCTCTATCTTGTTCAAAAGATGAGATCAAAATAAACCAAGATGGTCACGCTACTAAAGTATTCAACGCTTTGTATTAGCTGTATGGTCTGCAATACGGCAGATATCCGCTTTAACTCATAAAAAGGCACCAGTCAAATAAGCAATAAATCATAACAATGCATATTGACAGATACTTAAGTATATTGCTGTTGTGAATAAAGTGTCTCTGTTGTAGTTAGGTGAAAAGGCCTGATAGTATTTGGACTTGTTCCTGGCTCTGGGAACCAACAACTGACTCTGCTGTGTACTGATGTCTGTAACAGTAATGTATATTGACCCCTCTCATATCTATACTAGAGATGAGGACAAGTACTCTGCTGTGTACTGATGTCCAGTGATGTGTAGTGACCCCCCCCCCACATAGCCAAACACAAGGAAAAGACTTACAGCACCACTTCTATAAATGTATAAGGATAATAAACACTAAATAAGTGAAGGTGCCTGGTAGTAAAAATGATTAGAACAACAAAAAAGGGAGAAAAGAAACAGAAACTACCTATAATGGCACTCTTATTTACCCAAATAACATAATAATTATACATAGGATCACACGGACATCCTCAACAAAATATTGAAATTGAAGTCCCTAAATATAAAGGACATATGAACTATTAAAAAACAATAATCTTTATTATCAAACTGTATAAAAGACTCAAAAAAAGAAAAAATGATAAATAAAAAATAATCACCACCGAGAGAGAGTGGATCAACACATACCTAAAAAAATGTATAGTGCCCTGCTGCTTATAAGTGTTGCAAGCAAGAGGTGTAACAAAAAGGTAACACTGTACTCTAATTACTGACAAATAGTAAGTTACCCAAGTAGATGATATACAATGCAAAAAAAAAAAAAAAGGGAGAGAAGAGAAGGAGTAAGGGTGAACAAAGTACAAATTTAAAACAACGCCCTAAAAGAAACAGGAATAGAAGAAATGTCCCTCCACCACATTTTTTAGGACCAGGTCTGAGGGATCTAAACAGTGTCCCAAGAAAATATCCCTCCTTGAGAGACAGGGACAAATGGGGATACAGAGGGGGATGGATACAGACCAAGATGATTAAATGAAAATAGATATTTCATCTCTAACATTAACTCATGCCCAAATTTCATTACTTCAAAAGGGCCTTAACTTTTGTCCTACACAAGCATTTGATTTGTTTCAGTGGGTCACCGATATAAATCTATTTACTTACTTATGATTTAGGAACCTTGTTACAAAGTGATGAGGACTCTGACACTCAGAGACAAGGCCCTTTCACAGATTTAAGAAATAATCAGGGCTTTACCCCGTCAAAATCAAATTTGCCACATATTGAAATATTTTGTGAACAGGTAACCAAAGACCTGGAGGACCTACACAGTTCAACCATAAGTGTGACTAATAGAAAACGGCTTGACACTGATAACTCCTGCAGAAAGGACAACCCTATTGGAATGAAATCAAAATCAGTCAATTACAATAAAACCGGCTGATAAAGGTGCTAATTTAGTTATTATGGATACCTCAGATTATATCCAGGAGTGTAGAAGACTCTTATCTGATGGAAACTGTTTACCTTAAACTACAAACAGACCCCACATCAGGCTTTTCTAATCTAGATTATGGGTTAAGAATGGGTGTAATTCATGTGAAGGAAAAATATCTATTTCCTAAATCTCCTACCCCGGCAACCTTTTACAGTCTCCCAAAAATTCACAAAAATCCAGTGATACCTCAAAGGAGACCAATTGTGTCAGGAAATGGTAGCTTAGGGGAGAGGGCATCAATTTATCTAGATAGGATGCTCAGAGAATTTGTACAGGCCCTACCATCCTATGAGAGACTCACAGGATGTCATTACAAAGAAAAGAGGGTTTTCCCTTAGGTAAAAACGAATACTTGGCATCATTGGATATAGAGTCTCTTTATACTAGTATACAGGATGAAACATGTATTCAAGCTACAAAATAATTTCTAGCGACGAGAGGTAATCAGTTCACAGACCATAATAAGTTTCTCTTAGCCCTGTTGAGATTTGTACTAACATACAAGTATTTTGTTCTATCAGCAAATTAGGGGAACAACAATGGGGAGTTGCTGTGCCCCTTCCTACCTCAACCTATATTTGGGTTGGTGGGAGGATAACATGGTCTTTTGCGATGATTTAAGTATGTACACTGAGAAAATAAGTATGTGGCTCAGGGTCATCGATGATGTAGTATTGACCTGGACTGGAACAACTGAAGAGTTCTAACAGTTTATTTTAGAGTTGAATACCAACAACTTTAATTTAAAAGTAACAAGTGAGATTCATCACCATGAGTTGTCCTTTCTTGATATCAAATTTTGCAGAGGTAAGAATGACACTATAATTACAAAGGTATTCAGGAAACCCACTGCAACAAATAGCTTATTGGTGGCTGACAGTCACCATCCTGCGCCACTGATAAAGGGCATCCCAACTGGGCAGTACCTTTGTGTTAGAAGACTCTGTTCTACTCTGGATGATTTTAAAAGTGAAGCAGCAAATTTACAGAAACAGTTTTTAGCGAGAGGCTAAAGCATACCAACGGGAACTCTCCAGTGACAGAAATGATTTACTACATAAACAAAAAGTATACAAAAAACTTCCAGTGAAAACCAACAACATAATGCAATAAGGTCCATATTATCGAAACACTGGTCTGTTCTAAAATAAGACAAGGACCTAGCTGAAGATTTATCAGATAGTCCACTGATCACATATCGGATATGTAGAAATATAAGATTATGTAGTACATAGTCATTTTCAGATAAATAAATCATTACATTGGTTATGATCTATGCCGAGCACAAAGCGGACATTTCAGTGTAATACCTGTAAAGCTTGTCCATTTGTACAGAAGACAAAAGCCTTTAAAGACAGGAATGGTGAGAATTTATTCCAAATAAAAAGTTTCATAAACTGTGGAACATCAGGCGTCATTTACATGACGAGCTGTGAATGTGGTATTCAGTACATAGGCAAGACAATCAGGGAGTTTAGAGAAAGGATCCTCGAGCACATAGGAGATGTAAGAAATTTGAGAGATACCCCTATTGCCAGACTCATATAGCAACAACAAAATAGAAGTGATGCATTTCCTTGGTCAGAACCATCTCCAAGAAAAGGTAATTTTGATAAAAAAAAACTTTTACAGAGAGAAGCTTTTTGGATTTATAAACAAAAAACATTGAATCCAATGGTTTAAAAGAGGGATTCACATTTCGACCATTCATTTCATAAAACACGAGTGACTCATTATTCACAGTGTCTGAGGGATTGAATTCCCTGATCTTTTAATGAGTGAAAGGATATCTGCTTTGAAATAACTTAAAGATCTAATTTTTGGTTTGAGGACTCCTTTTATGATATCCAACAAAGGGTTACAAATAAATGGGTATATTAGTGTGGCTTGAATGTCATGCAAAAAAAAAAATATTTAAGAACCATGAAACTAATAAGATCCAAATTTAATATGATCAAATATTACCATTTATGTCAGTAAAAATTTGCATTATTAAAGGGACACATTTTTATAAAACTGAATTAGGGATTAACTTACTTTTGGATATAAATATATGTTCTAATGGTGTTTAACTGAGGGATTAATTTTCCCGATTGTTTTGTGAAATTATATGAATAACTGAATGTTTGCATAATTTATTTAAAGACTCCCTTCATGTGATACAATGATATGTCCAGTAAGATTTGATAACAACGAAGTAATACTTATTAAAGTATATATTGGTACGTTGTGAATTTCATACATAAAAGTGTGATATAAATATTGAATAAATATGAAGGCAAAAAGATCTAAATCTAGAATGAACATATCTCATCATTCCAATCCCTAAAGAGTTTTGCCCAATGAGCTAAATGGATGTTTTTCGATAAATTTGAATATGAGGTTAACCTATTTCCAGCTGATATTGATACATGCGGGCCACCATAGAAGCATATGATGGCCTGCTGCTGAATGAGGTTTGGCTGATGGCCAAATGGTTAATAAATGGTTTTGGAAACTTAAATTGTTCAGTATACGAATATGGTTTCACTCCAAGATTTTGTGTGGAATCTATGGTCCTTGTGGAAATAACGCTATACAAACTAGTCAGAAGTATATATTGCAACACCGTGTTTTTAAGTAGTTTTTAATAAACGCTATGTTTAAATAAAGTTTTTTTTTAAGAAAAAAAAGTGCTGAACTGGCCTCCTGTATGTTATGTGAGTTAGGGGTAGGAACAGTGCTCAACTAAAAACACTGTCTACCCAAAATAATTCACATTTTTTCTTTCTGTCTTTCTTTTTCTTCTGTTATCCTTTTGATTAATCAATTTGACACCTGTGGCACGTGTGTAACACTAAATGTGATACTTTTGAATAACTATTAATTATTGGGATTTCATTTTCCCTTCCATTCTCTATAGAAATAAAAACCTACTGTCAAACTCTTTTCTTTTTCTTCTTATATGTTTTTGGATGTAATACTCCGAGTGAGGTCCTGTGAGTTCTGAGCACTGAAGCAATTCTGAAAGGATTCTTATTGGAAGCGGTGGCTGACAAGACCACCAACATTGTGTATCTGCACTGCGCACAGCGCCTGCAAGATCTTTTGGAGTCCCAGGTTTTTTAATTTCGACATTACTGTTTGATTTATGAACACTAATTGTATTATTACATTCCCTTGATTTTAAGGGGGAAGTATTTTATGTAGCCTGGATTGCTCTCTATTCTATTTTTTTATTAAATTGTGTTGCTTTAGCTACATGTACATATTGGTCCATCATAGTGGGTTTTATACACTGGTGGATTTCTTTTATTTTCATTTTAGGTACATAATAGTATCTTGCGAGAATCAGATTTGTTGTGAAACTGCTACATTCCATTACAACAGATTTCATTTTAGGGATTAACCCTTTAATTCCCTGATCCTTACATGGAGGCAAAGCAACAAAAGTAATTGATTAGTGATTAATCACACAGAATTAACACTGAATAATACTCTTGTCTCAGGATACCCACAGAATCACCCTTCACTTGTACTCTACTTGTACCTAAGATGATTTTATTCTGTCTGTAATTAGACCATACTTTCTCAGCACACACACCTCTCATTACTTTTCCCTTCTCATTATACCTATCTGCAATTATAGATGATTTTTTAATAATCATAATAAAATTATTGTTTTCTTCTTTTGGGGATTTCTTCCTTTCCAAAGCTTTTTCACAATTATTAGGAGTTAATAAAATGGCAGTCTTTTGTCTCTTTCTGCTAACAGATGTCACTGGAGTCCCAGGTTTTTTAATTTCGACATTACTGTTTGATTTCTGAACACTAATTGTATTATTACATTCCCTTGATTTTAAGGGGGAAGTATTTTATGTAGCCTGGATTGCTCTCTATTCTATTTTTTTATTAAATTTTGTTGCTTTAGCTACATGTACATATTGGTCCATCACAGTGGGTTTTATACACTGGTGGATTTCTTTTATTTTCATTTTTAGGTACATAATAGTATCTTGCGAGAATCAAACTGCTACATTCCCTTACAACGGATATCGTTTTAAGGATTAAGCCTTTAATTCCCTGATCCCTACATGGAGGCACAGCAACAAAAGTAATTGATTAGTGATTTATCACACAGAATTAACACTGAATAATACTCGTCTCAGGATACCCACAGAATCACCCTTCAATTGTACTCTACTTGTACCTAAGATGATTTTATTCTGTCTGTAATTAGACATATTTTCTCAGCACATACACCCCTCCTTCCTTTTCTCTTCCCATTATTCCTATCTGCAATTATAGATGATTTTTTTAATAATCCTAATAAAAAATTTTTTACTAATAAATGAATGCCAGCATTACGGATTTCCTTATTTTGGGGATTCCTTCCTTTCCCAAGCTTTTTCACAAGTATTAGGCGTTAATAAAAGGTCAGTCTTTTTTCTCTTTCTGCTAACAGATGTTACTGGAGTCCCAGGTTTTTTAATTTCTATATTACTGTTTGATGTATGAACACTAATTGTATTATTACATTCCCTTGATTTTAAGGGTAAAATATTTTCTCTAGCCTGGATTGTTCTCTATTCTGTTTTTCATTTCAATTTTGTTGCTTTAGTTACAGCTACATATTGGTCCATCATAGTGGGTTTTATACACTGGTGTATTTATTTTCATTTTTAGGTACATAATAGTATCTTGCGCAAATCAGATGTTGTGAAACTGCTACATTCCCTTACAACGGATATCGTTTTAAGGATTAACCCCTTAATTCCCTGATCCCTACATAGAGGCACAGCAACAAAAGTAATTGATTAGTGATTAATCACACAGAATTAACACTGAATAATACTCGTCTCAGGATACCCACAGAATCACCCTTCAATTGTACTCTACTTGTACCTAAGATGATTTTATTCTGTCTGAAATTAGACTATATTTTCTCAGCACATACACCCCTCTTTCCTTTTCCCTTCCCATTATTCCTATCTGCAATTATAGATGATTTTTTTAATAATCATAATAAAATTATTTTACTAATAAATGAGTGCCAGCATTACGGATTTTCTTCTTTTGGGGATTCCTTCCTTTCCCAAGCTTTTTCACAATTATTAGGCGTTAATAAAAGGGCAGCTTTTTTCTCTTTCTGCTAACAGATGTCACTGGAGTCCCAGGTTTTTAATTTCTATATTACAGTTTGATTTATGAACATTAATTGTATTATTACATTCCCTTGATTTTAAGGGGGAAGCATTTTCTGTAGCCTGGATTGCTCTTTATTCTATTTTTCATTTCAATTTTGTGGATTTCTTTTATTTTAATTGTTAGGTACATAATAAATATCTTGCGCACATCAGATTTGTTGTGAAACTGCTAAGTTCCCTTACAACGGATATCATTTTAACCCCTTAAGGACCCTTGACGGTCCTGGCACGTCATGGCTGGATTTGAGTTAAGGACCAATGACGTACCAGGACCGTCATGGCTTAAATGATAGCAGCGTGCCTCTGTGCACACTGCTATCATTAATTCCAAAATAATTAACAAATTACCCTATGTACTCACTACCATACTTCTAGAGGGAGTTTTTTAACGGTAAGAGAGAGGTGCTCACAGGGTGGTTTAATAGTTAATAATATCAAAAGAAGGAAAGAAACCCTGCATTATCAAGCACTGAATCTACATATATACCTATATTTTAATTACTAGCATATGGAAAGATAAGGTTGATTAAAACTTAACTTTTATTCTCATTAGACCTAAAACAAAATCCAAACACTCTCTAATAAAGAGAGGTTGGAGATAGGAACTAAGATAGATTCATTACAGATTGTTAATTTATCTACTCATAATCTATCTGAGGGTCATATTAGTTTACTATCAAAAGGTTTGAATTTTTCGCCGACAAATAAGTTGGATACATTTTTAGTACTAACAGATGTTTTTTCATTTACTCGGAAACTACTTCTTAAAAAGTTCTTTTCAAATAAAGATCATCTAGATGAACAAAAAACTAATTTTGAACAACATGATGACGATGATCTGACTCTTTTGATAGAAATGATGAATGCATGTGACAATCCAAAACAGATACAAAGGCTACCTCCAGTACCCAAAGTAAAGTCAACGTTCACGCCTCCTACTAACATATGCCCCATAATTCAAACCTATAGGGATGCAGTGATGAGGGAAGTAATGAATATTCCTGGCATTATAATCAATAAAAATTTGACCAAACAAGAAATACAAGCATTAAGAGATATACAAACATGGGATGACGTTATTTTGAAACCTTCTGATAAAGGAGGTAATCTTGTCTTATGGTCCAAGACGATGTATATAGAGGAAGCTAAGAGACAACTCAATAATAAAGAATGTTATTGCATGTTATTGGGAGATCCTACACAAGAACTTAAGAAAATCTATGATAATCTTATTATGGAGGCACACGGATTAGGTATATTAGATAAACGAGAGATTGAGTATCTGCATTAAACATCCACGCACAACAACTTTATACTTACTACCTAAAATTCATAAAAATGCTATTATACCACCGGGTAGACCAATAATCTCAGGTAACGGTAGTTTAATTGAGAATGCAAGTAAATATCTTGATAGAGCACTACGATCTTATGTTTACTGCTTAAATTCGTATACTAGAGATACTCTAGACATCATTACTAAGATTGATGGACTCCCAATTGATACTGATGTTTATTTGGTAACGTGTGATGTGGAGTCACTGTATACTTCAATTAAGCATGAATATGGCTTAAGAGCTGTTGCTTATTTTATGAATAAGGATAACAAGTATACAGATGATAAAAAATCCTTTATTTTATCTCTGCTATCTTTCATCTTATATAACAATTATTTTCTTTTTGATGACCGCTTCTTCCTCCAGCTCTGGGGTACAGCTATGGGTAGTGCATGTGCGCCTACCTATGCTAATCTGTACCTTGGGTGGTGGGAGGAGGAGGTGGTCTTCAATTAATCGATGATTGGTTACACTGACCATATACTGTTATGGCAAAGGTACACTGATGATATGTTCATCCTTTGGCAGGAAGATCAAATGCTATTACAGGAATTTATTAATAAACTTAACATCAATGATTTAAATCTGAGTTTGACATATGAAGCCAGCCTTATGGAAGTTAGCTTCCTGGACATTAGGATATATCGTGATATGAATAACCTTTTGGCTAGTGATTTATTTCGAAAGACAACACTGCTACAAATAGCCTATTACACTATGAGAGTAGTCATCCAAAACATATGAAAAATAGTGTACCGATTGGTGAATATCTACGCATTAGACGCAATTGCTCAGATGTTGAAACATTTAAGACAAGATCAAAAGAGTTATCTCAAAGATTTTATGATAGAGGATATAGAAAAAATTGTGTGAAAAAAGCATATAAACGAGCTTTATATTCATCTAGATCCTCTTTATTGTATAATAAAAATTGTCAATCTCCTAATGTAAAACCAAAATTGAGATTCATTACTACTTATAATTGTCACTGGCAGAAGATTGAGGAGATCATAAATAAAAATCTTTATATTTTACAAACTGATGATTTAAAAGAACATTTGGGAGATAGAATTGAAATTACATATAGACGTTCGCCAGATTTGAAAGATATTTTGGTCCCAAGTCATTTTTGTAAAAAGAAAGTTAGATCTCCAGCAATAGGATCATTCCCTTGTAGGAATTGTATTAACTGCCAAAATATGGTCCTTAAGAAGGAATATGTTGAAAGATTTGGACATAAACATTTTATTTCTGATTTTATTAATTCTCAAAGCACTGGGGTGGTCTATTGTTTGGAATGCCCCTCTGAGATGAAGTATGTAGGTAAGACCATCCGCCAATTGAAAACTAGAATAAGAGAACATGCAAGAAGCATTATAAATGCTCCCAAGGACATTAATGATGGCACTAAACAGATTACTTCAGTTGCTAAGCATTTCTTTGAGAAATATAATTGTGATCCTAAAACTCTCAAAGCGTGGGGTCTTCAAAAAATATCTTTAGGTATACGTGGTGGAGACCTAGACAAGGAATTAATTAAGAGAGAAAATAGATTGATTTTTTTATTGGATACCATGTCACCGAGGGGACTAAATGAAGAAATGCAACCTAGTGTACATCTGTGATATATGCAACTTAAATAGTTGCAATTATTTTGAAATTTATTTGTGTTAGTACTATCTCTACGGAATCAGAATCAATCTGAAAGAATGTTTAATAAATTGGTTGACATCCTTTAAATTGATTGCAAAATCAATATGCTATCTTTATTCAACTATAATTCACATGCATTGGGGAATAGTTTATTAAATTATTTGATTTATTTAAGTACCATATTTCAATATCTACTAAACTAATATGAATGTAGTGTTGATATTTGAGGTTTAAAAACCTTATTTATTCCCCCTTTTTATGACAAGATTATTATGTAATAGTTGATAAGAATGCAATTTATGTGTGTATATATTCTTATATGGTTAACTACTCTGTTTTGGATGTCGATATACTGACTCTGTGAGTATGTCAATCATGATTAACCCCTTAAGGACCAGCGGTCATGGGACATTTCCGTCCCATAATGACCGCATAGGCGCACTTGGACACGCCGGTAAACGTGCCCTGTCGCGTGTATCGGCGCGTCATTATGGGGCCTGATAGAGATCGCTCCGATCTTGGAGCGGTCAATTTCAGGCCCTATTTTTACTTACAGCGCTCCCAGTAGAGCGCTGTAAGTAAAAGTACGTGACATATTATGACCGTCATCGGTCCTTGAGTATTTCAAGGACCATGACGGTCCTGGTACGTCAAGGGTCCTTAAGGGGTTAAGCATTGATTGGCTGATGGAAGTTTGAATTGCACCAATCGTGTTTTGAGCCCTTGGGTATTTAATAAGGATCTTGGTCGGCGTCCTTTTGGATGCATGTATTAAAACTGTGAACAAGCTTATGGCAAAATGCGCGTCAGTTTAGATGGGGAACCGGCATGATTTGTCGGTATCCTTGTTTTAAAGTTTTGAATAGAATTGAAAAGTTCGCTGCTTGATTTTGATTTTAAGACTCAAAGCTATATTCTCTAATAAATAGCAGAGTTCTGTAAGAAGAGAGAGATGAGTATCTAGCTATTTATGTCCAGAGTTTTCTTCTATATGTGAGACCTTCAGTGGCTTAAGTTACAATATTAGATCGTGTTTTTAGCGATAGGATTACACCTAGTCTTTAGAGAGATTTTATTGGCAATCCGGATTGTGCCCAAGTAACAGATTGAGTTAGGGTACAGACATTTAGATCATTGACACACATATTAGATGCTAGTTGCGATTATATATTAATTTATTGATAATTAGTGTCAGTTTACTGTGGATTGGGATATATATATGGTTAATACCACATGAACGTCTAGAATTCCGAATAAGTTTTGTACCCTTATAAACATTAGCGCTATGTTATATGAATTATAGCGTTTTTTTGTTGGAATATTCACTTATACACCATAGTGGATTTATATTTCCATGTGTTGTATATGAGGGTCCGTTATTTTATTAGAGTGTGTTTGGATTTTGTTTTAGGTCTAATGAGAATAAAAGTTAAGTTTTAATCAATCTTATCTTTCCATATGCTAGTAATTAAAATATAGGTATATATGTAGATTGAGTGCTTGATAATGCAGGGCTTCTTTCCTTCTTTTGATATTATTATCATTAATTCCAGGCTGAGACTGAGTGCTCTGAGACTGGGGCATTCAGTCTCAGCCCTTCTTGCTTGTGCCAGTTCATGTGATCGCCGTAGCAGCGATCACATGTACCGGCATAATGACAGACAGAGGCAACAGAGAAAGCATGCTGTCTGTGCGTGTATCGTCTGCCTCTGTCTCCCTTGCTGTCAACGTAAGAGAGACAGAAGTAGACAGGAGACACCTAGTGATGAAAGAAAATACAGCAGCTAGGGGTATTAACCCCTTCACTGCTGGTGCCAGATGCTTGCTAAATGCAGGTCAATTTATGACCTGCTATGATACTTTTTAAAAAAAAACAAACAAACACAACACACTTTTTTTTTTTCCACAAAAATATTTTATTTAAAAAAAAAAAATAATAATCTAATTAAACAATTTTGGAAGTGTAATTGTTCTGGAGGTATGTAATACACTTATACACACCGCCAAATGTCAGGGATAAAAAAGTGTCAAAATAGGGTGGGAAAAAGGAACATAGGGATTTTCACCTAAGGGGGGGACACAGTGGCCACTTTAAAATGCACGTTTTGTAGATATGACTGACCGGTCATACCTTTGACGCAGTCGCCATAAAAATGTAACCCTTTATGCTCAATTGATCCCAAGAGAAAAAAACAAAAATGGTGGGTTTTTTTTACTTTTTTTTTTTACCATTTTTTATCAAATTAAAGCCCTATTTGTGCTTAAAAAACAGTATATAGTTTATGGGGGTGGGATAAAAGACTTCTTCCTTTCACAAGCTTTCTCATAAGTATCAGGAGTGCAATAAAAGGGCAGTCTTTTTTCTATCGACTAATCTGTGTCACTATTCTTGCACCCTATCAGCCAATATTCAGATCTGTGGCTTAATCCATTTTTTTGTGGATAGTGCATCCTAGAGCTTTTCTTCATATCCAAGAATCTGAAGATACCATGTGGCAGCCCAAGAGGCTAAATTTAACTAAACAGGTTTAGAAATTAGTCTGTGTAAATATATTTTGGTCTTGCTCTAAATCATTTTTTCAGTTATTCAAATAGTTGTCAAAAGGTAATGAAATAACCTAAAAATTCTTAGTAATTCCCCTCCACGCACTAGCCATGCCCCCAGAAACGCCATCTAAAACAAAATTATCCCTCTTTCGCCATTTGTCATGTTGGGAGTTATGAGACTGACAAAACTGCAATTATAGATGATTTTTTTAATAATCATTTATTGTTTTTACTAATAAATGAGTGCCGGCGTTACTGGTTTTCTTCTTTTTGGGGATTTCTTCCTTTCACAAGCTTTCTCACAAGTATCAGGAGGGCAATAAAAGGGCAGTCTTTTTTCTATCTACTAATATATGTCACTATTCTTGCACCCTATCAGACAATATTCAGATCTGTGGCTTAATCCATTTTTTTCTGGGTAGTGCATCCTAGACCTTTTCTTCATATCCAAGAATCTGAAGATACCATGTGGCAGCCCAAGAAGCTAAATTTAACTAAATAGATTTATAAATTAGTCTTTGTAAATAAAATATTTTGTTCTTGCTCTAAATCATTTTTTCGGTTGCTCAAATAGTCGTCAATAGTTAATGAAATACCCTAAAAATTCTTAGTAACTCGATTCCACCCACTAGCCAAAACCCCAAAAACGCCACCAAAAACAAAATTATCCCTCTTTCTTCATTTATCATGTTAGGAGTTAGCTGACTGACAAAAGGTAGTGCTCAGACATTGACACACTGCCAGGTCTGTGCAAATGTAAAGAGAGAGGCGATATAATGTGCCAGCCAAGCATGTAAAGGCGTATGAAATTCTCCACACAGCCTACACATCCTCCTACATCAACGTCTGAGTAAGAAATGACGAAGCACAAAATGGAGCCGCCAGCGTGACTGAGATGAGGGAGAGTCTTTGGAAGAACGTATGGAGACTTAGAAGGAGAGCGCTCCGCTGCCCCCTAGAGCGCCGGCAGTATAACTACAACTGCGTCTGGGATAAAGAGCGGAGCGGCTATAACTAGCGGGAGTCTCTTCCTACCGGCAACAGCTGATTGCAGGGAGGACAGAAACCCCAGAGTAGGCACTGAGGCGGGCAAGAGCGAAGTGTAAGGGTAGTTAGGTTTGGCAGTAGCCGTCTGACTAGGGCGCCTAAGGGCAAGAATCGCAACAATAGTCAGGTGGATGCCAGAGTCCAAAAACCAGGAGAACAGATAGCGCGGTACAAAGGGGCAAATCTAGAAGAGGGGTCACAATCCAGAAATGACAAGCACTATAAACCCTCGGTAGCCAACCCCTGCCAAATATTGTCAGATAGGAGGTGTAGCACAAACTTAACCCCTTCAGTGCCACAGGGGTGCGGAACGCATTGCAAAGCAATGTTTTCCTTACCACTCTGGCACTGAAAGGGTTAAACTATTATGGCCACATTATGCAACAGAACCCTCTTCTTTAGTGCTTATTACTGCATATTGCTTACATATAAATAAGAAAAAAAAACAAAGGACAGTGCTATATAAAAAAATAAAATATCTATATAATAATTCACTAAAACGTGTGTAATGATGTAGTCATGCGCAGTAGAGACTGCCTGCGCCGCAGCGGATACAGAGCTGGACGCTCCAAAGGCAAATCCAGCTCTGTATCAGCCACGGCGTGGGCAGTCTCTACTGAGCATGACTGCCCCGCGACCGGCTGGCAGCGGCACTGTGGCCCGTGTAACGGGCTCTTCAATTAGTACTATATAATGTGTCAGTGGGGTGCTCTCTAGAACAATAGCAAGGGCACACATGCATCATTATGTACACCTATAACTCAATGAGACACAGACCAAATTTAACAGGCTAAACATTAATAAAAAGTAATAAAACATACACAAAGTAATCTGTCATCAACAATATACCCTCTGTACATAGTGGCTAAAATGACCCCTAGTAGTGTAGTCGCTGTATGGTACGAGGCTAATACAAATAAATCTAATATGCTCTGTAAAGTAGTAATCTCCACTCGGTTCCACACAACAGAACTAAGTCTGGTCTCTCAATTTTATGGGAACAATCTTACACCTCCCGTGTCTTGTCCTTAACAGTCCATGGTGATGTTTGGTGCCGCTGGATACATGTAACAGGTAATGATAAAATTGGATAACCTCCTTTAAAAAAAAACACTTCACTTCAAGGTTGTCAGGCAATAAGCCCCCAAACTGACAAACGATCATCCTGTATATTGATGACTATGTAACCAACAGTATTCACTATACAGAAGGATTGTTTGTCAGTTTGGGGGCTTATACCCCAAGTGAACTATCACACAAGCAATACCCTTGGCCGCTGTTGATTACCACAGTGCAAGCCAGCTTACAGCAGCACAGTAATTTCAGGCTTTCATCTGTTTTCAAATTGCCTGACAACCTTTAAGTGAAGAGGTGTGTTGAAGGAAGTTTATCCAATTGTATCAGGGCTGTACAAGTTCAGTCCCCAAGGGCCACCAACAGGCCAGAATGTAAGGCTTTCCCTGATGAAGCACAGGTGACTCAGTCACAATGAATGATCTGCTGATTAACTCACCTGTGCTTTACCAGGGAAATCCTTACATCCTGGCCTGTTGGTGACCCTTGGGGACTGAACTTGTACATCCCTGATACAATTGGATAACCTCCCTTCAACACACCTCTTCACTTAAAGGTTGTCAGGCAATTTGAAAACAGATCAAAACCTGCAATTACCGTGCGTCTGTAAGCTGGCTTGCACTGTGGTAATCAAAGGCGGCCAAAGGTATTGCTTCTGCGATAGTTCCCTTGGGGTAGAAGCCCCCAAACTGACACACGATCCTTCTCTATAGTGAATACTGTTGGTTACATAGTCATCAATATACAGGACGATCGTTTGTCAGTTTGGGGGCTTATTGCCTGACAACCTTTAAGTGAAGCAGTTTTTTAAAGGAGGTTATCCAGTTGTATCACTACCTGTTACATGTATCCAGCGGCACCAAACATCACCATGGACTGTTAAGGACAACACACTGGAGGTGTAAGATTGTTCCCATAAGACTGAGAGACCAGACTTAGTTCTGTTGTGTGGAACCGAGTGGAGATTACTACTTTACACAGCATATAGGATGTATTTGTATACAGCCTCTTACCATACTGGGACTACACTACTAGGGGTCATTTTAGCACCTATATACAAAGGGTATATTGTTGATTACAGATTACTTTGTGTATGTTTTATTATTTTTATTAAAGTTTAGCCTATTGAATTTGGTTCTGTGCCTCGTTGCCTCATTGGGTTATAGGTGTGCATAATGGTGTGAATACCCTTGATAGTCCAGAACTGTCCAAGTTCAGTCCCCAAGAGCCACCAACAGGCCGGGATGTAAGGCTCTCCCTGATGAAGCACAGGTGAGTCAGTCACAATGAATGATCCATTGATTAACTTACCTGTGCTTTACCAGGGAAATCCTTACATCCCGGCCTGTTGGTGGCCCTTGAGGACCGGACATTGACAGACCCGAGCTAGTCTATTTTGTTTGTTTATCTAGCGCTCTCCTTTTGTTTCTTATCATTTGTTATTTAGGTATTCAGCCTGTAGGGATTGTAGCTGCTTTTTGGAGGCGTAGAGTTTCACTGGTCTTATAGCACAATAGAGGCGAAGCGCCCTTGTTACTCCACCTTTTGTTAGTGGTTTTTCTTACATATAAACGGATAATAGTGAGTAAAAATGGATGTGCGTCTGTTATTTTGGTCTAAACTGGTGGCAGTCCAGATACAGTGGACCTGCATACTCTGTAAGACACAGGAAGGTACAGGGAAATGGCCTCTCTCAGCCTGCTGAGTGTCTGTGTCTGTTTCATGTATGTTAGGTTCCACTGGTACCACACTGTTACATCTATCAGAACATTACAACATGCTCTCATGATGGGAACTTGTAATTTAACATTTGTTTTTCTTAAAGGGATAGTAATTGAGGCAAACAACTGTCTTCTTTATAATAAAAGTAACACACTGAGTTATTTTAATCAACTTACATTTCTTTTCATAAGATTTTAACTGTAGAGGGTTCCCCCCCCCCCCCGTCCCCTTCTGGCCACATCACTGCTGCAGATCTGTCGGGTCCGGACGGATGCAGCAAGGGACAAACTACTAATATAGGGATGATGGTGTGTAACAGTGCAATGATTACATGCACTAATAATGTACAGTACTAGTAATGTAGATGTGATGGTGTATAACAGTGCAGAGATTACACACAGTAATGATGTACAGTACTAGTAATGTAGGTGTGATGGTGTATAACAGTGCAGTAATTACACAGTAATGATGTACAGTACTAGTAATGTAGGCGTGATGGTGTATAACAGTGCAGTGATTACACACAGTAATAATGTACAGTACTAGTAATGTAGATGTGATGTGTATAACAGTGTAGTGATTACACAGTAATGATGTACAGTACTAGTAATGTAGGTGTGATGGTGTATAACAGTGCAGTGATTACACACAGTAATGATGTACAGTACTAGTAATGTAGGCCTGATGGTGTGTAACAGTGCAGTGATTACACACACTAATGATGTACAGTACTAGTAATGTAGGTGTGATGGTGTATAACAGTGCAGTGATTACACAGTAATGATGTACAGTACTAGTAATGTAGATGTGATGGTGTATAACAGTGCAGTGATTACACAGTAATGATGTACAGTACTAGTAATGTAGATGTAATGGTGTATAACAGTGCAGTGATTACACACAGTAATGATATACAGTACTAGTAATGTAGGTGTGATGGTGTATAACAGTGCAGTGATTACACACAGTAATGATGTACAGTACTAGTAATGTAGGTGTGATGGTGTATAACAGTGCAGTGATTACACACAGTAATGATATACAGTACTAGTAATGTAGATGTGATGGTGTATAACAGTGTAGTGATTACACACAGTAATGATGTACAGTATAAGTAATGTAGGTGTGATGGTGCATAACAGTGTAGTGATTACACACAGTAATGATATACAGTACTAGTTATGTAGATGTTATGGTGTTTAACAGTGCAGTGATTACACACAGTAATGATATACAGTACTAGTAATGTAGATGTGATGGTGTATAACAATGCAGTGATTAAACGCAGTAATAATGTACAGTACTAGTAATGTAGGTGTGATGGTGTATAACAGTGCAGTGATTACACAGTAATAATGTACCGTACTAGTAATGTAGATGTGATGGTGTATAACAGTGCAGTGATTACACACAGTAATAATGTACAGTACTAGTAATATAGGTGTGATGATGTATAACAGTGCAGTGATTACACAGTAATAATGTACAGTACTAGTAATGTAGATGTGATGGTGTATAACAGTGCAGTGATTACACAGTAATAATGTACAGTACTAGTAATGTAGGTGTGATGGTGTATAACAGTACAGTGATTACACACAGTAATGATGTACAGTACTAGTAATGTAGGTGTGATGGTGTATAACAGTGCAGTGATTACACACAGTAATGATGTACAGTACTAGTAATGTAGATGTGATGGTGTATAACAGTGCAGTGGTTACACACAGTAATGATGTACAGTACTAGTAATGTAGGTGTGATGATGTATAACAGTGCAGTGATTACACAGTAATAATGTACAGTACTAGTAATGTAGATGTGATGGTGTATAACAGTGCAGTGATTACACACAGTAATGATGTACAGTACTAGTAATGTAGATGTGATGGTGTATAACAGTGCAGTGGTTACATACAGTAATAATGTACAGTACTAGTAATGTAGGTGTGATGATGTATAACAGTGCAGTGATTACACAGTAATAATGTACAGTACTAGTAATGTAGATGTGATGGTGTATAACAGTGCAGTGATTACACATAGTAATAATGTACAGTACTAGTAATATAGGTGTGATGATGTATAACAGTGCAGTGATTACACAGTAATAATGTACAGTACTAGTAATGTAGATGTGATGGTGTATAACAGTGCAGTGATTACACACAGTAATAATGTACAGTACTAGTAATGTAGATGTGATGATGTATAACAGTGCAGTGATTACACAGTAATAATGTACAGTACTAGTAATGTAGATGTGATGGTGTATAACAGTGCAGTGATTACACATAGTAATGGTGTACAGTACTAGTAATGTAGGTGTGATGGTGTATAACAGTGCAGTGGTTACACACAGTAATGATGTACAGTACTAATAATATAGGTGTGATGTGTATAACAGTCCAGTTATTACACACAGTAATGATGTACAGTACTAGTAATATAGGTGTGATGTGTATAACAGTGCATTGATTACACAGTAATGATATACAGTACTAGTAATGTAGGAGTGATGGTGTATAACAGTGCAGTTATTACACACAGTAATGATGTACAGTACTAGTAATGTAGGTGTGATGTGTATAACAGTGCATTGATTACACAGTAATGATATACAGTACTAGTAATGTAGGTGTGATGGTGTATAACACTGCAGTGATTACACACAGTAATGATATACAGTACTAGTAATGTAGGTGTGATGGTGTATAACACTGCAGTGATTACACACAGTAATGATGTACAGTACTAGTAATGTAGGTGTGATGGTGTATAACAGTGCAGAGATTACACACAGTAATGATGTACAGTACTAGTAATGTAGGTTTGATGTGTATAACAGTGCAGTGATTACACACAGTAATGATGTACAGTACTAGTAATGTAGGAGTGATGGTGTATAACAGTGCAGTGATTACACACAGTAATGATGTACAATACTAGTAATGTAGGTGTGATGTGTATAACAGTGCAGTGATTACACACAGTAATGATGTACAGTACTAGTAATGTAGGTGTGATGGTGTATAACAGTGCAGTGATTACACACAGTAATGATGTACAGTACTAGTAATGTAAGTGTGATGGTGTATAACAGTGCAGTGATTACACACTAATGATGTACAGTACTAGTAATGTAGGTGTGATGGTGTATAACAGTGCAGTGATTACACACTAATGATGTACAGTACTAGTAATGTAGGTGTGATTGTGTATAACAGTGCAGTAATTATACACAATAATGATGTACAGTACTAGTAATGTAGATGTGATGGTGTATAACAGTGCAGTGATTACACACAGTAATGATGTACAGTACCAGTAATGTAGGTGCAATGGTGTATAACAGTGCAGTGATTACACACAGTAATGATGTACAGTACTAGTAATGAAGGTGTGATGGTGTATAACAGTGCAGTGATTGCACACAGTAATAATGTACAGTACTAGTAATGTAGATGTGATGGTGTATAACAGTGCAGTGATTACACACAGTAATGATGTACAGTACTAGTAATGTAGATGTGATGGTGTATAACAGTGCAGTGATTACACACAGTAATGATGTACAGTACTAGTTATGTAGGTGTGATGGTGTATAACAGTGCAGTGATTACACACAGTAATACTATACAGTACTAGTAATGTAGGTATGACGGTGTATAACAGTGCAGTGATTACACACAGTAATGATGTACAGTACTAGTAATGTACGTGTGATGGTGTATAACAGTGCAGTGATTACACACAGTAATGATGTACAGTACTAGTAATGTAGGTATGATGGTGTATAACAGTGCAGTGATTATACACAGTAATGATGTACAGTACTAGTAATGTAGATGTAATGGTGTATAACAGTGCGGTGATTACACAGTAATGATATACAGTACTAGTAATGTAGATGTTATGGTGTGTAACAGTGCAGTGATTACACACAGTAATGATGTACAGTACTAGTAATGTAGGTGTGATGGAGTATAAAAGTGCAGTTATTACACACAGTAATAATGTACAGTACTAGTAATGTAGATGTGATGGTGTATAACAGTGCAGTGATTACACAGTAATGATGTACAGTACTAGTAATGTAGGTGTGATGGTGTATAACAGTGCAGTGATTACACACAGTAATGATGTACAGTACTAGTAATGTAGGTGTGATGGTGTATAACAGTGCAGTGATTACACACAGTAATGATGTACAGTACTAGTAATGTAGGTGTGATGTGTATAACAGTGCAGTGATTACACACAGTAATGATGTACAGTACTAGTAATGTAGATGTGATGGTGTATAACAGTGCAGTGATTACACACAGTAATGATGTACACTACTAGTAATGTAGATGTGATGGTGTATAACTGTACAGTGATTACACACAGTAATGACGTACAGTACTAGTAATGTAGGTGTGATGGTGTATAACACTGCAGTGATTACACACAGTAATGATGTACAGTACTAGTAATGTAGGTGTGATGTGTATAACAGTGCAGTTATTACACACAGTAACGATGTACAGTACTAGTAATATAGGTGTGATGTGTATAACAGTGCAGTGATTACACACAGTAATGATATACCGTACTAGTAATGTAGATGCGATGGTGTATAACAGTGCAGTGATTACACACAGTAATGATGTACAGTAGTAGTAATGTAGGTGTGATGGTGTATAACAGTGCAGTGATTACACACAGTAATGATGTACAGTACTAGTAATGTAGGTGTAATGTGTATAACAGTGCAGTTATTACACACAGTAATACTGTACAGTACTAGTAATGTAGGTGTGATGGTGTATAACAGTGCAGTGATTACACAGTAATAATGTACAGTACTAGTAATGTAGATGTGATGGTGTATAACAGTGCAGTGATTACACACAGTAATAATGTACAGTACTAGTAATATAGGTGTGATGATGTATAACAGTGCAGTGATTACACAGTAATAATGTACAGTACTAGTAATGTAGATGTGATGGTGTATAACAGTGCAGTGATTACACACAGTTATAATGTACAGTACTAGTAATGTAGATGTGATGATGTATAACAGTGCAGTGATTACACAGTAATAATGTACAGTACTAGTAATGTAGGTGTGATGGTGTATAACAGTGCAGTGGTTACACACAGTAATGATGTACAGTACTAATAATATAGGTGTGATGTGTATAACAGTCCAGTTATTACACACAGTAATGATGTACAGTACTAGTAATATAGGTGTGATGTGTATAACAGTGCATTGATTACACAGTAATGATATACAGTACTAGTAATGTAGGTGTGATGGTGTATAACAGTGCAGTTATTACACACAGTAATGATGTACAGTACTAGTAATGTAGGTGTGATGTGTATAACAGTGCATTGATTACACAGTAATGATATACAGTACTAGTAATGTAGATGTGATGGTGTATAACACTGCAGTGATTACACACAGTAATGATATACAGTACTAGTAATGTAGGTGTGATGGTGTATAACACTGCAGTGATTACACACAGTAATGATGTACAGTACTAGTAATGTAGGTGTGATGGTGTATAACAGTGCAGAGATTACACACAGTAATGATGTACAGTACTAGTAATGTAGGTTTGATGTGTATAACAGTGCAGTGATTACACACAGTAATGATGTACAGTACTAGTAATGTAGGAGTGATGGTGTATAACAGTGCAGTGATTACACACAGTAATGATGTACAATACTAGTAATGTAGGTGTGATGTGTATAACAGTGCAGTGATTACACACAGTAATGATGTACAGTACTAGTAATGTAGGTGTGATGGTGTATAACAGTGCAGTGATTACACACAGTAATGATGTACAGTACTAGTAATGTAGGTGTGATGGTGTATAACAGTGCAGTGATTACACACTAATGATGTACAGTACTAGTAATGTAGGTGTGATGGTGTATAACAGTGCAGTGATTACACACTAATGATGTGCAGTACTAGTAATGTAGGTGTGATTGTGTATAACAGTGCAGTAATTATACACAATAATGATGTACAGTACTAGTAATGTAGATGTGATGGTGTATAACAGTGCAGTGATTACACACAGTAATGATGTACAGTACCAGTAATGTAGGTGCAATGGTGTATAACAGTGCAGTGATTACACACAGTAATGATGTACAGTACTAGTAATGAAGGTGTGATGGTGTATAACAGTGCAGTGATTGCACACAGTAATAATGTACAGTACTAGTAATGTAGATGTGATGGTGTATAACAGTGCAGTGATTGCACACAGTAATGATGTACAGTACTAGTAATGTAGATGTGATGGTGTATAACAGTGCAGTGATTACACACAGTAATGATGTACAGTACTAGTTATGTAGGTGTGATGGTGTATAACAGTGCAGTGATTACACACAGTAATACTATACAGTACTAGTAATGTAGGTATGACGGTGTATAACAGTGCAGTGATTACACACAGTAATGATGTACAGTACTAGTAATGTACGTGTGATGGTGTATAACAGTGCAGTGATTACACACAGTAATGATGTACAGTACTAGTAATGTAGGTATGATGGTGTATAACAGTGCAGTGATTATACACAGTAATGATGTACAGTACTAGTAATGTAGATGTAATGGTGTGTAACAGTGCGGTGATTACACAGTAATGATATACAGTACTAGTAATGTAGATGTTATGGTGTGTAACAGTGCAGTGATTACACACAGTAATGATGTACAGTACTAGTAATGTAGGTGTGATGGAGTATAAAAGTGCAGTTATTACACACAGTAATAATGTACAGTACTAGTAATGTAGATGTGATGGTGTATAACAGTGCAGTGATTACACAGTAATGATGTACAGTACTAGTAATGTAGGTGTGATGGTGTATAACAGTGCAGTGATTACACACAGTAATGATGTACAGTACTAGTAATGTAGGTGTGATGGTGTATAACAGTGCAGTGATTACACACAGTAATGATGTACAGTACTAGTAATGTAGGTGTGATGTGTATAACAGTGCAGTGATTACACACAGTAATGATGTACAGTACTAGTAATGTAGATGTGATGGTGTATAACAGTGCAGTGATTACACACAGTAATGATGTACACTACTAGTAATGTAGATGTGATGGTGTATAACTGTACAGTGATTACACACAGTAATGACGTACAGTACTAGTAATGTAGGTGTGATGGTGTATAACACTGCAGTGATTACACACAGTAATGATGTACAGTACTAGTAATGTAGGTGTGATGTGTATAACAGTGCAGTTATTACACACAGTAACGATGTACAGTACTAGTAATATAGGTGTGATGTGTATAACAGTGCAGTGATTACACACAGTAATGATATACCGTACTAGTAATGTAGATGCGATGGTGTATAACAGTGCAGTGATTACACACAGTAATGATGTACAGTAGTAGTAATGTAGGTGTGATGGTGTATAACAGTGCAGTGATTACACACAGTAATGATGTACAGTACTAGTAATGTAGGTGTAATGTGTATAACAGTGCAGTTATTACACACAGTAATACTGTACAGTACTAGTAATGTAGGTGTGATGGTGTATAACAGTGCAGTGATTACACAGTAATAATGTACAGTACTAGTAATGTAGATGTGATGGTGTATAACAGTGCAGTGATTACACACAGTAATAATGTACAGTACTAGTAATATAGGTGTGATGATGTATAACAGTGCAGTGATTACACAGTAATAATGTACAGTACTAGTAATGTAGATGTGATGGTGTATAACAGTGCAGTGATTACACACAGTAATAATGTACAGTACTAGTAATGTAGATGTGATGATGTATAACAGTGCAGTGATTACACAGTAATAATGTACAGTACTAGTAATGTAGATGTGATGGTGTATAACAGTGCAGTGATTACACATAGTAATGGTGTACAGTACTAGTAATGTAGGTGTGATGGTGTATAACAGTGCAGTGGTTACACACAGTAATGATGTACAGTACTAATAATATAGGTGTGATGTGTATAACAGTCCAGTTATTACACACAGTAATGATGTACAGTACTAGTAATATAGGTGTGATGTGTATAACAGTGCATTGATTACACAGTAATGATATACAGTACTAGTAATGTAGGTGTGATGGTGTATAACAGTGCAGTTATTACACACAGTAATGATGTACAGTACTAGTAATGTAGGTGTGATGTGTATAACAGTGCATTGATTACACAGTAATGATATACAGTACTAGTAATGTAGATGTGATGGTGTATAACACTGCAGTGATTACACACAGTAATGATATACAGTACTAGTAATGTAGGTGTGATGGTGTATAACACTGCAGTGATTACACACAGTAATGATGTACAGTACTAGTAATGTAGGTGTGATGGTGTATAACAGTGCAGAGATTACACACAGTAATGATGTACAGTACTAGTAATGTAGGTTTGATGTGTATAACAGTGCAGTGATTACACACAGTAATGATGTACAGTACTAGTAATGTAGGAGTGATGGTGTATAACAGTGCAGTGATTACACACAGTAATGATGTACAATACTAGTAATGTAGGTGTGATGTGTATAACAGTGCAGTGATTACACACAGTAATGATGTACAGTACTAGTAATGTAGGTGTGATGGTGTATAACAGTGCAGTGATTACACACAGTAATGATGTACAGTACTAGTAATGTAGGTGTGATGGTGTATAACAGTGCAGTGATTACACACTAATGATGTACAGTACTAGTAATGTAGGTGTGATGGTGTATAACAGTGCAGTGATTACACACTAATGATGTGCAGTACTAGTAATGTAGGTGTGATTGTGTATAACAGTGCAGTAATTATACACAATAATGATGTACAGTACTAGTAATGTAGATGTGATGGTGTATAACAGTGCAGTGATTACACACAGTAATGATGTACAGTACCAGTAATGTAGGTGCAATGGTGTATAACAGTGCAGTGATTACACACAGTAATGATGTACAGTACTAGTAATGAAGGTGTGATGGTGTATAACAGTGCAGTGATTGCACACAGTAATAATGTACAGTACTAGTAATGTAGATGTGATGGTGTATAACAGTGCAGTGATTACACACAGTAATGATGTACAGTACTAGTAATGTAGATGTGATGGTGTATAACAGTGCAGTGATTACACACAGTAATGATGTACAGTACTAGTTATGTAGGTGTGATGGTGTATAACAGTGCAGTGATTACACACAGTAATACTATACAGTACTAGTAATGTAGGTATGACAGTGTATAACAGTGCAGTGATTACACACAGTAATGATGTACAGTACTAGTAATGTACGTGTGATGGTGTATAACAGTGCAGTGATTACACAGAGTAATGATGTACAGTACTAGTAATGTAGGTATGAAGGTGTATAACAGTGCAGTGATTATACACAGTAATGATGTACAGTACTAGTAATGTAGATGTAATGGTGTGTAAGTGCGGTGATTACACAGTAATGATATACAGTACTAGTAATGTAGATGTTATGGTGTGTAACAGTGCAGTGATTACACACAGTAATGATGTACAGTACTAGTAATGTAGGTGTGATGGAGTATAAAAGTGCAGTTATTACACACAGTAATAATGTACAGTACTAGTAATGTAGATGTGATGGTGTATAACAGTGCAGTGATTACACAGTAATGATGTACAGTACTAGTAATGTAGGTGTGATGGTGTATAACAGTGCAGTGATTACACACAGTAATGATGTACAGTACTAGTAATGTAGGTGTGATGTGTATAACAGTGCAGTGATTACACACAGTAATGATGTACAGTACTAGTAATGTAGATGTGATGGTGTATAACAGTGCAGTGATTACACACAGTAATGATGTACACTACTAGTAATGTAGATGTGATGGTGTATAACAGTACAGTGATTACACACAGTAATGACGTACAGTACTAGTAATGTAGGTGTGATGGTGTATAACACTGCAGTGATTACACACAGTAATGATGTACAGTACTAGTAATGTAGGTGTGATGTGTATAACAGTGCAGTTATTACACACAGTAACGATGTACAGTACTAGTAATATAGGTGTGATGTGTATAACAGTGCAGTGATTACACACAGTAATGATATACCGTACTAGTAATGTAGATGCGATGGTGTATAACAGTGCAGTGATTACACACAGTAATGATGTACAGTAGTAGTAATGTAGGTGTGATGGTGTATAACAGTGCAGTGATTACACACAGTAATGATGTACAGTACTAGTAATGTAGGTGTAATGTGTATAACAGTGCAGTTATTACACACAGTAATACTGTACAGTACTAGTAATGTAGGTGTGATGGTGTATAACAGTGCAGTGATTACACAGTAATACTGTACAGTACTAGTAATGTAGATGTGATTGTGTATAACAGTACAGTGAATACACACAGTAATGATGTACAGTACTAGTAATGTAGGTGTGATGGTGTATAAGAGTGCAGTGATTACACAGTACTGATGTACAGTACTAGTAATGTAGGTGTCATGGTGTATAACAGTGCAGTGATTACACACACTAATGATGTACAGTACTACTAATGTAGGTATGATGGTGTATAAGAGTGCAGTGATTACACACAGTAATAATGTACAGTACTAGTAATGTAGATGTGATGGTGTATAATAGTGCAGTGATTACACACTGTAATGATGTACAGTACTAGTAATGTAGGTGTGATGGTGTATAACAGTGCAGTGATTACACAGTAATGATGTACAGTACTAGTAATGTAGATGTGATGGTGTATAACAGTGCAGTGATTACACACAGTAATGATGTACAGTACTAGTAATGTAGGTGTGATGGTGGTTAACAGTGCAGTGATTGCACACAGTAGTGATGTACAGTTCTAGTAATGTAGGTGTGATGTGTATAACAGTGCAGTGATTACACACAGTAATAATGTACACTACTAGTAATGTAGGTATGATGGTGTATAATAGTGCGGTGATTACACACAGTAATGATGTACAGTACTAGTAATGTAGGTGTGATGGTGTATAATAGTGCGGTGATTACACACAGTAATGATGTACAGTACTAGTAATGTAGGTGTGATAGTGTATAACAGAGCAATGATTACATAAAGTAATAATGTACAGTACTAGTAATGCAGATGTGATGGTGTATAACAGTGCAGTGATTACACAGTAATGATGTACATTACTAGTAATATAGGCGTGATAGTGTATAACAGTGCAGTGATTACACACAGTAATAATATACAGTACTATTAATGTAGGTCTGATGGTATATAACACTGCAGTGATTATACAGTAATGATGTACAGTACTAGTAATGTAGGTGTGATGGTGTGTAACAGTGCAGTGATTACACAAACTAATAATGTACAGTACTAGTAATGTAGGTATCTTGGTGTATAACAGTGCAGTGATTACACACAGTAATAATATACAGTAATTGTAATGTAGGTATGATGGTGTGTAACAGTGCAGTGGTTACACACATTAATAATATACACTACTATTAATGTAAGTCTGATGGTGTATAACATTGCATTGATTACACACAGTAATGATGTACAGTACTAGTAATGTAGATGTGATGGTGTATAAGTGCAGTGATTACACAGTAATGATGTACATTACTAGTTATCTAGGTGTGATGGTGTGTAACAGTGCAGTGTTTACACACACTAATAATGTACACTACTAGTAAAGTAGGTGTGATGGTGTAGAACAGTGCAGTGATTACACACACTAATAATGTACAGTACTAGTAATGTAGGCGTGATGGTGTATAACAGTGCAGTGATTACACTAATTAATGATGTACAATACGAGTAATGTAGATGTGATGGTCTGTAACAGTGCAGTGATTACACACACTAATGATGTACAGTACTAGTAATGTAGGTGTGATGGTGTATAATAGTGCGGTGATTACACACAGTAATGATGTATAGTACTAGTAATTTAGATGTGATGGTGTATAACAGTGCAGTGATTACACACAGTAATCATGTACAGTACCAGTAATGTAGGTGCGATGGTGTATAACAGTGCAGTAATTACACACAGTAATGATGTACAGTACTAGTAATGTAGGTGTGATGGTGTGTAACAGTGCAGTGATTACACACAGTAATAATATACAGTACTAGTAATGTAGGTGTGATGTGTATAACAGTGCAGTGATTACACACAGTTATAATATACAGTACTATTAATGTAGGTCTGATGGTGTATAACATTGCAGTGATTACACAGTAATGATGTACAGTACTAGTAATGTAGGTGTGATGGTGTATAACAGTGCAGTTATTACACACAGTAATGATGTACAGTAGTAGTTATCTAGGTGTGATGGAGTGTAACAGTGCGGTGATTACACCCACTAATGATGTACAGTACTAGTAATGTAGGTGTGATGGTGTGTAACAGTGCAGTGATTACACACAGTAATGATGTACAGTACTAGTAATGTAGATGTGATGGTGTATAACAGTGCAGTGATTACACACAGTAATAATATACAGTACTAGTAATGTAGGTGTGATGTGTATAACAGTGCAGTGATTACACACAGTAATAATGTACAGTACTAGTAATGTAGGTGTGATGGTGTATAACAGTGCAGTGATTACACACAGTAATAATGTACAGTACTAGTAATGTAGGTGTGATGGTATATAACAGTGAAGTGATTACACACAGTAATAATGTACAGTTCTAGTAGCGTAGGCATGATAGTGTGTAACAGTGCAGTGATTACACACAGTAATGATGTACAGTACTAGTTATGTAGATGTGATGGTGTGTAACACTGCAGTGATTAAAAGTAATGATGTACTTTACTAGTAATATAGGCGTGATGGTGTATAACAGTGCAGTGATTACACACAGTAATAATATACAGTACTATTAATGTAGGTCTGATGGTGTATAACACTGCAGTGATTACACAGTAATGATGTACAGTACTAGTAATGTGGGTGTGATAGTGTATAACAGTGCAGTGATTACACACAGTAATAATATACAGTACTAGTAATGTAGGTATGATGGTGTGTAACAGTGCAGTGATTACACACACATATAATATACAGTACTATTAATGTAGGTCTGATGGTGTATAACACTGCAGTGATTACACAGTAATGATGTTCTATAATAGTAATGTAGGCCTGATGGTGTGTAACAGTGCAGTGATTACACACAGTAATAATATGCAGTAATTGTAATTTAGGTATGATGGTGTGTAACAGTGCAGTGGTTACACACACTAATAATATACAGTACTATTAATGTAGGTCTGATGGTGTATAACACTGCAGTGATTACATAGTAATGATGTACAGTACTAGTAATGTAGATGTGATGGTGTGTAACAGTACAGTGATTACACACACTTCTGATGTACAGTACTAGTAATGTAGATGTGATGGTGTATAACAGTGCAGTGATTACACACACTAATAATATACAATACTATTAATGTAAGTCTGATGTTGTATAACATTACATTGATTACACACACTAATGATGTACAGTACTAGTAATGTAGGTGTGATGGTGTGTAACAGTGCAGTGATTACGCACACTAATAATGTACAGTACTAGTAATGTAGGTGTGATGGTGTGTAACAGTGCAGTGATTACGCACACTAATAATGTACAGTACTAGTAATGTAGGTTTGATGGTGTATAACAGTGCAGTGATTACACACAGTAATGATTTACAGTACTAGTAATGTAGGTGTAATGTGTATAACAGTGCAGTTATTACACACAGTAATACTGTACAGTACTAGTAATGTAGGTGTGATGGTGTATAACAGTGCAGTGATTACACAGTAATACTGTACAGTACTAGTAATGTAGGTGTGATGGTATATAACAGTGCAGTGATTACACAGTAATGATGTACAGTACTAGTAATGTAGATGTGATTGTGTATAACAGTACAGTGAATACACACAGTAATGATGTACAGTACTAGTAATGTAGGTGTGATGGTGTATAAGAGTGCAGTGATTACACAGTAATGATGTACAGTACTAGTAATGTAGGTGTCATGGTGTATAACAGTGCAGTGATTACACACACTAATGATGTACAGTACTACTAATGTAGGTATGATGGTGTATAAGAGTGCAGTGATTACACACAGTAATGATGTACAGTACTAGTAATGTAGATGTGATGGTGTATAATAGTGCAGTGATTACACACAGTAATGATGTACAGTACTAGTAATGTAGGTGTGATGGTGTATAACAGCGCAGTGATTACACAGTAATGATGTACAGTACTAGTAATGTAGATGTGATGGTGTATAACAGTGCAGTGATTACACACAGTAATGATGTACAGTACTAGTAATGTAGGTGTGATGGTGGTTAACAGTGCAGTGATTGCACACAGTAGTGATGTACAGTACTAGTAATGTAGGTGTGATGTGTATAACAGTGCAGTGATTACACACAGTAATAATGTACACTACTAGTAATGTAGGTATGATGGTGTATAATAGTGCGGTGATTACACACAGTAATGATGTACAGTACTAGTAATGTAGGTGTGATGGTGTATAATAGTGCGGTGATTACACACAGTAATGATGTACAGTACTAGTAATGTAGGTGTGATAGTGTATAACAGAGCAATGATTACACAAAGTAATAATGTACAGTACTAGTAATGTAGATGTGATGGTGTATAACAGTGCAGTGATTACACAGTAATGATGTACATTACTAGTAATATAGGCGTGATAGTGTGTAACAGTGCAGTGATTACACACAGTAATAATATACAGTACTATTAATGTAGGTCTGATGGTATATAACACTGCAGTGATTATACAGTAATGATGTACAGTACTAGTAATGTAGGTGTGATGGTGTGTAACAGTGCAGTGGTTACACAAACTAATAATGTACAGTACTAGTAATGTAGGTATCTTGGTGTATAACAGTGCAGTGATTACACACAGTAATAATATACAGTAATTGTAATGTAGGTATGATGGTGTGTAACAGTGCAGTGGTTACACACATTAATAATATACACTACTATTAATGTAAGTCTGATGGTGTATAACATTGCTTTGATTACACACAGTAATGATGTACAGTACTAGTAATGTAGATGTGATGGTGTATAAGTGCAGTGATTACACAGTAATGATGTACATTACTAGTTATCTAGGTGTGATGGTGTGTAACAGTGCAGTGTTTACACACACTAATAATGTACACTACTAGTAAAGTAGGTGTGATGGTGTAGAACAGTGCAGTGATTACACACACTAATAATGTACAGTACTAGTAATGTAGGCGTGATGGTGTATAACAGTGCAGTGATTACACTAAGTAATGATGTACAATACGAGTAATGTAGATGTGATGGTCTGTAACAGTGCAGTGATTACACACACTAATGATGTACAGTACTAGTAATGTAGGTGTGATGGTGTATAATAGTGCGGTGATTACACACAGTAATGATGTATAGAACTAGTAATTTAGATGTGATGGTGTATAACAGTGCAGTGATTACACACAGTAATCATGTACAGTACCAGTAATGTAGGTGCGATGGTGTATAACAGTGCAGTAATTACACACAGTAATGATGTACAGTACTAGTAATGTAGGTGTGATGGTGTGTAACAGTGCAGTGATTACACACAGTAATAATATACAGTACTAGTAATGTAGGTGTGATGTGTATAACAGTGCAGTGATTACACACAGTAATAATATACAGTACTATTAATGTAGGTCTGATGGTGTATAACATTGCAGTGATTACACAGTACTGATGTACATTACTAGTAATGTAGGTGTGATGGTGTATAACAGTGCAGTTATTACACACAGTAATGATGTACAGCAGTAGTTATCTAGGTGTGATGGTGTGTAACAGTGCGGTGATTACACCCACTAATGATGTACAGTACTAGTAATGTAGGTGTGATGGTGTGTAACAGTGCAGTGATTACACACAGTAATGATGTACAGTACTAGTAATGTAGATGTGATGGTGTGTAACAGTGCAGTGATTACACACAGTAATGATGTACAGTACTAGTAATGTAGATGTGATGGTGTATAACAGTGCAGTGATTACACACAGTAATAATATACAGTACTAGTAATGTAGGTGTGATGTGTATAACAGTGCAGTGATTACACACAGTAATAATGTACAGTACTAGTAATGTAGGTGTGATGGTGTATAACAGTGCAGTGATTACACACAGTAATAATGTACAGTACTAGTAATGTAGGTGTGATGGTGTATAACAGTGAAGTGATTACACACAGTAATAATGTACAGTTCTAGTAGCGTAGGCATGATAGTGTGTAACAGTGCAGTGATTACAGACAGTAATGATGTACAGTACTAGTTATGTAGATGTGATGGTGTGTAACACTGCAGTGATTAAAAGTAATGATGTACTTTACTAGTAATATAGGTGTGATGGTGTATAACAGTGCAGTGATTACACAGTAATGATGTACAGTACTAGTAATGTAGATGTGATGGTATATAACAGTGCAGTGATTACACAGTAATGATGTACAGTACTAGTAATGTAGATGTGATTGTGTATAACAGTACAGTGAATATACACAGTAATGATGTACAGTACTTGTAATGTAGGTGTGATGGTGTATAAGAGTGCAGTGATTACACAGTAATGATGTACAGTACTAGTAATGTAGGTGTCATGGTGTATAACAGTGCAGTGATTACACACACTAATGATGTACAGTACTACTAATGTAGGTATGATGGTGTATAAGAGTGCAGTGATTACACACAGTAATGATGTACAGTACTAGTAATGTAGATGTGATGGTGTATAATAGTGCAGTGATTACACACAGTAATGATGTACAGTACTAGTAATGTAGGTGTGATGGTGTATAACAGCGCAGTGATTACACAGTAATGATGTACAGTACTAGTAATGTAGATGTGATGGTGTATAACAGTGCAGTGATTACACACAGTAATGATGTACAGTACTAGTAATGTAGGTGTGATGGTGGTTAACAGTGCAGTGATTGCACACAGTAGTGATGTACAGTACTAGTAATGTAGGTGTGATGTGTATAACAGTGCAGTGATTACACACAGTAATAATGTACACTACTAGTAATGTAGGTATGATGGTGTATAATAGTGCGGTGATTACACACAGTAATGATGTACAGTACTAGTAATGTAGGTGTGATGGTGTATAATAGTGCGGTGATTACACACAGTAATGATGTACAGTACTAGTAATGTAGGTGTGATAGTGTATAACAGAGCAATGATTACACAAAGTAATAATGTACAGTACTAGTAATGTAGATGTGATGGTGTATAACAGTGCAGTGATTACACAGTAATGATGTACATTACTAGTAATATAGGCGTGATAGTGTGTAACAGTGCAGTGATTACACACAGTAATAATATACAGTACTATTAATGTAGGTCTGATGGTATATAACACTGCAGTGATTATACAGTAATGATGTACAGTACTAGTAATGTAGGTGTGATGGTGTGTAACAGTGCAGTGATTACACAAACTAATAATGTACAGTACTAGTAATGTAGGTATCTTGGTGTATAACAGTGCAGTGATTACACACAGTAATAATATACAGTAATTGTAATGTAGGTATGATGGTGTGTAACAGTGCAGTGGTTACACACATTAATAATATACACTACTATTAATGTAAGTCTGATGGTGTATAACATTGCTTTGATTACACACAGTAATGATGTACAGTACTAGTAATGTAGATGTGATGGTGTATAAGTGCAGTGATTACACAGTAATGATGTACATTACTAGTTATCTAGGTGTGATGGTGTGTAACAGTGCAGTGTTTACACACACTAATAATGTACACTACTAGTAAAGTAGGTGTGATGGTGTAGAACAGTGCAGTGATTACACACACTAATAATGTACAGTACTAGTAATGTAGGCGTGATGGTGTATAACAGTGCAGTGATTACACTAAGTAATGATGTACAATACGAGTAATGTAGATGTGATGGTCTGTAACAGTGCAGTGATTACACACACTAATGATGTACAGTACTAGTAATGTAGGTGTGATGGTGTATAATAGTGCGGTGATTACACACAGTAATGATGTATAGAACTAGTAATTTAGATGTGATGGTGTATAACAGTGCAGTGATTACACACAGTAATCATGTACAGTACCAGTAATGTAGGTGCGATGGTGTATAACAGTGCAGTAATTACACACAGTAATGATGTACAGTACTAGTAATGTAGGTGTGATGGTGTGTAACAGTGCAGTGATTACACACAGTAATAATATACAGTACTAGTAATGTAGGTGTGATGTGTATAACAGTGCAGTGATTACACACAGTAATAATATACAGTACTATTAATGTAGGTCTGATGGTGTATAACATTGCAGTGATTACACAGTAATGATGTACATTACTAGTAATGTAGGTGTGATGGTGTATAACAGTGCAGTTATTACACACAGTAATGATGTACAGTAGTAGTTATCTAGGTGTGATGGTGTGTAACAGTGCGGTGATTACACCCACTAATGATGTACAGTACTAGTAATGTAGGTGTGATGGTGTGTAACAGTGCAGTGATTACACACAGTAATGATGTACAGTACTAGTAATGTAGATGTGATGGTGTGTAACAGTGCAGTGATTACACACAGTAATGATGTACAGTACTAGTAATGTAGATGTGATGGTGTATAACAGTGCAGTGATTACACACAGTAATAATATACAGTACTAGTAATGTAGGTGTGATGTGTATAACAGTGCAGTGATTACACACAGTAATAATGTACAGTACTAGTAATGTAGGTGTGATGGTGTATAACAGTGAAGTGATTACACACAGTAATAATGTACAGTTCTAGTAGCGTAGGCATGATAGTGTGTAACAGTGCAGTGATTACAGACAGTAATGATGTACAGTACTAGTTATGTAGATGTGATGGTGTGTAACACTGCAGTGATTAAAAGTAATGATGTACTTTACTAGTAATATAGGTGTGATGGTGTATAACAGTGCAGTGATTACACACAGTAATAATATACAGTACTATTAATGTAGGTCTGATGGTGTATAACACTGCAGTGATTACACAGTAATGATGTACAGTACTAGTAATGTGGGTGTGATAGTGTATAACAGTGCAGTGATTACACACAGTAATAATATACAATACTAGTAATGTAGGTATGATGGTGTGTAACAGTGCAGTGATTACACACACATATAATATACAGTACTATTAATGTAGGTCTGATGGTGTATAACACTACAGTGATTACACAGTAATGATGTTCTATAATAGTAATGTAGGCCTGATGGTGTGTAACAGTGCAGTGATTACACACAGTAATAATATGCAGTAATTGTAATTTAGGTATGATGGTGTGTAACAGTGCAGTGGTTACACACACTAATAATATACAGTACTATTAATGTAGGTCTGATGGTGTATAACACTGCAGTGATTACATAGTAATGATGTACAGTACTAGTAATGTAGATGTGATGGTGTGTAACAGTACAGTGATTACACACACTTCTGATGTACAGTCCTAGTAATGTAGATGTGATGGTGTATAACAGTGCAGTGATTACACACACTAATAATATACAATACTATTAATGTCAGTCTGATGTTGTATAACATTACATTGATTACACACACTAATGATGTACAGTACTAGTAATGTAGGTGTGATGGTGTGTAACAGTGCAGTGATTACGCACACTAATAATGTACAGTACTAGTAATGTAGGTGTGATGGTGTGTAACAGTGCAGTGATTACGCACACTAATAATGTACAGTACTAGTAATGTAGGTTTGATGGTGTATAACAGTGCAGTGATTACACACAGTAATGATTTACAGTACTAGTAATGTAGGTGTAATGTGTATAACAGTGCAGTTATTACACACAGTAATACTGTACAGTACTAGTAATGTAGGTGTGATGGTGTATAACAGTGCAGTGATTACACAGTAATACTGTACAGTACTAGTAATGTAGGTGTGATGGTATATAACAGTGCAGTGATTACACAGTAATGATGTACAGTACTAGTAATGTAGATGTGATTGTGTATAACAGTACAGTGAATACACACAGTAATGATGTACAGTACTAGTAATGTAGGTGTGATGGTGTATAAGAGTGCAGTGATTACACAGTAATGATGTACAGTACTAGTAATGTAGGTGTCATGGTGTATAACAGTGCAGTGATTACACACACTAATGATGTACAGTACTACTAATGTAGGTATGATGGTGTATAAGAGTGCAGTGATTACACACAGTAATGATGTACAGTACTAGTAATGTAGATGTGATGGTGTATAATAGTGCAGTGATTACACACAGTAATGATGTACAGTACTAGTAATGTAGGTGTGATCGTGTATAACAGCGCAGTGATTACACAGTAATGATGTACAGTACTAGTAATGTAGATGTGATGGTGTATAACAGTGCAGTGATTACACACAGTAATGATGTACAGTACTAGTAATGTAGGTGTGATGGTGGTTAACAGTGCAGTGATTGCACACAGTAGTGATGTACAGTACTAGTAATGTAGGTGTGATGTGTATAACAGTGCAGTGATTACACACAGTAATAATGTACACTACTAGTAATGTAGGTATGATGGTGTATAATAGTGCGGTGATTACACACAGTAATGATGTACAGTACTAGTAATGTAGGTGTGATGGTGTATAATAGTGCGGTGATTACACACAGTAATGATGTACAGTACTAGTAATGTAGGTGTGATAGTGTATAACAGAGCAATGATTACACAAAGTAATAATGTACAGTACTAGTAATGTAGATGTGATGGTGTATAACAGTGCAGTGATTACACAGTAATGATGTACATTACTAGTAATATAGGCGTGATAGTGTGTAACAGTGCAGTGATTACACACAGTAATAATATACAGTACTATTAATGTAGGTCTGATGGTATATAACACTGCAGTGATTATACAGTAATGATGTACAGTACTAGTAATGTAGGTGTGATGGTGTGTAACAGTGCAGTGATTACACAAACTAATAATGTACAGTACTAGTAATGTAGGTATCTTGGTGTATAACAGTGCAGTGATTACACACAGTAATAATATACAGTAATTGTAATGTAGGTATGATGGTGTGTAACAGTGCAGTGGTTACACACATTAATAATATACACTACTATTAATGTAAGTCTGATGGTGTATAACATTGCTTTGATTACACACAGTAATGATGTACAGTACTAGTAATGTAGATGTGATGGTGTATAAGTGCAGTGATTACACAGTAATGATGTACATTACTAGTTATCTAGGTGTGATGGTGTGTAACAGTGCAGTGTTTACACACACTAATAATGTACACTACTAGTAAAGTAGGTGTGATGGTGTAGAACAGTGCAGTGATTACACACACTAATAATGTACAGTACTAGTAATGTAGGCGTGATGGTGTATAACAGTGCAGTGATTACACTAAGTAATGATGTACAATACGAGTAATGTAGATGTGATGGTCTGTAACAGTGCAGTGATTACACACACTAATGATGTACAGTACTAGTAATGTAGGTGTGATGGTGTATAATAGTGCGGTGATTACACACAGTAATGATGTATAGAACTAGTAATTTAGATGTGATGGTGTATAACAGTGCAGTGATTACACACAGTAATCATGTACAGTACCAGTAATGTAGGTGCGATGGTGTATAACAGTGCAGTAATTACACACAGTAATGATGTACAGTACTAGTAATGTAGGTGTGATGGTGTGTAACAGTGCAGTGATTACACACAGTAATAATATACAGTACTAGTAATGTAGGTGTGATGTGTATAACAGTGCAGTGATTACACACAGTAATAATATACAGTACTATTAATGTAGGTCTGATGGTGTATAACATTGCAGTGATTACACAGTAATGATGTACATTACTAGTAATGTAGGTGTGATGGTGTATAACAGTGCAGTTATTACACACAGTAATGATGTACAGTAGTAGTTATCTAGGTGTGATGGTGTGTAACAGTGCGGTGATTACACCCACTAATGATGTACAGTACTAGTAATGTAGGTGTGATGGTGTGTAACAGTGCAGTGATTACACACAGTAATGATGTACAGTACTAGTAATGTAGATGTGATGGTGTGTAACAGTGCAGTGATTACACACAGTAATGATGTACAGTACTAGTAATGTAGATGTGATGGTGTATAACAGTGCAGTGATTACACACAGTAATAATATACAGTACTAGTAATGTAGGTGTGATGTGTATAACAGTGCAGTGATTACACACAGTAATAATGTACAGTACTAGTAATGTAGGTGTGATGGTGTATAACAGTGCAGTGATTACACACAGTAATAATGTACAGTACTAGTAATGTAGGTGTGATGGTGTATAACAGTGAAGTGATTACACACAGTAATAATGTACAGTTCTAGTAGCGTAGGCATGATAGTGTGTAACAGTGCAGTGATTACAGACAGTAATGATGTACAGTACTAGTTATGTAGATGTGATGGTGTGTAACACTGCAGTGATTAAAAGTAATGATGTACTTTACTAGTAATATAGGTGTGATGGTGTATAACAGTGCAGTGATTACACACAGTAATAATATACAGTACTATTAATGTAGGTCTGATGGTGTATAACACTGCAGTGATTACACAGTAATGATGTACAGTACTAGTAATGTGGGTGTGATAGTGTATAACAGTGCAGTGATTACACACAGTAATAATATACAATACTAGTAATGTAGGTATGATGGTGTGTAACAGTGCAGTGATTACACACACATATAATATACAGTACTATTAATGTAGGTCTGATGGTGTATAACACTGCAGTGATTACACAGTAATGATGTTCTATAATAGTAATGTAGGCCTGATGGTGTGTAACAGTGCAGTGATTACACACAGTAATAATATGCAGTAATTGTAATTTAGATATGATGGTGTGTAACAGTGCAGTGGTTACACACACTAATAATATACAGTACTATTAATGTAGGTCTGATGGTGTATAACACTGCAGTGATTACATAGTAATGATGTACAGTACTAGTAATGTAGATGTGATGGTGTGTAACAGTACAGTGATTACACACACTTCTGATGTACAGTACTAGTAATGTAGATGTGATGGTGTATAACAGTGCAGTGATTACACACACTAATAATATACAATACTATTAATGTAAGTCTGATGTTGTATAACATTACATTGATTACACACACTAATGATGTACAGTACTAGTAATGTAGGTGTGATGGTGTGTAACAGTGCAGTGATTACGCACACTAATAATGTACAGTACTAGTAATGTAGGTGTGATGGTGTGTAACAGTGCAGTGATTACAGACAGTAATAATATACAGTACTAGTAATGTAGGCATGGTAGTGTATAACAGTGCAGTTATTACACACAGTAATGATGTATAGTACTAGTTATGTAGATGTGATGGTGTGTAACACTGCAGTGATTACACACAGTAATAATGTACAGTACTAGTAATGTAGGTATGATGGTGTGTAACAGTGCAGTGATTACACACACATATAATATACAGTACTATTAATGTAGGTCTGATGGTGTATAACACTGCAGTGAATACACAGTAATGATGTACTATAATAGTAATGTAGGCCTGATGGTGTGTAACAGTGCATTGATTACACAAACTAATAATGTACAGTACTAGTAATGTACGTCTCTTGGTGTATAACAGTGCAGTGATTACACACAGTAATAATATACAGTAATTGTAATGTAGGTATGATGGTGTGTAACAGTGCAGTGGTTACACACACTAATAATATACAGTACTATTAATGTAGGTCTGATGGTGTATAACACTGCAGTGATTACACAGTGATGATGTACAGTACTAGTAATGTACATGTGATGGTGTATAACAGTGCAGTGATTACACACACTTATGATGTACAGTACTAGTAATATAGATGTGATGGTGTTTAACATTGCATTGATTACATACACTAATGATTTACAGTACTAGTAATGTAGGTGTGATGGTGTGTAACAGTGCAGTGATTACGCACACTAATAATGTACAGTACTAGTAATGTAGGTGTGATGGTGTATATCAGTGCAGTGATCGCACACAGTTATGATGTTCAGTACTAGTAATGTAGATGTGATGGTGTATAACAGTGCAGTGATTACAGAAAGTAATGATATACAGTACTAGTAATATAGGCGTGATGGTGTGTAGCAGTGCAGTGTTTACACACACTAATAATGTACACTACTAGTAACGTAGGTGTGATGGTGTATAACACTGCAGTGATTACACACACTTATGATGTACAGTATTAGTAATATAGATGTGATGGTGTATAACATTGCATTGATTACATACACTAATGATGTACAGTACTAGTAATGTAGGTGTGATGGTGTGTAATAGTGCAGTGATTTCGCACACTAATAATGTACAGTACTAGTAATGTAGGTGTGATGGTGTATATCAGTGCAGTGATCGCACATAGTAATGATGTTCAGTACTAGTAATGTAGATGTGATGGTGTATAACAGTGCAGTGATTACACAAAGTAATGATGTACAGTACTAGTAATATAGGTTTGATGGTGTATTACAGTGCAGTGTTTACACACACTAATAATGTACACTACTAGTAAAGTAGGTGTGATGGTGTATAACAGTGCAGTGATTACACACACTAATGTACAGTACTAGTAATGTAGGCGTGATGGTGTATAACAGTGCAGTGATTACACTAAGTAATGATGTACAATACGAGTAATGTAGATGTGATGGTCTGTAACAGTGCAGTGATTACACACACTAATGATGTACAGTACTAGTAATGTAGGTGTGATGGTGTATAATAGTGCGTTGATTACACACAGTAATGATGTATAGTACTAGTAATTTAGATGTGATGGTGTATAACAGTGTAGTGATTACACACAGTAATCATGTACAGTACAAGTAATGTAGGTGCGATGGTGTATAACAGTGAAGTAATTACACACAGTAATGATGTACAGTACAATTAATTTAGGTGTGATGGTGTATAACTGTGCAGTGATTAAAAGTAATGATGTACATTACTATTAATGTAGGCGTGATAGTGTATAACAATGCAGGGATTTCACACAGTAATAATAAACAGTACTAGTAATGTAGGTGTTATGGTGTATAACAGTGCAGTGATTACACACAGTAATGATGTACAGTACTAGTTATGTAGATGTAATGGTGTATAACAGTGCAGTGATTACACACTGTAATGATTTACAGTACTAGTAATGTAGGTGTGATGGTGTATAACAGTTCTGTGATTACACACAGTAATGTTAAACAGTACTAGAAATGTACTTGTGATGGTGTATAACAGTACAATGATTAACCACAGTAATAATGTACAGTACTAGTAATGTAGGTATGATGGTGTGTAACAGTGCAGTGATTACACGCTCTAATGATTTACAGTACTAGTAATGTAGCTGTGATGGTGTATAACAGTTCTATAATTACACACAGTAATGTTAAACAGTACTAGAAATGTACTTGTGATGGTGTATAACAGTACAATGATTACACACAGTAATGATGTACAGTACTAGTAATGTAGGTGTGATGGTGTATAACAGTACAGTGATTACACACTCTAATGATTTACAATACTAGTAATGTAGGCCTGATGGTGTGTAACAGTGCACTCATTACACACACTAATAATGTACAGTAATAGTAATGTAGGTGTGTTGGTATATAACAGTGCAGTGATTACACACAGTAATAATATACAGTACTAGTAATGTAGGTATGATGGTGTATAACAGTGCAGTGATTACGCACACATATAATATACAGTACTATTAATGTAGGTTTAATGGTGTATAACACTGCAGTCATTACACAGTAATGATGTACTATAATAGTAATGTAGTCCTACTACTAGGTGTACAGTACTAGTAATGTAGGTGTGATGGTGTATATCAGTGAAGTGGTCGCACCCAGTAATGATGTACAGTACTAGTAATATAGGTGTGATGGTGTATAACAGTGCAGTAATTACACACAGTAATAATGTACAGTACTAGTAATGTAGGTATGATGTGTATAACAGTGCAGTGATCGCACACAGTAATGATGTACACTACTAGTAAAGTAGGTGTGATGGTGTATAACAGTGCGGTGATTACACACAGTAATGATATACAGTACTACTAATGTAGGTGTGATGGTGTATAATAGTGCGGTGATTACACACAGTAATGATCTATAGTACTAGTAATTTAGATGTGATGGTGTATAACAGTGCAGTGATTACACACAGTAATAATGTACAGTACTAGTAATGTAGGTGTGATGCTGTATAACAGTGCAGTAATTACACACAGTAATGATGTACAGTACTAGTAATGTTGGTGTGATGGTGTATAATAGTGCAGTGATTACATATAGTAATGATGTACAGTACAATTAATTTAGGTGTGATGGTGTATAACAGTGCAGTGATTAAAAGTAATGAAGTACATTACTAGTAATGTAGGCGTGATAGTGTGTAACAGTGCAGTGATTTCACACAGTAATAATAAACAGTACTAGTAATGTAGGTATGATGGTGTGTAACAGTGCAGTGATTACACACACTAATAAAATAAACTACTATTTATGTATGTCTGATGGTGTATAACACTGCAGTGATTACACACACTAATGATGTACAGTACTAGTAATGTAGGTCTGATGGTGTATAACACTGCAGTGATTACACAGTAATCATGGACTGTACTAGTAATGTAGGCCTGATGGTGTGTAACAGTGCAGTGATTACACACACTAATGATGTACAGTACTAGTAATGTAGGTGTCATGGTGTATAACAGTGCAGTGATTACACACAGTAATGATGTACAGTACTAGTAATGTAGGTATGATGGTGTGTAACAGTGCAGTGATTACACACACTAATGATGTATAGTACTCATAATGTAGGTATGATACATTACAGTGATTACACACACTAATGATGTACAGTACTAGTAATGTAGGTGTCATTGTGTATAACAGTGCAGTGATTACACAGTAATAATGTACAGTATTAGTAATGTAGGTGTGATGGTGTATAACAGTACAGTGAATACACACAGTAATGATGTACAGTACTAGTAATGTAGATGTTATGGTGTATAATAGTGCAGTGATTACACACAGTAATGATGTACAGTACTAGTAATGTAGATGTGATGGTGTGTAACAGTGCAGTGATTACACACAGTAATAATGTACAGTAGTAGTAATTTAGGTGAGGTAGTGTATAACAGTGCAGTTATTACACACAGTAATGATGTACAGTATTAGTAATGTAGGTGTGATGGTGTATAACAGTGCAGTGATTACACACAGTAATAATGTACAGTACTAGTAATGTTGGTGTGATGGTGTATAACAGTGCAGTGATTACACACAGTAATGATGTACAGTACTAGTAATGTTGATGTGATGGTGTATAACAGTGCAGTGATTACACACAGTAATGATGTACAGTACTAGTAATGTAGATGTGATGTGTATAACAGTGCAGTGATTACACAGTAATGATGTACAGTACTAGTAATGTAGATGTGATGGTGTGTAACACTGCAGTGATTACACACAGTAATGATGTACAGTACTAGTAATGTAGGTGTGATGGTGTATAACAGTACAGTGATTACACACAGTAATGATGTACAGTACTAGTAATGTAGGTGTGATGGTGTATAACACTGCAGTGAATACACACAGTAATGATGTATAGTATTAGTAATGTAGATGTGATGGTGTATAACAGTGCGGTGATTACACACAGTAATGATGTATAGTACTAGTAATGTAGATGTGGTGGTGTATAACAGTGCAGTTATTACACACAGTAATGATGTACAGTACTATTAATTTAGGTGTGATGGTGTGTAACAGTGCAGTGATTAAATGTAATGATGTACATTACTAGTAATATAGGCGTGATGGTGTATAACAGTGCACTGATTACGCACAGTAATAATATACAGTACTAGTAATGTAGGTCTCTTGGTGTATAACAGTGCAGTGATAACACACAGTAATGATGTACAGTACTAGTAATGTAGATGTGATGTTCTGTAACAGTGCAGTGATTAGACACACTAATGATGTACAGTACTAGTAATATAGGTGTGATTGTGTATAACAGTGCAGTATTACACACAGTAATGATGTACAGTACTAGTAATTTAGGTGTGATGCTGTATAACAGTGCCGTGATTACACACATTAATAATATACAGTACTAGTAATGTAGGTGTGTTGGTATATAACAGTGCAGTGATTACACACACTAATAATGTACAGTACTTCCAATATAGGTATGATGGTGTGTAACAGTGCAGTGATTGCACACACTAATAATATACTGTGCTATTAATGTAAGTCTGATGGTGTATAACATTGCATTCATTACACACACTAATGATGTACAGTACTACTAATGTAGGTGTGATGGTGTGTAACAGTGCAGTGATTACGCACACTAATAATGTACAGTACTAGTAATGTAGGTGTGATGGTGTATAACAGTGCAGTGATTACATTAAGTAATGATGTACAATACTAGTAATGTAGATGTGATAGTGTATAATAGTACAGTGATTACACACAGTAATGATATACAGTACTAGTAATGTAGTTAAATTGTGTATAACAGTGCAGTGATCGCACACAGTAATAATGTACAGTACTAGTAATGTAGATGTGATGGTGTATAACAGTTCAGTGATTACACACAGTAATGATGTACAGTACTAGTAATGTAGGTGTGATGGTGTATAACAGTGCAGTGATTACACAAAGTAATGATTTACAGTACTACTAATGTAGGTGTTATGGTGTATTACAGTGCAGTGTTTACACACACTAATAATGTACACTACTAGTAAAGTAGGTGTGATGGTGTATAACAGTGCAGTGTTTACACACACTAATAATGTACAGCACTAGTAATGTAGGTGTGATGGTGTATAACAGTGCAGTGATTACACTAAGTAATGATGTACAGTACTAGTAATGTAGGTGTGATTGTGTATAACAGTGAAGTGATTACACTCATTAATAATATACAGTACTAGTAATGTAGGTGTGATGGTGTATAACATTGCAGTGATTACACACAGTAATAATATACAGTACTAGTAATGTAGGTGTGATGGTGTATAACATTGCTGTGATTACACACAGTAATAATGTACAGTAAAAACTAATGTTGGTGTGATGGTGTATAACAGTGCAGTGATTACACACAGTAATGATGTACAGTACTAGTAATGTAGATGTGATGTGTATAACAGTGCAGTGATTACACAGTAATGATGTATAATACTAGTAATGTAGGTGTGATGGTGTATAACAGTGCAGTGATTACACACAGTAATGATGTACAGTACTAGTAATGTAGGTATGATGGTGTATAACAGTGTAGTTATTACACACAGTAATGATGTACAGTAGTAGTAATGTAGATATGATGGTGTATAACAGTGCAGTGATTACACTCAGTAATGATGTACAGTACTAGTAATGTATATGTGATGGTATATAACAGTGCAGTGATTACACAGTAATGATGTACAGTACTAGTAATGTAGTTGTGATGGTGTATAACAGTGCAGTGATTACACACAGTAATAATGTACAGTACTAGTAATGTAGGTGTGATGGTGTATAACAGTGCACTGATTACGCACAGTAATAATATACAGTACTAGTAATGTAGGTCTCTTGGTGTATAACAGTGCAGTGATAACACACAGTAATGATGTACAGTACTAGTAATGTAGATGTGATGTTCTGTAACAGTGCAGTGATTAGACACACTAATGATGTACAGTACTAGTAATATAGGTGTGATTGTGTATAACAGTGCAGTATTACACACAGTAATGATGTACAGTACTAGTAATTTAGGTGTGATGCTGTATAACAGTGCCGTGATTACACACATTAATAATATACGGTACTAGTAATGTAGGTGTGTTGGTATATAACAGTGCAGTGATTACACACACTAATAATGTACAGTACTTCCAATATAGGTATGATGGTGTGTAACAGTGCAGTGATTACACACACTAATAATGTACAGTACTAGTAATGTAGGTGTGATGGTGTATAACAGTGCAGTGATTACATTAAGTAATGATGTACAATACTAGTAATGTAGATGTGATAATGTATAATAGTACAGTGATTACACACAGTAATGATATACAGTACTAGTAATGTAGTTAAGATGTGTATAACAGTGCAGTGATCGCACACAGTAATGATGTACAGTACTAGTAATGTAGATGTGATGGTGTATAACAGTTCAGTGATTACACACAGTAATGATGTACAGTACTAGTAATGTAGGGGTGATGGTGTATAACAGTGCAGTGATTACACAAAGTAATGATTTACAGTACTACTAATGTAGGTGTTATGGTGTATTACAGTGCAGTGTTTACACACACTAATAATGTACACTACTAGTAAAGTAGGTGTGATGGTGTTTAACAGTGCAGTGTTTACACACACTAATAATGTACAGCACTAGTAATGTAGGTGTGATGGTGTATAACAGTGCAGTGATTACACACAGTAATAATGTACAGTAAAAACTAATGTTGGTGTGATGGTGTATAACAGTGCAGTGATTACACACAGTAATGATGTACAGTACTAGTAATGTAGATGTGATGTGTATAACAGTGCAGTGATTACACAGTAATGATGTATAATACTAGTAATGTAGGTGTGATGGTGTATAACAGTGCAGTGATTACACACAGTAATGATGTACAGTACTAGTAATGTAGGTATGATGGTGTATAACAGTGTAGTTATTACACACAGTAATGATGTACAGTAGTAGTAATGTAGATGTGATGGTGTATAACAGTGCAGTGATTACACACTGTAATGATGTACAGTACTAGTAATGTAGGTGTGATGGTGTATAACAGTGCAGTGATTACACTCAGTAATGATGTAAAGTACTAGTAATGTATATGTGATGGTATATAACAGTGCAGTGATTACACAGTAATGATGTACAGTACTAGTAATGTAGGTGTGATGGTGTATAACAGTGCAGTGATTACACACAGTAATAATGTACAGTACTAGTAATGTAGGTGTGATGGTGTATAACAGTGCAGTGATTACACACAGTAATGATGTACAGTACTAGTAATGTAGGTGTGATGGTGTATAACAGTGTAGTGATTACACACAGTAATGATGTACAGTACTAGTAATGTAGGTGTGATGGTGTATAACAGTGCAGTGATTACACACAGTAATGATGTACAGTACTAGTAATGTAGGTGTGATGGTGTATAACAGTGCAGTGATTACACACAGTAATAATGTACAGTACTAGTAATGTAGGTGTGATGGTGTATAACAGTGCAGTGATTGCACACAGTAATAATGTACAGTACTAGTAATGTAGATGTGATGGTGTATAACAGTGCAGTGATTACACACAGTAATGATATACTGTGCTATTAATGTAAGTCTGATGGTGTATAACATTGCATTCATTACACACACTAATGATGTACAGTACTACTAATGTAGGTGTGATGGTGTGTAACAGTGCAGTGATTACGCACACTAATAATGTACAGTACTAGTAATGTAGGTGTGATGGTGTATAACAGTGCAGTGATTACATTAAGTAATGATGTACAATACTAGTAATGTAGATGTGATAGTGTATAATAGTACAGTGATTACACACAGTAATGATATACAGTACTAGTAATGTAGTTAAATTGTGTATAACAGTGCAGTGATCGCACACAGTAATAATGTACAGTACTAGTAATGTAGATGTGATGGTGTATAACAGTTCAGTGATTACACACAGTAATGATGTACAGTACTAGTAATGTAGGTGTGATGGTGTATAACAGTGCAGTGATTACACAAAGTAATGATTTACAGTACTACTAATGTAGGTGTTATGGTGTATTACAGTGCAGTGTTTACACACACTAATAATGTACACTACTAGTAAAGTAGGTGTGATGGTGTATAACAGTGCAGTGTTTACACACACTAATAATGTACAGCACTAGTAATGTAGGTGTGATGGTGTATAACAGTGCAGTGATTACACTAAGTAATGATGTACAGTACTAGTAATGTAGGTGTGATTGTGTATAACAGTGAAGTGATTACACTCATTAATAATATACAGTACTAGTAATGTAGGTGTGATGGTGTATAACATTGCAGTGATTACACACAGTAATAATATACAGTACTAGTAATGTAGGTGTGATGGTGTATAACATTGCTGTGATTACACACAGTAATAATGTACAGTAAAAACTAATGTTGGTGTGATGGTGTATAACAGTGCAGTGATTACACACAGTAATGATGTACAGTACTAGTAATGTAGATGTGATGTGTATAACAGTGCAGTGATTACACAGTAATGATGTATAATACTAGTAATGTAGGTGTGATGGTGTATAACAGTGCAGTGATTACACACAGTAATGATGTACAGTACTAGTAATGTAGGTATGATGGTGTATAACAGTGTAGTTATTACACACAGTAATGATGTACAGTAGTAGTAATGTAGATATGATGGTGTATAACAGTGCAGTGATTACACTCAGTAATGATGTACAGTACTAGTAATGTATATGTGATGGTATATAACAGTGCAGTGATTACACAGTAATGATGTACAGTACTAGTAATGTAGGTGTGATGGTGTATAACAGTGCAGTGATTACACACAGTAATAATGTACAGTACTAGTAATGTAGGTGTGATGGTGTATAACAGTGCACTGATTACGCACAGTAATAATATACAGTACTAGTAATGTAGGTCTCTTGGTGTATAACAGTGCAGTGATAACACACAGTAATGATGTACAGTACTAGTAATGTAGATGTGATGTTCTGTAACAGTGCAGTGATTAGACACACTAATGATGTACAGTACTAGTAATATAGGTGTGATTGTGTATAACAGTGCAGTATTACACACAGTAATGATGTACAGTACTAGTAATTTAGGTGTGATGCTGTATAACAGTGCCGTGATTACACACATTAATAATATATGGTACTAGTAATGTAGGTGTGTTGGTATATAACAGTGCAGTGATTACACACACTAATAATGTACAGTACTTCCAATATAGGTATGATGGTGTGTAACAGTGCAGTGATTACACACACTAATAATGTACAGTACTAGTAATGTAGGTGTGATGGTGTATAACAGTGCAGTGATTACATTAAGTAATGATGTACAATACTAGTAATGTAGATGTGATAATGTATAATAGTACAGTGATTACACACAGTAATGATATACAGTACTAGTAATGTAGTTAAGATGTGTATAACAGTGCAGTGATCGCACACAGTAATGATGTACAGTACTAGTAATGTAGATGTGATGGTGTATAACAGTTCAGTGATTACACACAGTAATGATGTACAGTACTAGTAATGTAGGGGTGATGGTGTATAACAGTGCAGTGATTACACAAAGTAATGATTTACAGTACTACTAATGTAGGTGTTATGGTGTATTACAGTGCAGTGTTTACACACACTAATAATGTACACTACTAGTAAAGTAGGTGTGATGGTGTTTAACAGTGCAGTGTTTACACACACTAATAATGTACAGCACTAGTAATGTAGGTGTGATGGTGTATAACAGTGCAGTGATTACACACAGTAATAATGTACAGTAAAAACTAATGTTGGTGTGATGGTGTATAACAGTGCAGTGATTACACACAGTAATGATGTACAGTACTAGTAATGTAGATGTGATGTGTATAACAGTGCAGTGATTACACAGTAATGATGTATAATACTAGTAATGTAGGTGTGATGGTGTATAACAGTGCAGTGATTACACACAGTAATGATGTACAGTACTAGTAATGTAGGTATGATGGTGTATAACAGTGTAGTTATTACACACAGTAATGATGTACAGTAGTAGTAATGTAGATGTGATGGTGTATAACAGTGCAGTGATTACACACTGTAATGATGTACAGTACTAGTAATGGAGGTGTGATGGTGTATAACAGTGCAGTGATTACACTCAGTAATGATGTAAAGTACTAGTAATGTATATGTGATGGTATATAACAGTGCAGTGATTACACAGTAATGATGTACAGTACTAGTAATGTAGGTGTGATGGTGTATAACAGTGCAGTGATTACACACAGTAATAATGTACAGTACTAGTAATGTAGGTGTGATGGTGTATAACAGTGCAGTGATTACACACAGTAATGATGTACAGTACTAGTAATGTAGGTGTGATGGTGTATAACAGTGTAGTGATTACACACAGTAATGATGTACAGTACTAGTAATGTAGGTGTGATGGTGTATAACAGTGCAGTGATTACACACAGTAATGATGTACAGTACTAGTAATGTAGGTGTGATGGTGTATAACAGTGCAGTGATTACACACAGTAATAATGTACAGTACTAGTAATGTAGGTGTGATGGTGTATAACAGTGCAGTGATTGCACACAGTAATGATGTACAGTACTAGTAATGTAGATGTGATGGTGTATAACAGTGCAGTGATTACACACAGTAATGATGTTCAGTAGTAGTAATGTAGGTGTGATGGTGTATAACAGTGCAGTGATTACACACAGTAATGATGTACAGTACTAGTAATGTAGGTGTGATGGTGTATAACAGTGCAGTGAACTGAGAAAACTCCTGTGAGCATGAACCCAATAGGACTCCCACGTCCAGCCACAGGAACCAAGCATGGTCCCTTGATAGGATAGGAGACCTGTAAGCTATATCGACTATCTGAAAGGATTTAACAGGTAAGACTAAAATCCTCTTTTCTCTGTCGTCCAATATAGATTACAGGTACCATGGGATTTACCAACATTGAGCTCCCCGGGTGGGAAGAGAAGGCAAGCACCAAGCGCCGGTGCCCATGATACCAGAGCTCCCATGGTCTAACCAGGACACGGACTAGCCCAGACTAACAGATGTCACTTGACACTGAATAACCGTACACAGCACATTAGAACAAGAGCTAACAGGGCCCAAACAGTTAGAGAGCTATAAGGCACAGGAAATAAAGTCCTGGACAGGCAATACTGCCTCCAGGACTTTCCTGTCAAAACTGTCTTTAGCCGAAGCCAGAACATCAACACGGTAGTGTTTGGCAAAGGTGTGTGCAGAAGACCAAGTGGTCATCTTCCACAGCTGATCATCAGAAGCCTGATTCTTGTATGCCCAAGAGGCCCCAACAGACTTACTGGAATGTGCTGTGGTGCGAGATGGAGCAGGCTTCTTCCTGAGCTCATAAGCCTTATGAATGGTAGACTTAATCCAGGAGGCGATAGTCACCTTGAAAGCCGCCCTACCAGCCCGTGGACCTTCAGGGATGACAAACAGAGCATCAGGCTGACGGATAGACTCCGTACAGTGCACATAGAATTAAGGCAGCTTACCGCATCCAACAATTGGACATCCCTCTCCTTGTCAGATTGTGGGTCCTGGCAAAAGGAAGGCACAACACTCTCCTGATTGATGTGAAACTCAGAGACCCCCTTAGGAAGAAGTTCCTGAGAGGTACGGAGAACAGACTTATCCTTGTGAAACACTAGGAAAGGTGGTTTGCAAGACAGAGCCTGCAATTCAGTTACTCTGTGGACAGAAACCGCAGCCAAACAAAATGCCATCTTCCACGTCAACAGACACAAAGGAATGGTAGCCAAAGACTCAAAGGGCGGTCATTGCAAGACCTCAAAAAGAACAAGATAGTTGGGCGTTCAAAATCCTGTAGGGACAGATCTCCGTCCACACACCAAGCGTGGAAAATAGACCAAACTCTACGGAAGGCCTTAGAGGAAACCAGTTTACAAGCCTGAATCATAATAGAGACCGCTTCAGGGGAAAATCCCTTCTTCCTCAAGATGGAGGCTTCAATTTCCATGCCGTCAGAGCCAGAGGCGTTACTTCCTCCTTCCACTTGTAACCCTGAAGAAGGAGATCCAGTCTGCGTGGTAGAGGAAACGGATTGTGAACAGACAGAGCCAGCAGCTCTGGAAACCAAGGCTATCTGATCCAATAAGGAACAATCAGTGTGACGGAGGCCCCATCCAGCCGAATCTTCCTCAGAACCCTGGGAAGTAGGGGGAGATGAGGAAAGATGTAGGCCAGATGAAAATGCCAAGGAATCTACAGAGCATCCACTGCAAATGCCAGGGGATTCCTCCAGTGGGAGCAAAACATCTGAACCTTCCGGATGTCCCTTGTGGCCATCAGGTCGATCAAGGGAAGGTCCCATCTCTGCACTTTACCTCTGGGTGGAGCTCCCATTCCCCGGGGTCCACCTTGTGCCAGTACGTTTCCTATGCCTGGGATGAGCATAGTGGAGATGGCAAGCACATGATCTGCTGCACAAGCTAAAATAGCCTTGACTGCTGACCAAGCAGCGGGGTTTCCAGTGCCGCCTTGCTTGTTGATGTAAACTACAGCCGTAGCATTGTCGGATTGGACACGGACCGGGCACCCCCTTAGAAGAGAGGACCAATTCCTCAAAGCACGAAAAATTGCTCTGAGCACCCAAGATGTAGATGTGAAGAAGAGTCTCCTCCACCGAACAACGTCCCTGAATACTCAGGTGACCCAGGACTGCACCCCAACCTGTCAGGCTGGCCCCCTTTGTCATGATGGTCCAGTAAAGGATCACGAATGGTCTGCCTTTCGTTAGGTTGGGCAGGTCCAACCCCCAGTGGAGACCCAATTCCACGTCCGCTGGAAGAGATACTGGTAAATCCAAAAGGTCCTAGTTCACCCTGCAAACTCGGATCACAAACATCTGAAGCTCTCTGCCATGGGCCATAGCATATGGCGCCTCTTCCATAGTGGATATCATCTTCTCCACCAGAGAAGAGAACTTCCTTGCTGGAGCTGACGAGCACTCCAGAGCGCAAGACACTTGTGACTGAGCTGCTGAACCAAGGCCTCCTTAAGATAGACCATACTTCGTATGGTGTCATACTGGAGGTCGATAAAAAACATGTTCTGGGAGGGAACCAGATCGGACTTGTCCATATTCTGGATCCAACCTTGCTGAAGGAGCATTTGAATGCAGTCTTGGACCTGGCTGTCCAAGAGCTCCCTGGTAGGAGCCTTCAGTAGAAGGTCGTCCATGTATGGCATCACCTGAAACCCCTTGGTGTGCAGCAAAACAATCAAAGCTTCTAAGACCCGATTGAACACCTGAGGGGCCGTGGTGAGCCCAAAGGGTAGAGCAGAGAACTGGGAGTGCCCCATATCGCAAGTGAACCTGAGGAACTTCCAACTGCCCAGATGAACAGGAAGGTGCAGGTACGCATCCTGCAGATCCAAGGGGGCCAGAAATTCCCCTGGACACATCGTTTGAATGATTGAGCGTAAGGACTCCTGATGGTAGTGGGTTTTAACCACAATGAAATGAGAGCCTTGAGGTCCAGCATAGGACAACAGCCATCATCCTTCTTGGAAACTACAAATAGGTTGGAATAAAAGCCGGAACCTGTTTCCGGCTGGGGGACCTGATCCAAGACTCCCTTGGCCAAGAGAGCTTGTGCTGCCCCATGGAAAAGTCAGAGCTTTTCCAGTAACTGAGGGGAGCAAGAAAGGAAGAACCTGAAGGGAGGCAGGGATTCAATGGGAATCCTGTAACCTTTAGAAACCACCTGTAATACCCACTGATCCGCAACAGAGCCAGATCAGGATTCGGCAAGTTATGCTGAAGAAGGTTTGGTGGTTTTGGGCTTGGCGGAGGTGTGTTTAGGCCTCCACTGCAGCTTTGGAGCTCATACCCCCACGGAGTGTAGTGCAAAGGCAGGCAAGAAGAATGAGCCATTTCTCAATTCACTGTGTGAAGCGGTTGCAGAGATATGTCCCAAAGTAAACTGTCCTATAGATATCAATGAAGCATTGCGGCTATGCGGTAAAGCACGCCTTAAAGGCGCGGAGTTCAAAGAAAAAATAAAAAAAGAAGAAAAAAGTGTTAAAAAAGGGCTAAAACCCTTAAAGAACACCAAATAAATGATAGAAAACATAATCCCAAAGGAAAAGTCATAAAACATGTCCCCAATGCAACATAGCATGGGAAGGAAGGGGTTAAACACCACAGACAGCCCAAATGCTCCAAAGGCTCAGAACAGAGGATATAAGTAAACCTAACATGACTGCAGGAGCTATGAGGGAACACCAGAAAGGCCCCAGTGCGGAGGGGAACGGTGGAACAAGTGGACCATGGCACTCAAAGGGTTGGTCATCATCTTTGCAGGTCTTCTTGCTTCTGATTACCATTGAAAGGAAGAAGCCTCAGAGAGACTCCCTCAGGAGAGAAGACATAGCATGCTCCCAGAGCTGGGAGGATCCGCAGACAGCACCTGTTAACTGGGCAATCCACCATTGGGAAGCCAGTAACGGTAATCCGCCTAATGGGGGAATTGGGACATCCCCATATCTAAAGCCTCTTACTAGTACAAGGAACAAATCTAACTGGAGAGGGGAGTGGCTAGTGACTAGCTATGGAGGAGAGGAAGGCTCCTCCATGAACTTCTTTCAAGAATTGTTCTTGCCTACTTAAAGGGGCTGTCACTTTCCCATGGTACCTGTAAGCTATATCGGACGAAATAGAGATAGTCATTGGAGGACCTGGTACAAACATTGTTTTGGGCCTCCTATCACACAAATATTTTCACATAAGTCTAACTCAATGTTCCTCAACTCCTGTCCTCAGGACCCACTAACAGGCCAGGATTTGATGATTTCCTTGTTAGACCACAGGTGAGTTAATCAGTGTGAATGAGCCTCTGATAACATGATTTCCTTGTTAGAGCACAGGTGAGTTAATCAGTGTGAATGAGCCTCTGATCACATGATTTCCTTGTTAGAGCACAGGTGAGTTAATCAATGTGAATGAGCCTCTGATCACCAAACCTGCGCTCTAACAGAGAAATCCCTAAGTCCTGGCCTGTTAGTGGATCCTGAGGACAAAAGTTGAGAACCACTGGTCTGAAAGCTACTGGCCCTTGGGCATATAGACTTCCCTGGAATGCTTTGCCCCGGTACAACTGCTCTGTACCCCTGTAGTTATTCCCCTGCTACCCACACAGCAGAGGAGGTTGCCTCCAGACTAGTAAATACAGCATGGAAAGGCCTAAATGTTATCACTACCTCTGCTTTCACATTCCCTGCCAGAAAGCTCTCTGGAAACAGAAATACAGTGACCCCCTGTTTGAGACAGAATGGTAAGTAAAAAGGACAGGGAATCCTTATTCTCCACATCGTCCACTTGTAGAATATGTAATTGTGGTGGGGCCAGATATAGGTTTTAGACAGGGATTGTCTGCAATGAATTGGAGATCTCCCTAGCATCCAAAAGGCATACCTGGGAACTGTCACGCACACGGTGGGTAGGAAACTGTGTGTGTGAGTGCCGGCACTGGTACTGATGCTAGCGTGCGGAGCTGGGGTACGTAGCTGGTGAGCGGTGACGGCGTGCCAGGTACTCCCTTGCTGCAGCCGAAGCTGGTTAGAGGTGCTGGTCGCGAAACCAGATTGTTCCACCCCGGTTGAGCCGGGGTGCAACCAGGATGGGAGTACCTGGGAACCGTTGGAAACCAGGCCGGCAGGACAGACTAGATACAGGGCTGAGTGGGAAGGTCAAACGGAGCCAAAGGTCAAGTCCAGGAGCACGGATCAGACGTAGTCAGGCGGAGCCAAGGGTCAATACCAGGAGCACGGATCAAGCGTAGTCAGTAGAGCCAAGGGTCAATACTAGGAGCACGGATCAGACGTAGTCAGGCGGAGCCAAGGGTCAATACCAGGAGCACGGATCAAGCGTAGTCAGGAGAGCCAAGGGTCAATACGAGGAGCACGGATCAAGCGTAGTCAGGAGAGCCAAGGGTCAATACCAGGAGCACAGATCAAGCGTAGTCAGGAGAGCCAAGGGTCAATACCAGGAGCTCGGATCAAGCGTAGTCAGGAGAGCCAAGGGTCAATACCAGGAGCACAGATACTAGAATAGCACAAGAGCCCAGAACAAAAGCCTTCAGCGAGTTCAATGGAACGGGCACCCTAAGCCTGGGGTAGCCTGTTTAAATACAAGAGGCAGCCAATGGGAAGAACAGCTGAGAGAGGCTGGCTAAGGGGTGAACAACTGATTGGAGGGGTTGGAGGAATGGGAGCCTGGACCGGATGCATGCACATCCACCAACCTGACAGAGCCGCGGACCGGAAGAATGGCTGCAGCCGCCGAGAGACAGATGCAGCCGGGGGAGCGGCGTATACAGGTGAGCGGTGACAGGAACTTCTGGAGTGCCGCTGAAGGATCTAAATGATGCGATTTGAGTCAAAATGAGGCAGGAATTACTCGCAAGTGGTGGGAGGACATGTCAGAAAATTGGGTGGGAAGTGGGAGGAACATGGTGGGGAAGGATGAGAAGTGGGCGGGAGGTGAGAGGAACCGGGTGGGGAAGAATGAGAAGTGGGCAGGAAGTAGGAGGAGAAGGTTGAAAAGGAGGAGAAGTGGGAGGAACAGGGTGGGGGAGAATGAGAAGTGGGAGGAACAGGGTGGGGAAGAATGAGAAGTGGGAGGAACAGGGTGGGGAAGAATGAGAAGCGGGAGGAACAGGGTGGAAAAGAGGAGAAGTGGGCGGGAAGTGGGAGGAACAGGTTGGGAAGGAGGAGAAGTGGGCAGGAAGTGGGAGGAACAGGGTGGGGAAGGAGGAGAAGTGGGAGGAACAGGGTGGGGAAGGAGGAGAAGTAGGCAGGAAGTGGGAGGAACAGGGTGGGGAAGGAGGAGAAGTGGGCAGGAAGTGAGAGGAACAGGTTGGGAAGGAGGAGAAGTGGGTGTAACAGGGTGGGGAAGGAGGAGAAGTAGGCAGGAAGTGGGAGGAACAGGGTGGGGAAGGAGGAGAAGTGGGCAGGAAGTGGGAGGAACAGGTTGGGAAGGAGGAGAAGTGGGTGTAACAGGGTGGGAAGGAGGAGAAGTGGACAGAGGTACCCAGGGAACTCCCCACCACCGGAGATTATATCCTGTAAAGGGGTATACACCTGTTGCAGTGACACTTAGATTGCTCTGGCCACACCCACAACTAAGAATGTGGGTGTGGCCAGCATAGCTGCGGAGCCCTTTAAAGTTTGGAGCTCTAGGCAGCTGCCTACTCTGCCTATTGGGAAATCCGATCCTGGTTTTACATACTCCCCAGGAGAATATATTTTGCTGTTAGGGGGGGCAACCAAATGTTTACATTTCAATGACTAGTTACCTCTGATGTAAAATCAAAAAGCTGAGTTACATTAATTTATAGCCATTTTGTGGGACAGAGAGGTATCCAGTACTTTGCAATGTGTTTGATACCTCTCTGGCATTCAAAGGGTTATGTTAAGCCCTTTGGTGTCAGTGGATAGATCCCTCCATGCTGCACACACAAGTCATCACATACTCACAAGTACCGCATTACATACTCACACGTACATATCACATACTCACACATACATATCACATACTCACATGTACATCATCACATACTCACATGTACATATCACATACTCACATGTACATCATCACATACTCACATGTACATCATTACATACTCACATGTACATATCACATACTCACATGTACATCATCACATACTCACATGTACATCATCACACACTCACATATACATCATCACACACTCACATGTACATCATCACATACTCACATGTACATCATCACATACTCACATGTACATATCACATACTCACATGGACATCATCACATACTCACATGTCCATCATCACATACTCACATGTACATATCACATACTCACACGTACATCATCACATACTCACATGTACATCATCACACACTCACATATACATCATCACATACTCACATGTACATCATCACATACTCACATGTACATCATCACACACTCACATATAAATCATCACACACTCACATGTACATCATCACATACTCACATGTCCATCATCACATACTCACATGTACATCATCACATACTCACATGTCCATCATCACATACTCACACGCACATCATCACATACTCACATGTACATCATCACATACTCACATGTACATCATCACATATTCACATGTCCATCATCACATACTCACATGTACATCATCACATACTCACATGTACATCATCACATACTCACATGTCCATCATCACATACTCACACGCACATCATCACATACTCACACGCACATCATCACATACTCACACGTACATCATCACATACTCACACGTACATCATCACATACTCACAAGTACATCATCACATACTCACATGTACATCATCACATACTCACATGTACATATCACATACTCACATGTACATCATCACATACTCACATGTACATCATTACATACTCACATGTACATATCACATACTCACATGTACATCATCACATACTCACATGTACATCATCACACACTCACATATACATCATCACACACTCACATGTACATCATCACATACTCACATGGACATCATCACATACTCACATGTCCATCATCACATACTCACATGTACATATCACATACTCACACGTACATCATCACATACTCACATGTACATCATCACACACTCACATATACATCATCACATACTCACATGTACATCATCACATACTCACATGGACATCATCACATACTCACATGTACATCATCACACACTCACATATACATCATCACACACTCACATGTACATCATCACATACTCACATGTCCATCATCACATACTCACATGTCCATCATCACATACTCACATGTACATCATCACATACTCACATGTCCATCATCACATACTCACACGCATATCATCACATACTCACATGTACATCATCACATACTCACATGTACATCATCACATATTCACATGTCCATCATCACATACTCACATGTACATCATCACATACTCACATGTCCATCATCACATACTCACACGCACATCATCACATACTCACACGCACATCATCACATACTCACAAGTACATCATCACATACTCACACGTACATCATCACATACTCACAAGTACATCATCACATACTCACATGTACATCATCACATACTCACACGTACATCATCACATACTCACAAGTACATCATCACATACTCACATGTACATATCACATACTCACACGTACATCATAACATACTCACACGTACATATCACATACTCATACGCACATCATCACATACTCACATGTACATCATCACATACTCACATGTCCATCATCACATACTCACATGTACATCATCACATACTCACATGTCCATCATCACATACTCACACGCACATCATCACATACTCACATGTACATCATCACATACTCACATGTACATCATCACATATTCACATGTCCATCATCACATACTCACATGTACATCATCACATACTCACATGTACATCATCACATACTCACATGTCCATCATCACATACTCACACGCACATCATCACATACTCACACGCACATCATCACATACTCACACGTACATCATCACATACTCACACGTACATCATCACATACTCACAAGTACATCATCACATACTCACATGTACATCATCACATACTCACATGTACATATCACATACTCACATGTACATCATCACATACTCACATGTACATCATTACATACTCACATGTACATATCACATACTCACATGTACATCATCACATACTCACATGTACATCATCACACACTCACATATACATCATCACACACTCACATGTACATCATCACATACTCACATGTACATCATCACATACTCACATGGACATCATCACGTACTCACATGTCCATCATCACATACTCACATGTACATATCACATACTCACACGTACATCATCACATACTCACATGTACATCATCACACACTCACATATACATCATCACATACTCACATGTACATCATCACATACTCACATGGACATCATCACATACTCACATGTACATCATCACACACTCACATATACATCATCACACACTCACATGTACATCATCACATACTCACATGTCCATCATCACATACTCACATGTCCATCATCACATACTCACATGTACATCATCACATACTCACATGTCCATCATCACATACTCACACGCATATCATCACATACTCACATGTACATCATCACATACTCACATGTACATCATCACATATTCACATGTCCATCATCACATACTCACATGTACATCATCACATACTCACATGTCCATCATCACATACTCACACGCACATCATCACATACTCACACGCACATCATCACATACTCACAAGTACATCATCACATACTCACACGTACATCATCACATACTCACAAGTACATCATCACATACTCACATGTACATCATCACATACTCACACGTACATCATCACATACTCACAAGTACATCATCACATACTCACATGTACATATCACATACTCACACGTACATCATAACATACTCACACGTACATATCACATACTCATACGCACATCATCACATACTCACATGTACATCATCACATACTCACATGTCCATCATCACATACTCACACGTACATCATCACATACTCACATGTACATCATCACATACTCACACGCACATCATCACATACTCACATGTACATCATCACATACTCACATGTCCATCATCACATACTCACACGTACATCATCACATACTCAGACGTACATATCACATACTCACACGCACATCATCACATACTCACATGTACATCATCACATACTCACATGTACATCATCACATATTCACATGTCCATCATCACATACTCACATGTACATCATCACATACTCACATGTACATCATCACATACTCACATGTCCATCATCACATACTCACACGCACATCATCACATACTCACACGCACATCATCACATACTCACACGTACATCATCACATACTCACAAGTACATCATCACATACTCACATGTACATCATCACATACTCACATGTACATATCACATACTCACATGTACATCATCACATACTCACATGTACATCATTACATACTCACATGTACATATCACATACTCACATGTACATCATCACATACTCACATGTACATCATCACACACTCACATATACATCATCACACACTCACATGTACATCATCACATACTCACATGTACATCATCACATACTCACATGGACATCATCACATACTCACATGTCCATCATCACATACTCACATGTACATATCACATACTCACACGTACATCATCACATACTCACATGTACATCATCACACACTCACATATACATCATCACATACTCACATGTACATCATCACATACTCACATGGACATCATCACATACTCACATGTACATCATCACACACTCACATATACATCATCACACACTCACATGTACATCATCACATACTCACATGTCCATCATCACATACTCACATGTCCATCATCACATACTCACATGTACATCATCACATACTCACATGTCCATCATCACATACTCACACGCATATCATCACATACTCACATGTACATCATCACATACTCACATGTACATCATCACATATTCACATGTCCATCATCACATACTCACATGTACATCATCACATACTCACATGTCCATCATCACATACTCACACGCACATCATCACATACTCACACGCACATCATCACATACTCACAAGTACATCATCACATACTCACACGTACATCATCACATACTCACAAGTACATCATCACATACTCACATGTACATCATCACATACTCACACGTACATCATCACATACTCACAAGTACATCATCACATACTCACATGTACATATCACATACTCACACGTACATCATAACATACTCACACGTACATATCACATACTCATACGCACATCATCACATACTCACATGTACATCATCACATACTCACATGTCCATCATCACATACTCACACGTACATCATCACATACTCACATGTACATCATCACATACTCACACGCACATCATCACATACTCACATGTACATCATCACATACTCACATGTCCATCATCACATACTCACACGTACATCATCACATACTCAGACGTACATATCACATACTCACGTGCACATCATCACATACTCACACGCACATCATCACACACTCACATGTACATCATCACATACTCACATGTACATCATCACATATTCACATGTCCATCATCACATACTCACATGTACATCATCACATACTCACAAGTACATCATCACATACTCACACGTACATCATCACATACTCACACGTACATCATCACATACTCACAAGTACATCATCACATACTCACATGTACATATCACATACTCACACGTACATATCACATACTCATACGCACATCATCACATACTCACATGTACATCATCACATACTCACACGCACATCATCACATAATCACACGTACATCATCACATACTCACACGTACATCATCACATACTCACAAGTACATCATCACATACTCACATGTACATATCACATACTCACACATACATATCACATACTCATACGCACATCATCACATACTCACATGTACATCATCACATACTCACACGTACATCATCACATACTCAAACGTACATCATCACATACTCACATGTACATCATCACATACTCACACGCACATCATCACATACTCACATGTACATCATCACATACTCACATGTCCATCATCACATACTCACACGTACATCATCACATACTCACAAGTACATCATCACATACTCACATGTACATATCACATACTCACACGTACATATCACATACTCATACGCACATCATCACATACTCACATGTACATCATCACATACTCACATGTCCATCATCACATACTCACACGCACATCATCACATACTCACATGTACATCATCACATACTCACATGTCCATCATCACATACTCACACGTACATCATCACATACTCACACGTACATCATCACATACTCACATGTACATCATCACATACTCAAACGCACATCATCACATACTCACATGTACATCATCACATACTCACATGTCCATTATCACATACTCATATGTCCATCATCACATACTCACACGTACATCATCACATACTCACACGTACATCATCACATACTCACATGTACATCATCACATACTCACATGTACATCATCACATACTCACACGTACATCATAACATACTCACATGTACATCATCACATACTCACATGTACATCATCACATACTCACATGTCCATCATCACACACTCACACGCACATCATCACATACTCACATGTACATCATCACATACTCACATGTCCATCATCACATACTCAAATGTACATATCACATACTCACACGTACATCATGACATACTCACATGTACATATCACATACTCACACGTACGTATCACATACTCACATGTACGTCACATACTCACACGTAGATGTCACATACTCACATGTACATATCACATACTCACACGTACATCATCACATACTCACACGTACATCATCACATACTCACATGTACATATCACATACTCACACGTACATATCACATACTCACACGTACATCATTACATAATCACATGTACATATCACATAATCACATGTATATATCACGTACTCACATGTACATCATCACATACTCACATGTACATCATTACATACTCACACGTACATCATTACATAATCACATGTACATATCACATAATCACATGTATATATCACATACTCACATGTACATCATCACATACTCACATGTACATATCACATACTAGACCAGGAGCCCTCACATTTGTCCTCAGTCTCCCCCATGCAGAGCATGGTATCCGGATCTCCTCTATTAACCCCTTAACCGCCAGCGCTCCAGAAAAGTTACCTTCCCTTAAGGACCACTTTGATCTGTACCCATGTGCCGCTACACGTGACCTGTACCTGCACGCTGTACAGGGGTCAGAGAGAGACCTGTCCAGTCTTGGAGAGGTCAACTTCAGACCCCATTTGTACATACAGCGTTCCCGCAGGAACACTGTTAGTAAGAAGTTTGTGATGTGCCAGGACGTCACCAGTCCTTAAGGGGGAAAAACTGTGACAGTGCTGGCACGTCACACAGTCCTTACGGGGTTAAACACAAGTGTCTGTTAGTAACTTTGGCAGATCCTTTAGAATGACTTAACCACTGAGGAGATCCCGAAATCCTGCACTGTTGCGGGCAGGACTGATGATGGGTTAGAGCGCCCCCTGTGTTCACTCTGACACCTGCCCCCACTCTCCTGTCATAAGTGAGAGAAAACAGAACCCAGTCACAGAGTTGAAAACAAGCTCCCAGGCACCACATTACATGGGATTCACCAGTGTGCCAGGATCCAGTACCCTAACCCTCACCACCTGGTTCTAACCGCGACAGGGAGGACAAATGGGACAATTTTAGTGGAATGGGGGGACATATAGCAGTAATTAAAGGAGCAGTAAACATTTTTTTATGAAAACACATATTTTACAGAGAATTTCCTGCTGAATAAAACAAGGCCACTCCCATCTCTGTCAGATGTTTTATTCAAAAATTATATCAGTTTAAATAATCAGGAAGTGAATTTACTGTGTTTACTTCCTGATAGTTCTAACTGACAGGAAGTGAATTTACTGTGTCTACTTCCTGATAGTTCTAACTGACAGGAAGTGAATTTACTGTGTTTACTTCCTGATAGTTCTAACTGACAGGAAGTGAATTTACTGTGTCTACTTCCTGATAGTTCTAACTCACTCTGCACATTCTATGGAGAACTGTATGTCTCCGACTTTTCTGACTTTCCTCTCCATTAGTATCTAACAGGAAATCTAATTAGAATTTGACCACTAGAGGGCACTGCTAATGTAAAAAAAACATGGGTTTAAACTGTATTAACTCTGGAAATATAAATCTCTCTGCAGTGGGAGTACCCTTATTTTACTCAATAGGAAAATCCCTACAATATATATATTTTTCATTAAAAAAGTTGACTGCTCCTTTCAGGATTTATGGTGAGCAGAGGGCAGGACCCCTCATCAGTTGGCTTCACCACATTGCAGTAAAATATGGTGTAAGTATTGGTGATTCTCATTTTCTGATGCCTCTCCCTTTAAACTGTGTTTGCGCTTCACACTACGGAACAGCATTTACTTTCTTATCAGGAGCAGAATGCACTGGGCAGTATGCACAAAGTCAGTGGAGCAATTCTGAGACAAACTAATTGCACCATAGGAAACAAAAAAATCCACAATTTCCTATTTGACCCCTAGAATGCAAGATCGGCCTCAGTGAGTTACAAAACAATCACTACAGCAGAAAAGCCTGTCTGCTCTACAGCCTACAGGGGGCAGTGCAACATTGTTTCCTTATTCGTGCTTTCATAGTCTCTGACAGAGCTCACTGGAAACAAACTCGGCGAGATCCCTGTCAGGGAGTGTTTAAACAAAATATAATAATAATTATAATAATAAATAAAAGTGTAGGCAGTTTGACTCTACATATTATACATTTGCAAAAAAACGCAGTGTCAAAAGGGAGGCTGACTTAAAATACCCTGCTACTGAGTGGTTTGCAATTGGCCTGGTTATTAAAGGGATAGTAATGTTTCATAATAAAAGCATCTCTAATTAATCATCATATTATTTGGACTTTGGAGAGTGTTATATCAATTCTGTCAGAGTTGGAGTTCAAGAGTAATTCAATGACAAAGTATCCCCCTCCCGCCCCTTTTACTGATGTAACACTGCTCAGCCAGATCAGAAGGGAGGTGCTCCGGTAGACTGCAGAGAGGGACAATCTTCAGTTAAGATAAGGGAAAAACCTGAAAAACTTGTCAAGGGGGCAGGGCTTTCATTGTTCTCATAGGAAGAAGATTGTCCCCTGCTGTTATCTGTCTGGTCTATGGACTGGATTCCACATCTGAGAAGAGATCGCTTACACTAGGTAAAAGTATTGTTTGTGAGATAAGACTTATATTGTTCTTCATGTTTTTTTAATGCATACAAAATAAAATAAAGATAAAACGAAGTATTACTATCCCTTTAACCTGACTGTCATTACAGCACGTAGACAAGATTTACACCAACATTATAAGTTGATTCCCAGTGTCTCCCCCTCCCCTGCTGTACCTAATTCTTCATGTAGATGGTGAAGTGGATCTTGTATTCCAAAGCAAAATACTCATCGCACCGCCAAAATCTGCCCTTATATCAAACCTTACTGCATTACCCTCTGTTGTTGGACTACAAATCCCCACATAATGGAAGTTGTAATCTAAAGTCAAAGGTTTAATAGTCTTGTGGCCCTACATATGACATTTCTGTATATGCCCACATAGACCCTTAATGTAATTTTCTAACCTTTTGTAACTTCTGAAAATATAATCCTTTGGAGTGACAGAGGGTGTTAAATCCTGTGTTTCTTCCTGTTCAATACAGAAGCCTGTTGATGAGAGTAAAAGAAGATTCATTGGAGAAGGTAGAAGACCTCATGAGAACTATGAAGCGCTGGTGCAGTCTGTGTACACTGGACAGGACTGAGGCTCCTGGGCATTTCCCCATCTCTGGACTGGCCGCTCAGTGAGGCGAATTGTACCAAAACTGGAGCAATTCTGGGGCAGACCAACTAGACCATAGGAAACAAACATTTCCATTAATTTAAATATGGTTTTTAGCCCCTCCAAAGCTAGAGGTTTTAGACATTGCACACCAATGCCGTTGAGACTGCTCTAGGATGAAAGTTGCTAATAATTTCATTTAACTTAATGGAAATGTAGATTTTTTTTTTGTCCCTTATGGTACAGTTACATGCAAACAAAAAAGTAGGAAGGACGCCCAATAGTGTATTATCGTCTTCAATAAAATGTTTGGTTCAATAAACCTAAAAATGGGTACCGTAAAATATCAGGTATAATACACACCTGTGTATAATACGCAGGTGCAAATTATACCCAAGATTTTGGTTAAATGTGTAGTTCCTATGTACAATACGCACCCCCATCTGGCGGCAGCGGGCGGCATCCCTGCTCTCACCGCCCGCTTCCTCTGTGTAGAAATATTGTATAAAAAAAAATTAAATGCCCACCTTGATAACCAGGATTCCCCCTCTGTACTTAATGGCAGCCGTCAAACAGAGACAGCGGGCGGCATTCTTGCACTAGCCGCCCGCTTCTTCCTCTCCCCGAACTCCTCTGAGCAGCCCTGTCAGGACCTACTAGGCTGTCTCTGTTTGACAGCTGCCTATAAGTACAGAGGGGGAATCCTGGTTATCATGGTGGGCATTTAATTTTTTTTTATACAGTATTTCTGCACAGAGGAAGCGGGCGGTGAGCGCAGGGATGCCGCCCGCTGCCTCCAGAGAGGTAGCTGGACTTAATATTTTACTTTAATTTTTTTTACTCGTGTATAATACGCACCCCCCACTTCACATAAGGTGAAATGGGGTAAAAATGTGCGTATTATACCCGAGATTTTACGGTACTCACAATTCAGGTGGTCAGTTCTAGGACTGACTAACTCGCATCAGGAGAGCTACCCGTCTCCAACCGGGAACAGTAGGGAATGAATGAAGTTCAACACGGCTCCAATGTATTGAAATATATATTTATTAATACCCCGGATTTAGATTTTATCTTTGAGAAAGTGGCGTTTAGTACCACGAAACGCGTTAGAATTATTATACTGGGTTTAATTTGTTTTGTTTTTATGACATTTTTCTTCTTTATTAAAACATATATATTTCAATACATTGGAGCCGTGTTGAACTTCATTCATTCCTACTGTTCCCGGTTGGAGACGGGTATCTCTCCTGATTCAGGTTAGTCAGTCCTAGAAGTGACCACCTGAATTGTGAGTACCCATTGTTAGGTTTATTGAACCAAACATTTTATTGAAAACGATAATACACTATTGGGCGTCCTTCCTACTTTTTTGTTTGCATGTATATGGTCCATCGCTTGATTCAACACAGGGCGCGCCTCCTGTTTTTCCCTCCCCCTCCTTTTTTGTATTTATGGTACAGTTGGATTGCTCAGTTTCTGCTTAATACATCAGCCTCCACGATTTGTTAATGCTGAAGCGCCAGACTGGCTATCTCCTTACATATTCTACAACAAGGGAACACCTACTGAGATGCTTCAATCAAACCTTATTATAGCTCAAACTGGTTTTAAATCCTATGTAATTTTATGAGTTCACGACCAGGTGGTGCTGTTGTGATTAGTCTACGCAAATTATTGTATGTGCTATACTAGTTGCTCACTGAGTCCTTAATATGCATGTGCCAGGCTGTTCTTGACTTTCAGTGGCACCAGCAATGAGTTGAGCGTTCATCTTCATGACTTACATTATAGTCAGGCCTGGGATTCAGCATCATTCAGTTAATCACACATGTTCTTATAGTTTTGCATGTGTTCATCTAAGTAATTATTATTTAAGTTGCCTAATTGTATAATTAAAATGTTTGTATGGCACACTTCCAAAGCTGCTTCCGTCCATTATTTTAATTGCTTGGGTCAACTCTACAGCAGGAGCAAACCGAGGTTTCCAAAAATAAAACTAATACCCAGAATGAATTGTATGCATCAAAGAGCCATTATACCTACCTTTATCATAGACATTAGGTGGGCAACCAGTGGCTCTCCTAACTGCTGCCTGTTGCTGTACAATCCCCACCTACTGGAGATGATTGGAATTGTACATCCCAACAACTGGAGAGTCAAAGGTTGTCTACTCTAGTCTGAAAATATTGCCATGGGAAGTCTCAGCCGGTCAATGATGATTTGACTTGGGAGTGGCAGTGGAGTGTCTGGTAGTATGGCCAGTGGTTCTCAAATGGTGTTCTGTGGAACCCCAAACTTCCACGAATACTTACTAGAGGTTCCACAAGTGTCAGTAGGGGATGATGGAAGACTGAAGTGGATGTGGCTATGTGACCACCAGTGGACATGGAGAATAAAACCATAGTACAGTGGAGGTTGACTTACATTTCTCTTGCAATAGATACTATAACCGAGCACCATCTAAGAGATGAAATACTGCATTGAATTACTCGGTGTGTTACTTGACCTGTTGTAGCCTAGTGATTTAATCTTAAATTACATGTCCCCACTATCATTTAATTCTGGAGCAATGTGCTGGAGATCTTTCTAGGATCCAAAGGGTTAAACGGTTTGATAGGGTTTCACTGAGATTTCATGCAGCACTAAAGGGTTCCAACAGGGTGTTTGAGAACCGCTCTCCTATTGGACAGGCACACAAAGGGCCAATTCTCAAAATGAGGTCACAAGATAGCTGCCCGTTACATCAATCTCCTACCAATAAATAGTTATGGGACAGCTGTCTGTAGTCTCGGGTCATTGCCACATCTGAAAGCAACAATTAGGTCTCGGCTTCAAATGTCTCAAAGGTAGACAATCTTTCACATTCCAGCTATTGGAGACTACAATTCCCATCATCCATAGACAGAGAAAGACTGGTTGGGGATGATGGGAGTTGTAGTCCGGTGATGAGGAGGACCAAAGATTACCTACCACTGGTCTTATCACCTCCAGTATCAAGATGGAGACTTCAGCCATGATGGATTCTCTAAGTAAACAATGAGTGTCTGGGGTTGGCTTTATACTGTGCTATAAATGAATCTAGGCAGAGCTCACGGATTGGATGCATTTCTAATAGCTCAGGGAGGGATGTTTGGCTTAGAACAGAAGTAACTGGCATACTATGCAGGGAATTCACATAAAGTGCTAGAGTGACAAATGAACCTGTTTTATGCTTACTGGCACAAGCTATGTATTTTACAGAAAAACTGCTATCGTAATATCACATAGAAGCAGATTTTACGTCTCTGAAAAAAACCTGGAATTGTCTTAATGGGATAGTAATACTTACATTTTAGAACAATGCATCTTGTAGCCCTTAAAAAACTAAATTAAATGCCCCCAGTGCCATCTCTCAAACCATATCCGCTTTCAAAGTATCCACCTCCCTGACATCAGCGCTCTAGCTGACAGTAGGGGAATCCTGGACCGGAGGAGGCTCTTCAGCAGAGCCAAGATTGCGTTACTGCCAAAGAAATCCTTCACTGAAACAGTCAGGGGAGGGCTGGCAATTTGTGGCCTGGAGGGCAGCAACAATCAAGTGGCCCGATTTTGCTATCGTTGCAGCCCTCTGTCCCAGCCCACCCTCTTTTGTTAATTTTAAAATTGCCATTAACCCTTTGAGTGCCAGGGGGTATGACACGCATTGCTTCGCAATGTGTGGCATACCCCTCTGTCACTCAAAAGGTTAGTGTTGTGAAGTGAGGCAAGCAATACCACAGACTTTACAGTTGAAATGGGGTTACACTGGTGCAACTACAGAGCTTACAATGTAAGTAACACTGCACTAGTGATACCATATAACTTACAAGAGAAATGGGTTATGCTACACGTGTATAGCTCTCTTGGATTGTAGCTCCATTTCAATTGTAAGCTCTGTGGTATCACCCTACTGTATCTACATTTGTAGCAAAAAGAGGGAGTGGCCCACCAGCCCAGACATATGACTGGCCCAGGGGGCAATTGCCTCACTGTCGCCCAGGCCAGCCCTCCCCTGGAAACAGTCTTCTGCAAGCACACATAGAAGACTGTTTCAGTGAAGGATTTATTTCGCATTAACGTGATCTCAGCTCTGCTGAAGAGTTGTCGGCTGTTCTCAGGATCGGATTCCCCTGCTGTCAGCTAGAGCGCTGACATCAGGGAGGTGGGAACTATTAAAGCGGATATCTCTCAAACCTTTATGGCACTGGGGGGGCATTTAATTTAGTTTTTTAAGGACTACAAGATGCATTGTTCTAAAATGTAAGTATTACTATCCCTTTAAGACAATTCCAGTTTTTTTTTCAGAAAAGTAAAATCTGCTTCTATGTGATATTACGATAGCAATTTTATTGTAAAATCCATAGCTTGTGCCAGTAAGGATAAAACAGGTCCATTTGTCACTCTAGCACTTTATGTGAATTCCCTGCATAGTATGCCAGTTACTTCATCCTCATCCATTTAAGTACATGCACACATGGTTTTCTGAGAAATGATGCTAATAATTGGGGGAAAAAGTTGTTCTGATATTAACCAGATTTAAAAAGAAAAAAAGGGGGGTGAGGGGGAGCATATTGCAGATCACGTTTTCTTGGGGGTTTTTTGCTGCGTAATACTAGGACAGGCACTACTGTGCGATAAATCTTTGTGGTGTTAGAGTATATACTTTTTTTTATCTTTTTTTTTTAATAGGCCCTCTAGTGGCCACAATTAAACGTTAGTATCTTGGTAATCACGGAAATAATGTAATAAAGTTTAAGTGCCGGCATGAGTTGCAATCGTAACTTCGTATGAAACTTACATCAATAGGACAGCACAGACATCGTGGTCCATACGGTACAATGAAACTCCGCCTTTGGCAAATAACCTATCAGTGAGACCGGGACGGACAGCACAGGCGCAGAGATCCCAATTCTCCAAGATGTCTGCTCTGTCCTATTGATGTAAGTTTCATATGAAGTTACGATTGCAACTCATGCCGGCACTTAAACTTTATTACATTATTTCCATGATTACCAACATACTAACAATTAATTGGGGATAACTTATATGTGCGTCATTGTAACGCTTTGAGTGTTATATTTTTGCAAGGAGTTCCCTAATTGTACAGTTCTACGGAATATGCTGGTGCCTTACACATTACTATTACACTGTGTGCACAATTGTTAGGCAAGTTGTATTTTTGAGGATTCATTTTATTATTGAACAACTTACAGTGCTCTCCGTCAATCCAAAATGTGAAGAAACCTTAAACCTGAATATTTAAAGGGATAGTAATACTTCGTTTTAACTTTATTTTATTTTGTAGGCATTAAAAAAACATGAAGAACGATATAAGTCTTATCTCTCAAACCTTTATGGTTTATGAGATATTCACAAGCAAAGTTCCCCTCCCGTCCCTTTTACCTAGTGTAAGCCATCTCTTCTCAGATGTGGAATGCAGTCCATAGACCAGACAGATAATAGACAGGGACAATCTTTTTCCTATGAGCACAATGAAAACCCTGCCCCCTTGACAAGCTTTTCAGGTTTTTCCCTTATCTTAATTGAAGATTGTCCCTCTCTGCAGTCTACCTGGGCACCTCCCTTCTGATGTGGCTGAGAAGTGTTACATCAGTAAAAGGGGTGAGAGGGGGATACTTTACTTGTGAATATCTCTTAAACCATAAAGGTTTGAGAGATAAGACTTATATCATTCTTCATGTTTTTTAATGCCTACAAAATAAAATAAAGTTAAAACGAAGTATTACTATGCTTTTAAGAAAGTAAAAGTGAGGTTTTGGCTTTCTTAGGAGAATATCTATGTGTGCACAATTATTCTGCAACTATTAGTGTGCAGAATTATTATGCAATTAACCCCTTAATGACAGGACGTACATGTACGTCCTGTGTGGCTGTCACTTAGTGACAGAGGACGTACATGTACGTCCCGGAAATCCGGCTCCCCGCGCGGCTGCGCGCCGTTCGGGGACTCCGGATTATTTTAAAAAAATAAAAAAAAATGTTAGACGGACGTTAAGTGACGCCCGCGTCTGCACGCGGCCGTCACTAAGGGGTTAAATGAAAAATGATAATTTTCCCATCTTACGTGTTTATTTTCATCTTTTAAAGTGAGAATCATAAACAACTCAAAATTTACAAATAAACATTTGTGACATTTCCAAAAAAAAAAATCAGTGACCAATATAGCCACCCTTCTTTTCAATAAGTCATAAGCCTCCCATTCATAGAGTCTGTCAGTTTTTTAACTATTGATGGTCAACATCTTGTGCAGCAGTAACCACAGCCTCCCAGACACTGTTCAGAGAGGTGTACCGTTTTCTTTCAGTGTAAATCTGCCGTTTAAGAAGGACCCACAAGTTCTCAATAGGGTTTAAGTCAGGTGAGGAAGGGGGCCATGTCATTATTTTTTCATCTTTATGGCCTTTACTGGCTAGCCACGTAGTGGAGTTCTTTGATGCATGCGATGGAGCATTGTCCTGCATAAAAATCATGGTCTTCTTAAAAGATGCAGACATTTTCCTGTACCACTGCTTGAATAAAGTGTCTTCTAAAAACTGGCAGTAGATTTGGGAGTTGAGTTTGAGTCCATCTTCAACATGAAAAGGTCCAACTAGCTCATCTTTGATAATACCAGACCATATCAGTACCCCTCCTCCACCTTGCTGGCTTCTGAGTCGAAGTGGAGCTCTTTGCCCGTTACTGATCCAGCCCCTGGCCCATCCATCTGGACCGTTAAGAGTCACTCTCATCAGTCCATCAAACATTTGAAAAATCTGTCTTCATATATTTCTTGGCCCAGTATTGACGTTTCAACTTGTGTGTCTTCTTCAGTGGTGATCGGGTTTCAGCCTTCCTTACCATGGCCATGTGTCTGAGCACTGAACACCTAGTACTTCTGGACACTCCAGGTAGGTTGCAGTTCTGGAATATGACAACACTGAAGGATAATGGGTTCCTGGTAGCTTCATGTTTGATTCTTCTCATATCTCTGGCAGTTCATTTACGTTTTTTTTCTCAACATGATTCTTGTGACCCTGTTGACTATTTGCAACAAAACATTTGATGGTTCTGTGATCACGCCCCAATATCTTAGCAATTTCAAGAGTGTTGCATCCCTCTGAAAGACTTTTTAAAATTTTTGACTTTTCAGAGTCAGATCTCTTTTTCTGCCCATTTTGCCTGAGGAAATGAAGCTGCCTAATAATTATGCACACCTTGATGATGAGTGTTCATCTCCTTAGGCCACGCCCTCTCTCATTACACAAATACACATCACCTGATATGCTTAAATCCAATAAGCATTCAAGTTTATACAGCTTGTAGTTGGAAAATATGAATAAAAATGATGATATGGTCAAAATACTCACTTGCCTAATAATTGTGCACACAGTGTATAATTATTAATTTATGTGTCTCCTCTGGTGTATTTGGTTTAATATGGAAGTACACCAGTTCCTCATAGTAAGTTATCCTTATTGTGGGTTGCATAACATTGGGATGTTATGGAGGGTGACATCATGGTAACAGCCATTTCAGAGCAAAGTTCACACATTTGATTGTGGTCTATCAAATTGGCCATTAAGAAGCCTCCAGTTCAACTCTTTTATTGGTGCATCTGGAGAAGATTCCAAGTTGCGGACATGTCCATCTCAAACTGAGACTGATGGAACCTTAGGGTTCCCTGAAGTACAAGGGGGCTGTAGAACAAATGTAAGTAATGAGGATAGTTTATGTGCGGTTCTTTTGCTACTAGTGGACAATGGAACAAGACTGAGGTGTCAGACAGTGTATGTGTGGGTCTGTGACTGCCAGATGGACAGTGGAACAAGTTTGGGTATCAGACAGTGTATATATATGGTTCTGTTGATGACAGTGTAATTAGACTGGGGTGTCAGACAGTGTATGTGTGGTTCTATGATTACTAGTGGAACAAGGCTGAGGTGTCAGACAGTGTATGTGTGGGTCTGTGACTACCAGTGGATAGTGGGACAAGGCTATGATGTCAGACAGTGTACGTGTGTGTGTGTGTATGTGTATGTGTGGGGTTTCTAAAACTACCAGTAGACAGAGGAACAAGGCTGAGGTGTCAGACACTGTGTGTGTGTGGGTCTATGACTACAAGTGGAACAAGGCTGAGGTGTAATAGTGTGTGTAGGGATCTGCGACTACCAGAAGAACAAGGCGGGGGTGTCAGACAGTGTATGGTGGGTCTGTGACTAGCAGTGGAATAAGGCTGGGGTGTCAGACAGTGTATGTGTGGGTCTGTGACTACCAGTGGGACAAGGCTGGGATGTCAGACAGTGTATGTGTGGGTCTGTGACTACCAGTGGAACAAGGCTGAGGTGTCAGACAGTGTATGTGTGGGTCTGTGACTACCAGTGGAACAAGGCTGGGGTGTCATACAGTGTATGTGTGGGTCTGTGACTACCAGTGGAACAAGGCTGGGGTGTCAGACAGTGTATGTGTGGTCTGTGACTACCAGTGGAACAAGGCTGGGGTGTCAGACACTGTATTTGTGGTCTGTGACTACCAGTGGAACAAGGCTGGGGTATCAGATATTGTAGATGTAGTTTAGTATTAGTGGACAGTGGACTTTGGCTGGGGTGTCATCGTATAAGTGAGTTTCTGTGGCAACTACTGGACAGTGAAACAAGCTGAAGTGTCTGTGTATGTGTTTCTGTGGAAACCAGTCGGACAGTGGAAAACTTATGGTGTCACAGTGGATCTGTGGAAGACTGTAACATTTCACACAGAGCAATGTGTGTTCTTTTAGATGTTCTGCCAATAAGCTCTGTAACTGGCATATTGGTTTTCCATCTTTTTTGAATGAGAAATAAATAAAACAATCCAGAGCAGAGGTTCTCAGCCCATGCCCTCAGTGGTCACTAACAGGCCAGGACTTAGGAATTTCACTGCTAGAACACAAGTGTGTTGATCAGAGGCTCAGTCGTATTAATTAACTCACCTGTGCTCTTAAAGGAATAGTAATACTTAAAATGTAAAAAAAAATATGTTGTAGGGTTTATCCCCCTGAGTAAAACAAGAGTACTCCCACTGCTGAGAGGTCTTTCATTCAAAAGCTATTAATTTTCAAAGTTGAATTTTTTAGGTGCAATATCACAGTGGCCTGAAATTGTACAGTGGCGCTGTTGCTACACCATCCTATGGAGATTTATGGTCAACTGACCAGAGTTGTCCATAGGATCGTGTAGCAACAGCGCCACTGTACAATTTCAGGCCACTGTGATATTGCACCTAAAAAATTCAACTTTGAAAATTAATAACTTTTGAATAAAACACCTTTCAGCAGTGGGAGTACTCTTGTTTTACTCAGGGGGATAAACCCTACAACATATTTTTTTTTACATTTTAAGTATTACTATCCCTTTAAAAGGAAATTCTAAAATCCGGCCTGTTAATAGCCACTGAGGGCACAGGTTGAGAACCACTGCTATACAGTGCCAGACCATTGTAGAGAATGTTTAACCCTTTGAGTGCCAGGGGGCAAGCAATGCATTGCATACCCCTCTGGCATTGAAATGGTTAAGTTACTGTTTCTGTAAGTGAATGATTTAGAAGAACATGAAAGTATTTTTTTACACAGACTAATTTAACAGATATATACAGAAGTTTATACCCACATTACTGTGGGTTTTACTGATGTGGAGCGATCTGATACACTGGTATATACACCACACAGTGTGATCTCCTAAATAGAGGAGCAGAGAGATTTGGGTGTCAAACAGGGACTGTCCCTCCTATACTGTATAGTGCCAGTCCTTATACACAGACACAGGCAGACTGTATACTATACAGCGGAGGTTCTCAGCCCATGCCCTCAGTGGCCACTAACAGGCCAGGACTTAGGAATTTCCCTGCTAGAACACAAGTGTGTTGATCAGAGGCTCAGGTGTATTGATCAACTCACCTGTGCTCTTAAAAGGAAATTCTCAAATCCGGCCTGTTAGTAGCCACTGAGGGCACGGGTTGAGAACCACTGATCTAGAGATTTCAGTGCATTCCTGACATTTTCGGAGTCATCTGTCAAAGGCCTAACGACAGGGACAGATACATAAATATATATTTATTCTTAAGTCTCGCAATCAGAATGATACAAACCAAGCAGTTTGTGTATAACAATTTCCATCCATAAATAAATATAACAACATTCACATGTTTTTGTGAAAAACACAGCACCCTAAGCTGGTGAATGTGGCAAAATGTCCTAATCCTCTGACCGGGATCCACTCACATAGAACATAAGTTAAGTGATAACTATTTAACCCTGCATTGTGTACCCCTCAGTGACTCAAAGGGTTAAAGGACTAGAACTTACATTGTAGGACTTTTCCAGCCTGAAGTTGTACAGTGTTGCTGTTGCTACACCATCCTATGGAGATTTATGGGACCAGAGCTGTCCATATGATGGTGTACCAACAGCGCCACTGTACAATTTCAGGCCACTGTGATATTGCACCTAAAATATTAAACTTTGAAAATTAATAACTTTTGAATGAAACACCTTTCAGCAGTGGGAGTACTCTTGTTTTACTCAGGGGGATAAACCCTACAACATATTTTGTTTTACATTTTAAGTATTACTATCCCTTTAACAAGACTACTTGCTGTGATGTAATATGTGCAGTTCCACAGTATTTAAACTGTTATTACATCAAGGGTGCCCTCTTGTGTCCAGTCGCTTTATTGCAGCCTATGAGAGAGCTGACTGTTGAGGCTGATTCTGTAAATAAAAGAGGTTCAATTCTTTGACAACCAAACTGCACCACAGAGATCAGAGAGAACGTGTAATTGATTTAAATTGCATTTTAACCCCTTCACTGCCAGAGAGGTCTCCAATGCTTTGGAGACCTTTCTAGCAATGAAACTGGCTAAAAGCCCCTGTTAAGTCCATAGAGATGTTTACTAAAGTGCTGTTGGATTGCTCCACAGTTGTACCGCATTTGCGTAATAAGTCGTCCTCTGAGAGTCAGCCGTCCCATAAGATGCAGTAAAGTGACTGGACACCAGGGGGCACCCTCTGACTGCAGTTCCCCATAGATGGTGATGGTAACAGCTTCATCACTGCTCGACAGTTTGAGCTGTAATAAAATTTTGTGTTGCTCTGTTGGAAAAGTCATATTGTGTAGCAGTATATTTTGTTAAATGTAAATATTCTGTACTGATAATTTGGAACTAAAATGGTTCCAACCAAACAAGCATTTTGAGACACTGATTTACTAAGATCCAGAGCAAACCAACTGTCATAGGACAGAAATTCCCCTTTGTTTAAAATGGGGATTTTAACCCTTTGAGAGCCAGAGCAGTATGCAACGCACTGCAAAGCTATGCGTTGCATACCCATCTGGCACTACAAGGATTAACCCCTTTAAACCCTAGATAGGTCCTCAGTTAAGGCAGAACTTGCAGCTTTATAATATGGCCCCCCCAATACACTGGTAATATAGTGACTGGCAAAGGAATAGTTTTATTATGGTGAATAAAACCACATTATTGAAGTAATCCATCTTCTTCGGCAGCCATCCAGCGGACAACAGTGCAGACATCTTAGAGGGAAGTTTCCTCTGAGTCTGCGCTGTCTGTCCCGTGCACTGCCCGGATTGGTGGTGACGTCCGTTGGTACCTTAATGTAACGCAAGCTGCTGCCTGCGCAGGTGAACAGAGATTCTCTTGTAAGCCTTGTGCCCTGGATGCCTGCCGAAGAAGGTGGATTACTTCAATAACGTAGATTTATTCACTATAATACAACTATTACTTTACCTGTCCCTATATTACTAAATAGTATAGAAGCCTGTGTACACGGGTCAAAGTGCCACCCAGCGGCTTGGGCTGCTGCCTTGGAACCTGGAGCAGAAGCCCGGAGGTGAGCCGTTCAGAGTGCCCCACTCCGGATCCGCCGCACCACCATCTTGTTTCTTCTCTCACACTGGGACTGGATGCCGGCGCGTTCAGCCAGTCTCTACTGCGCATGACTGCATCGTTCTGTCAGTCTCTGCTGCGCATGACTGTATCGTTCCGGCAGTCTGTACTGCGCATGACTGTATCGTTCCGGCAGTCTGTACTGCACATGACTGTATCGTTCCGGCAGTCTGTACTGCGCATGACTGTATCGTTCCGGCAGTCTGTACTGCGCATGACTGTATCGTTCCGGCAGTCTGTACTGCACATGACTGTATCGTTCCGGCAGTCTGTACTGCGCATGACTGTATCGTTCCGGCAGTCTGTACTGCACATGACTGTATCGTTCCGGCAGTCTGTACTGCACATGACTGTATCGTTCCGGCAGTCTGTACTGCGCATGACTGTATCGTTCCGCTAGTCTCTACTGCACATGACTGTATCGTTCCGCTAGTCTCTACTGCGCATGACTTTATCGTTCCGCCAGTCTCTACTGCACATGACTGTATCGTTCCGGCAGTCTGTACTGCGCATGACTGTATCGTTCCGCCAGTCTCTACTGCACATGACTGTATCGTTCCGCCAGTCTGTACTGCGCATGACTGTATCGTTCCGGCAGTCTGTACTGCACATGACTGTATCGTTCCGGCAGTCTGTACTGCACATGACTGTATCGTTCCGGCAGTCTGTACTGCACATGACTGTATCATTCCGGCAGTCTGTACTGCGCATGACTGTATCGTTCCGGCAGTCTGTACTGCGCATGACTGTATCGTTCCGCCAGTCTCTACTGCACATGACTGTATCGTTCCGCCAGTCTCTACTGCACATGACTGCATTGTTCTGGCAGTCTCTACTGCGCATGACTGCATTGTTCTGGCAGTCTCTACTGCGCATGACTGCATCGTTCCGCCAGTCTCTACTGCACATGACTGTATCGTTCCGGCAGTCTGTACTGCGCATGACTGTATCGTTCAGGCAGTCTCTACTGCACATGACTGCATTGTTCAGGCAGTCTCTACTGCGCATGACTGTATCGTTCCGGCAGTCTCTACTGCGCATTACTGTATCGTTCCGGCAGACTCTACTGCACATGACTGTATCGTTCCGGCAGTCTCTACTGCACATGACTGCATCGTTCTGGCAGTCTCTACTGCGCATGACTGTGTCAGAGACTTTGTCCTGGGGGAGCATAGAGGGTTAACTCTAATACTAGAAATTAACTGAAATTCTGTTGAGGATGTGTTCAAATTACCTCATGTTTGAACAATGGGCCATTGATCCAAGGTAGGGAGTGAAAGTAACTGAATGTCATTTTAATGGCAGATAGTCGTTGGAGACAAAATGGCTGAGAGAGAAGGACTCCTTTATGTGAAAGACATAGTAAAATGACTGGTTTATGGGGTTTCTGATAACCTCTTGGCCTTTCTTAATTCTAATGAAAGCCATCTGATCTGCCACATGTAAAGTTCTAATATAGAGTAATAGCACCACCTGCAGCCTTTATATTTTAAAATACTCATAATGTTTTTGTTTATATTTGATTAGCATAAGATATGAGTATCCAATCAGGTCTGACTGGTGATGTCACGGTATAATGAGATGGATCTTTGTCCAATCATTAGAAAAAGGTGGGGATTACTGATAAGGCAAAAACTGCCAATATAATGCCAAGATACTCTTAGTTCAGGGCTTCACTTCCTGAAAAATAGAAAACTCCTGGTAGATTCCTGGCAAAAGAAGGCTTTGCTGATTAAATTCCTGATCCTGCCATCTCACAGAGAAATACAAAGAAACTTTGATTGGTAACTATATCATTTATTCATTTAGACTCATTTAATAATAATAATAATCCTTTATTTATATAGCGCACACAGATTCCGCAGCGCTTTACACTCATATTGGTTACTGTCCCCATTGGGGCTCACAATCTAAATTCACCTATCAGTATGTTTTTGGAGTGTGGGAGGAAACCGGATTACCCGGAGAAAACCCACGCAAACACAGTGAGAACATACAAACTCATTGCAGATGTTGTCCTTGGTGGGATTTGAACCCAGAATTTTATAATTTTTCTTCTGTTGAAGAAACTTAAATAGTCTTATAATTGTCTTAAGTGGACTGGCCAACCATTTGTGATAATTTATAATAAGCTAGATTTAGCTCTTAAATTCTGGAAGTAATAGAATCTATATATATATTTATTGGGTAATTGTTACATTTTGCCAATCAGTGTAATACAGTATATAGCGTGGGTTATCTATATTAGCTAATTTAAGTCTTGGTATTCCTAGAGTAATATTTTGTGGTTCTGGGAAGATTATAATAGTTAATATTTGATATAGGATATTCTTTGAATCCAGTTATTAACCCTTTAACCACTATTTGTCTGTTGTTAGTGGTGTTTTCTTTGGAATTCTCTGTATATGTGCTAGGCTTATATTTTGTAATTTGAAGGTATTGACTTTTATAGACAAAATAACTTCTGGGTGTGGCATCTATTTTAAATGAGTGGATTAACCCTTGGAGTGCCTATAGGTTTTATATATGTTGCCGTAGTCAAAATTATGATATATGTTGCATTAATAGACATATGTTACTGGATTAATTCTGGTAGATTATTTGTATAATCTTTGATTGACTATATTAATTGCAATTTATATATTTTATTCAGAGGTATTCAATATTGAATTCAGTATATAATTAAATTATAGTGATTTAAATCTGGGATTCTATTCCAGTTATTCCCTATATTTGATTATTATTGATATATGATACAAGGAATTGTTAGAGGAATTATTTAATTCATCTCACAATACCCCTTACATCATAATTGGGGGCAGAGGTATTAAGAGACACTGCGGCCAACTGTATTATATTAATTGTAACAATCAATTAACCTGTTCTATGCTACTGAATGCAATTATTGTTATTATACCTCTGAATATACCTATGTGTGGTTAACCCTTGCACCGCTGGTAATCCTTATGGTAATAAGTGTGGTTTGATTTTCTATGTACCTATTATATTGCTAATCACTTATATATTTCATTGTTGCTGATACTTGTATATATATTGTATGTTAATAAAATATATATTTTTGCACAAATATGAAGGATTGATTCTTGTGATCAATTCGTTACTGTGAAGTAGCGTGTCAATACAAAGATAAAGTTCTCAAATTAATTTATTGTCAATTGCCTATTTAAGTGAAGAAATCCCACCTGAGTGGTTCTCTGTTTTAACTCCTTGGATACCTTCATATAAATAGCCTGACAACTGCATTGTTCCAGCAGTCTCTACTGCACATGACTTCATCTTTCTGGTAGTCTCTACTGCACATGACTTCATCATTCTGGCAGTCTCTACTGCGTATGGCTGCATCGTTCCAGCAGTCTCTACTGCACATGACTTCATCTTTCTGGTAGTCTCTACTGCACATGACTTCATCATTCTGGCAGTCTCTACTGCGCATGACTGCATCGTTCCTGCAGTCTCTACTGCACATGACTGCATTGTTCCGGCAGTCTCTACTGCGCATGACTGCATCGTTCTGGCAGTCTCTACTGCGCATGACTGCATCGTTCAGGCAGTCTCTACTGCGCATGTCTGCATCGTTCTGGCAGTCTCTACTGCGCATGACTGCATCGTTCCGGCAGTCTCTACTGCACATGACTGCATCGTTCTGTCAGTCTCTACTGTGCATGACTACATTGTTCCGGCAGTCTCTACTGTGCATGACTGCATTGTTCTGTCAGTCTCTACTGCACATGACTGCATCGTTCCGGCAGTCTCTACTGCGCATGACTGCATCATTCCGCCAGTCTCTACTGTGCATGACTGCATCATTCAGGCAGTCTCTACCGCGCATAACTGCATTGTTCCGACAGTCTCTACTGCACATAACTGCATTGTTCCGGCAGTCTCTACTGTGCATGACTGCATCGTTCCGGCAGTCTCTACTGCGCATGACTGCATCGTTCCGCCAGTCTCTACTACGCATGACTGCATCGTTCAGACAGTCTCTACTGCGCATAACTGCATCGTTCCGGCAGTCTCTACTGCACATGACTGCATCGTTCTGGCAGTCTCTACTGCTCATGACTGCATCGTTCTGGCAGTCTCTACTGCGCATGACTGCATCGTTCTGGCAGTCTCTACTGCGCATGACTGCATCGTTCTGGCAGTGTCTACTGCGCATGACTGCATCGTTCTGGCAGTCTCTACTGCGCATGACTGCATTGTTCTGTCAGTCTTTACTGCACATGACTGTATCGTTCTGTCAGTCTTTACTGCACATGATTGCATTCGACAAACATCCTAGCATTTTATTATATAAGATGTATTTGGGGGGCAATACTATAAAGCTGAAAGTTCAGCTTTAAAAGCCCCATTAAAATCAGTGGGGATTTGGTGAATTTGTTTGTCCTCTAAACAATTGTTGATTAACTCTAGAATTTAAGTGCCATAGAGGTACGCAATGCATAAATCAGCCTCAGAGATCTGCTGGCTGGTGCTATACCTCTCCCAGCCTTCTCAGTACAGTATGCTTTCTGATACAATGGGTGGGATACACTAAGTGGTGATAAAGTGGAGATAACTTCTCCAGTGATATCACTTCTCCAGTTCCTACGTTATTCTATGGAGTCTATGCAAATAGAGCTCTCAGGTGGGAGTAGTTTTAGTGCATTGCCTCTATAGAATAACATAGGGACTGGAGAAGTGATATCACTGAAGAAGTCATCTCCGCTTTATCACCTCTTATCACTGCTTAATGCATAACTCCCAATGTGTTCTTTTAACTTTTTCAATAGATTTGTCTTTTGTTTCCTTTAATAACTGTAGTTTTGCTCAGAGAGTGCCGCATTTTGCCGTACTGATATTCTACATTCAGAGTGCTGACGCTTCTCAAACGAGCTCTGGAACAAGGGCTGCCAACCCCAGTGCCCCATAGCTACCAAAAGTGCATGTTTTCAGGATCTCTCTATTTGAGAGCCACTGGATCAATCAGTGGCTCGCACATTTTAATTAATCCATCTGAGATGAAGCAGACTATTTAGAATATACGCTGTTGTTGAGGACCACGGTCTCTGCAATGCATTATTCACAGATTCAATCCAAGACGCATCTCCCACCAATCATGGCGGTCAGTGGTTCTCAACTAAACCTTCAGGCCACACCAACAGGTCAGGTTCTTACATACACTACCACCCTTAACTCTTTGAGTGCCAGATATTTTTTTATTAAGAAATTATATTAAACATTAAGTTTTAGAATTCTTTGAGGCCCAGGGTCCACGATATGCATTTCCCTAGAGTAGGTGACACTAAAAGTGTGTGCTAGTTCTGCAGAGTAATTTGTCCCTTTTTTACGCTATTAGGTTTTCACAATGTCCATAAAAGACACTTTAAAGGGATAGTAATACTTCATTTTATCTTTATTTTATTTTGTAGGCATTAAAAAAACATGAAGAACGATATAAGTCTTATCTCTCAAACCTTTATGGTTTAAGAGATATTCACAAGCAAAGTTTCCCCTCCCGCCCCTTTTACTGATGTAACACTGTTCAGCCAGATCAGAAGGGAGGTGCCCAGGTAGACTGCAGAGAGGGACAATCTTCAATTAAGATAAGGGAAAAACCTGAAAAACTTGTCAAGGGGGGCAGGGCCTTCATTGTTCTCATAGGAAGAAGATTGTCCACTTCTGTGATCTGTCTGGTCTATGGACTGTATTCCACATCTGAGAAGAGATGGCTTACACTAGGTAAAATGGGCAGGAGGGGAAACTTTTCTTGTGAATATCTCTCAAACCATAAAGATTTGAGAGATAAGACTTATATCATTCTTCATATTTTTTTAATGCCTACAAAATAAAATAAAGATAAAACGAAGTATTACTATCCATTTAAAGTGCTTGGTTGTGCCCCAAAAGGTATGGGAACATAAATCCTGTATCTCAAAACTCTTCCTTTGTGCTTCGGTAATCCTTGCAGACATGCTGGGTAATGTCTACACCTCACATAGCTCTCATGGGAGATTGCTCTCCTCTCTATAAAACTCTGTAGAAGCCCTGTGTTAGTGAATATGCCATCATTGGGTTTCTATAGGGATCAGGGTAATCTCCTGTGAGGCCCAAAATGCATTGCCAGTCAATATATAACACAGACCTCTCAGCCTTAAAGGGTTAAGATTACCGTATGCAGTGAGCAGAGATTGTGGACTTGCCAGAAACTGTAATGTCCACCACCAGGTACATGGCTTTCAGGACTGATTAAAGATGGCTCAATCTTAGCTGATGACACTAAGCTATACAAGGAAATACATACAGAGCTGGATGTTTTTTTTCTCTAGAGAAGGATTTAGATAAATTGAGTGAATGGGCAGAAAAGTGGCAGATGACATTTAATATAGATAAATGTAAGGTCATGGCCGGATTTACCGTTAGGCAGAGTAGGCATCTGCCTACAGGCGCACCCCACAGAGGGGTGCCTGTCATTGGGACCCTTTAAAGGGATAGTAATACTTAAAATGTAAAAAAAAATATGTTGTAGGGTTTATCCCCCTGAGTAAAACAAGAGTACTCCCACCACTGAAAGGTGTTTCATTCAAAAGTTATTAATTTTCAAAGTTGAATTTTTTAGGTGCAATATCACAGTGGCCTGAAAATGTACAGTGGCGCTGTTGCTACACGATCCTATGGACAGCTCTGGTCAATTGACCATAAATCTCCATAGGATGGTGTAGCAACAGCGCCACTGTACAAATTTCAGGCCACTGTGATATTGCACCTAAAAAATTCAACTTTGAAAATTAATAACTTTTGAATGAAACACCTTTCAGCAGTGGGAGTACTCTTGTTTTACTCAGGGGGATAAACCCTACAACATATTTTTTTTTACATTTTAAGTATTACTATCCCTTTAAAAAAAAAAAAAAAAAAGTTGCCTCGCCGCCTGCACTAACCCACGCACCTCCCAGTCAGGTCTGTGCCTCCTTCAGGACAGACCTGTAGATGCTGCGCTCCCTTGTCAGCTCTTTAGTATTACAGAGCGCTGGGAGATGACATCATCTCCCAGCGCTCTGCATGAAGAGAAGACCACGCGGGAGCTCCAGCAGCTACAGGTCTGTGCCAAAGGAGGCACATACAGACCTCTCCTGCCACTGGACCACCAGGGAAGAGGTAGGAAACGGACACTGGGGGCAATGTAGAGATGATGAGGCAATGTATGTGAGGGTAAGTTGGAGGTGATGGAGGGCAATATGGAGATGAAGGGAGCAATGTGAGGGTAAGTTTGAGCTGAAGGGGGGCAATATAGAGATGATGGCAATGTGGAGCTGATGGGGGCAATGTGAGGGTAAGTTGGAGCTGATGGGGGGCAATATAGAGATGATGGCAATGTGGAGCTGATGGGGGCAATGTGAGGGTAAGTTGGAGCTGATGGGGGGCAATATAGAGATGATGGCAGTGTGGAGCTGATGGGGGCAATGTGAGGGTAAGTTGGAGCTGATGGGGGGCAATATAGAGATGATGGCAATGTGGAGCTGATGGGGGCAACGTGAGGGTAAGTTGGAGCTGATGGGGCAATATGGAGATGATGGGGGCAATGTGAGGGTAACTTGGAGCGGATGGGGCAATATGGAGATGATGGGGGCAATGTGGAGCTGATAGGGGCAATATGGAGATGATGGGGGCAATGTGGACATTAGGAGCATTGTGGAGGTGTCCAGTGGAGATGGCCAATGGGGGGGCGAGGCGCTTCAGATTTCTTTGCCTACAGGCTCCTGAGATGTAAATCTGGCCCTGTGTAAGGTTATGCATTTGGGCTGTAGAAACAAACTTGCTACATATACTCTAAATGGGAAAAAAAAATTGAGGAATTCTCATTAGAGAAAGATTTAAGAGAACTGATAGACAATAGACTTCACAGCAGTGTGCAGAGTCACTCAGCTGCTGCAAGAGCAAATAGAGTACTATCCTGCACAAAAAGAGGTGTAGAAGCAAGGGATGCGAATATTATTGTACCTCTATATAAATCCTTGGTTAGGCCTCATCTAGAATATGGAGTACAGTTTGGGGCATCAGTTCTTAAATACATAATTGAACTGGAAAAGGTGCAGAAACCTGCAACAAAACTGATAAAGGGATTGGAGGATCTGAGTTATAAAGAGAGACTAGCCAAACTGGGTTTGTTTACATTAGAGAAGAGACGTATAAGGGGTGATATGATTACAAATGTATTCAAGGTCAATACAAAGGTCTCTCCAATTAGCTATTTACCCAAGTAGCTGAGTGATGAACAGTGATGATCCATTAAGACAACAGGAAAGGCGCGTTCGACTAAAGCAAAGGCAAGGATTTTTTACAGTAAGGGTAGTACAGTTATGGAATCCTTTGCCTTATGTTGTTGTGCTTGCACATACAGTAACTGATTTAAAAAAACTAATGATTACCTATCTAGCACAGAACAATATTGAGAATTATGACAGTTGGCTTCAAAGCAGATATTGAACCTGGGAAATATCTGTCATTTGGAGTCAGGAAAGTTGCTTCAATGGGGGGGAGGGGGGTTGCCCTCCTCTGTATGAACAGGGGTGGACTTGATGGATGCATGTCTTTTTTCAACCTCATCAACTATGTTACTGTTGAAAAAAGGAAGAAATTTTCATTCCTCAGGGCCGTTAGGATTTTTTTGTCCATAATAAAGGAAGTAGGGGTTTTTATTAGCAGTTGATTATTCTCTTTTAACCCTTTGAGTGCCAGAGTTGTACACAATGAAATGCAAAGCAATTAGTTGATTACCTCTCTGGCACTCATTGGGTTAAGCACAGTCAGTTACAATGACAGAACCACTGATTATCCCCTGTGATCAAGCAGGGATATTATCTTGAGAAGATGAGCGGTTGGTTCACCCAGAGTAATGACATGAAGAATCGCTGTGCTAAGTGCAGTTCACAAAGGAATCCGTCCCTACAGCTTCTTGCGTAAGGACAACAAGCTTTTCTTCTCTTCCTTCTGTGTCTCGAACAGGCTGGGAAGCTTGAACCTCTCCTTTTTACGCTCCACGGAATAAAACGGGCAGACCTTCAGGTGCTCCGACATGGGCGGGACGTCATCGAACTCCCACTGCTGAACACTGGAGAACAGGCTGCTGAAATTCCAGACCTGGGCCAGAAAGCAACAATGAGCAAATCAGGAGTTATACCATTAACCTTTTGAGTGCCAGACAGGTATCGGACGCATTCCAATACAATGAATACTTCTTTTGCCCACGGTGGGTTAAAGACAATAGACATATGTAACACATTGCTTTGTAATGTCCTCCACCTTCCTCTGGTCTTCTATAAAATTCACAGAAAGGATATCACAAACCGGACAAATCGCCTATACTTTTTAATTACCATTATTTAGTTATTTTTTCATCTTAACTTTATTTAAAATAAATGAATATCCTGATTGTAGAAAGTACAACAGCATTCGCAGTTCTTTTGTGTGGAAGAGAAGAAGCTTTAATGTAGGTCAACGGTTTGGCCAGGCAGAGCTGACCTTCCTCAAGACAAGGAATAGGGAACCATTTGTACATGTGTTACTTGTCTGGAGGAAGGCCTGGCCGGGCCACTGACCTACATTAAAGCTTCTTCTCTGCTGAAAAAGACATGTGAGTGCTGCTGTACTTTCTACCGTCTCTCTGTCTCCCTCACACACTCTCTCTCTCTGTCTATCCCTCTCTCTCTCTCTCTCTATATATATATATATATATCACACTTTTATGTCCCTACCAGTGAGCTCCCTGGATCTCTTTCCAGACAGTTCTCTGTCAGGCACTGTGAAAGAAAGGATGGTGGTGTATCATAACTCTATCCTGGCAGTAGGAAAGACTGAAGGGAAGGAGCTATAGAGCTCCTTGCATCCAGTCTATTGTATAAAGCAGGGGATCTCCAACCAGTCTTGGCCCCCCTCCCCCCGCAGTTCTCAGGATCTCCTCTATTCAACACAATGGAACGTTGGTAACTCATCTATAACACATAGAGTTTTAGTCCCATCTTGTGTGTGGAGAACCCAGCTCCATTTATAATAATACACAGAAGTCTAGTCCCATTGTGTTGTGTGTGTGGAGAACCTAGCTCCATTTATAATAATACACAGAAGTCTAGTCCCATCTTGTTGTGTATGGAGAACCTAGCTTCATTTATATTAATACACAGAAGTCTAGTCCCATCTTGTGTGTGGAGAACCTAGCTCCATTTATAGTAATGAACAGATGTCTACTACCATTGTGTGGTGTGTGGAGAACCCAGCTCCATTTATAATAATACATAGATGTCTAGGCCCATCTTGTCATGTGTGGAGAACCCAGCTCCATTCATAATAATACATAGAAGTCTAGTTTCATCTTGTGTGTATGGAGAACCTGGCTACATTTATAATTATACATAGAGGTCAATTCCCGTCTTGTGTGTTTTGGGAACCAGGCTCTGTTTATAATAATACATAGTCTAGTCCCATATTGTCATGTGTGGAGAACCCCGCTCAATTCATAATAATACATAGAAGTCTAGCCCCATCTTGTTCTGTGTGGAGAACCCAGCTCCCTTTATAATAATATATTGAAGTCTAGCCCCATCTTGATGAGTGTGGAGAACCCAGATCCATTCATAATAATACATAGAAGTCTAGTCCCATCATGTTGTGTGTGGATAACCTGGGTGCTTTCATAATAATACACAGAAGTCTAGCACTATCTTGTCGTGTGTGGAGAACCTGGCTCCATTCATAATAATACATAGAAGTCTAGCCCCATCTTGTTGTGTTTGGAGAACCTGGCTCCATTCATAATAATGCATACAAGTCTAGCCAAATCTTGATGTGTATGTGGAGAACCTGGCTCCTTTCATAATTATTCCCAGCTTGTAATGTGTGGAGAACATGGCTGCATTCATTATAATACATAGAAGTCTAGCTCCACGTTGTCGTGTGTAGAACCCAACTCCTTTCATAATAATGCATCAAGTCTTGCCCCATCTTGTCATTTGTGGAGAACCCAGCTACATTCATAGTAATACCTTGAAGTGTAGCCCCTTCTTGTTGTTTGTGTGGAGAGCCCACCACCATTCATAATAATACATAGCAGTCTAACCCCATCTTGTTGCGTATGGAGAACCCAGATCCATTCATAATAATACATAGATGTCTAGCCCCTACTTGTTGTGAGTGGAGAACCCAGCTCCATTCATCATAATACATAGAAGTCTAGTCCCAACTTGTCATGTGTGGAGAACCCCACTTCATTCATAATAATACATAGAAGTCTACCCCCATCTTGTTGTGTGTGGAGAACCTGGCTCCTTTTATAATAATACGTAGAAGTCTAGCCCCATCTTGGTGTGTGTGGAGCCTCCAGCTTCATCATAATAATACATAGAAATCTAGCCCCATCTTGTTGTGAGTGGAGAACCTGACTCTATTCATAATAATACATCCAATTCTAGCCTCATCTTGTGTGTGGAGAACCTATCTCCATTCATAATACATACATAGAAGTCTAGTCCCATCTTGTGTGCTGAGAACCTGGCTCTATTTATAATAATACATAGAAGTCTAGTCCCATCTTATCATGTGTGGAGAACCTGGCTCTGTTTATAATAATACACAGAGGTCTAACTCCATCTTTTGTGTGGAGAACCTGGCTTTATTTATAACTAGCAATGTGGGACGGCGTTGCCCGTCATGTTATGACCATTGGGCGCACGTGTGTGAAATGCAGACACACTGATAAACACAGACATATGCAACATACAGGCAGACACATACCATACATCCCAAGTGTCCCTCTTTAGGAGGGACAGTCCCTCTTTGAGGGCCAAATCCCTCTGTCCCTCTTTCCCACCCTGTTGTCCCTCTTTTTAGGAGGTCAGACTGCGTGCAGGGCCGGCTCCACCTATAGGCGAGGTAGGTGCCGGCCGTGGAGCTGCTGGGGGGCAAAGTGGAGCTGATGGGGGTAAGTTGGAGCTGATAGGGGCAAGTTGGAGCTGAGGGGGCATAGTGGAGCTGAAGGGGGGGCAAAAGTGGAGCTGGTGGGGGCAAGTTAGAGTGGATGGGGAGCAAAGTGGAGCTGATGGGGGCAAGTTGGAGCGGATGGTGGGCAAAGTGGAGCTGATGGGGGCAAGTTGGAGCTGCTGGGGGCATAGTGGAGCTGATGGGGGGCAAAGTGGAGCCGGTGGGGGCAAGTTGGAGCAGATGGGGGGCAAAATGGAGCTGGTGGGGGGCAAAGTGGAGCTGCTGGGGGCAAGTTGGAGTTGATGGGGGCAAAGTGGAGCTGCTGGGGGGCAAATTGCAGCTGCTGGGGGCAAGTTGGAGTTGATGGGGGAAAAGTGGAGCTGATAGGGGCAAGTTGGAGTTGATGGGGGGCAAAGTGCAGCTGATAGGGCCAAAGTGGAGCTGATAAGGGGCAAGTTGGAGCTGGTGGGGGGCATCTCCAGACCAGGGGCAGAGTGGCCCAGGGGGCAGAGAGAGGACAATCATGAAAAGAGGTGGGGTATAAGTAGGCGGGGTATAAAGGGGTGGGACACAAGGGGCGGAGAGAAATGGGCGGCAAAATTAGGTTTTGCCTAGGGTGGCAAAAATCCTTGCACCAGCCCTGACTGTGTGGTGTGTATTACTTTGCTCTACAGCAATAAAGCAATAAACTTCAGTATATGTGTTTATACATTAGTCTGTGCAAATAAAATACTTTGGTGTTGCACTAAATCATTTATTAAGTTACATAAATAGCCAGTAATAGGTCATGAAATAACCTAAAAATTCTTACTAATGCCCTGCCCACCAGCCACGCCCCCAAAAATATCACCTAAAAGTAAAGTGTCCCTCTTTGGCCATGTGAAATGTTGGGAGGTATGCACATACACACAGTGAGCGGCAGAGACATGCAGAAGACACGCACACACACACAGACACACTGGAGATGGACACACATATGTAACAGAGATGTACACACACACGCAACATATATGAGCAGAAACACATGCGTGCATGAGTTGTGTACCCCTCTGGCACTCAAATGGTTAAGGTATAGAGAGGCATGTGAGAGTTAAATAGCAGTGGGAAGTGTATTCATACCTGGGAACATTGATTTGTGGAGTCCCTAGAGGGGACTGATGTGGTGCTGATGTGGAGAGACAAATGGGGCAATCTGGGTTAAAAGTGGGCGGGGCTTAATCGCGAGTAGGGGCGGGGCTTAACATAAATGTGGAAAAGTGTTAGTAATAGGCTGGGGAAGGAGGAGAAGTGGGAGGGGAATGCAAGTTTACAGTGTGAGGAATTTGAACACACTCCCTGAGGGGTTAAACTTGATACCCAGCCCTGTGGCAGTCAGTGGGTTAAGTGTGTACCTGATGGTTGTCTGTCCTGTGTCTTGCATGGCAAATGATGACAGTGAAGAAATAATTCAGCAGAGGGCCTACCTTAACCCTTTGAGTGCCATTTTGTTCCCCTGGTGCTGCACTACAGGTCCTGCTGAGGCCACTGGGAGTCAGGGTGAGTGACTGTGTGTGTGTGTCAGCCATATTTATTTCTGGCTTTGTGTGTGTATGTGGTGCTGTGTGTGTGAGTGGGGGCATGTGTGTTTGGTGCTGTGTGAGTGGGACATGTGTGTGTGTGGTCTGTGTGTGTGAGTGGGACATGTGTGTGTGTGTTTGGTGCTGTGTGAGTGGGGCATGTGTGTTTGTCTGTGGTGTAGGAGCAAGTGGCGGCCATTTTATTTTTTTCTGAATTTGATAGTGGTGGATGGGCTGCATAGTGGGGGCGGGCCAACTCCCTGCATGACTGAATCACCCAATAGGAGTAGTAACTCCTGCTTTATGCCTCCCCTGGGTGTGTTTTGGCAGGCACAAAGTCTTCTTTTATATATATAGATAATACATAGAAGTCTAGTCCCATCTTGTGTGTGTCTGGAGACCCTGGCTCCATTCTTAAGACATAGAGGTCTAGTCCAATCTTGTCATGTGTGGAGAACCTAGCTCCATTTATAATAATATATAGAGGTCTAGCCCCATCTTGTTGTGTGTAGAGAACCTAGCTCCATTCATAATAATACACAGAAGTTTACCCCCATCTTGTGTGTGGAGAACCCGGCTCCATTTAAAATAATACATAGATATGTAGTCCTGTCTTGTCATGTGTTGAGAACTGGCTCCATCCATAATAATACATACATGTCTAGCCCCATCTAGTTGTGTCTGGAGAACCTGGCTCAATTCATAATAATACATCCAGGTCTAGCCAAATCTTGGCTGCTTGTTGCGTGTTGAACCCAGCTCCATTCAAAATATTACATCCCCCCCTTTGTCAAATGTGGAGATCCTGCTCCATTTATAATAATACATAGATATCTAGCCCCACATTTCTTGTGTGGAGAACCTAGATCCATTCAGAATCATAGAATCTTGTTGTGTGTGGAGAACCCGGCTCCCTTCATAATAATAATAATACATAGAAGTCTAGCCCCACCTGTGTGGCTCCATTTATGATAATATATAGAAGTCTAGTCCCATGGTGTTGTATGTGGATAACATGGCTCATTTTGTAATAATAGATTGAACTCTAGCCCCATTCTATTGTGAGTGGAGAACCTGGCTCCATTTATGATAATATATAGAAGTCTAGGCCCATGGTGGTATATGTGGATATACTGGCTCCTTTTGTAATAATACATGGAAGTCTAGCCCCATCTTGTTGTGTGAGGAGCACCCGGCTCCATCATAGTAATACATAGGAACTAATTCCATCTTGTTGTGTTTTGGGAACCCAGATGCATTCATAATAATACAGAAAAGTCTAGCCCCATCTTCTCGTGTATAGAACCTATCTCCTTTCATAAAAATGCATCCAAGTCTGCCTCCATCTTTTTGTGGAGAACCCAGCTCCAATCATCATAATACTTAGAAGTCTAGCTCCATCTTCTTGTGTGTGGAGAATCTGGCTCCATTCATGATAATACATAGAAGTCTAGCTGCATCTTGTTGTGTGTGGAGAACCCGGCTCCATTATATTAATACATAGACATCTAGTCCCATCTTGTCGTGTGTGGAAAACCCCTCTCCATTCATAATATTACACAGACCTCTAGCCCCACCTTTCTTATGTGGAGAACCCTGATCCATTCATAATAATACACCCAAGTGTAGCCACATCTATGAATCCTTTTGAATCAGAGGTGTAACTACAAGGGGTGGAGAGCGTACAGTTGCGATTGGAGCCTAGTATCCAAGGAGGCTCATTGGCCACAGGGACCAGTAGGCCCCAGTTACACCCCTCGTAGAATATATTTGTGTCAGGGAGCAAAAAATGTACTCTTTTGCCCTCCAATAATGAGTTACATTATAAATGGAGCATCCGCATAAAATGCAATTTTCTCAAAGAGTTGCACTCAGACTCTCAAAAAAAACAAGTTTCCCCTGTAATATCTTTAGACTGAAGTATCTCCCAGCAAATGGTATGTGCTTGATCTAGACAGTTGGCCAAATGCACTGAAATTGACAAGTAAAAATTCCCAAATCCCCATGGAATTGAATTGGGCTTTTAACTCCTTCAGTGCTATAAGGGTGTCCAATGCAATGCTTCGCAACATGTTGGAGATCTCTCTCAAGGAGGTTAATGCCCGGTTAAATCAATTGGATTTGTGACCCCTTCCCTCCTGATGCAGTTGGTTTGCCCCAGAATTACTCCGGTGTTCCTTTAACCCTTTGAGTGCCAGAGGGGTACGCAACACATTGCAAAGCAATGCACAACACCTCTGACACTCAAGGGTTAACACAGGGCCCATAGCGTGTGTTTTCATAATAAGTGCCTCCTTTACTGTTAAACCTTAACTCTTAAAGGGCCAGAGAGGGGTCCGATCGTTTCACTTTATTGAGGCATTTGTCACACAATACACCTTAAACCTCTGAATGCCAGAGGAGTGTCAAACGCATTGCAAAGCAATGCACTGGACGCACCCTGGCACTCAAAGGGTTAAACTCTGAACGTTCAAATCAGCTCGCAGTGAAATTAATGATTGCAACGTATTACGTGTCATTGGCACAGAAGAAGCTTGCAGTGACCAGGCATTTTCACATTACACATTACAGTAGTCACTTTCCTTTATATAATAACATTCATTCTGTTGATAATCCTATATAATAATTCGCTAAGGATGTTTGTCAGAAGCCCTCATGCTCAGTAGAGACTGCTGTGTGCGCTGTACTCATGCACAGTAGACACTGCCTGCACCTCCCTGATACAGAGCAGGGCCCTCCGAATTCACACCCTAGTCCTCTCTGCGCACACTAGGACCGTTGGTCCCAGGAAGGGGTGCAGAGAGGACTACGGTGTGAATTCAGATTGCCCCGCTCTGTATAAGCTGAGGTACAGGGAGTCTCTACTGCGCATGACTGCAGCGAGGCCACTGACAACACAGGATCCGGCCGGTTGATGGGTGTCACTGTGGCCCATGTAAATGGGCTTTTCAACTAGTAAGAAATAACTACCAAGAACTTGACCCTTTGAGTGCCAGAGAGGTACGCAATGCGTTGTATACTTCTGTGGCACTCATAGGATTAAAGGAATATTAATGCTTAAAGGGATAGTAATACTTCATTTTAACTTTATTTTATTTTGTAGGCATTAAAAAAACATGAAGAACGATATAAGTCTTATCTCTCCAACCTTTATGGTTTGAGAGATATTCACAAGCAAAGTTTCCCCCTCCCGCCCCTTTTACCTAGTGTAAGCCATCTCTTCTCAGATGTGGAATACAGTCCATAGACCAGACAGATAACAGAAGGGGACAATCTTCTTCCTATGAGAACAATGAAAGCCCTGCCCCCCTTGACAAGTTTTTCAGGTTTTTCCCTTATCTTAATTGAAGATTGTCCCTCTCTGCAGTCCACCTGGGCACCTCCCTTCTGATTTGGCTGAACGGGGGGGGGACATTGCCTGTGAATATCTCTTAAACCATAAAGGTTTGAGAGATAAGACTTATATCGTTCTTCATGTTTTTTTAATGCCTACAAAATAAAATAAAGATAAAACGAAGTATTACTATCCCTTTAAAAATAATTCTATTTAAATGTGTTGTTCATTTGCTGGAGTGGAGCTTGCTTTTTGAGATGGCTACGCTTTTCAAAACATTATTATTCTCCTCCAAAGTAGACATTTGAATCCTTAAAGGGATAGTATTACTTCAAAATTCCTATCCCTCATATTGTAGCCCTTAATAAACTGAGTTAAATGACACCAGCGGCATCTCTCAAACCTTTATGGTATAAGAGATAGCCGCTTTCAAAGTTTCCTCTCCCCTGCTGTCAACGTTCTGCTGCCAGCAGGAGAATCCGGTCTCTGAATCAAGAGGAGGCTCTTCAGCAGTTATGGAAGGAAAAATGATTAATTGAAACAGTCTTCTACCTGTGCTTGGTAACCAAGCACACGTAGAAGGCTGTTTCTATTAATCATTTTTCCTTCCATAACGAGATATCGGCTCTGTTTAAGAGCCTCCGCCTGTCCCGGGACCAGATTCCCCTGCTGGCAGCAGAACGCTGACAGCAGGGGAGAGGAAACTTTGAAAGTGGCTATCTCTTATACCATAAAGGTCTGAGAGATGCGGTTGGTGTCATTTAACCCAGTTTATTAATGGCTACAATATGAGGGATAGGAATTTTGAACTAATACTATCCCTTTAAAATCTCTCTCATGTATTAAAGATGAACTTTTACTTACATTAAAGCGTCCCCAGATCATTATACACATAGCGATACACATATCAATACTATTATTATCCTGAATAAGTCCAGCGTTATTGAGAAATACAACTTGTTCCAAGAGGCAGAAGCAGGCATCTTTCTGTAGCGCCATCTATGTGCCTGCACTGTCAGTCCCTTCCTGTACCTTAAAGGGATAGTAAACTCGAAAAAAAAGTACAGGCGAATTTATAGGTACAATTAAAACATACTTACTGCCCTCGTTCCCATCTCTCAAACCGTTATGGTTTGAGAGATGTAATAAAATAAAGACCTCCGCTCCCTCCCCCTCCTCATGTGTCCGCTGTATAGCGGACGTCATGAGATCCTGCTTCCGGGACCAGGCGGCGGCTCTTCAGGAGAGCTGACATAGAGATATATAACTATAATTATTTCATCGGAATGGTCTACAACGTGTGCTTGGCTTGTAGACCATACCGATGAAGTAATTATAGTTAGATATCCCGATGTCAGCTCTCCTGAAGAGCCGCCTACAGTCGGGCGACCGGATTCTGCCTCTGACGGCTTTACAGCTCGTCAGGCAGAAAGGGGAGGGAACGGAGACCTTTATTTTCTTACCTCTCTCAAACCATAACGGTTTGAGAGATAGGAATGAGGGCAGTAAGTATGTTTTAATTGTACCTATAAATTCGCCTGTACTTTTTCTTCCGAGTTTACTATCCCTTTAAGGTACAATACAACTCCTCCTAGAGGAGGCCTGACAGCGTACGTGTACAGATGTCTCTTTGGCAAGATGTCTGTTCTGATGCCTGCCCGACTGTCTCAGAACGAGTTGGATTTGTCAAAAAATGGCGGACTTATTCAAGAAAATACTAGTATTGATTAGCGTATCTCTATGTGCATAATGATTTGGGGGGCACTTTAATTTGAGTGAAAGTTCCTCTTTAAAAGGTACTTGCCTTTTTACGACATCTCCATGATGTCCCTCCATGAGAATAGGTCTTCTTCTCCCAGTGTAAATGAACCATTCCTCTCTCTTGCAGCAATGAAGCACAGACATCCCTCATCAAAACACACACCTGTGAGAGCTGACATAGGCTGAAACTGTCCAGGAAGCCAGCAATATGCTGCAGAACCTCTAGGGGCAGGTTGGTTAGGGAGTCCTTGCTCTTTCCTCGATGGCTCCTACAGAGGTTGGGTCTTACTCCTTCGTATAAAGTATCAGACACCTGAGGCTTCATGGCAAAGGTTTTGAGCTGCTTGCTATAGATTACTCGCGACCTCTTTCCTTTGGGACGGAACTGATTTTGCACAAAAGTACAACCGAGGTACGAGAGTGGGCAGCGCTTTTGGAACCATCCACTTAGGCAAGACTGGATATCACAATGAACGTTCTTAAAATGATCGGGGAACTCATCCCTCCGAAAGAAGAAGTTACAGGAGAACGTGAAGGTGGAATTGCTTTTGTTGTGTCTTCTGGTGACAGATTCAGACTCCAGATCCAAATTAAGTCCTAAAGTATTTTCTTCCAGAAGATCTGCTAAAACCACCTTATTTGAGAAGGGATCCAAACCAAAATCATAGGTCTGTGTCCCAATATCAATAAGCAAACCATCTAGGGCCTTGGACTCCGATATTGCATGGCCCCTGAGCTCCTTTTCCAGGGCACTAAGCAAGGTGGTGTAAATGGGCTCTGATAATGGTAAGTCCTGAACCTGGACCCCGAGGTCAGATGTGTCCACCAGTTTGTGGGCTTTCTCTATTTTAGAACGATCATCACCCAGTTTTGCTCTTCTGCCACAGTAGCTTGTAGGCACTTTAAACGTGTAAACGGTTTTGACAGTCTGTGCTTCCAGATTACCATAAACAAAATCCTTTTCTTTCGGTGTGCACGCTGCCATCTGGCCAAATCGGATGAGCATACTGCCGTGATGCACCAGATACATGTTGTAGCTTCCACAATCCACCTCACTTTTCAGCCTTTCCAAAACCCCTTCCTGCCAAGGAGCCAGGCCTGTTTTCTCTAGATCTCCCAATGCCATCTTTTTGTCTTTGTCGTCTGATTTCTGCTTTTCTTCGGCAGCACTGGATTTGTCTTCTGTTTTCTTGCTTGGACTAGAACCCTTGTTATCATCTTTCTCCATATTTGACTCTAGAAATTCTGCAGTTGATTTTTCTTTACTAAAAATCGTATCCCACTTAGCAAATTTTTCCAAATCCATACCATCTTGCCCTCTAGCCAAAGCTTCACGCTCGTATTGCGTAAGTTCAACTGCTTCACCGTAGTTCATGTCCGTGACACCAAGATTCTCATAATCTGCTCCACCCACTGCACCATCTTCTTCCATGTCCGAATCCACGCCTTGGGGTACTGTTTCTTTGGGTTGCTCTGCAAGCTCTTGGAAAAACTCCGCCATTTTGAGGGAACCAAAGAGAATGTTCTGATCCCTCAGGGCCAAGGATACATCTAGACAACCCTCCCCCTGCTCCTCCCTCATGATGTTCTCATGTAGACTTCTTTGTCCATCAATAACGGGCCATCTATTCCAGTCCATGGAGCAACAGACCACACTGGCCGGGCAAACCTTCAGGTGCTTTGCCAGCCTAAACCGTAACATGGAGAATGGGCACCCAAACACAGAGTTGAGGCAGGGAACATACTCGTTGGGGCAGAGCAGGCGATGATCCTCCTCTTTACACAGGTGGAAGGTGGCGCCGCAGTGAACACGGCAGCTGATCATCACGCAGGAGATTCCCGGGTTCACAGGAGCTTGACAGCGTTTGCTGAAACATTTCTCACAGTGTCTGTGCAGGCCCGGTGGGGGTCTCTGCGTCCTTCCCTTGAAACCAGAAAATAGGAGCAAGAATGAATAATAAATATATAACCCAAATATAGATAGATAAAATGCAACCGATCATCTTTTATTTAACGTAATAGTATGTTTCTTAAAAGAGCAGTAAACTTTTTTTATGAAAAAATATATATTGTAGGGATTTTCCTATTGAGTAAGATAAGGGTACTCCCACTGCCGAGAGATTTATATTTCCAGAGTTATTACAGTTTAAACCCATGTTTTTTTACACTACCAGTGCCCTCTAGTGGTCAAATTCTAATTAGATTTCCTGTTAAATTCTAATGGAGATGAAAGTCAGAAAAGTCAGAGACATAACAGTTCTCCATAGAATGTGATAGAAACTGCTGAGTCACTTCCTGTCAATTAGAACTATCAGGAAGTAAACACAGTAAATTCACTTCCTGGTTATTTAAACTGCTATAATTTTTGAATAAAACAACTGACAGCGACGGGAGTGACCTTGTATTATTCAGCAGGAAAAGCTCTATAAAATATGTGTTTTCATAAAAAAAAGTTTACTGCTCCTTTAATGAAAAAATCATGTATTGTACAGCTTTTCCCTTAAAAGAAAAACAAGGATACTTCCACTTCTGGGTGATTCATTAGTCAACAGTTATAACAGCTCAAGATATTACTCCCCTATTTCACTGTTTAGGGAGCATTACAGTCAATCGAGCAAACTTCTCCATGGCGACACATGAAACAGCACCACCTAGTACTGCCATTTCATTTGTCCCCATAGAAGTTGAAACAGCAGTACCTATAGATAATTTCCTGGTACTTTTTTTATTAACACCTTAAAGGGATAGTAATACTTTTGGTCTCATTATTACACCCAGGACTTTTTGTGTGGGTCATCAGCTCCAGCACTTGTTTTTTAAATGAAAAAAAAAAAAAACACAGAAAAAAAATTAAACAAAGCAGATACTACTTTTTCACCAAAAATAAAAATAATTTATTATGTAGTCTCTGTACCTTTTTACCTATTATGATTCTTTCTATACACGGATGCAAATGTTACAATTCCATGTATTAGTAAAAGAGGGGTGAGCAATCTTTCTTTCTCTCAATGAGCTCTGAACACACAGTCTGCTATTTTCAGGACACAGCTAACATTTTGTGTGTCGTTTGTGAAGAAATAAGGAATAGTACAAATACAGCTGTTTCTCTTTCACAAATGGGAGCTTGATTCAAGGAAGATTAAAGGAGCAGTAAACTTTTTTTATGAAAAAATATTTATTGTAGGGATTTTCCTATTGAATAAAATAAGGGTACTCCCACTGCCGAGAGATTTATATTTCCAGAGTTATTACAGTTTAAACCCATGTTTTTTTACACTAGCAGTGCCCTCTAGTGGTCAAATTCTAATTAGATTTCCTGTTAGATTGTAATGGAGAGGAAAGTCAGAAAAGTCAGAGACATACAGTTCTCCATAGAATGTGATAGAAACTGCTGAGTCACTTCCTGCCAGTTAGAACTATCAGGAAGTAAACACAGTAAATTCACTTCCTGTCAGTTAGAACTATCAGGAAGTAAACACAGTGAATTCACTTCCTGTCAGTTAGAACTATCAGGAAGTAAACACAGTAAATTCACTTCCTGTCAGTTAGAACTAACATGAAGTAAACACAGTAAATTCACTTCCTGTCAGTTAGAACTATCAGGAAGTAAACACAGTAAATTCACTTCATGATTATTTAAACTGATATAATTTTTGAATAAAGCATCTGACAGCGGTGGCAGTGACCTTGTTTTATTCAGCAGGAAATGCTCTATAGAATATGTGTTTTCATAAAAAAAGTTTACTGCTCCTTTAAACTACTGTAGGTAGCTTGAAGTCACAGTTAGGATTCAATTACCTGCGATGTGACACACTACGAAATGGTAAAAAAAGCACAATGGGTGCTAAATTTGCACCCATTGAGATCAATGCCAAAGGTGACGAATTTACGATTCAATTGCATTCGGTGCCCTTCTTAACCCCACAGCCCAACCAATGGGAGCATGGGAACCATTTTGAACAGGGACTGGCCATATAAAAGAAAGAACAATTAAAGAGGAAGATTGGGGTGCAGAAGACTCTGCTGCACCTAAGACTTACAGGGAAGTGTACCAGCTATGAGGTATGGGTGATAGCATAGTGTTAGGGCTAGTATTTGTAAACTTTTTTGTTAAAGGGATGGTAATACTTAAAATGTAAAAAAAAATATGTTGTAGGGTTTATTCTCCTGAGTAAAACAAGAGTACTCCCACTGCTGAAAGGTGTTTCATTCAAAAGTTATTAATTTTCAAAGTTGAATTTTCTAGGTGCAATATCACAGTGGCCTGAAATTGTACAGTGGCGCTGTTGCTACACCATCCTATGGACAGCTCTGGTCCCGGGACCATAAATCTCCATAGGATGGTGTAGCAACAGCGCCACTGTACAATTTCAGGCCACTGTGATATTGCACCTAAAAAATTCAACTTTGAAAATGAATAACTTTTGAATGAAACACCTTTCAGCAGTGGGAGTACTCTTGTTTTACTCAGGGGGATAAACCCTACAACAATTTTTTTTACATTTTAAGTATTACTATCCCTTTAATGTTAGGTGTAGTGCATGGCCGGTTCACTTTTGAAAGGTTGCGCCCAGAAGAGCGTGCGACCATTTAACTCTTTCACCATGTCATCTGGATAAAAACAGCAACGTGACAATCTCGCAGTGCATGACAGGGCAAGATGGTCACGTCGCCTAGTCAGTGGTCGCATTTAATAGTTATACAGCCGGTGATTCTCATCAATCTCCTTCCATTTCAGCTTTGTCAGTTTGGCTCTTTTTTTGGTGACTTTTGTGGCGGGGCAGCCTCCTTCCGCAGCTTTATGAAGAGGCCATTTTAACAAAACCCCTACACAATCAGTATGTGAACCGATCCTGCCTCTCCCCTTTTCTGCGTGCAGAATGACAAGGAGAAGCAAGATTGTCACGTTACTATTTTTATCCAGGCGACATGGTGAAAGAGTTAAATGGTCGCACGCAGACGGTATCCTTTCTAAAGGATACCGTGCATGGCCAAGGGTAGGGTTAGTGTTTGGGAGGGGGGTGAATGTTAGCTCACGCTCGATGTTTGACAGTGTCCAACACTGAGCGTTAGCTACTTTCCTTTGATGGTCCCATTTTTCATGCTATTCACGTAGGTAGTGCAATTGAATTCAGACGGTCCCACTGTGTGTGTGCGTTCGGTAATCATTTTTGCACTACCGCGTGTTTTACCGGTGGTAACTGAATCGAGCCCTAGGTTTCTCAGTCAGAATAACAAAAACACATATATTTTGTGTGTCAATAAATATATATTTGAAACTCAATATCCAGATTTCAGGGTTTATAGAAATTAACCTGAAGTGGAAGAACGCAGCACCCTGGCTGAGAAACACTGCTGTTAACCCTTTGAGTGCCAGAGGGGTACGCAACGCATTGCAAAGCAATGCGTTGCGTACCCCTCTGGCACTCAAAGGGTTAATACATTTTGGGAGCTTAGTTTCAAAATAAAAATAAAATGTAATTCTGGAGCAAACCAACTGAACGACAGGGGACATATAAAAATTCCTGATGATGTAAGTGCAGTCATAAACCCTTGAATGCTGCAGAGGTATCAACACATTACTTTGCAACTCACTGAGGACTTCGGTAGCATTCAAGGGGTTAAAATTCTCATTTCAATCAGTGAGTATAGTTTGGAATATTTATTTGTCTCCCCCATAGTACAGTAGGTTTGCTCCAATATTACTCTGCTTTTCTTTGGCTTCCTCTTGTGCTAACGGTGAAATGATTGGCACAGTACTCACCATGGCTTCAGCAGTAAGTCAGGGGTTAATCCCACGTCCTCCCGTTGGTTAACCAGGTAGGTGAATTATTTTGTCATCGTTAATACTGGGGAGACAGGAGGGACAAACAATATCAATAACCTACAACTCAAAGTTGGTATGAACCCTTTGAGTGCCAGAGAGGTATTGGATACCTCTCTTGTACTCAAAGGGTTACAGTGGACCCACTCTGCCTAATAGAAGTTTCATTCCAGGACGGTTTTATAGCCAAGGGTCTCCTAGGCAAGACATCCTAAGTTCACTTAGCCCTGCCCATGGCCACGCCCTCTCTTTTCACATGACTCCGCCCACAGTCCCAGCCACTGTTCTCTGGCATATAAAATATCCTTTGCCTATAAAATGCAATCAGAAAAAAGTCTTTTAACCTCTTGGTTGCTAGATAGATCTCCAGTGCATTGTTTTACAATGTGTTAGCGATATCTATAGCATCTAAGAGTTAAATAATAGCCAGTAAACTGGTATATAAAGCTGGTATATAAAGCAAGATTATGCAATTCAGAATGTGGGTGGGACCAGCACACCAGAGGCGGTCTCAGAATATGGTGCCTTAAGCAGTTGCCTACACTGACTAGTGAGAAATCCGACCCCTGTTTAGTTTGGTTTACAGAGAATTAAAGGGATAGTAATACTTCATTATTGCAATGGTAGTCACAGACCAACACATACACTGCCTGATACCTCAGCCTTATTCCACTGGTAGTCACAGACCCACACATACACTGTCTGACACCCCAGCCTTGTTCCACTGGTAGTCACAGACCACACATACACTGTCTGACACCCCAGCCTTATTCCACTGGTAGTCACAGACCCACACATACACTGTCTGACACCCCAACCTTGTTCTACTGGTAGTCACAGACCCACACATACACTGTCTGACACCTCAACCTTGCTCCACTGGTAGTCACAGACCCACACATACACTGTCTGATACCCCAGCCTTGTTCTACTGGTAGTCACATACCCACACATACACTGTCTGACACCCCAGCCTTGTTCCACTGGTAGTCACAGACCCACACATACACTGTCTGACGCCCCAGCCTTGCTCCACTGGTAGTCACAGACCCACACATACACTGTCTGACACCCCAGCCTTGTTCCACTGGTAGTCACAGACCCACACACACACTGTCTGACACCTCAGCCTTGCTCCACTGGTAGTCACAGACCCACACATACACTGTCTGATACCCCAGTCTTGTTCTACTGGTAGTCACAGACCCACACATACACTGTCTGACACCCCAGTCTTGTTCCACTGGTAGTCACAAAATCACACATACACTGTCTGTCATCCCAGCCTTGTTCCACTGGTAGTCACAGACCCACACATACACTGTCTGACACCCCAGTCTTGTTCCACTGGTAGTCACAAAATCACACATACACTGTCTGTCATCCCAGCCTTGTTCCACTGGTAGTCACAGACCCACACATACACTGTCTGATACCCCAGCCTTGTTCCACTGGTAGTCACAGACCCACACATACACTGTCTGACACCCCAGTCTTGTTCCACTGGTAGTCACAAAATCACACATACACTGTCTGTCATCCCAGCCTTGTTCCACTGGTAGTCACAGACCCACACATACACTGTCTGACGCCCCAGCCTTGCTCCACTGGTAGTCACAGACCCACACATACACTGTCTGACACCCTAGCCTTGTTCCACTGGTAGTCACAGACCCACACATACACTGTCTGACACCCCAGCCTTGTTCTACTGGTAGTCACAGACCCACACATACACTGTCTGACACCCCAGCCTTGTTCTACTGGTAGTCACAGACCCACACATACACTGTCTGACACCCCAGCCTTGTTCCACTGGTAGTTACAGACCCACACATACACTGTCTGACACCACAGCCTTGTTCCACTGGTAGTCACAGACCCACACATACACTGTCCGACACCCCATCCTTGTTCCACTGATAGTCACAGATCCACACATACACTGTCTGACACCCTAGCCTTGTTCCACTGGTAGTCACATACCCACACATACACTGTCTGACACCCCAGCCTTGTTCTACTGGTAGTCACAGACCCACACATACACTGTCTGACACCCCAGCCTTGTTCTACTGGTAGTCACAGACCCACACATACACTGTCTGACACCCCAGCCTTGTTCCACTGGTAGTTACAGACCCACACATACACTGTCTGATACCCCAGCCTTGTTCTACTGGTAGTCACATACCCACACATACACTGTCTGACACCCCAGCCTTGTTCCACTGGTAGTCACAGACCCACACATACACTGTCTGACGCCCCAGCCTTGCTCCACTGGTAGTCACAGACCCACACATACACTGTCTGACACCCCAGCCTTGTTCCACTGGTAGTTACAGACCCACACATACACTGTCTGACACCACAGCCTTGTTCCACTGGTAGTCACAGACCCACACATACACTGTCCGACACCCCATCCTTGTTCCACTGATAGTCACAGATCCACACATACACTGTCTGACACCCTAGCCTTGTTCCACTGGTAGTCACATACCCACACATACACTGTCTGACACCCCAGTCTTGTTCTACTGGTAGTCACAGACCCACACATACACTGTCTGACACCCCAGCCTTGTTCTACTGGTAGTCACAGACCCACACATACACTGTCTGACACCCCAGCCTTGTTCCACTGGTAGTTACAGACCCACACATACACTGTCTGATACCCCAGCCTTGTTCTACTGGTAGTCACATACCCACACATACACTGTCTGACACCCCAGCCTTGTTCCACTGGTAGTCACAGACCCACACATACACTGTCTGATGCCCCAGCCTTGCTCCACTGGTAGTCACAGACCCACACATACACTGTCTGACACCCTAGCCTTGTTCCACTGGTAGTCACAGACCCACACATACACTGTCTGACACCCCAGCCTTGTTCTACTGGTAGTCACAGACCCACACATACACTGTCTGACACCCCAGCCTTGTTCCACTGGTAGTTACAGACCCACACATACACTGTCTGATACCCCAGTCTTGTTCTACTGGTAGTCACAGACCCACACATACACTGTCTGACACCCCAGTCTTGTTCCACTGGTAGTCACAAAATCACACATACACTGTCTGTCATCCCAGCCTTGTTCCACTGGTAGTCACAGACCCACACATACACTGTCTGACACCCCAGTCTTGTTCCACTGGTAGTCACAAAATCACACATACACTGTCTGTCATCCCAGCCTTGTTCCACTGGTAGTCACAGACCCACACATACACTGTCTGATACCCCAGCCTTGTTCCACTGGTAGTCACAGACCCACACATACACTGTCTGACACCCCAGTCTTGTTCCACTGGTAGTCACAAAATCACACATACACTGTCTGTCATCCCAGCCTTGTTCCACTGGTAGTCACAGACCCACACATACACTGTCTGACGCCCCAGCCTTGCTCCACTGGTAGTCACAGACCCACACATACACTGTCTGACACCCTAGCCTTGTTCCACTGGTAGTCACAGACCCACACATACACTGTCTGACACCCCAGCCTTGTTCTACTGGTAGTCACAGACCCACACATACACTGTCTGACACCCCAGCCTTGTTCTACTGGTAGTCACAGACCCACACATACACTGTCTGACACCCCAGCCTTGTTCCACTGGTAGTTACAGACCCACACATACACTGTCTGACACCACAGCCTTGTTCCACTGGTAGTCACAGACCCACACATACACTGTCCGACACCCCATCCTTGTTCCACTGATAGTCACAGATCCACACATACACTGTCTGACACCCTAGCCTTGTTCCACTGGTAGTCACATACCCACACATACACTGTCTGACACCCCAGCCTTGTTCTACTGGTAGTCACAGACCCACACATACACTGTCTGACACCCCAGCCTTGTTCTACTGGTAGTCACAGACCCACACATACACTGTCTGACACCCCAGCCTTGTTCCACTGGTAGTTACAGACCCACACATACACTGTCTGATACCCCAGCCTTGTTCTACTGGTAGTCACATACCCACACATACACTGTCTGACACCCCAGCCTTGTTCCACTGGTAGTCACAGACCCACACATACACTGTCTGACGCCCCAGCCTTGCTCCACTGGTAGTCACAGACCCACACATACACTGTCTGACACCCCAGCCTTGTTCCACTGGTAGTTACAGACCCACACATACACTGTCTGACACCACAGCCTTGTTCCACTGGTAGTCACAGACCCACACATACACTGTCCGACACCCCATCCTTGTTCCACTGATAGTCACAGATCCACACATACACTGTCTGACACCCTAGCCTTGTTCCACTGGTAGTCACATACCCACACATACACTGTCTGACACCCCAGCCTTGTTCTACTGGTAGTCACAGACCCACACATACACTGTCTGACACCCCAGCCTTGTTCTACTGGTAGTCACAGACCCACACATACACTGTCTGACACCCCAGCCTTGTTCCACTGGTAGTTACAGACCCACACATACACTGTCTGATACCCCAGCCTTGTTCTACTGGTAGTCACATACCCACACATACACTGTCTGACACCCCAGCCTTGTTCCACTGGTAGTCACAGACCCACACATACACTGTCTGACGCCCCAGCCTTGCTCCACTGGTAGTCACAGACCCACACATACACTGTCTGACACCCTAGCCTTGTTCCACTGGTAGTCACAGACCCACACATACACTGTCTGACACCCCAGCCTTGTTCTACTGGTAGTCACAGACCCACACATACACTGTCTGACACCCCAGCCTTGTTCCACTGGTAGTTACAGACCCACACATACACTGTCTGATACCCCAGCCTTGTTCTACTGGTAGTCACAGACCCACACATACACTGTCTGACACCCCAGCCTTGTTCCACTGGTAGTCACAGACCCACACATACACTGTCTGATACCCCAGCCTTGTTCTACTGGTAGTCACAGACCCACACATACACTGTCTGACACCCCAGCCTTGTTCCACTGGTAGTCACAGACCCACACATACACTGTCTGACACCCCAGTCTTGTTCCACTGGTAGTCACAGACCACACATACACTGTCTGACACCCCAGTCTTGTTCCACTGGTAGTCACAAAATCATACACACACTGTCTGACACCCCAGCCTTGTTCCACTGGTAGTCACAGACCCACACATACACTGTCTGACACCCCAGCCTTGTTCCACTGGTAGTCACAGACCCACACATACACTGTCTGATACCCCAGCCTTGTTCCACTGGTAGTCACAGACCCACACATACACTGTCTGACACCCCAGTCTTGTTCCACTGGTAGTCACAGACCCACACATACACTGTCTGACACCCCAGTCTTGTTCCTCTGGTAGTCACAGACCCACACATACACTGTCTGATACCCCAGTCTTGTTCCACTGGTAGTCACAGACCCACACATACACTGTCTGATACCCCAGTCTTGTTCCACTGGTAGTCACAGACCCACACATACACTGTCTGACACCCCAGTCTTGTTCCACTGGTAGTCACAAAATCACACATACACTGTCTGTCATCCCAGCCTTGTTCCACTGTCCACTGGTACTCATGGAACAAAGGGGTTAAATGAACATACCAAAAATAAAATGAGATTATATAATCCAAGCCAGCATCAATTTGTTACTCAAGGTAAAAAATCTAGTCAATGTAAAGAGAGGACTTTTCACCCAAAGATAATTGTTGTTTATCAAAAAAAAATAATAATAAATGACTATATTTTATCTAAGCAAATTGCTTGCAATATAAAAAAGCAGAGGCGTAACTAGAAGCCCCCGGGTCCTGGTGGCAAGAGGTACCACAGGCCCCCACCACCACATTGGCCCCCCTCGACCACACTGACCCCCTCGATCACATTGACACCCTCCACAATGCCCCTCAATCTTCACAATGCCCCTCAATCTTCACAATGCCCCTATCTCTTACCTGAAGCTCCCACGTGGTCATCTTAGTAAAGCAGAGCGCTGGGAGATGATGTCACTAGAGCGCCAGAGGGTGATTCTGGGCGCCAGGTGGGGGGGTCACAGGGGGCGGCCTGGCGACCACTATAGTTACACCACTGATTAATAGCTTTTGAAAAATTAACCTGTACTGTATCTGTTGGCGGTACTCTGTGGCACATTATGGTAATTAGTTTATGTGTGCTTTGAATGAATCTAGGCAGCACCTGCACACTGGAGTCATTTCTAATAGCAAAGTGATGGTAAGTTTTTATCCTCGTACAGAAGTAATTCTCAGTACTGTGCAGGAAATTAGAATAATATGCCACACTGTGCCAGCAAAACCTAAAATGCCATTTGACAGAATTAGCCCACCACAACATATAAGGCGAGTTTAATTCTCTGTGAAAGAAACTAAACTGTAAAAGATCCACTTTAAATAAGCCCTGTGGATGTGTCTATTCGTGCTTTGTGTAGGGCTCCCTGATTTGATTACCATAGGCATTATGATAGGTGTTTTAGAAGTGATGGTGTAATATTGTCTGTAAACTGTCTGACATAAGGAAAGCATGTGTACAACAGGGATGCATACTAACTGATATATATTAATTGTCCTAGAGCTCCTCCAATTACCCTGTAAGGATCAGAGGAGTGTACAAAGCACTGAGTTGCAAAACCCACTGGCCCTTAAAATATTAACCTTTTGAGTGCCAGAAGGGTGTCCAAAGCAAAAGCTGCACAAATGAAATGAATTGGTGACTGTATAAAAAAGCGATGCAGCTGTCTACACAAGCATGAGCCAAGAAATGTTACCATTTCATGTTTTGGGGATCTAGAATTAAAGGATTAAATAAAAATTTTGGTTTGCCAGCTTGTATATGTGTATATATATCTATATATCAACACCTCTGCATAGGTTTTCTTGCCAGATTCAAATGGCAAGCTTTCCTCAACTTTAGTCTCCGCTACACACTAGGGGGCAGGCTTCTTGTCCCTGGCTGGGGTGCTCTCGCTCTGCTGGGCATTACATAGCTTTAAAGGGATAGAAATACTTCGTTTTATCATTATTTTATTTTGTAGGCATTAAAAAAACATGAAGAACGATATAAGTCTTATCTCTCAAACCTTTATGGTTTGAGAGATATTCACAAGCAAAGTTTCCCCTCCCGCCCCTTTTACCTAGTGTAAGTCATCTCTTCTCAGATGTGGAATCCAGTCCATAGACCAGACAGATAACAGAAGAGGACAATCTTCTTCCTATGAGAAGAATGAAATCCCTGCCCCCCTTGACAAGTTTTTCAGGTTTTTCCCTTATCTTAATTGAAGATTGTCCCTCTGTGTAGACTACCTGGGCACCTCCCTTCTGATCTGGCTGAGCAGTGTTACATCAGTAAAAGGGGCGGGAGGGGGATACTTTGTCATTGAATTACTCTTGAACTACAACTCTGACAGAATTGAAATAAAACTCTCCAAAGTCCAAATACTATAATGATTAATTAGAGCTTCTTTTATTATGAAACATTACTATCCCTTTAAAGCTTGAGAGAGTAGCCAATCTAATGGCAACCTGGGTGAATAATCCCTGATCAGATTAGTTCTCAGATTCCTAGGCAAGGCATTAACGAATAACTCACAAAATTCACAGGACTGAAAGTCAGCATCCTTATCAGCTATATATATAAAAGAAGACTTTTGCGTGCCTTGCAAGCACACCCAGTGGCGTCATTAAGGAGGAATATTGATTATAATAAGCATTAGGTACTTGCCAAAAATGAGGTACCTTGGTGTTGGTGGCAAACTTAGCATTGTATGGCCATATGATGTGACTAAATCCTCATCTTTAATATAGTAGTGATGTGCAGACACAATGCCGCAGAGTAAAGGGTTAATGGTGATGAAAATCTGGATGTGCACCAATATTGTGTGTATTTGCTTTTAGCTATTTTGCTCAAATTGGTTGCACTCCAGCAAGTTTAAATGTGTTTTTTTTCTTCGGGTGTGCTTACCAAAACCTGGACTAGAATTATATATATATATATATATATATAAACACACACATTATATAAACACACACATACTGAATATGATGCACTGTATGGCATCTTATATCTGCTGGATTATACTGTTGAACACCAATGCACATACTTTTTATGAGTTTAACCTTTTGTCCTTGAAAGTCACATGTTCCGTATAACAAAAATATAATCACTATATAATCCCGCTGCTGCAAAACTCGTACACTAATAAATCATTTTTGTGTAAAAACAAAATGAAAATTTTTTTTTTTAACAAATTAAACAATATTAATAGTTTCATTGTGTTATATCAGGTTGAACTTGAACCACTGACACACGTGACCACACAGGGTATATTATGATATAGATTCCTCACTTGTGACTGTTAAGTCCTTACCTGTATCATATGTATAGCTGCAGTTTCCTCAAAGTCCTGTGTTTCCTGTGCAGACATGGGGTCCTGTGGTGGCTGGATGCAAAGCAGTGGGCAGAAAGATCATGTGCCATGTGTTTCTGCAGTTATAAATAACTCTCTGGGCACAGCAAACAGCAGAGCTCATCTTACTTATCTGCACAGGGCAGAATAGACTGACACCGATTTAACCCTTGTGACTCAAGAACAGCTCAGTCCTGAGGAATTTAACACGTGTAGCTTAAACAAATGAGATGACGGTTGAGCTATAATAACTTTTCAAATAAGCATATATCTGAAGAACACAGGATGCTCAATCCCAGTGCAGGATAATGCAGTGGTTTGTGTGTGGCTGTCCAACATAAACACCCAGCAATTACCTATTGTCTCTGGCAGTAGGTTATTGCCGGAACTTTTAGGTAGGTTTCTGTGTACTCACCCACAACCCATAGTCTTTTGTTTGCCTACAAATTGTAAAGATACTTCATTTTTTTTGAAAAACAAAAAAACGTGATGTTACAGGAGACATGTCTGGCTGATGTCTGCATTCATTACACATTCATCCTTCCTGCTGAGGGACTGGATTATGTAGATTAGCATCTCACCGTAAGAGAAGATATGGATATCTCATATGTCTAATTATTTTTTTTAATTGTTCTGGAAGATAATTACTTTTGTTTCTACATCAACATTTATATCCACCACCCTGAGATTACATCACTGTAGTATGCTATCCTGGTGATTTATGAGGATGAGAGTAAGATCTTTACAGAATGATATGTTTTCCAGTAACACTTCACGTTGGTATAGATATGTGGATGATATATCCTTTGTGTTGTGATTTGATTAATCTAATACTATTAGATGCTCAGTGATGAGAGTTGGTTTAGTATATAATGAGGTGCATAAACTGCCCCCCAACTGCATAAAATGCCCCAATACATCCCAAAACATGTACATAACGCAGCACACAGAGAATACATGTCACGGTTCCCAGAAGGACTTACCTAGGTAGGAGTCTTTAACCCTTTGAGTGCCAGGAGTATGCAATGCATTGCTTTGCAATGTGCTGCATACTTTTCTGGCACTTCCAGCATACCAGCACTTCAGTGGATATCCTACCTGGTGCAAAACTGTGGCTCTGGCTGACTAACCGCTCAGTGTATGACCTGGCTTGTCTGACTACCCACTCTGGTGTTGACCTGGGGCTCTGTCCACTGCGCTTCCAGCATTCCAACGCTTCAGTGGATATCCTATCTGGTGCAAACCTGTGGCTCTGGCTGACTACTCGCTCCGTGTATGACCCGGCTTGTCTGACTATCCTATCTGGTGCTGACTAGGGGGCTCTGTCTGTTTCCTCCGGTGTGTTGGTCCCCGCTCCACAGACACCCATCCTAGTGCAGACGTGGGGCTCTATCAGACTCCTAGACTGACTGCAGGCTGAGTCAGTGCTAGTCCTTTGGGCATTCTGAATTACCTCGAGGCTCCAGTGGGCTGAGGCCTAGTCTCAGACAGTGTGGTGGATCTATTGGGGATCTGCTATTTCTAATACAGTGCTTGCCTCTTTGATCACCCTCTGTGTGTTATCTGTTTACGTGCATTACTGTGATTATTCTAATAAAAGATTGTTTTACTTTACTGTACCTGTAGCTGTGTTCCTGAGTTCCAGAATGCATCTTGTTCCTGAAGTTTCCTGTCTGCAGAGTTGTTCCAGAGTGGTTCCTGCCTACTCCTGAGAGGTTGATGTTTCCTGCTGTTCGCCCTCACCGAAGACTTCCTGATCGTGGGGTTTCCCGCGAGTTCCTGTCGTCTCTTGTTCAGCCAGATGAAACCCTGTCGCCTGGTCACTTGGGCGACATTCTTAGCCCCAGTGTGTGGACGCGGGTTTATTCCAGCCTTGTAACTTCCGAACAACTGTTGGTTCCAGCGTGTGGACGCTGGTTTGCTCCAGAGCCTTGCGGCTATATACATTGCTGTTGGTTCCGGCGTGTGGACGCTGGTTTGCTCCGAAGCCTTGCAGCTGTACACAGTACTGTTGGTTCCAGCGTGCGGATGCTGGTTTGCTCCAAAGCCTCCCTGCTATACTCATTACTGTTGGTTCCAGCGTGCGGACGCTGGTTTACTCCAAAGCCTCCCGGCTATACTCATTACTGTTGGTTCCAGCGTGCAGACACTGGTTTACTCCAAAGCCTCCCGGCTATACTCATTACTGTTGGTTCCAGCGTGCGGACGCTGGTTTGCTCCAAAGCCTCCTGACTATACTCATTACTGTTGGTTCCAGCGTGCAGACACTGGTTTACTCCAAAGCCTCCCTGCTATACTCATTACTGTTGGTTCCAGCGTGCAGACACTGGTTTACTCCAAAGCCTCCCGGCTATACTCATTACTGTTGGTTCCAGCGTGCGGACGCTGGTTTGCTCCAAAGCCTCCTGACTATACTCATTACTGTTGGTTCCAGCGTGCAGACACTGGTTTACTCCAAAGCCTCCCGGCTATACTCATTACTGTTGGTTCCAGCGTGCGGACGCTGGTTTGCTCCAAAGCCTCCCGGCTATACTCATTACTGTTGGTTCCAGCGGTGCAGACACTGGTTTACTCCAAAGCCTCCGGCTATACTCATTACTGTTGGTTCCAGCGTGCGGACGCTGGTTTGCGCCAAAGCCTCCCGGCTATACACACTACTGTTGGTTCCAGCGTGTGGACGCTGGTTTGCTCCAAAGCCTTGTGGCTATACACATTACAGTTGGTTCCAGCGTGCAGACGCTGGTTTGCTCCAAAGCCTTGCGGCTATACACACTACTGTTGGTCCAGCGTGCGGACGGTGGTTTGCTCCAAGAGCATTAAAACGTATTCTCTGTTGGGCATTCCTACAGTGAGTCCCTTTGGGCTGCCTTGCCCGGGTATTGGTAAGGCCGGTAGAACCTGGTACACGTTCCATCTGCAGGTTGCCTTACCCGGTATTGGCAAGGCCGGTAGAGCCTATTACTTAATATCTGGCTGTCTTGCCCGGTGTATTGGCAAGATCGGTAGTGCCTACTCAAGTTCCGTTGGGCTGCCTTGCCCGGTATTGGTAAGGCCGGTAGAAACCTGTTACTATTCCATCTGCAGGTTGCCTTACCCGGTATTGGCAAGGCCGGTAGAGCCTATTACATAATATCTGGCTGTCTTGCCCGGTGTATTGGCAAGATCGGTAGTGCCTACTCAAGTTCCGTTGGGCTGCCTTGCCCGGTATTGGTAAGGCCGGTAGAACCTGGTACTTATTCCATCTACAGGTTGCCTTACCCGGTATTGGCAAGGTCGGTAGAGCCTATTGTTTTAGATTACTGGCTGTCTTGCCCGGTACATTGGCAAGACCGGTAGAGCCTGCTATTCGTATCTCTCTATTATTGTATGTGTATGTCATGTTGGAATCCTAAGGGATCATTTTTAAATTATTTTCAATAAAAATTGTGTTTTTACCTTTGTGTCTGAGAGTCGTAACAAACCGTGACACAGAGCCCCAAGTCAACACCAGAGTGGGTAGTCACACAAGCCTAGGTCATACACGGAGCGGGTAGCCAGCCAGAGCCACAGGTTTGCACCAGAAAGGATGTCTAAGCCAAATCGGAACGCACAAGGAGAATGTCAGACAGAGCCACAGGTCATCACCATAATGGATAGACAGACAGGCCGTGTCATACACAGTTCAGGTAGGTCAGCTAGAGCCACAGGTCCGCACCAGATTGGGTGTCCACTACTCAATAGGAGCAGAAAAAGAGTAGTCAGAGCCACAGGACAGCTCCAGAATGGATGGTCAGACAAGCCAGGTCATACACAGAGCCCAAGGGAAACAGAACTGTATTGTACAACAACGCAAGGGCAACTGAGTCAGGACTCAGCCCTTTAAAACCCCTCCTCAGGAAGTAGGTTGGAGGAGCAGCTCAGAGGGAGGAAGTAGGTAGGAGGAGACTACAGGAATCAAACACATAAAACAGAGGCCTGCTGCATGCTTGAAGCCTCGCGCCTGAGGATGACGCTGAAACAAGTAAGCTGTAACAATACATACATTTCTTGGGATATACTGTAAAGAATAATGGGGTAGTTTAGGCACCTCATTATATAATAAACATTCTGATAAATTGCTGCTTTGATGTTTAACAGCTGTCATCCTCAAATGTGACCTCCAAAGGCCAGTTCATACATACTAGTAGAATTTCTTCAGACATAGACGTTTATGACAAAGTCCGTACATTGTTGATACTTGATAAAAAGATAATACAATGTTCATAGACAATCACATTCAGGACACTTTTAAAGACCCCTGAAAACTTGTAATGGACATCTCAAATATAGCATACCTCCAAAGTGGTCCTCTTTAGGAGATACTAGGGGTCCGTACTCCAAAGTGTCCCTCTTTAGGAGATATTAGGGGTCTGTACCTCGCAAGTGTCCCTCTTTAGGAGATATTAGGGGTCCATACCTCCAAGTGTCCCTCTTAGGCGATATTAGGGATCCATACCTCGCAAGTGTCCTCTTTAGGGTATATTAGGGGTCCATACCTCCCAAGTGTCCCTCTTTAGGAGATATTTGTGGCCCATACCTCCCATGTGTCCCTCTTTAGGAGCTATTACAGGTCCGTACCTCCCAAGTGTCCCTGTTTAGGAGATATTAGGGGGTCCGTATTTCCCAAGTGTCCATCATTAGGAGGATATTAGGGGTCCGTACCTCCCAAGTGTCCCTGTTTAGGAGATATTAGGGGGTCCGTATTTCCCAAGTGTCCATCTTTAGGAGATATTAGGGGTCCGTACCTCCCAAGTGTCCCTGTTAGGAGATATTAGGGGGTCCGTATTTCCCAAGTGTCCATCTTTAGGAGATATTAGGGGTTTGTACCTCCCAAGTGTCCCCTCTTTAGGAGATATTAGGGGGTCTGTACCTCCCAAGTGTCCCTCTTTAGGAGATATTAGGGGTCCATACCTCCCAAGTGTCCCTCTTTAGGAGATATTAGGGGTCCATACCTCCCAAGTGTCCTTCTTTAGGAGATATAAGGGGTCCATACCTCCCAAGTGTCCTTCTTTAGGAGATATAAGGGGTCCATACCTCCCAAGTGTCCCTCTTTAGGAGATATTAGGGGTCCATACCTCCCAAGTGTCCCTCTTTAGGCGATATTAGGGGTCCATACCTCCAAAGTGTCCCTCTTAGGAGATATTAGGGGTCCATACCTCCCAAGTGTCCCTCTTTAGGTTATATTAGGGGTCCATACCTCACAAGTGTCCCACTTTAGGAGATATTAGGGGTCCATACCTCCCAGTGTCCCTCTTTAGGAGATATTAGGGTCCATACCTCCCAAGTGTCCTTCTTTAGGAGATATAAGGGGTCCATACCTCCCAAGTGTCCCTCTTTAGGAGATATTAGGGGTCCATACCTCCCAAGTGTCCCTCTTTAGGCGATATTAGGGATCCGTACCTCCCAAGTGTCCCTCTTTAGGAGATATTAGGGGTCCGTACCTCCCAAGTGTCCCTCTTTAGGTGATATTAGGGGTTCATACCTCCCAAGTGTCCCACTTCAGGAGATATTAGGGGTCCATACCTCCCAAGTGTCCCTCTTTAGGAGATATTGGTGGTCCGTACCTCCCAAGTGTCCCTCTTTAGGAGATATTAGGGGTCCATACCTCCCAAGTGTCCCTCTTTAGGAGATATTAGGGGTCCATACCTCCCAAGTGTCCCTCTTTAGGAGATATTAGGGATCCATCCCTCACAAGTGTACCTCTTAGGAGATATTAGGGGTCCGTACCTCCCAAGTGTACCTCTTTAGGAGATATTAGGGGTCCGTACCTCCCAAGTGTCCCTCTTTAGGAGATATTAGGGGTCCATAACTCACAAGTGTCACTCTTTAGGAGATATTAGGGATCCATCCCTCACAAGTGTACCTCTTTAGGAGATATTAGGGATCCTTAGCTCCAAGTGTACCTCTTTAGGAGATATTAGGGATCCTTAGCTCCCAAGTGTCCCTTTTTAGGAGAAATTAGTGGTCCGTACCTCCATGTGTCCTCTTTAGGAGATATTAGGGTTCATACCTCCCATGTGTCCCTCTTTTGGAGATATTAGGGGGTCCGTACCTCCCAAGTGTCCCTCTTTAGGAGATATTAGGGGTCCATACCTCCCAAGTGACCCTCTTTAGAGATATTAGGGGTCCATACCTCCCAAGTGACCCTCTTTAGGAGATATTAGGGGTCCATACCTCACAAGTGTCCCTCTTTAGGAAATATTAGGCATCCATAACTCACAAGTGTCCCTCTTTAGGAGATATTAGGGGTCCATACTTCCCAATTGTTCATTTTTTGGAGAGACAGTCCCTCTTTGAGACCCAAGTCTTCTGGTTTTGGATTTGCCCTTGTTTGCATATAGGAGAGGTAGACATCTGGCTGATGTGCTCTTTAGGACTGATATAGATAAAACTGAAAGATATAAACAAAACGTGTCTCGACCTCAATAGTGGACAATTTGCCTTGTCTGAATGTCCCAAGTGCAGCAATGTTCTATTAGGGCCGATGATCACTTATCCACAATTAAGGTAATGGTAGTGCTAGACCGTGTAAAGGGTGCTTATATCTAATAGCTATGCTTGTGAGCTACCTTATCATATGTCCCTGCGGAAATCGCTCTGCTGCACACACCAGCAGAGTTAATAACCCTTAAGGACTAGACGAGCATACCTCCCAACATTTCAAATGGCCAAAGAGGGACCCTTGTGTTTTAGGTGTTTTTTCTGGAGGCATGGCTGGTGGGCGGGGAATTTTTAGGTTACTGTGTGACTTATTGACACCTCTTTGTATATCTGAATAAAGGATTTAGAGCAAGACCAAAGTATTTTATTTACACAGATTCATTAACAAGCAATGTGATAGACTAATATATACATCACTCACTCTGATGTCCTAAAAAGAGGGACACCAGGGTAGAAAAGAGGGACAGGGGGATTTGGGTCTCAAAGAGGGACTGTCCTTCTAAAGAGGGACACTCGGGAGGTATGGATGAGTTCACAACACATTGTGTAGCAGTGTTTTGCACACCCATCTGATCCTTAAGGGGTTAATCATACAAAAAAATCAGGAAATGTAATGATGTTACAAACAATAACCCTGTCCCAGGTAGACATTTCATGTGATAATATAATTAGGGTCTGCACTGAAATGACAAATATTGGAGGAGATTAGCAGTGTGAGAGGAGGTATTAATCTCACTGAGAAATGATTACAGATAGCGGCACTGTGACTGTATATCCTCATGTCATAAGGAAAGTGTATGATCCTCCAAATAATCACAGACACATAGCTTGGGGATAATAGCCACAGCTTTATTTAAATACTTCCATTAACATTATTATTTCACCGTAATATTTAATTAATCATTAATCTGCCCATCCATACCAATATAAAACATACTAGAACCGAGTATGGCCAAATTGCCTGGCCTCATTCTAGAATCCACCATTTTCCATTGTATACTTGACTCCAAAGTAATTACCACATTGACCCTATACCTTAGCTTCAATGGGTAACATCACCACCCGCGACCTAAATTCAGGGTGTAGCTTCCAAAGGGATTCAGCCCGAGGATAAAGCACATAACTTTACCACATAAGTTGTTGATCTCTGAAATCCAGGCAAGGACTAACTGGGCGGCTGTGACAAATCCAACCACAAACTCGCCATAATAGGGAGGGATACTTCTCCTTGTCCCTTCCTCACCGAATGGCAGTCTAATTCCTACCACTACCCCCTATAAGCCTTTAGAACTCACTCCTCCCCTAACATACACCATCCACACCCGGATTAACCCTCCCATGACATGCTTCCCCTCCTTGTATACTTCGTTCTCATTCTGGGGAAGTTTATATGATGACTGAATGAGCCATACAGCCTGAAATGCTTACTGTGATGTGCAAGTTCATACCTATCTATTGTCCACTAGAAGGTGACTGTATATCATGGTAGACACAAATAAGGACAAGTTAACTTTTTTTTATGGAAAAAAAAAAATATTGAAGAACTTGTTGAGTAAAACAAGGGTATAAAACAAGGGAGATATGTATGTCCAAAGTTATTACAGTTTAAACCTTTGCACGTTTACATTAACATTTCCCTCTAGTGGCCAAAAATGTTAATTTGTATTTCACCTGCAGTTGCGAATAATTCCCAGCAGAGGGAGAATACTTATTTTACAAGGAAAGTCCTGTAATATATTTCTTATATATAACTGCTCTTTTAAGTTTGCCAATCAATTATCTAGTATTCCATGCTCACGTCTGGTGAATTTTGTTTAACTTTTTGTACTTTTGTGTTTTGTGAGCATGAGTGCTCACAAAATCAAACAGAGGAATGTTGTATCACAAAAAAATAATTGTGATAACTGTGCAAGCGGTCAGAGGATTTATAGAAAAAAATATTTATTTAGTGTATAAAATATCATATTGAAGCCTTGGCCCAGATATGGCCTTTATCAAGCCAACGCAACATTCAAACAAGTCAATTTAAAAAAAAAAAAAATTAAAAGACCACATGTAAAAATGGACACCTTTCACCAATTTTGGTTGTCGGATTACGAAACCATTACATGCAGTTCTATGCCAATTGTATTAGTTGTTTGTATTTCTTCTTTAGATATATTTTAATAGCACTTACATTTTTTTTTTTTTTTTTTTTAAGGAAAGCAAGACAATACATTACATTAGAGAAGAGACGTCTAAGGGGTGATATGATTACCATTTACGCATATATATTCAAGGTCAATACAAAGAACTATCCAATGAATTATTTACTCAAAGAGCTGAGCTAAGAACAAGAGGTCATCCATTAAGACTAGAGGAAAGGCGCTTTCGACTAAAACAAAGGCAGGGATTCTTTACAGTAAGGGCGGTAAGGCTATGGAATTCTTTGCCTCGGGATGTTGTGCTTGCAGATAATGCAACTGCATTCAAAAAAGCAATGGATGCCTATCTAGAAACAGACAATATTGACAATTATGACAGATGACTCAAAGCAAATAGGATATTGATCTGGGGAACTATTTTGACTACCAATTGGAGTCAGGAAGGAATAATTCCCCCCCCCCCACACACACACTTTGGACTAGATTGGAAATTGCTCCAGAGGGCTTTTTTTGCCTTCCTCTGGATCAACAGGGGTGTTTTTGGGATGGGCTGGACTTGATGGACGCATGTCTTTTTTCAGCCTTACCTACTATGTTACAATACCTTGATTCCGCCATCCTGTTAAAGGTTTTAAGTGGCGGATAATTTGTGAGTGGATCAACTGTAATTTACATTTGAATGGTAAATAGGATTTTTATTAAAGAACTCCTGTAATCTCAGTATCCTGCTAAATTTATAGACATCAATTTGTTATTCAAGTTGAGAACAGTGATTAGTAGGAACAATGACAGCCCTTTTTGGAGTAGGGAGGTATTTCACTATTATTGAGATTATGTGAGGACAGGTATAGAGTAGGATTTTGGTAACTGGGCTTTACCTGCTCCATCCACCTTTGCCCCCCCCCCCCCCCCATGGCTGACTCCTTCCTCCTGTTCTTGCTCCTTCAGACAGTATGATTGGTCAAATCACTATCTTGGGAATATGCGTAACATTCGATTTCCATTTAATCACCACTTCAATGCCTACACTGGGAGTCAGATCACAGTTGAGACTACTTCTGTTTTGATTACTCATCTTAACCAGGATTTGGATGATTGTTCTACAGGTAGAAGTTATAATTTGCTCCATTATATGAACAGAATACCTGTATCCCGTAAGCCTAGTGTTCCTTCAGGATCACTTTTGTGTCTCCTTTGTGTTTGTTACATGGTGCAACAAACATAGTACAGAGGCATAGTATAGAGGCATAGTACAGCGGCATAGTACAGCGGCAGTCTGACAGTGTATAATCTCAGACAGATACAGATGGATTGCTTTTCGATATGTTTTTTTTTTTTTTTCTATGTGATGGTACATAGCAATTATTTCTGTATTCCTTGGTTTAATTTAGTTTTGTATTTATTTTCTGTTAGATTTGGCATAGAACATCATGTAATGACGTCACAATCCATCAACCAGGCCATTTCTAGTGAAGGGTTTCAATTTCCACATGTGGTCTTAGGTATTTAAAGGGATAGTAATGTTTCATAATAAAAGCAGCTCTAATTAATCATCATAGTATTTGGACTTTGGAGAGTGTTATTTCAATTCTGTCAGAGTTGTAGGTCAGGAGTAATTCAATGATTAAGTATCCCCCTCCCGCCCCTTTTACTGATGTAACACTGCTCAGCCAGATCAGAAGGGAGGTGCCCAGGTAGACTGCAGAGAGGGACAATCTTCAATTAAGATAAGGGAAAAACCTGAAAAACTTGTCAAGGGGGGCAGGGCTTTCATTGTTCTCATAGGAAGAAGATTGTCCCCTGCTGTTATCTGTCTGGTCTATGGACTGCATTCCACATCTGAGAAGAGATGACTTACACTAGGTAAAAGGGGCGGGAGGGGAAACTTTGCTTGTGAATATCTCTCAAATCATAAAGGTTTGAGAGATAAGACTATATCGTTCTTCATGTTTTATTAATGCCTACAAAATAAAATAAAGATAAAACAAAGTGTTACTATCCCTTTAAAGTGATAGTAATGTCTTCATTAAAGTTTATCTGCGAGTCTTCTATATGATTTTTATAATACATTGCTCTATGTTTAATGACTTACTGTTCTGTAGTTCAAAAGCTATTCAAGGTAAAAGGATCCCCCTCTCGCCCCTTATGGCCGCTCCCCTTAGATCTGAAATCCGATTGTGGGACTGGAAGGAAGCAGCGAGGGACAAACTTCACTCAGTAAGTATAAGGAATACCCTGCTCCACTTGATGAATGAGGACAGGATTTTCCTTTTGCTTACTGAAGATTGTCCCTCACTGCACTCCATCCGGACCATGCTTACATGCAGCGTGACATGGCCTGAAGGGGCGGGAACGGGATCCTTTTACCTTGAATAGCTTTTGAACTACAGAACAGTAAGTCATTAAATATAGAGCAATGTGTTATAAAAACCATCTAGAAGACTAACAGATAAAGTTTAATGGAGACATTACTATCACTTTAAGGTAAGATGTTTGCATGTTGTGGTGTTTTGATAAAGGCCCATAATTGTCAAAAATATTGATATGATATTTTTATAACTAAATATTAGATAGATGGACAGACAGACAGACAGACATAGATAGATATATTGATAGATAGACAGATAGATAGATATTAGATAGATAGATAGATATGAGATAGATAGATAGATATGAGATAGATAGATAGATAGATAGATAGATAGATAGATAGATAGATAGATATGAGATAGATAGATATGAGATAGATAGATAGATATGAGATAGATAGATAGATAGACAGACAGACAGACATAGATAGATATATTGATAGATAGACAGATAGATAGATAGATAGATGGATAAGATAGATAGATAGATAGATAGATAGATAGATAGATAGATAGATAGATAGATATGAGATAGATAGATAGATAGATAGATATGAGATAGATAGATAGATAGATAGATAGATAGATAGATAGATAGATATGATGTAGATAGATAGATAGATAGATAGATAGATAGATAAATAGATATGAGATAGACAGATAGATAGATATTAGATAGATAGATAGATAGATAGATAGATAGATAGATAGATAGATATGGGATAGATAGATAGATAGATAGATAGATAGATAGATAGATAGATATTAGATAGATAGATAGATAGATAGATAGATAGATAGATATGATGTAGATAGATAGATAGATGGATAAGATAGATAGATAGATATGATGTAGATAGATAGATAGATAGATAGATAGATAGATAAATAGATATGAGATAGACAGATAGATAGATATTAGATAGATAGATAGATAGATAGATAGATAGATAGATAGATAGATAGATATGAGATCTATAGATAGATAGATAGATATGAGATAGATAGATATGAGATAGATAGATAGATAGATAGATAGATATGATATAGATAGATAGATAGATAGATAGATAGATATGACGTAGATAGATAGATATTAGATAGATAGATAGATAGATAGATAGATAGATAGATAGATAGATATGATGTAGATAGATATGAGATAGATAGATAGATATGACATAGATAGATAGATAGATATGATGTAGATAGATATGAGCTAGATAGATAGATAGATAGATAGATAGATAGATAGATAGATAGATAGATAGATAGATAGAGTTTTCTGACATGTGATGACATTGCTACTTAGTTAGATTGTCATATTTCAGATCTAGCATGGCAGGGTATATAATGAGGTTTGTACTGGATATCTATAAGTGTCTGACAAAGCGTATTGTCTCTGAAATATTGTGCATACAGTGTGCCTGCTTTTAAAGTGTTAGTAATGTCTAAAAATAATTTTTAATACATTTGTAGAGGGTAAAAAAATAATCACATTTCCACAAACCCCGTCTCTCAAATCGCTATGGTTTGAGAGGTAATCAAAGTTCCCCCCTCCCTCCCCTTCTCCTGACATCAGCATCTAGCTGACAGCAGGAGATTCCAGTCCGCGATCAGCCGGCCGCTCTGCAGCAGACCTGAAATTCCGTTATTGCAAAAGAATTACTTCATTGTAAAGGTCTACAAAGTGTGCCTGGTTTGCAAGCACACTTTGTAGACCATTCAAATTAAGTAATTCATTTGCAATAACTGGATTTCGGCTCTGCTGCAGAGCCTCATCGTGTCGGACAACACGGATCCCCTTCTGTCAGCTTTAAAGCTGACATCAAGAGAAGGGGGGGGACTTTGATTGCCAATATCTCTCAAACCATAGTGGTTTGAGAGATGGGGTTTGTGGCAATCCGATTATTTTTTTACCCTCTACAAATTTAGTAGAAATTATTTTTAGACATTACTAACACTTTAAATAATTAAACATGGGCTAGAAAGGCCTTGCATTGTTGGGGTTTGTCCTGATCATTATATTGATTTACTGTTTGTGTTTGGTCATTAGCATGCCTGGAACTTTCAAGATAAGCTAACATCCCTGAGATCTTTGAAATCTTAACCCTTAAAGCAACCCCTAATGCAGATTTTAGGCAATATGTACCTGCTTGATCTAACACAGAGGTGCTCCAGTTAGTTGGTCTGAAAGGAACCTATAACGTACTGCAACGTAGAGATCTCACTGTCTAAACACAAACAAGACAGGCAGGACATCTACCCTGTCTTTCTGGTACAAATGGCACCAATTTAGAGACTAAAGAGACATTTATCTGGAGCAAATCATATAGTAGGTAACACAGAACTCCATACCTCCCAACATTTCAAATGGTTAAAGAGGGACACTTGTTTTTTGGGTGGTGTTGCTGGGGCGGGGCTGGTGGGTCTTGCATTAACAAGAATTTATAGGTTATTTTATGACCTATTGACACCTCCTTGTGTAACTGAATAAATGACTTAGAACAAGACTAAAGTATTTTATTTACACAGAATAATTTATAAACACATATAGTGACAAACATTAAGCCCTTAAGGATCATTGACATGCCTGGCACATCATGGAATTCAGGGATGGCAGTAGTATTGTCACCCAATGTTAAGTCTATGGAGGGAATGCCATGGCTGGTATTTTTTTTAAGAAAAGGTGGCAACCCTAGATGGCAGAGCAGCTGCATGCCACTCTGCCATCCCAGAATTCAAATAAAAAAAAAGCTCCGTTATACTTAATGGCCGTCCCTGGGCCAGATTGTACAGCATGTGTTTTATTGATGTGGAGCAATGCGATAATCTTATAAACACACCATATAGTCTGATCTCCTAAACAGAAGGACACCAAGGAGGGAAATAGGGACAGAGGGATTTGGGTCTCAATAAGGAACTGTCCCCCCTAAAGAGGTATGGAACTCTCTCACCCTGAGAATTTGGCCTTTCACCCTGAGATTTTTGAGTTTCAGGGACAAACCAAGAAACTCCCCGGACAGTATGGAAGGGGAGACATGAAGAAGGGGAGGGTAGGAAATGAGGTAGGTTAGGGGGAGGGGTAAGAGTTAGGGGACTAGCGTAGGAAAAGGAAGTTAGGGCAGATTAGGTGAGGGGCAGAGTTAGGAAGGAAGCAGTGTAGAAGTCAGGGTAGGCTTTAGCTTACTTACTGAAGATGTCGGCGGAGCTTCTGGAGGAGCTGAGGCTGGTGGCGGAGGAGGATGGTGGTCGGTGGCTGCGGGAGCAGTTGCGGCTGCGGCTCTTGGAGGCACACGGGGGTGTTGCTGGAAGCGGGCCGGCCGTGTCGGGTCGGCCTGTGAGGAAGACGCGGGCGCTCCCGCCGGAACGCCTGAGCCGTTCCAGGGTGGTCTGTCGTCGTTTCTGTCCGGCGCCGGGGGGTTGGGGCTCCCCGCCGTGTCAGACGCTGCCCGTAGACCGGGGGTGTGCTGGCAATTCAACGAGGGGTCCTGCAAGTTTGGGCAGACCTGTTGTTTCCGCCACGAGTGCTCACACTGTGGGGGGACCCACTCCGTGTCCAAATGTTTTAAGCGCTGGTTGGAGCGTGAAGGGGTTGAAAAAGGGGGCGACTCCGGTTCGCTTAAGCAGAATGCTCCCGTGGCTCGCCCGCTACCCTAATCGGGAGGCAGCGGCGCTGTTGGAGGAGGGTTTTGCGGATGGTTTCCGCATTCCTTTCTGGGAGAGGGACGGGGTTTTTGTGTCGGGTAATTTGGGGTCGGCCCTGGCTCTCCCGGCAGTGGTTCAGGAGAAGCTGGACAAGGAAGTGGCTTTGGGCCGTATGGCGGGCCCCTTTTCTTCCCCCCATTTCCAAATCTCAGGGTGTCGCCCTTGGGTGTGGTACCTAAAAGAGAGCCGGGCAAGTTTAGGATGATCCATCATTTATCATTCCCCTTTGGGGGTTCGGTTAATGATGACATTGATCCTGAGGTGTGTAAAGTTTCATACGCCTCTTTTGATAAGGCGGTCCGCCTGTGCGTTTTTCGAGACCTTCAGCACGTTTCTGGAATGGGTAGTGCGGGTGGAGGCTGGTTGTAACTCCATCATTCACTATCTCGACGACTTCCTATGTGTCGGTCCGGGAGGGTTGTCGATTTGCGCGTGGTTGTTGCGGACTTTGCAAGGGTGGCGGACGTTTTTGGGGTTCCTCTGGCACCAGAGAAGACTGTTGGCCCGGTCACTTGTTTGTCCTTTTTGGGAATTGAATTGGATACGGTCGCTATAGAGAGTAGGCTCCCGGCGGAGAAATTGGACGAGCTTCGGGATTTGATACAGGCCTTTTTAGGGGTGCGGAAGGTGACCCTTCGGCAGCTGCAGTCCTTGTTACGTAAATTGAACTTCGCCTGCCGGATTCTGCCGATGGGGCGTGTTTTTAATCTGCGGCTTGCGCTGTTCACGGCGGGAGTTAAGCGGCCCCACCACTTCATTCGCTTAACTCAGGAGGTACGGTCTGATTTGGAGGTGTGGGATGGTTTCTTACAGGATTTTAACGGGCGGTTGTTATGGCTGGATCCTGTGTCTTCGAATGATGAGGTGGGCCTGCAGACGGATGCGGCGGGTTCAGTCGGTTTTGGGGCGATCCTGGGTGCGGATTGGTGTATGGGTTGCTGGCCAGCCTGGTGGGTGGGCAGTGGTCTTACCCGTAATCTGGTGTTCCTTGAGTTGTTTCCCATCGTGGTGGCGCTGGAGCTTTGGGGGGATTCGCTGCGGAATAAATGCGTGGTTTTCCACTGTGATAATTTAGGAGTGGTGGAAGTGGTCAACAACTTGACTGCATCATCCCTTCCGGTTCTGCGTTTGTTGCGGTGTCTGGTGCTGAGGTGTTTGCGCTTAAACTTGTCTTTTCGGGCTAGGCATGTGCCAGGGGTGCGGAATGTTGCGGCTGACGCCCTTTCTCGCTTACAGATGGAGTCATTTCGGTTGGCGTGGCCAGCGGCAAAGGAGGTGGGCTCGGTCTGCCCGGAGTATCTGTGGGAGCTTGGCAAGATGGAGTAGCTGCATGGATTCAGAATTCGGTGGCGCCGGCCACTTGGGCGCGATACTCGAACACCTGGGACGAGTGGTTGGAGCTGTCCAGGGGGGCAGGGGGTTTTCCGGACGACTCCTGTCGCCTGTTGGGTGTCTTGTGGATTATATGGCAGTGGGCTGATCAGGGCTTCTCGCCTTCAGTCATCTCAGGGTGTCTGGCGGGTTTGGTTTTTGGGTTTAGGCTTCGGGGTTTTAAGGATGTGACTAAGGACTTTAGGGTGCACATGGCCTTGAAAGGGATGCGCCGGGGAGTGCGGGTTCCGGACGCTCGACGGCCGGTTTCTCTTTCCTTGTTGGGCCAGCTGATGGGGGTTATTCCGTTGGTCTGCCCGTTGGATTACGAGTGGTGTTTGTTCCGTGTGGCGTTCAGCTGGGTTTTCTTTGGTGCAATGAGGATAGGGGAATTGGTTAGTCGGAGTAGGGCTGCCCCCGGTGGGGTGGGGTGGGAGGATGTATTGCTGGGCGAGGGGGAGGTTCGTTTTCGGATCCGGAGGTCCAAAACGGACGTTATGGGTCGGGGGAGATGGGTGACATTACTTGCTATTCCTTCTTCCAATGTATGTCCGGTGTCGCTGCTGCGGGATTTTTTGGCAGTGCGTCCGGGAGCTGGGGGTCCCCTTCTGATTCATGCCACCGGCTTGCCTTTGACGAGATATCAGTTTGTGGCGGTTTTTTCGTGGTTGTTTGGCGCGTCTTGGTGTGCCGGTGGCGGAGTTTGGGGGGCACTCCTTCCGCATTGGGGCGGCGACTGAGGCATCCAGACTGGGTTTGCCGGATGAGGTCGTACGCCGCATTGGGAGGTGGGAATTGGACAGGTTCCGGTTGTATGTTAGGCCGGAGAGAAACACTTATGTTTAGGTTGGGGTGGGTGGTTTGTTTCATTGGGCGGGCTTCCGTGTTGTGAGTATGTATAACAAAAAAAAAAAAATAATAAAAAAAACCCCCTTTTATACCCCCTTTTTGGGAGTTGCAGTTGTTTGTGCCTGCCTATGGTGTGGGTCCTATGTTTTTGATGGGTGTCGGGGCTCATGTGTTTTTGTTTTTTCTAGGTGTTTCTCCAGCGAAGGTGTGGGTTATCGGGCATTCCTACGTGTATTGGGCGAGTAAGAGGGCGTCTCTTCGTAGGAATGGCCTTCAGTTGGGTTTGGACCCCTCTTTGGTGGAGGTATCGTGGTTTGGATGCCGTGGGATGAGATGGGTTCAGTTGTTGCAGGATGTAGTTCAGTTTGCTAAGTGTCAGGGTGGGGGTCCGAGAATTTTGGTTATACATTTGGGGGGGGAACAATTTGGGTTCTTTCCCGGTTTGGAGTCTTGGTGAACGGATTAAGAGGGATTTGCATCGTTTGCTTGCGTTGTTTCCAGATTTGGTGGTGGTGTGGTCTGAGATGGTGGCCCGTAGGGTGTGGGCGCAAGCAAGGGATCCAATTGCCCTAGATAAAAGTAGGATTAAGCTCAATAGGAAGATTACTAAATATGTTCTGAAGCTGGGGGGAGTGGCGGTGCGTCACAGGGTATTCGAAGGGGAGGCTGACCGGTTGTTTCGGGGTGACGGTGTTCACCCGAATGACCTGGGTCTTGATTTTTTCAATTTGGGGTTGCTGGAGGGTATTGAACAGGCGGTTGCCATGGTTGGGGGGGGGCAGGGCCTAAGGAATTAGGCATTGGCCCTCATGGCGGGAGAATTTGCTGTTATTGGGATAATTAAGTTTTAGATGGGAGAAAAGAAAGGATGATGCTTCCGTAAGGGGAGAAAACAATGGAAAAGTTGCCCCGGACTTTGTCGCGGGAGGTGACGTTACCCGGTGGAGCCGAGTGTGGAATGGCCCAACTGGGGTAATTGGTTAAAAAGATTGGTGATGAGTGATGGGAAAGACAAGTGTTAAGCATGAGCCCGGTTAAATTGGCCATGCAAAGAAGGGGTTATGATTGTTTTACAGTTTTAACGATAAAGAAAATTTTGATGTTAAACAGGAGTTTAAACAAAAGGTTTTAAGTAAAAAATGTAATTTTAAGATGTTGGGTTTAATAAACCGTCTGTTCATACCCAAAAAGAATTTGTGCTTCCGTGTCTTTTTTGGTTATGGACTATCCCCAGTCCTTCTTCATGAGAGTTCCCAGGTATGGCCATTAGAGGGCAGCAAATACTAACTAATAAATATATCTCTGGGGTGTCCAAACCTTTATCAAGAAGGCACAGACTGGCAAAACAGCAGCAGTTCAAGACCACATAGTATTAAGACTTTAAGGATCAGAGGAATGTGCAATGCATTTTTTAATAAAATACTGTTATTAAGGCAAACATGCAAAATGAGAGCTTATGGTATGCTATTAAAATCATAAATATATGGCTGATTGCTAAAGTGACTTGATGCTTACATCAGATAACAATTCACACGTAGCATATTCAGGAAAATGCCTATAAACTTTTAACCAGATGGTATAGGGTTCCGGCTGTGCTACATAAATGTTTTTCGTCTGTCCCGGCCAGGTGTTGGAGATGTAAATCGGACATGGGGGATTTTTTGCACATCTTTTGGTCTTGCCCTAAAATCCGGCCTTTTTGGACGGCGGTGATAGACACGATTCATGAGGTGGCAGATCCAGGGCTTCCAGATGATCCCTTGGCACTTCTACTACATCACATGCCTCATCCAGTACATTCGTACACCCGCTCTCTCACGGTGCGTCTGATAAACGCTGCAAAGGTGGTGATCCCCAGATACTGGAAACATACCTATGCCCCCTCCTTTCGGGACTGGGTGTCCTCGGTTGAAGCTATACGTTCAGCGGAGGGCCTGCTTCTTACAGCAGAGGGCAAGGGACTGACCCACAACACCAGATGGCTCCGTTGGTCTGAGTTCCTGGAGAGTGAGGCTTTCCGATTGAAACTTGCAGACGCCGGTACCTGAGTACGCCTTTTTCTTTCTCTGGGGTCGGGGGTTGTGACTGATTGGGTGCTCATCCATCCATCCTTTCATTCATCCACTTATCCTTCCATCCTGTCATCTTTTCTCTTCTTTCTTCCCATCGTATTCTACCCTACTCGCTTTTCCCATTCCCATCTCTCCCCGTCCCATCCACACCCTCCTGCGTCTCTTCCCGTTTCACTCCACTTTATCTCCACACATTCTGTTCCATTTGCCACCATTCTACTTTTCTCTCCTTTATTCCTTCATATTCTCTTACTCTAATTTCTCCTTCATCTCTTTACTAGTTCTTCGGGTCTTATATTAGTTTTTTTTTTTTTTTTTCACTCTCTTCCCTTCCCCTCTGTTAAGATACCTATATTACCCTTATTGTTTCCCTATGTTGTTACCTTGTTGTAAAACTGTCAAAAATTAATAAAGAAATATTAAAAAAAGAACTGCATCATCACAATTCTACTGTCGTTCACTTCATGAGCCAACAGCAACAGTAAACTAAAACACTGACAGTGCAGTGAAAGACATTCCTTACCTCACTGTATATCCTCAGTCTGTACCAACACTGTTCCCACTCATCATATAATAAGACTAATTCAAATCAATGCAGAGCTAAAATTGTATATTGCTATAAAGTATCAATATTACACCACAATCCCAAACCATAAATCACACTTCAGTACTTCAGCTATCCTTCCAACGATCACTGTACACTGTAACCAAAGCAGTACACCATATGTGATGTCATCAGTTTCTCATAGATGTGATGTCATGCCTGATGTCATCAACACAACAAATAGGTATTTGGAGTTAAGTTTCCAGAATTTAACCTACATTTCAGGGCCTTTATGTGTTTGAGTGAAAATTTAACTATGGCTTTATGTGTCCTGTTACTACCAGTGAAAAGTAGAATAAGGCAGGGGTGCCAAAGAGGTATGTGGGGTTCTGTATTTACCATTGGACAGTGAAAAAAGGCTTAAGTGTCACAGTGTGATGTTTACTAATGGACAGTGAAACAACGCCGGTGTGACAGTGTATGTGTGGTCTGAGACTACCAATGGACAGTGGAAAAGAGCTGGGTTATCAATGTATGTGTGGTTCTGTGGCTAACAGTGGCCAATGGAAAATGGCTAGGGGTGTCAGATAGTATACAGTGAGGGAAAATATTATTTGATCCCCTGCTGATTTTGTACGTTTACCCACTGACAAAGAAATGATCAGTCTATAATTTTAATGGTAGGTTTATTTGAACAGTGAGAGACAGAATAACAACAAAAAAATCCTGAAAAACGTGTTTCAAAAAAGTTATAAATTGATTTGCTTTTTACTGAGTGAAATAAGTATTTGACCCCCTATCAATCAGCAAGATCTTGTCAATGATCTCAAGGCAGCTGGGACCATAGTCACCAAGAAAACAATTGGAAACACACTACGCCGTGAAGGACTGAAATCCTGCAGCGTCCACAAGGTTACCTTCGCTCAAGAAAGCACATGTACAGACCCGTCTGAAGTTTGCCAGTGAACATCTGAATGATTCAGAGGAGAACTGGGTGAAAGTGTTGTGGTCAGATGAGACCAAAATCAAGCTCTTTGGCATCAACTCAATTTGCCTTGTTTGGAGGAGAAGGAATGCTGCCTATGACCCCAAGAACACCATCCCCACAGTCAAATATGGTGGTGGAAACATTATGTTTGTCGGCTAAGGGGACAGGACAACTTCACCGCATCAAAGGGACGATGGACAGGGCCATGTACCATTAAATCTTGGGTGAGAACCTCCTTCCCTCAGCTAGGGCATTGAAAATGGGTCGTGGATGGGTATTCCAGCATGACAATGACCCAAAACACACGGCCAAGGCAACAAAGGAGTGGCTCAAGAAGAAGCACATTAAGGTCCTGGAGTGACCTAGCCAGTATCCAGACCTTAATCCCCTAGAAAATCTGTGGAGGGAGCTGAAGGTTTGAGTTGCCAAACGTCAGCCTCGAAACCTTAATGACTTGGAGAGGATCTGCAAAGAGGAGTGGGACAAAATCCTTCCTGAGATGTGTGCAAACCTGGTGGCCAACTACAAGAAACGTCTGACCTCTGTGATTGCCAACAAGGGTTTTGCCACCAAGTACTAAGTCACGTTTTGCAAAGGGGTCAGATACTTATTTCACTCAGTAAAATGCAAATAAATTTATAACTTTTTTGAAAATCGTTTTTCAGGATATTTTTGTTGTTATTCTGTCTCTCACTGTTCAAATAAACCTACCATTAAAGTTATAGTCTGATCATTTCTGTGTCAGTGGGCAAACGTACAAAATCAGCAGGGGATCTAATAATATTTTCCCTAACTGTACGTGTGGTTCTGTGATACTGTTCAGCAGACAGTGGTACAAGGGTGGGGTAGCACGCAATGGATATGTGTTACAGTGACAACCAATGGAAAGTTGGAGATGTCAAACAGTGTATGTGTGGTTCTGTGATTACCGGTGTCAGACTGGAACAAGTCTGACATACTGAATATATCTAAAAATGTATATTCTTTGAGACAAAAATTGCATGGGGGCCTTAACTGGGTATTAAAGGGATATTAATGTATATATTAAAGTGCAACTCTGAGTCCTCTTTATGTTTTTTATAACATGTAGCTCTAGATTTCTTTATTTACATACTTGTAGTTGAAACGTAAGCCGAAATGATACGTCTCTCGTCCCTTTCCCTGCTTCACGCTGCCTCTAAGTGTGGTCTGCATGGAGAGAGGCGAGGGACAATATTCAGTAAGCAAAAGGAAAACCTTCATCAAGGAGGGGAGGGTTTCCTTATAGTTACCGCATGAAGATTGTCCCTCGCTGCATCCATCTAGTCACACAACCAGATTTGCAGATCTGATGGGAGGCGGCCAGAAGGGGCGGGAGGGGGATCTTTTTAGCTTGGATAGCGTTTAAACTACAAATATGTAAGTAAAGAAATATAGCGCCACGTGTTCTAAAAACATAAAGAAGACTTGTAGCAACATTTCAATAAAAACAATACTATCCCTTTAAACAGCGCTGGATTACATGATATGTGGTTTTGTAGTGACAGAATCCTGGTGCCTTCCCCATAGAAAGGCATTGATAATTGGAACAATGAGGATTCTTGTTTAACACTCGGAACAAATAAATAAACTTGCCAAGTCTTTATAATAATGAAGAGCAACGCAAAAGGCACATGATTACAGAAAGTAAAGTCTGGCAAATGAATAATATATTGGAAAGCCAACAAAAAGAACTGAATTAGTAATAAATGCTGACTTTCCTCCATTCTGTCAGATCTAAACACAGGAGGAGTTATACACACCAAAGGCAAGTGTCTCCGACACACCGCGATGCACAATACTCACGGGCTTATCACTCCAGGGGCCCAGCCGCCCCCTGCAACCCCCTCATCTGGTGCCAGCAGCAAGCAGGTCTGTGTCTTCTTCAGCACAGACCGTTAGCAGCTGATCTCCCTCTCCGGCGCTCTAGTAATGCAGATGCTGGGCGATGACATCATCACCCAGCGCTCTGCATTACTGAGAACCGAGCGGGAGCTTCATCTCTATAGAGGTCTGTGCCGAAGGAGTCACAGACCTCTCATGCCACTCCGGCTAGACCACCAGGGAGGTAGGAGATAGAGACGGGGGTGTGTGAATAGGGGCATTGTGGAGATTGGGGACAATGTTAAGGCAGTGTGGAGATTGGGGGGCAATGTGGAGATTGGGGGGGCAATGTGGAGATTGGAGGGGCAGTGGGGGGGAATGTGGAAACTGGGGTCAATGTGGTTGGGTGGGGGCCCATGGCAGTTTCTGCACCAGGGCCCCGTGGCTTCTAGTTACGCCTCTGCCAATCAATTATATTATTCCTACAAAAGTTTTCACTTATTATCCCATATTCAAAATAAATGAGGAGCAATTGTAGGGCAAACCATGCCCACCATAGCGGACACATTTCCAATGATTTAAATTGGGTTTTTAACCCTGTGATGACCAGATAGTCTTTCATTGTATTGCACACCCCTCTGTTCCCCAAGGGGTTAACTAATTGGATGCTGAAAGGGTTAACAGCCCCATTAAATTCAAGGATTGTTTTTGTGTGTTGCATGGGATAAACTTTGCTTCCCCCAGAATTGCCCTATTCTTTTGCCGTTTATACATATGGATTCTTAAAACTCTGAGTTCAGCGTTGTGGAATGTGGTTATATTTCCTTATGGTAACAGGATTATATACCATTTCAACTAAATTCATAGCAGATCAGATTGAAAATGACATGGGTCCATCAAGTCCAGCCGTTGACAAATTTCCTTGGCAAAAAAAAAAAAAAATGTAAAGGGATAGTAATACTTCGTTTTATCTTTATTTTATTTTGTAGGCATTAAAAAAACATGAAGAACGATATAAGTCTTATCTCTCAAACCTTTATGGTTTGAGAGATATTCACAAGCAAAGTTTCCTCTTCCACCCCTTTTACCTACTGTAAACCATCTCTTCTCAGATGTGGAATGCAGTCCATAGACCAGACAGATAACAGCAGGGGACAATCTTCTTCCTATGAGAACAATGAAGGCCCTGCCCCCCTTGACAAGTTTTTCAGGTTTTTCCCTTATCTTAATTGAAGATTGTCCCTCTCTGCAGTCTGCCTGGGCACCTCCCTTTTGATCTGGCTGAGCAGTGTTACATCAGTAAAAGGGGAGGGAGGGGGATACTTTGTCATTGAATTACTCTTGGACTACAACTCTGACAGAATTGAAATAACACTCTCCAAAGTCCAAATAATATGATGATTAATTAGAGCTGCTTTTATTATGAAACATTACTATCCCTTTAAGCAATTATGCCTTGAACTGGAAAAAAAAATGGTTCCTGACTCCCAAAGGCAGTTGGAAATGTTCTTAGATCAGCATCCTGTCTGCACTGAAACCAACAGGCATAATTCTCTGTATTGTTTTGAGCCAACAAGGTATCCAGTACTATTTTGAAAGCATATACAGTATCTACAAACACAGCTTTGTGAGGCAAAGAATTCCATGTCCTTACTGCCCTCAATGTAGAAAAACCCCTACCTTTGTTTTAGTAAAAATTACAGTCTTATTGTATGACCCTTTATTTTTTTGCTTAGCTCTTTTAGTAAAGAGTTCTCCATAGAGATGTTTTGGGTTTTTTTTTTATTGCATTGACCTTGAATGTATTTGAAAATAGCAATCATACCACCCCTTAGACGTCTCTTCTCTAATGTAAACAAACAGTTTGACTTGTCTCCCTCTAGAATTAAAATCTTCCAGTCCACTTATCAGTTATGTGGTATGTCTCTACTTTTTAACCCTTGTCAGAGGGGTGAGCAATGGGTTGTGCACTCCTCTGGCGCTATAAGGGGTTAATTAATGTATTTTTTAAATAACTGGTTCCCAAAACTACTCCATATTCTAGATGAAGTCTTATAGAGGTAGAATTATGTCGAAAACACTATGGATAACCACTTTTACTGGATTTTCCAAGACTTCTCCTTGTTTTGGGGGTTTAAGAGTCTGTCCTCATGGAATTTTAAAATAGGCTATAAACACCTTATTGTAGGAGAGCAGGGAAATTTTATTTCATCTCTCTCACATTCTCTATTACATGATCTGTTGTGAGAGAAGGAAGCTTACCCACTTTCACAGAAAGTTCCAATAATCTTTCTGCTGGTGAAGGAGTATGTGAATCCTGTGACTGTATGAGGGTGACTTGTTAGACAAACCCTCACATAGAAAGCACTTTTGATCAGAGAGATTCCCAGTGATTCTATTGGACCTATACTGGTAAGTGAGTCATTGTCTAACAATATTGCTAAAAATCTTCTTACTGTTGTTGGCCATCCAATCAATACTAAGGGGATTATGCACTAAGGGGTGTATAGAGGGGAGATAACTTCTCCAGTGATATCATTTATCCTGTTCTTATGTTATTCTATGGAGCCTATGCACTAAGATCGTTCCCAGTTGAGAAATATTAGTGCATTGCCTCAGTACAATAACATAGGAACTGGAGAAGTGATATCACTGGAGAAATCATCTCCATTTTATCACCTCTTTAACATCCTTTAGTGCATCTCCCCCAAAATGTTTTGAAACAACTGCAGAAAAGTGAATATGCAGAAACATCCAGTGTGTTAATTTAGCTATTTATCTATGAGCAATTGTTTTTCAAACTGTCGCTCACTAGCATCCAAAGGATTTAATCTTTCTGATTTACCTAAGTGTCCTCTATTTTAAATGTTCAGATACGGTAACCCAACATTTCTATGAGCTGCCATATTTTACTAATCTGTTACTGGTATAGTGCTCACTGGTAATAGGCTACAGGAAGAAATGTATTTAACCCTAAAAAGACAGAGGTCTCTATCCAGTACTCACCCTACCCTGATACTCCTAATCAGAATTAGGGGTATGGATTGAGCTATATATGAACACTGATGGTGTGGATAGCCTGCTGGTCATCTACTAAAATATCATAAAACAATAATACATTATTAACACAGGCAGATGTAAACTTGAATATATGAATGAAAATAATGGTATAAACCAGTGTTTCTCAACTCCTGTCCTCGGGACCCACTAACAGGCCAGGACTTAGGGATTTCTCTGCTAGAGCACAGGTGTGGTGATCAGAGGCTCAGTCACATTGATTAACTCACCTGTGCTCTAACAAGGAAATCATGTGATCAGAGGCTCCTTCACATTGATTAACTCACCTGTGCTCTAACAAGGAAATCATGTGATCAGAGGCTCATTCACACTGATTAACTCACCTGTGTGCTAACAAGGAAATCATGTGATCAGAGGCTCATTCACATTGATTAACTCACCTGCGCTCTAACAAGGAAATCATGTGATCAGAGGCTCAATCACACTGATTAACTCACCTGCGCTCTAACAAGGAAATCATGTGATCAGAGGCTCATTCACATTGATTAACTCACCTGCGCTCTAACAAGGAAATCATGTGATCAGAGGCTCATTCACATTAACTCACCTGCGCTCTAACAAGGAAATCATGTGATCAGAGGCTCATTCACACTGATTAACTCACCTGCGCTCTAACGAGGAAATCATGTGATCAGAGGCTCATTCACATTGATTAACTCACCTGCGCTCTAACAAGGAAATCATGTGATCAGAGGCTCATTCACACTGATTAACTCACCTGCGCTCTAACAAGGAAATCATGTGATCAGAGGCTCATTCACACTGATTAACTCACCTGCGCTCTAACAAGGAAATCATGTGATCAGAGGCTCATTCACATTGATTAACTCACCTGCGCTCTAACAAGGAAATCATGTGATCAGAGGCTCATTCACATTGATTAACTCACCTGCGCTCTAACAAGGAAATCATGTGATCAGAGGCTCATTCACATTGATTAACTCACCTGCGCTCTAACAAGGAAATCATCAAATCCTGGCCTGTTAGTGGGTCCCGAGGACAGGAGATGAGAAAAACTGGTCTAAACAGATATGAACTGAAGTGAAGGATAATCACAGAGCACAACGGCAGTAGAGTACTAAACAAAGTGATATCAAAGTCCATATTCATTGATTATACTTGAATAGTTAGATATTAAACAGTCTTAACTGTAAACCAATTGATGTATGTAAATCAATATTTAACCTGTTAAGTGGTATGGAGTGAAGGTCCCTTATCGTGACTCTAATCATCCATTTAGAATAGCCAGTGGATCAATGAAATGTTCAAAGATGACCGAAAAGATGAAGATGGAGTTAGTATGATGAGTGGTTAGGCCGAGAAAGTTGCCAGGTTAGATGGAAGGGGTGTCCTATTGATACTTTCTGCTGCTGCTGTAGGAAACCCGGATTATTAGAAAATAATCCCATGGGGCAAGTGAAAAATAATATCAAACGAGGTGAAAAATAAAATAATACATTTTGATACATGTTAAGAAGACCCGGCTAATGTGGAAAAAACTATTTTTGTAAGTCCAGTTATCCTGACGAAGGAGTAATAAATAACCTCAAAACGCGTCGATATACAGGAACAAGAAGCAGTATTTGGTATCATCGTCTAGAGACCATCTGGACTAGAGAGAAGAGGATTCGGAACCTAACCAACTAGGAGTCTAAGCAGTGAACCAGACAGACCGATCAGGACCACTTGATGTGCTTTGATACAAGTGGGAATCCGGTGAGCTGAATACACTAACTGTTACATTATGGCACTCTATCAAGTTGTCAGCTTCTAAGCATTTAGACACTGGGGGGCTTGATCCCTGTTCACCAGTCTATTTTCCTATTGCATCCCAATCCATCAGTGTCTATTGTCACATCCCCACTGGCCTTTATTAATTATTAATTCTGAATGCATATGAACATTGGTCCCTGCATAAATACCATATATTGTGTCTCTACGATAGTTCAACTAAGCCTCATACTACACATAGTATTGGTCCCAATAGTGATTGGTTTTATACTCCATTGGTTAATTTGTTTCAGTACAATTCACCTTCTGTATAGAAGCTTACAATTTTAATTCCTGTTTTAAAGGGATAGTAATACTTGAAAATAAGTTTATTTTATATTGTAGCCCTTAAAAAACATGAAAAATGATATAAGTCTTATCTCCCAAACCTTTATGGTTTGGGAGATATTCAGAAGTAAAGTTTCCCCTGGAGTGATGTCATTGCTCCACCATTAAGATTTGGAATCTGGTCCCGGGACGGCTGTGCCTCTCCAGAAGTGCTGAGATCATGATCTTTAAAAATAATTTCTTAATTGGAATGGTCTACAAAGTGTGGTTTCAAGCCAGGCACACTTTGTAGATAGTTCCAGTTAAGTAGTTATTTTCAAAGATGGTGATCTCGGCACTGCTAAAGAACTGCCGGTTGCTCTGTGGACCGAATTCCAAATCTGTCCAATAGATGGCAGACTTGGCTGAAACAGCCAGGAAAAGAGCATTTTACTATATTTTACAAGTGAATATCTTCCAAACCATAAAGGTTTGGGAGATAAGACTTATATCATTTTTCATGTTTTTTTAAGGGCTACAATATAAAATACGATTATTTTCAAGTATTACTATCCCTTTAATTTTATTTTTCATTTTATATTTTTGTATATTTATTTTCATCTATTCTTTTTATCACTATCATCCATTTTTCATGTTAGCCGAGTCTTCTTAACATGTATCAATAAAATGTATTATTTTATTTTCACCTTGTTTGATATTATTTTTTCACTTGCCACTTGGGATTATTTTCCAATAAATATATTTATGTATTGATTACTGAATTTTGTGTGCAAATACTAAACTTGGATATCTTGCGTGCTGTTTTCTTTTTTTTTCTTATTTTACAAACCACAATTTTTTTTTAATGAACACCTGAATTTTAAAAATTGCTAGAGAGTATCAGTAAATTTATTGATGGTGGTTAACCCTTTGAGTGCTAGAGATATATACAACGCATTGCAATGCAATGCATTGGATACCTTTCTGGCTCTCAAAGGGCTAAACCTTATGATCACTCCAGTATCATGCTCATGGGTGGATTGTCCTATCGGCGGATCGGGCATCCCCCTGTGGGCCGCTAGATCATGGGCCGGTGGGGGAGATCAGAGGATCTCACCTCACCGTCTCAAGATATGTGTTGCCACCGGCACAGACACTCTCTATGATAGCCTTCAATGCCGCACAGGGACCACAAGGGGGCATCAATATCTCTGTGACAGCCTTCGATGCCGCACAGGGACCACAAGGTAGATTCAATAGGGACGTCGGTGCAGCTAGTGGGCTGCTTTTAAAAAAAAAAATGCCCGGGCTGGTATTCCCCTACAATCCGCCCCTGATCATGCTCTCTAAGAAACCATGGATATAAGAGACTGCAAACTAAATATAATGGTAAAATGTCCAACCTGATTTTGACAGCAGAAAAGAACCATCTAAACCATCCAATTTGCCCATTTCCCTATCTAATAAAATTCCCAGTCTTACATACTTCTGAAAATAGACATTTATGTCCCAGGCATTTTTGAATTTCCTAACAGTATTTGTGCCTACCATCCCTTCTGGGAGGCTGTTCCATGACTCTATCACCCGTTTTGTGAAGTAGAACTTGCACACATTACATCTGAATTTTCCAACATATAACATTAGATCCGGACCTCTTATAGAAATATATTTCATATTCATATTAGTCTGCTCCAGTTCACACAAACAACAAGTGAAGATCGCACTCTGAAAAACGCCACAACTTCTGATAAAATATCACATTTTATTCATGTTTCAACAGATATACAGACACCGGGAAATGGGGAACAAGCTGTCTCAAACTTTTCACACTAAATGTGCTTATCATAGACATGATTAAGCACATTTAGTGTGAAACGCGTGAGACAACTGGTTGCCCGTTGCTCATAGGACAAAGCATATTAAGGTTAGGACTTGCCTACAATGGGGTACCTTGGCGTGGTGGCAAGCTTAGCTTACTATGGACAGATTATGTGACTATCAAATAATCTTTAATATAGTGGTGATAAGCAGACAATATGCCACAGCTTACAGGGTTAATGCTGACTAAATATGGATGTGCACCAATATTTTGTGTCTTTACTTTTAACTATTTTTGTCAAATTGGTTGTAGTCCAGCAATTTTGAATGTGGTTTTTTCTCCCCTTTGGGTGTGCTTACTAAAACCTAAACTGGAACTGACTAACCCTCAGCACTCAAAGAGTTAATGGGTCTCATCAGTGAGGTGCAACTGAAAAGTTCTAGGCACATAATTCAGTATTCACTAAGATAAAGAGGGGCAATTCTGGAGTAAACCAGCTGCACCACAGGGGAGAATTAAAAAGTTCCAACTGTTTAAATGGCTTTTTTTAACCCATTGAATGATAGAGAGGTTTCCAGTTCATTGTGAAGCAATGCAATGTAGATCACTCTAGGGTTAAAAGACACAATTTAATCAATGATATTTCTGATTTGTCCACTAGGGTGCAGTTGATTTGCTTCAGAATTGCGCTTCTTCAGCATATCTGGGAACTGATCTGCCTCAGACACTCTAGTTCTGAGGGTTAATTACAGGATCCCAGGGACAGAGATTAATTCTCTAGTGGTGCTGATTTTCTTCTGAAACTTTACCACTTCTCCTCCTTCTCCACCCTGTCTCTCCCCCTGTCCCTCCTACTTCTCACCCTGTTCCTCCCCCTGTCCCTCCTACTTCTCCTCCTTCTCACCCTGTTCCTCCCCCTGTCCCTCCTACTTCTCACCCTGTTCCTCCCCCTGTCCCTCCCACTTCTACTCCTTCCCACCCTGTTCCTCCAACCTCTCCTCCTTCCCACCCTGTTCATCCCTCTTCCTACCCACTTCTCCTCCTTCCGACCCTGTTCCTCCCACTTCTCCTTCCGACCCTGTTCCTCCCACTTCTCCTCCTTCTCCACTCTGTTCCTCCCCCTGTCCCTCCTACTTCTCCTCCTTCCCACCCTGTTCCTCCCACTTCCCTCCCACTTCTCACCTTGCTCCTCCCACTTCTCCTCCTTCTCACCCTGTTCATCCCTCTTCCCTCCCACTTCTCCTCCTTCTCGCCCTGTTCATCCCACTTCTCCTCCTTCTCGCCCTGTTCATCCCACTTCCCTCCCACTTCTCCTCCTTCCCACCCTGTTCATCCCACTTCTCCTCCTTCTCCACCCTGTTCCTCCCTCTGTCCCTCCTACTTCTCCTCCTTCCCTCCCACTTCTCCTCCTTCCCACCCTGTTCATCCCACTTCCCTCCCACTTCTTCTCCTTCTCACCCTGTTAGAATTTGTAAAATTTGAACTGTAATAACTTTTGAATGAAAAGCCTTCCAGCAGTAGGAGTACCCTTCCTGTACTCAACAGGAAAAGCCCTATATCATATATTAAACACCAAAAAATGTCTGCTCCTTTAAATGCCAACATGTGCCCAGTCTTCCTTCTGCATCTTCTTGTGAAAGATGGGTAAGGCGCCTTGCCCGCAAAATAGACTAATTTTCCCAAATGTTGAAATGGAATGTGGAAGAATTCTGTTGCCAATCAATCATAGGAGACATAAAAAATTTTCAAAAACGAACATGGAATTAAATAATTCACAGTACCATAGTAACATAGTTGACGAGGCTAAAAAAGACATGCGTCCATCAAGTCCAGGATTTCTGTTTCTATAACGAGATCTCAGCACTGCTGTAGAGCCGCCCCCGATCCCGGGACCGGATTCCCCTGCTGTCAGATAGAAAGCTGAATTCAGGGGAGAGGGAACTTTGAATGTGGATATCTCTCAAACCATAAAGGTCTGAGAGATGCCACTGGGCTCGTTTAATTCAGATTTTTAAGGGCTACAACATGAGAGATAGTAAAAATGAAGTAATACTATCCCTTTAAAAATCAATAGGAATTGTTTTGGTTTACCCCACAAAATCCTCTACTTTTACTTTGAAAATATATGACCCATAGATCTTCATCTTGCACAGTTTATTCTGCAAAATTTTTTACACTATATTTTGTGATTTGCACTTTACACCATCAGGTTTGTGGATGAGCGACTCTCGGACACTGTTACCGATACAGATATTTAAGTGTCTTTTTTTGGTGTCTCTTGCAGAAACGTTCTCATAAATTTCCAGTGTTGGTGATTGCTTTAATATAATTGTCCTCTTTCCCATCATGTCATCCCCACTCGTCTCACCGACCGTTACACATTGCTTGTACTAATTACAGTAAGATCCAGAGTACAAAGTCTCTTTCTATAACACTGGTGCGTTTGTGATGGATTCGCCTTGGGAGTAATTGGCCCTACAAAAAGTGCTGCCATGCATTAAAGTCTAGATCATTATGGCAGCGGTAGTTAAAGTGTTAGTAATGTGCCCATAAAAATGTTTAATAGATTTGTAGAGGCTAAAAAAATAATCACATTGCCACAAACCCGATCTCTCAAACCGCTATGGTTTGAGAGATATTTGCAATCAAAGTTCTCCCCTTCTGCTGACTTCCGTGTCTAGCTGACAGCAGGAGAGCCCAGTCCGCCGATCAGCCAGTGTTTCTGGTGCAGAGCCGAAATCCTGTTATTAGAAAATAATTACTTCACTGGAAAGGTCTACAAAGTGTGCCTGGTTTGCAAGCCCACTTTGTAAACCGTTCTCATGAAGTAGTTCTTTTCTAATACATTTCGGCTCTGCTGCAGAGCCTCATCGTGTCGGCCGACGCGGATCTCCTTCTGTCACTTTACAACTGACATCAAGAGAAGGGGAGGGAAGGGGGAACTTTGATTGCCAATATCTCTCAAACCATAGCGGTTTGAGAGATGGGGTTTGTGGCAATGCGATTCTTTTTTTAGCCCCTACAAATCTATTAAAACATTTTTTGGGACATTACTAACACTTTGAAAAAACAGTAACACTTATTATGAAACGCGTTATATTTTCAGTACTTTTTCCTGTAGAGTGAAACATGTTATTTGGTCACTGGAAAATGCTTTACCCAAAAGTTATTACATATTAAACTTGCATGTTTGTAGCATTTGAGTTCAAGATTTTTTTTGCAGCCAAATAGCACTGTTGCTGTCACTGTCTGTGTATTACTGAGTGTCACAGACACAAGCTTTCCATATATATATATATATATATATATATATATATATATGACCTGCGCTCCTTTATGCAAGTTATCAATATGTGAACCCTGTGTAAAGTAGCTATCATAGCACTGTGTTGATAAATTTGAGGTTTTCGTTGCATAGTTTGGCCAAAATATGTTTACGCTCGCTCCACACAATAAAAGGTACCCCAATATTCCAGGCAAGTCCTATCTAATATACATTATCATCTCTATCTAAGATTACAAATGTTCCTGAAGATTTCTTGTAAATAAATGCCTAAAACTAAGTACCTAGATAAACACAAATAAAACACAGATTGAGCTCTACGTGTTTATTTACAAGAAATCTTCAGGAACATTTTTAATTTTGGATAGGAATAATATAGATTAGATAGCAAATATAGACATTGATACCTTTATTGGCTAACTAAACAGATTTAGGATGCAAGCTTTCAAGACATCTCAGGTCTATAAAGTATCTATCATAGCGCTGTGTTGATAAACGTGAGGTTTTTGTTGCATCGTTTGGCCAAAATATGTTTATGCTCGCTCACCAATATTTCAAGACAGTCCTATCTAATATACAGATGAGAGTTGGTATCGTGTTAGCTGTAGAAATAAGGAGGTGAATATAGTCGTTGACACCTTTATTTGCTAACAAAACAGATTTAGGCTGCAAGCTTTCAAGACATCTCAGGTCTCTTCCTCAAGCATGTTATACAGATACATCTGAAAACATCTCTCTTATATACGAGTACACATTGCATTGTTTACAATGGAAATCAGATAAGGAATTTCAGTCCAGACTCTGGTTCTTTTATCAGTCAATGGTAGAGTGCAATGCAATGTGTACTTGTATATAAGAGAGATGTTTTCATATTTATCTGTATAACATGTCTGAGGAAGAGACCTGAGAGGTCTTGAAAGCGTGCATCCTAAATCTGTTTAGTTAGCTAATAAAGGTGTCAACGACTAAATTCACCTCCTGTATTTCTACAGATAACACGGTACTAACTCTCATCTGTATATTAGATAGGACTCTCTTGAAATATTGGTGAGCGAGCATAAACATATTTTGGCCAAACTATGCAACAAAAACCTCACGTTTATCAACACAGCGCTATGATAGATACTTTATACAGGGTTCTCATATTGATAACTTGCATATAGGAGTGCAGGTCTTACTTCTGTTTTACCGTAAAATCTCAGGTATAATACACACAATTTTACCCCACTTTACCTTATGTGAAGTGGGGGGTGCATATTATACTCGAGAGTTTTTTATTTTTAAAAAAAATTAAGCAGGCCAGAACCCTTCCTTCCCTCCCCTGGCGCTATCCGATTCTAAAATACCACTTACTTTCTTAAAAAGACCCCGCATTTTCAACATTATCAGGAAACATGTAAACGATGTGAATCTTCCCCTGCGGGCGGCACGCTTCCATTCGCCGCCCGATTCCTTCAATTGGCTTTCAGGACCTACCGGCTCCAGCCAATGGTAATGCCCTGTGAGAATCTGAAGGTCCTCACAGGGCAGTACCATAGCTGGAAGGAAGCGGGTGGCGAATGGAAGCGTGCCGCCCGCAGGGGAAGATTCACATCGTTTACATGTTTCCTGATAATCTTGAAAATGCAGGGACTTGTCTTTTGAAGAAAGTAAGTGGCATTTTAGAATCGGATAGCGCCGGGGGAGGGAGGGAAGGGTTCTGGACGGCTTAATTTTTTTTTTCATAAGAGGGGAAAACAAGGGTGTGTATTATACATAGGGACTCTTGTTTCCCCCTAAAATCTTGGTTATAATATACACCTGCGTATTATACACAGGGACGTATTATACCTGAGATTTTACGGTAGTTTTTGTCTTAGGATTTTAGCCTAATTTTGGGGGGCATGGAGAACCCCCTTATTCCTCTCTGCAATGTATGCATTATCAGCTTGGATTCTTATTTTAATTTATATATCATATGTAAATGTTATGGTGAGCTAGCGCTGTGGGTTTCTTTTCTTTTTTTTTTTGCTTTTGCACATTCTTTCCATATACATGTCTAGTAACAGCGCCACCTGGCACCAAAACATACTACAGCAGAACTATCACTTCGATATAAGTGCCCCCCAATTAATTCTTAGTATAGCGGTAATCATTTAAAAACACTGTTATAATCTTTATTAAGTGCCGGCATTATTTGGAAACAAAAGTTCTTCTGATACTCACCTCCAAATGACAGCGCAAACATCGTGCCAAAGAGGTATCCGTGCACCTGCGCTGTCCATCCCTGTCTCCTCATTGTACAGAGACAAACAGATCCTTCTTCGGCAAGATGTCTGCGCCGTCATTTGGAGGTGAGTCTCATAAGAACTTATATTTCCAAATAATGCCGGGACTTAATAAAGATGATAATAGTATTTCAATGATTATACTAAGAATTCATTGGGGGGCACTTATATCGCAGTGATCGTTCTGCTTTAAACTCAAGTTATCAGAAAAATTCACGTTAGCTCTGCTATGACGTTTGAAAGAAGCGTCTCCCGTCATTGGGAGTTCACTTGTTTTTACTCAACAGTTAAAGCCCTACAACATATATGATTTTATAATTAGAAGTTACAGCCTCCTTTAATTAGCCAGCTGCTGGCTGGGGATGATGGGAGCTGCAATCCCCCCCCACCCCCAGCAGCTGATGGTTCAAGGATTGACCACCCCTGAATCATCCACTGATTGACTTGATCGGACATCTGGACAGAGATCACTGGGACGTATTCAGGTCGGCTAAGGAGGAGCAATTCTTGGCCACACCAACTGCACCATAGGGGACAAGTAAAAATCCCTCCAGTTCCCATTGATTTAAAACTTTGAGCACCAGAGAGGAGCTCAGTGCATCGCTCTGCAATGTGTTGCGTAACCCTTTGGCACTCATAGTTTTAAAGGAGCAGTAAACTTTTATTTATGAAAACACACATTTTATAGAACTTTTCCTGCTGAATAAAACAAGGTCAGTCCCACCGCTGTCAGATGTTTTATTCAAAAATGATAGCAGTTTAAATAATCAGGAAGTGAATTTACTGTGTTTACTTCCTGATAGTTCTAACTGACAGGAAGTGAATTTACTGTGATTACTTCCTGATAGTTCTAACTGACAGGAAGTGACTCAGCAGTTTCTATCACATTCTATGGAGAACTGTATGTCTCCGACTTTTCTGACTTTCCTCTCCATTAGAATCTAACAGAAAATCTAATTAGAATTTGACCACTAGAGGGCACTGCTAATGTAAAAAAAACATGGGTTTAAACTGTAATAACTCTGGAAATATAAATCTCTCTGCAGTGGGAGTACCCTTATTTTACTCAATAGGAAAATCCCTACAATATATATTTTTTCATAAAAAAGTTTACTGCTCCTTTAAATATTGCTTTTAACTTGCGACAGAGGTCTCTGTAGCATTCAGAGCTGGATCCTCCTCCTACTGCCTAAGGCCCATGGCAATATGAGGGAGCCTGGCTGCAAGCGATGGGTCATAGACAGTCTCTGCTGTTGCTGCCACTAACATTTTGTGTCAGACGCCATTTTTGTTGAGGGAGACCAGCACCATCCAGTTGTTCCCATTTCCATCAGATACACAATGTCAGTACCTACTAACAGCACTCTGTGTAAGAAGCACCGGATCAAGGCCTGTGGGGCCCCAATTGGTACTTTGCCTAGGGCCCTATGGAGCTTTAATCCCTCTCTAGTCACATTGCGCCACACAGAAACTAATTATCATATTGTGCCAGACTGTGCCACCAGCAAATAAAGCTTAATTTCTCAATAAAACATTTATACTACACACAAGTTGCATATATAGATAGCAGCAAGAAATGAGAGGGTTCTCCAGTCCCCCTGACATTTACCTAAACCCAAAAGTGAAAACACATACAAACAACCAAATCTGCGCTCCTCTATATCCTGTGAATAATGTGTGCCCTGTAATGGGCATATATAATAATCCTTAGTAAATCTAAGTAAAATAAGTGAGAATTTCGTCCCACAAATTGGCCAATCCATGTGTAAGCTTACCAACCACGCATAGATTTACTAAGGATTATAATATATGCCCATTACAGGGCACACATTATTCACAGTATATAGAGGAGCGCAGATCTGGTTGTTTGTATGTGTTTTCTCTTTTGGGTTTAGGCCTAATGTCAGGGGGACTGGAGAACCCTCTCATTGCTTGCTGCTATCTATATCTTTCATCTTTATATGTAATTTATATTTATTATATGGATATTCCATGATGAGTTAGCGCTGCGAGCTTTCGTCTCTTTTTCTGTTTTTGTACACATATTTCCTTCAGCTCACTTTAGCAGCTTCTTGTTTTATCCACTTTAATCACACAGAAAAAAACACATTATTACTTTACTTTATTTCACCATTCCTTTCCTTTTCTATCCCACTTGGCCTTTAAGAACCAGGCTTTTTGGCCTGTTCCAATGTGTATACCCCCTGTCTGTTTGGTATCAACCATTCCTCACATGACTTGTGGGGTAGGTTACAAATGGAACATAGTTCTATGTAATCACTTTATTAATGCAGGCCCATAAGGTTCCTGCACCAGGTAAGTCCTTCATCTACACCTTTTTTATTTTATTGTATGTCTGCTGTTTTTAATTGCACTACACTGGGACCCACAAATAATAATAAAAACATCAAAATACCATTTAAAGGGTTCCCTCCGACGCGTTTCAAAATAACATCTTTCTTCAGGGATTTTTAATTTAGATACTATTTGTAGGTGTATTAGAGTAGGACTTACCATAAAGTGAGATACCTTGGCGTGGTTGGTAAGCTTACACACGGATTGGCCAAATTGTGGGACGAAATTCTCACTTATTTTACTTAGATTTACTAAGGATTATTATATATGCCCATTACAGGGCACACATTATTCACAGCATGTAGATAAGCACAGATTTGGTTGTTTGTACAAGTTGCATATAGGCAATGTTTAATTCTCTTTAAAACTAATATAAATTTCACTAAAAGTGGACCTGTCACCTTGAGATAATTTAGTTTAAAAATAATAATGTTAATTAGATTCTGTGCTGGGTTAATATTACCATACACTGAGCTATGAATGAATCTAGACAGAGCTCAAATATAGGGGGTGTGTCCAGCATCATAAATGGCCTCAAACATGCCTAATTAGCATGCCGTGCAGTGAATTAGCATAAGGTGCCACACAATGCAACCAAAACATACAGGTTCAGTTCTCAAAAAAAACATATATTTTTTTGCAGTCAAATAGCTATTACGGCATGTAGGCCGTTTTGAATTTTCTGTAAAACCAGCTAAGCTTGTCTAAGGGTGACAAATCCACTTTAACCCGTTTGAGCGCCAGAGGGATGCGTTGTGCACCCCTCTGGTCCTCAACGGGTTAAAACGATAGGTCTACTGTAAATAAATGGGAATTTGTGTCCCTTATGGCGTGGTAGGTTGGCTCCAGAATCGCTCCTCTTTACAGTTGTGTAACTATAGACTGGAGGGCTTCTGCGCCAAAACATTTTTGTCTGTCCCCAAAACGAAAAAAATATTTCCACGGAGGCATAACTAGAGCCTACTGGGTGCCCTGACACAGACTGGCCCCCTTGGATGCCAGGACCGGTAACAACTGAACCCTTTGCACCCCTTGTAGTCACGTCCTCTGCCTCTTTAGCGTCCTGAATAAAGAGAACGTTCCCGTTATTACTCCTGCCACTGACAAGCTTTGTCTTCAGTCAGCATCGCTGGGTCCGTGGAGGTGCAAGCATCAACCATTTTCACCGATGACGTTGACCTGGCATCACTATTGTGTTCTTGTGGATCGGGACTCGTGCCCACATTTTTCATGAAATACCGTGAGTCGGTGCTGACTCTTTTGTTTTTCACCCCATAATATGGATTGAATTGTGTGCTGGTGGTTCTGTGTTCTCTGTAGAGATCCGTATGGGAGAAGACATCATTCATGACGTAGATTGGCACAGGCACTGGGGAGCCGATAACAAAGGGGAGTTTGTTAATGTCTTCTGCGCCAGGGGAATGGTTTTTGCCTAAAATGTCTGCTCTCAGTCTCTTGGATGGTGGCGGCGTGGGCGCGTCCACCTCGGCAGCTGGAGGTTCCCTGTTTGGGAAGATTGATGGCACGGCTTCGGTTGTAAGAACAGTTTTAGTCCCTTGGGTGATGTAACAATCTGGGGTGAAGTGTGCAGAGCAGATCCGATAAGGATTGCTCTTCTTTGAATCCATAATCTTTTGCGCAAAAGTGTCGATGTTGCCGAAATCCTGTCCGATTCTTTTCAGCCAGACCTTGATCCTGTCCAGGTTTAGAGGAAACGCGTGCATTTTCAGTCCTCTGGAACTTGAAGCCTTGGAGCTGTAGTTGTTGCAGCCGGTAACGAGGCACCGCGGCATGGCGTACACCTGGCAACACACAAGGATTTGTTATAGACAACCAACATCAAACGAATATGATCTCACTGTAATGTCGCCCGTCTATTTTATTCCAGGTTAACTCCCTGAGGATAAGAGGGGTGGGTAACGCATTGTGAAGTTATATGTTGGACACCCCTCTGGTCCTCAAAGGCGTAAAATTTATAGGGCCATGCGCACAATGAAACATGGAGTAAATTGGGGGAAAACTTTAATGAACCATTCAGAACAAGTATAAACTCTATTTAATAACTAGGAATGTGTACTATATGAATGATAGAGAGGTCACCAACATATTCAGGGGGGTTACATGCACCACATAAATGAATAGGAATGTGATTAATTTTGATTTGATCCCCGAAGTATAAGTGGTTTGCTCCACAACAGCTACACACAGTATATACACACACATGTACATACATTCACATACATACACACACCTACATACATACATACAGTATACACACACACACACACACACACACGTACGTACATACCCACATATACAATCATGTACACACATATATACATTTACATACATACACACACATATAGTATATACACTCGCCTGCATACTTACACATACATCTACATATATACATACCCACACACACGCCTACATACTTACACACCCACATGCACCCACATACATATACACACACACATACATACACACACACACATACTTACATACACAGACACATCTACATACATAAACACACACATGCATAGGCACACAGTAGCATATACACACACACATATACATGTAAGCACACACGTATATAAATACATACATATATTCATACATATAAATACACTATATATGTATAGCATAGATACACACACACTCACACGTGTACCTACATATATGGCCAGATTTCCCAACAGGAAGAGTAGGCAACTGCCTAGCGCTCCGAATTTGAGAGGCAGTGCATCAGCTGTGCTGGCCACACCCTCTAGGGGGGGCCTGAGATGTAAATCCAGTCCTGCACACACATACATTCACATACATATTCTCAAACACACAGAGCAAATTTTTAGCACTTGATGCAAAATAGTTTCTGGGTCATTATCACCGCACACTGTGCTGTGAATGAATCAAGGCCGAGCCCACACACTGGGGGCGTACCTACTAGAACAGTGTTAAAGGGATAGTAATGTTTCATAATAAAAGAAGCTCTAATTAATCATCATAGTATTTGGACTTTGGAGAGTGTTATTTCAATTCTGTCAGAGTTGTAGTTCAAGAGTAATTCAATGACAAAGTATCCCCCTCCCGCCCCTTTTACTGATGTAACACTGCTCAGCCAGATCAGAAGGGAGGTGCCCAGGTAGACTGCACAGAGGGACAATCTTCAATTAAGATAAGGGAAAAACCTGAAAAACTTGTCAAGGGGGCAGGGCTTTCATTGTTCTCATAGGAAGAAGACTGTCCCCTTCTGTTATCTGTCTGGTCTATGGACTGGATTCCACATCTGAGAAGAGATGGCTTACACTAGGTAAAAGGAGCGGGAGGGGAAACTTTGCTTGTGAATATCTCTCAAACCATAAAGGTTTGAGAGATAAGACTTATATCGTGCCTACAAAATAAAATAAATTTAAAACGAAGTATTACTATCCCGTTAAGTGTATCCTGAAACAGAACTAATTAGCATACTGTACAGGAAAATTAGCATTCAGTGCCATCAAAATATTAAGGTTAATTTCTCATAAAACTATTTCACAGAAAAAAAATAGTACGATAGGAGATTTTAGTTTTCTGTAAAACAAACTAAACTTGTTGTGACAGGTCCAGTTTAAACCTTTGAGTGCCAGAGGGGTACACAACGCATTGCTTTGGATCATTTTTGGAACCTAGAAAATCCCCTGATTGGGCCTTATGAATAAACACAAAGTGCAGCAGTACTGAGATACCAACAGCACCGTGTGACAGATAAAGGCTCCCCAAATCTCCATTCATTTACATGGGGCATTCAAAGAGTTAACAGACCCATTTAAGTCAATGAGACATGATATTTGTGGAGGTGGAACTTATTTGCTCTCAGAACTGTTCTTCTTCTTAGTCCATCAGCACCAATGCCCCATTAACCCCCTGAATGCCAGACCGCTGTTTAACACATTGCAGAGGAATGCGTTGGGCACACTCCTGGTATTCAAAGTGTTAACGGGCACCCCTTGAATGCTATGCAAGCATTGGCGACATCGCTAGCATTCCATTTAACTCAATAAGAATTTGGTGAATTTTCATGTCTTCCCTATGGTTCTCAACAAAGGTGTGTGTGTGTGTGTGTGTGTGTATGTGTGGGGGTGTGTATATGTGTGTGTGAATTCTAAGGAAAGTTAACAACAGTAAATGGGAAAGCTTAGCGCAGCATTATAATCCTGTACTAAAGTCCCTGGTGTGAACATGAAGCATATCGTTATAATCCTGCGCTGTCTCCGGTGTGAACATTTAGCACAGTGTTATAATCCTGCACTAAAGTCTCTGGTGTGAACATTTATCACAGCGTTATAATCCCACACTAAAGTCTCCGGTGTGAACATTTAGCACAGCGTTATAATCCTGCACTAAAGTCTCCGGTGTGAACATTTAGCGCAGCGTTATAATCCCACACTAAAGTCTCCGGTGTGAACATTTATGACAGCGTTATAATCCTACACTAAAGTCTCCGGTGTGAACATTTAGCACAGAGTTATAATCCCACACTAAAGTCTCCTGTGTGAACATTTAGCACAGCGTTATAATCCCGCACTAAAGTCCGGTGTGAACATTTAGCGCAGCGTTATAATCCTGCGCTAAAGTCTCCGGTGTGAACATTTAGCGCAGCGTTATAATCCTGCACTAAAGTCTCTGGTGTGAACATTTATCACAGCGTTATAATCCCACACTAAAGTCTCCTGTGTGAACATTTAGCACAGCGTTATAATCCCGCACTAAAGTCTCCGGTGTGAACATTTAGAGCAGCGTCATCCCGCGCTAAAGTCTCCGGTGTGAACATTTAGGGCAGAGTTATAATCCTGCACTAAAGTCTCCGGTGCGAACATTTAGCGCAGCGTTATAATCCTGCACTAAAGTCTCCGGTGTGAACATTTAGTTCAGAGTTATAATCCCACACTAAAGTCTCCGGTGCGAACATTTAGCACAGCGTTATAATCCCACACTAAAGTCTCCGGTGCGAACATTTAGCGCAGCGTTATAATCCTGCACTAAAGTCTCCGGTGTGAACATTTAGCACAGCGTTATAATCCTGCACTAAAGTCTCCGCTGCGAACATTTAGTGCAGCGTTATAATCCCGCACTAAAGTCTCCGGTGTGAACATTTAGCACAGCGTTATAATCCCGCACTAAAGTCTCCGGTGTGAACATTTAGCACAGCGTTATAATCCTGCACTAAAGTCTCCGTTGTGAACATTTAGCGCAGCGTTATAATCCTGCGCTGTCTCCGGTGTGAACATTTAGCGCAGCGTTATAATCCTACACTAAAGTCTCTGGTGTGAACATTTGGCGCGGCGATATAATCCTGCACTAAAATCTCCCGTGTGAACATTTAGCGCAGAGTTATAATCCTGAACTAAAGTCTCTGGTGTGAACATTTAGCGCAGCGTTATCCCGCGCTAAAGTCTCCGGTGTCAACATTTAGCACAGAGTTATAATCCTGCACTAAAGTCTCCGGTGTGAACATTTAGCCCAGCATTATAATCCCGCACTAAAGTCTCCGGTGTGAACATTTACTGCAGCGTTATAATCCCGCACTAAAGCCTCCGATGTGAACATTTAGCGCATCATTATAATCCTGCACTAAAGTCTCTGGTGCAAACATTTAGCGCAGCGTTATAATCTTGCACTAAAGTCTCCAGTGTGAACATGTAGCACAGCGTTATAATCCTGCACTAAAGTCTCCGGTGTGAACATTTAGCGCAGCGTTATAATCCTGCACTAAAGTCTCCGGTGTGAACATTTAGCGCAGCGTTATAATCCTGCACTAAAGTCTCCGGTGTGAACATTTAGCGCAGCGTTATAATCCCGCACTAAAGTCTCCAGTGTGAACATTTAGCGCAGCGTTATAATCCTGCTCTGTCTCAGGTGTAAACATAGCAATTAAAAACAGAATTTCATGCAAAACTGCAGTTTTATGAAACAAACAAACTGAACTACATTGTTATTTGATGACACCTCCAACACATTCCTCTGCAATGCACTGGAGACATCACTGGCATCCATGGGGTTAAATCACAGATTAAAGATAAATAGAATTATAAAGGGAAAAAAATGCATACCCTCCAGCTGCGGCGTTATGCCTGTAACAGTACCGTTTTAGATGTTCTGGCCAGAATTCCAGTGGAAGCCTACCCGGTATTCCAGCTACTGACAACTTCAGCAATGCATTCTGGGACTTGTAGTCCTGTTTCCTGTGCAGTTTCCTGTCTCCTTTCAATGCAAAAGCACTCTGGACTACAGCTCCCTGCAGTAATGTGGGCCTGCAGGGGTGTCAGCCAATCAGTGCCTGAGTGGGAGTGTCCTTACACTGTGTGCTGTAGAAGAAGCATGGAGGGGAGGGGAGCTCTCGTGAAACAGACTGTAACTGATAATGAGTCATACCTAGGAAGCAGCTATCCCTTTAAATTTAGGATACCTGTAAAAAACACACACTGCAGGGTTGCACTGATCCATGAGCGGTCCTAAAGAATTACATTATCATGTGTCCTGCATTTAAAGCGATATCACATTATAAACACAAAATTAGAGCATTTCTAGGGCACACATATAAATCCATAAGGTAAAAATAAATATCCCCAAATTGCCCCCTGATTTACATGGAGTTTTTAACCCCCTGAATGTCATCGATATCTCCAATGCACTGAATCACTTGGAATTTTTTTATATACCCACTATTGTGCAGCTGGTTTGCACCACAATTTCTTAGTACATCAGCCTTGGTTCATTCGCGAAACAGGGAGAGCAAGAGCGAATGAGAGCGGCAGACAGGGCCAAATTTCCCAATACGCAGGCTAGGCAAGTGTCTAGAGCGCCAAGTGTTGAGGGTGCGTCAACTGTGCTGGCCACACCCACATTCTGAATTTAGGGTTGCCACCTTTTCTTAAAAAAAAATTGTTTACCGGACTGCCGGTAAAATACCGGCTGGGTGGCAACCCTATCTGAATTATGGGTGTGGCCAGAGCAATGTCAATGTCCCTGCACCAATTTTTTATATCGCTTTACAGGCTATTTTTTAACCTCTCGGATGCCAGAGATCTCTCCAACGCATTGCGAACACCTGAGGAATATCGGAAAAGACCTTTAATGCCGCCACGTCAGTGTGCTTGAATAAACCTGGGACTTCTACAAAATGGCCAAAATAGCCTCCCACGTACTAGGACCCACGTGTGAGGCACCCTTGCGTCCTTCAGTAAAAATCTGGGAATTATGGGTGATTTATAATCAGGAGCGGATTGTAGTTTAATACCAGCCCAGGGGATTTTTTTTTGTAAACTTTTGGTTTCCAACACACTGGGGGAGATGCACTAAATCAGGGCTGTCCAAGTTCAGTCCTCCGGTGCCACCTACAGGCCAGGATGTAAGGATTTCCCTGATTAATCACATCAGTCACAATGAATGAGCCACTGATTAACTCTCCTGTGATTAATCAGGTAAATCCTTACATCCCGGCCTGTTGGTGGCGCTTATGGACTGAACTTGGACAGCCCTACAATAAAGCATGAAAAAACGGAGAGAACTTCTCCAGTTCCTATGTTATTGTATAGAGCCTATACACACTAACATCTCCAAGGCTGAAGAAATCGTATTGCGTTGCCTCCATAGAAGAACAAAGGAACTGAATAAGTGAGATCACTGGAGACATTATCTCCTCTTTATCACGCATTAGTGCGTTACCCCCAGTGTTTGCTTTGTAGGCAGGATTATTTTGTGTGCATCTTTTCCATAGCAGTAGTAATATTCTGCTTTGATGGTCACTGACCAAAAACCTCTCTGTAACTTGAGATCCAGGCAGCTTACAGTCAGGAACATAAAAGTGTAGGAAATTGTAGGTGAACATGAAAATATAACAAGAAGAATAAAGTATAGGCAATGTGACTTTATATATGCACTTTTAGAATATGTAAAGTCCAAATACAAGGTTACTATTCCTGTAAGAGTTAAAATAGCCCGTGATGACGGTCCTGGTACTTCACAGGAGTTTGTGATTGCAGAGCGGCTGCGTGCTGTGATCAGATTACGTTAATGAAGAAAAAATGTGCCCTGGTCCTCCAGAGAGCTCCACCCCCGGATCACACTGTCTGTAACCCCTTAACAACCAGCCAACCCGCACGTGGGCGGCCATTAAGGAACATAGGGCTTTTTTCTTTTTTTTTGGCTTAATGGATTATGGGGTCACCGAGCAGCATGCAGGCACGTGGTGACTGTGAAATTCCATGAAATGCCAGGACCGTCACCGGTCCTTAACCCCTTAACGACACATGACTTACATGTACGTCACGAGTGGATGTCCCTAAAGGACAAAGGACGTACATGTATGTAATGGAATCCCGGGTCCCCGTGCGGCTGCACGCCGTTCGTGGAGTCTGGAATCAGAGGAGCAGAAAAAAAAAAAAAAATTCCATGGGCGTTAAGTGACGGCTGCATGCGTGCGCAGCCATCATTAAGGGGTTAAGTGTCAGAGCCAGTCTGACAGTCCTGGCATGTAAAGGGTCATTAAGAGCTTAAAAATGCTATTTTGAGCTCCCCGGTAATCTGTATATTATATTTTTTGTACGTACCATATTTGCTCGAACATAAGGCAAAGTTTTATTCAGGCATTTTACCATGGAAAAAATGAACTTGCATTATATTCAAGGTCAGGGCTCAAAATTTCCATTCGCCACTAGCCAATGGAGAGTGTAAATTCCGCCCTGGCGAGTAGAAATTCCGCCCTGGTGGGTATGTTATGGCTTGCAGTGGCGAGTAACATTTCAGGTCTGGCTAGTAGCAAAGGACTTCAAATTTTAAGTCCTGTTCAAGATTACTATATATTCGGGATGCCCACTGGATTGGTGGAAGATCCAATACAGTGGGCAGCCTAGTACAACTTTCTGTCTCCCTCCCTCCATGTACCTTATCCTATATAATAATTCGCTAGGATGTTTGTCAGAAGCCATCATGCGCAGTAGAGACTGCCCGAACGCACAGAATGCTGGGAGTTCTGTGCTGGGAGCACGGAATGCTGGGAGTTCTGTGCTGGGAGCATTCTATGCTTTCAGGCAGTCTCTACAGTGAATGACTGCATCGGTGGCAGGACGCAGAGCAGGACCGGCCTCTTAATCCTTTGGGTGCCAGGGGGGTATGCAACCCGGACCTTGGTCCATGCACCGTGCTTTTACACTAGTTTGTAATGTTCCAATCAGCAGTGTAGCAGGTGACAAGCTTAAATTCGCCGCCTGCCTCCATACTGATATCTACATCATTTTTGGGTCCTGTCAGGACCTTCTATCAGTGAGCAGATTCAAACTGGATGTGATTTGTCACTTCCGGTTAGATTCTGCTCATTCATAGAAGGTCATGAAAGGACCCGAAAATGACATAGATATCAGTATGGAGGCAGGCAGTGAATTTAAACTTGTCACCTGCTACACTGCATTTCTGCAAAGCTGCTGATTGGAACATTATAAGGTAAGGTACAGGGAGGAAGGGAGACATGATATGAAAAGTTCAAATACGATGATATGGAGGGAGGATGGGAGATGACATGACATGATGGAAAATTAAATTCAATGAGATGGAGGGAGGTTGGGTGGGAGTTGGCATGACATTACTTAAAGGGAAATGAGATGAATGAATGTATGATTGTAAGCTTTCGGGCAGGGACCTCGCACCCAATGTTTCACTCTATAAAGCACCTGTAACCCTGTATTGTTTAAACCCTTAAATTGTAAAGTGCTGCGTACACTTGTGGCGCTATATAAATAAACATGTTCATTCATTCATTCAAGTGATGGAGGGAGATGAAATAACAAGAGATGAATGAAGGAAGGTGATTGCTGAAATGAATGATGAGATTACATGAGACAGAGAGAGATGAAGGGAGTGTGAGAGACATCAAGTGGTCGCCTTATATTCAGCATTTTTCTAGAACCGAACAGAAAAAACTTTGTGGGCGGGGCAAATATGGTATTTTGGGAGGTTGGTAGCTCCCTGTCTATTCAGGTGGTAGCATTAATTAGGGAAGGTAAAATAGTATAAATACCTCCCTTATTTCCCCCACAAGGGTTTGCTCACAGTAGAGGTAAGGTGGTATCACTACTTTTTAATTACATTATACTAAATACATGTAACAAATGGAAGAAGGAAGGGGAAACTAGAACAGGCGCCCCTGTGCGGGATCAGGAGCTCAGAATACAATTCCACCACCAACACCCTAAGGTGCGTGATCACTAAATGAGTGGCCGAGTAATGGTATATACCAGACTCGACAACATTGTTTTTAGCTTTGAGAAAGCAGCATTTGCGCTGTGAAACGCGTTAGCTTTTGAGTTTTTAGATCACTTTATACATTGTTGTACTATTATTTTTTTATTGAATAAATTCTTGGCTACCTGGATATAGCCCTTCATTTGGAGCAGTTTTCTTGTTGTACAGCTGATCATCAGTCCTCCGAGTGGAGACGGAAGAATTTTCTCCACAAGCAAGTTTGTCAGATTGTCTGATATCAGCCATCTGACCACATTTACATGTGAGTGCAACCTTTATATATTTCTGATGTTTGTATATTCATCGGTTACATATTACACTACTGGGCTTTCTCTTTTGTTTGTGTTTTTCAGGTATCACATTTACAAATACTAAATACATGTTCACTTACATTTGAGGCATATAGGGACTTGCCTTGATGGAACAGGCAAGCTTATCACGGCTGTGGCCAGAAACGGGACTAAACACCACTTTTTGTTATTTATGATTAAGTCACAGCTTATTTATTGGTAAAGATCAGGATTTGATGCGCAGACTACTTTTTTTTCACTCTGTATATGTAGACAAGATATAGTTATTGCAGCTCTCCTGACTACACACATATAGAACTATATGAATACTATTGGAAATGCTATCTGGAGCTCCCCAGGAACTTGTTTATTATATAAAAAGTGCCACTTGCACGCTACACTGTAAAAGTAAGTTTGAGATGCAATAACGATTGAATGTAATATACACTAGCAGTAGAAGTACACTTGTTTTACTCAGCAGGAAAAGCTCTGGAATATTTATATACAAAAAAATAAGTGTACTGCTTCTTTAAATCAATTTTTTATGTCTGAGTAATTACACTGAGTTCAATGTACTAAGAACTGGAGCAATTCTGAAGCAAATTAACTGTACCATAGAGGACAAATAGAGTCACCAGATTCCCTTGGATTAAAAGGAGTAGTAATTAACCTTTTATGAAAAAATTTATATTAAAAAAAAAAATAAAAAAAATAAAAAATAAAAAAAAAATATATATATATATATATATATATATATATATATATATATATCCTATATAATAATTCTCTAAAACGTGTGTAACGACGCAGTCATGTGAAGTAGAGACTGCTGCGCTTGCTGTAGTCATGTGCAGTAGAGACTGCCAGTAATGAGGCTGCTACAGAGCGGGGTGCATGGTATCACCCGCGGTGCGGGCAGTCTCTACCGAGCATGACTGCACCGCGACCGGCTGGCGCTGTGGCCCGTGTAACGGGCTCGTCAACTAGTGTGTGTGTATATATATATATATATATATATATATATATATATATATATATATATACACATACATATATTGTAGACCTTTTCCTGTTTAGTAGAATAAGGGTACTCCGGCTGCTGAGAGATGCATATTTCCAGAGTTATTACAGTTTAAATGTGTGGGGTTTTTTAAATTAAAGGGATAGTAATGTTTCATAATAAAAACAGCTCTAATTAATCATCATAGTATTTGGACTTTGGAGAGTGTTATTTCAGTTCTGTCAGAGTTGTAGTACAAGAGTAATTCAATGACAAAGTATCCCCCTCCCGCCCCTTTTACTGATGTAACACTGCTCAGCCAGATCAGAAGGGAGGTGCCCAGGTAGACTGCAGAGAGGGACAATCTTCAATTAAGATAAGGGAAAAACCTGAAAAACTTGTCAAGGGGGGGTAGGGCTTTCATTGTTCTCATAGGAAGAAGATTGTCCCACTAGGTAAAAGGGGCGGGAGGGGAAACTTTGCTTGTGAATATCTCTTAAACCATAAAGGTTTGAGAGATAAGACTTATATCGTTCTTCATGTTTTTTTAATGCCTACAAAATAAAATAAAGTTAAAACGAAGTATTACTATCCCTTTAACAGTGCCCTCTTGTGGTCGAAGTCCAATTCCAGTTCTGTTGCAATCTGTTTGAGAGGAAAGTCAATGACAAACAGTTCTCCACAGAATGTAATAGAAACTACTGAGTTACTCCATGTTAATTACAAAGTAAATCACACTGTAATTCACTTCCTGACAATTTTAACTTTTATAACATTTGAATAAAACAACTGACAGCAGTAGAAATGCCCTTGATTTGCCCAACAGAAAAAGCTCTATGACATGTTTTCTAAAAAAAAGTGTACTGCTCCTTTAAACTGATGTTTTGTTTTTGTTTGTTTTTTTACATTAAGAGTGCCCTCTAGTGGCTAGATTTCAGACCGTTTTTGTGTTGTAACCTAATAAAGAGGAGAGTAACTGACAGCAGCTTTCTACAGAATGTGACAGTAACAGCAGAGTCACTTCCTGACTCTAAAGAATTAAGATCCCTGGATCTCTGATTCTAGAGTGTGACAGTTTGAACTGTTATAACTTCTGAATGAAAGGCCTGACAGCAGCAGGGGTGCCCTTGTTTTACACAACATAAAAAGCCCTATAACATATAGGTTTTCACAATAAAAAAAAGAGTTTTCTGCTTGTATAAATGGGGGTTTTAAACCCTTGAATGCTGGAGAGGTGTCCAATGCATCAAGGGGGTCAACAGCTCCTTTTAAATGAATGGAAATTTGTATTTATCCATTTTGAATTGCTCCAGAATTACTCCATTTCTGCTTCCTACATCAGCCTTCTTGTCCCCATACAGTACACGGTTTCCAGTAATGACAGTGAATTCGGTAATGGAGTCAATGGCTATTTTGTGTTTGTATTATGTGAAAATGGGGAACACGTGACACATTGTACGTTTGATTAATGGTGCAATAAATGGCATTATTAGCCAAAGCTGCCTAGATCCTATCAAGCTGGACTGAATCATTGGGCAGAAGTCATTAACCCCTCAGAGGCGTAACTAAAATCCATGGGGCCCTGGTGCAAGTATTGCCACAGGCCCCCCTCCGACCACATTGACCCCCCTCAACCACATTGGCCACCTACACATTGCCCCTTCCACAATGCCCCTCATTCTCCACATTTCCCCCCAATCTCCACAATGCCCCCATCGCCACATTGCCCCTACTGACCCCCATCCTCCTACCTCCTGGTGGTCTAGCGGTGTGTGTGACATGCCGAACAAACCTCTGACTGGTTGGTACACATGCTCCCACGCGGTCCTTAGTAATACAGAGCGCTGGGAGATTATGTCATCTCCCAGCGCTCTGCATTACTAGAGCACTGGCCGCCGGGACGTCGGCTGTGCTGCGGGCAGGTGGCGAGGGGGTCGCAGGGGGCGGCCGGGCCCCTAAGAATGACGGGCCTGGTCGCAGGTGCGACCCCTGTGACCCCTATTGTTACGCCACTGTAACTCCTCATGGACCAGACGGCTGTGCAATGCACTCAAGGGCCTCACATTTTAACATTACTAATACCAGACCAACATGGCTACTACAAAAGTCCCATTTAAATCAGTGAGACTTTGGGGAATTGGTATTTGTCCGCCATGATACAGTTCTTAGTAAATAAGCATCATTGTGGTGACCTTTCCATTTTTCCAATGGAAATTGAGTTCTTATTCCTGCCACTGACAACCCTTCTCTTCAGTTAACATCGCTGGGTCCGTGGATGTAGAAGCGTCCACCATTTTTATTGATGTCTTTTGGATGACTCCATTATTGTGTTCTTGTGGATCAGGACTCGTACCCACATTTTTCATGAAATACCTTGGGTTGGTTATGACCTTTTTATTTTTTACCCCGTAATAGCGGTTGAACTGAGTGCTGGCGTTTCTGAGCTCCCGGCAGAGATTTGTACTCGTGAAGCCATTGTTCATGATGAAAACTGGCATAGGTGTGCCAAGAACAAAGGGGATATTGGTAACGTCCTTTGTACCGGTGTTCCTCGGATAGCCTGCACCCAAGTCCTCCGCTCGTAATCTTTTGGATAGTGGCGGGACAGGCACTTCCTCCTCAGCAGTGGGTGGTGCACTGTTTGGGAAGATCGATGGCACAGCTTCCGTTGTAAGAACCGTCTTAGTGCCTTGGGTGATGTAACAGCTAGGCGTGAAATGCGAAGAGCAGATACGAAATGGATTACTTTTTGCATCTAGAATCTTCTGAGCAAACGTGTTGATATTCCCGAAATCCTGTCCTATTCTCTGAAGCCATACCTTGATCCTGTTAAGGTTTAGCGGAAACGCATGCATTATCAACCCTCTGGACCTTGACGCCTTGGAACTGTAGTTGTTACAACCGGAAACAATGCACCGTGGCATGGCTTACACCTGGGAACAGACAAGGTGATCTTTTATAGACATAATAAAGATCTATGCTTTACATGTCAATCCTCATTTATATTTTACACCAACTTCACTGTACAGAACTCCTTGCAAAAAGTAAATAAGGAGGTATATATCATAATTTTTTTAACACCTTGTATGATAGAGAGGCTTCCAACACACTGCTTCACATGCGCCCATACACATGTACACACAAATCTATAGCCACATGCACCTTAAAGCGGAACGTTCAGGTCTATTAAAACTCCCCTCGATCATTTTTCACATAGCGATAAGCATATCAATACTTGTATTATGCTTAGTAAGTCTGGTATTATTTAGAAATCCAACTTCTTCCCCAGCAGGAATCCTGATGTAGAGGAATCTATGCGCCTGCGCCGTGTGTCCCTTTCTGTACCGTGCGGTACAATGCAACTCCCCCTTTACCAATCACAGAGGAGACAGGGATGAACAGTACATGCGCACAGATGCCTCTTCAGCAAGATGTCGGCACTGTCATCTGTGGGGAGTCTCCGAAGAAGATGAATTTCAAAATAATACCGGACTTACAAATTATAATACAAGTACGGATATGCTTATCACTATATTAAAAATTATTTGGGGGGCACTTTAATATACCTGGAGTTCCGCTTTAATAAGAGCATGGATACCCCATCATCCACCTGTACACATGAATTCACATGTGCACTCATTCACGTATGCCAGGGCTGGACAAAAAAATAAAAATCTATGGAACCCAACTGAATATTTTAGGAGCGAACTAGGAATTTTAGAAGCTAGTGAAGGCGTGAATGTATATAGACTTATAGAAATCCACTTAAAGGGATAGTAATACTTACCGTAAAATCTCGGGTATAATACACACAATTTTACCCCACTTCACCTTATGTGAAGTGGGTGGTGCGTATTATACAAGAGGTTTTTTTTCTAAAAAAAATGATATGTCTGGCAGCTATTTTCCCACCCCCGGAGCTATCTGCTTTCAAAATAATGTTTACCATGCTCCACTGAGGAAATAGAATAGAAGGTGAACTTCAGCTGTGTAAATGTTCTCTGCGGGTGGCATGCTTGCATTTGCTGCCCGCTTCCTTCAATTGGCTTTCAGGACCCTCTGCCTCCAGCCAATGGTAATGCACTGTGAGGATCTCAAGGTCCTCACAGGGCAATACCACAGGCGGGAGGTCCCGCAGCCCTTTGAAGGAAGCGGGCGGCAAATGCAAGCATGCCACCCGCAGAGAACATTTACACAGCTGAAGCTTGCCTTCTATTCTATTTCCTCAGTGGAGCATGGTAAGCATTATTTTGAAATCAGATAGCGCCGGGGTGGGAGGGGAGATAGCTGCCAGACATAAAATGTTATTTTGGAAGGGGGGAAAACAAGGGTGTGTATTATACATAGGCACTCTTGTTTTCCCCTAAATCTTGGGTATAATATGCACCTGCGTATTATACACAGGTGCGTATTATACCTGAGATTTTACGGTACGTATTACTAACCCCTATATTAAAGTCCTATTAAAAATAAATGTGTTGCCCCCAGTGTCATCTCTCAAACCTTTATGGTTAGAGAGATAATCGCTCCTAAAGTTGCCCTCTCCCTCCCCCTTCCCCGAAGTCAGCGTTCTAGCTGACTGCAGGGAAGCCTGTAGTACGACTTTCAGGCGGCTCTGCAGCAGAGCCGCGATCACATTAATAAAAAATAAATCTTTCACTGAAATGGTCTTCTACGTGTGCTTGGTTTGTCCTTGGTTTGTGCTTGGATTGCAAACAGAGGTAGAAGACCGTTTTAGTGAATTTTTTTTTATTAACGCAATCACGGCTCTGCTGCAGAGCTGCCTGATGATCTAAGACCAGATTTCCCTTCAGTCAGCTACAACACTAACTTTGGGGAAGGAGGAGGGCAACTTTAGGAGCGATTATCTCTCAAACCATAAAGGTTTGAGAGATGACACTGGGGGCAATACATTTATTTTTAATATAACTTTAATATAGGGATTAGTAATACTTAAGTATTACTATCCCTTTAAGGTAACAAGTAGGTTTCACGCAAGACTCCATTTTGGCCCTCTTCTGTTTGCCTATTTATAAATGATCTGCCCATGGTCTGCAAAAGCATCTTCTGTGCACATATATACAGATGACACTATAATCTACACGTATCACAACCTGGGAAATGTAACAGGATGATAAATCTGAAGTTGAAAGATGGATAACTAAAAACAAACTGTTCTTAAATACTGACAAAATGGTCACAATGGTATTTGGTACAAACTACTTAAACTCCGCTATACACATTTAATCACAAAATCACTTTTGATCTTAATATTGACACATTAACATCAAACTTTAGCACTCTATTCACTTGCATGAGAATAACTTCAGTTTGCTTTTATAAATATGGGCATCAGTTCTTGGAACTCCCCTGCTTCCCCCTGAAGATCATGGAGATCTGCAGAGCTAAATGACATAAGAGACTGACTCTGAGCTCATGCGACCTTCCTCTTCTCTGCATAGAAGCCTACTGACACAGTGCTTCTATGGAGAGTATAACAGTCCTACTTTCATTTCCCTTAGCTCCAAGTAAGGTGCTTATGTCACCCAGCCCTGTAGATCTCTGTGATCTGCAGAGTGAACCAAGTGAGGCCATGTGAGTTACAAGCTATGGGAACTCTATTTTCATAGCTCTGAGGGCACTGCCAGTGGTTTAATAAGGTCTTTTATTGACCCTCTACTGCACACAGTTAACCCTTTATGGTCCAGAGGGGTGTCCAACACATTCCCAATGGACTTTAAAGGGTTAAACCGATAATAAAGCCCAGTTATGTAATACATCTGTTGTACAGCTATTCCTATTAATTAAAGCAATGCTGGGTAATGCCTTTATTCAAAGTTATTATGGAGTTAAACAGGAATGTTTATTGGTAGCGCAAGTTCTTGCAGGTGGCGCTGTTGCTGCATCCACCTGTGGAAAGCTTGTGTTTGTGACGCTCATCTTCTTCCAGGTGGGAATAGCAACAGCGCCACCTGGCTGCAAAAAAATCTTCAACTCAAACTTGGGGAAAAAAACAGGTTTGTTATGTAATGACTTTTGACTGAAGCATCTCCCAGAAGTGGCAGTACTTTTGTTTTACTCAGCAGAAAAAGCCTTACAATAAAAATGCTGTCACAAAAAGTTTATTGTCCCTTAACCCCTTGGGTGCCATGCATTACAAAGCAATGTGCTGGATACCCCACTGGCATTCAAAGGGTTAAAACGTTTTATGGACATCCTGTCATTTACATTGCGTTATCTGCAACCTCAGTCTGTCACAGGGGTTAAACAAAGCATGGGCAACTTGTGTCTCTACAGCTGTTATTGGCTTTCAACCCCCATCATAATCAAACCATCCTCATCCAATTGATGAAGGAGGAAATTGAAGTCCAACAGCAGCTGGAGAGCCATAGGTTGATCAAGCCTCTGTTAAGACATGCACTCTCTCTATATAATACCCACCCTTGTCCAATATATACCTCCCCCAGCCTCTTTGGTTAAACTTTCTGCCCCTCTGCCCCTTCCAATTCCTTACTTTAGAGATGCCAGTCCTCTCTGTGATGCATAGTGTAAGGTAAGGCAACAGAGAATGGAGGCGCTTCTCAGAAGCAAGGTATGCTGGGAGTTGTAGTTTTTTTTTCTGAACAGAAATCAGGAGGAAAAAGGCAGGCAACCCTACATTTCCCAGCATGCAATGGGGCTCCTCTTTAAATCCCTGATAAAGGGTTGCTTAGTGTAGGACCTTGGTACCTTAGACGTGATGTCACTTCGCGGGGTATTATGGGAGTTGCTGTTCTAGTTATCTACATGCTAGTTAGTGCGAACGGCAGCTGGACTACATTTCCCAGAATGCAAAGATGTACACTGAAATCTTGAGCTATACTGTCTTCAGGCTGGGGAACGGTGCAACCTGTGGCTCTTCAGTGGTTGCTGGATTACACATCTTGTAGCAGCACATCACTGTGATAAGAGGTGTAGTTTAACAGCTGGTGGAGAGCCACAGGTTACCAACTCTGGGGTAAGAGAGAGAATTACTGCATGGAACAACCTTCACATACTCTCCAACTGTAACTTTTTTGCAAGTATATTAGAGTAATTCTGGAGTAAACCAACTGCAACATAGGTGGCAAAATAAAAGTTCCAACATTCCTGTGCTCTTGAATAGAGCATTTTAACTCATTGAATGCTGGATAGGTGTCCAATGCATTGCTCTCTAACATCCAATGGGTTAAAAGCCCAATTTAACTTAACAGGGATTTTTATTAGTCCCATCAGGAGCAGTTGGATTATTTAGGAATAACTCCAGTTTTCCTTTAAAGGGTTAGTAGTACATACTTCCCAAGTGTCCCTCTGTAGGAGGGACAGTCTCCCGCTTTGATACCCAAATTCCTCTTTCCCACCCTGGTATATCTGTGTGCAGAAGATAAGACTGTGTGGTGTGTATGTAAGTGTATCACCCTGGTGTCCCTGTGTTTAGGAGATCAGACTGTGTGGTGTGTATATAAGTGTATCACCCTGGTGTCCCTGTGTTTAGGAGATCAGACTGTGTGGTGTGTATATAAGTGTATCACCCTGGTGTCCCTGTGTTTAGGTGATCAGACTGTGTGGTGTGTATATAAGTGTATCACCCTGGTGTCCCTGTGTTTAGGAGATCAGACTGTGTGGTGTATATAAGTGTATCACCCTGGTGTCCCTGTGTTTAGGAGATCAGACTGTGTGGTGTGTGTATAGAAGTGTATCACCCTGGTGTCCCTGTGTGTAGGAGATCAGACTGTGTGGTGTGTATATAAGTGTATCACCCTGGTGTCCCTGTGTGTAGGAGATCAGACTGTGTGGTGTGTATAGAAGTGTATCACCCTGGTGTCCCTGTGTTTAGGAGATCAGACTGTGTGGTGTGTATATAGGTGTATCACCCTGGTGTCTCTGTGTTTAGGAGATCAGACTGTGTGGTGTGTATATAAGTGTATCACCCTGGTGTCCCTGTGTTTAGGAGATCAGACTGTGTGGTGTGTATATAGGTGTATCACCCTGGTGTCTCTGTGTTTAGGAGATCAGACTGTGTGGTGTGTATATAAGTGTATCACCCTGGTGTCCCTGTGTTTAGGAGATCAGACTATGTGGTGTGTATAGAAGTGTATCACCCTGGTGTCCCTGTGTGTAGGAGATCAGACTGTGTGGTGTGTATAGAAGTGTATCACCCTGGTGTCCCTGTGTTTAGGAGATCAGACTGTGTGGTGTGTATATAAGTGTATCACCCTGGTGTCCCTGTGTTTAGGAGATCAGACTGTGTGGTGTATATATAAGTGTATCACCCTGGTGTCCCTGTGTTTAGGAGATCAGACTGTGTGGTGTGTATATAAGTGTATCACCCTGGTGTCCCTGTGTTTAGGAGATCAGACTGTGTGGTGTGTATACAAGTGTATCACCCTGGTGTCCCTGTGTTTAGGAGATCAGACTGTGTGGTGTGTATACAAGTGTATCACCCTGGTGTCCCTGTGTTTAGGAGATCAGACTGTGTGGTGTATATAAGTGTATCACCCTGGTGTCCCTGTGTTTAGTAGATCAGACTGTGTGGTGTGTATAGAAGTGTATCACCCTGGTGTCCCTGTGTTTAGTAGATCAGATTGTGTGGTGTGTATATAAGTGTATCATCCTGGTGTCCCTGTGTTTAGAAGATCAGATTGTGTGGTGTGTATATAAGTGTATCATCCTGGTGTCCCTGTGTTTAGTAGATCAGATTGTGTGGTGTGTATATAAGTGTATCATCCTGGTGTCCCTGTGTTTAGGAGATCAGACTGTGTGGTGTATATAAGTGTATCACCCTGGTGTCCCTGTGTTTAGTAGATCAGACTGTGTGGTGTGTATATAAGTGTATCACCCTGGTGTCCCTGTGTTTAGTAGATCAGACTGTGTGGTATGTATAGAAGTGTATCACCCTGGTGTCCCTGTGTTTAGTAGATCAGACTGTGTGGTGTGTATAGAAGTGTATCATCCTGGTGTCCCTGTGTTTAGTAGATCAGATTGTGTGGTGTGTATATAAGTGTATCATCCTGGTGTCCCTGTGTTTAGTAGATCAGATTGTGTGGTGTGTATATAAGTGTATCACCTTGGTGTCCCTGTGTTTAGGAGATCAGACTGTATGTTGTGTATAGAAGTGTGTCACCCTGGTGTCCCTGTGTTCAGGAGATCAGACTGTGTGGTGTGTATATAAGTGTATCACCCTGGTGTTCCTGTGTTTAGGAGATCAGACTGTGTGGTGTGTATATAAGTGTATCACCCTGGTGTCCCTGTGTTTAGGAGATCAGACTGTGTGGTGTGTATAGAAGTGTATCACCCTGGTGTCCCTTTGTTTAGGAGATCAGACTGTGTGGTGTGTATAGAAGTGTATCTCCCTCGTGTCCCTGTGTTTAGGAGATCAGACTGTGTGGTGTGTATATAAGTGTATCACCCTGGTGTCCCTGTGTTTAGGAGATCAGACTGTGTGGTGTGTATAGAAGTGTATCACCCTGGTGTCCCTGTGTTTAGGAGATCAGACTGTATGGTGTGTATAAGTGTATCACCCTGGTGTCCCTGTGTTTAGGAGATCAGACTGTATGGTGTGTATAGAAGTGTATCATCCTGGTGTCCCTGTGTTTAGGAGATCAGACTGTGTGGTGTGTATAGAAGTGTATCATCCTGGTGTCCCTGTGTTTAGTAGATCAGATTGTGTGGTGTGTATATAAGTGTATCACATTGCTCCACAGCAATAACATGCACATTAATGCCTGTATAAGCATCAGTATATGTGTTTATAAATTAGTCTGTGTAAATAAAATATTTGGTCCTCTAACTCATTCAGTTACACAGAGGCATTAACAGGTCATTAAATAACCTAGAAATTCCAGGTAATTCCCTGCCCACCAGCCACACCACCTAAAATAAAATTGTCCGTCTTTGGCTATTTGAAATGTCAGGTGTTGTGCCATTTTGTGATTTTTGTATCTGATAAAACTGCAGGATCGTGTACCTTTTCTCAGCACAGAAAGATATACAGATATATACATTTCTGTAGTGCTTTGCAGAACAGTGCATTGGAGTGGTCACTAGCATCAGATGATTTTGAACTGAAATTCCCATCCTCTCATGCCTTAACTGCCTGTGTATAAAAGGAGTTGCACGCTCTCTGCTCTCATAGTCCCTTCCAGAAAGCTCTCAAAAAGTTTCTTTTCAGGGACATAAGCAAGTTTAAAAAAAGTGAGTGAAGGTGAAAAAGGAATAAAAAGTCTAGGCAATTAGATTTTACTAGCAATGTGGGACGGCGTTGCCCATCATGTTATGACCGTTGGGCGCACGTGTGTGAAATGCAGACACACTGATAAACACAGACATATACAACACACAGGCAGACACATACCATACATCCCAAGTGTCCCTCTTTAGGAGGGACAGTCCCTCTTTGAGGGCCAAATCCCTCTGTCCCTCTTTCCCACCCTGTTGTCCCTCTTTTTAGGAGGTCAGACTGTGTGCAGGGCCGGCTCCACCTATAGGCGAGGTAGGCGCCGGCCTAGGGCGCACACGTACTGGGGGCACGGGCATGCAGCGGAGAAGAGCTGCGCCCGCACACACCACGCCGGGAACCACAACACAGTCAGGTCTGTGTTGCTACAGCGCTCCCTCATTGGGTCGGATCTTTAGTAATGCAGAGCGTGCTGGGAGTCATGATCTCCCGCCGCGCTCTGCATTACTGAAGAGAAGACTGCGCGGGAGCTACAGGTATGTGATAGGGGGCAAGTTGGAGAGAATGGGGGGCAAAGTGGAGATGATAGGGGCAAGTTGGAGCTGAGGGGGGGGACGTTAGAGCAGATGGTGGGCAAAGTGGAGCTGATGGGGGCAAGTTGGAGCGGATGGGGGTCAAAGTGGAGCTGAAGGGGGGGCAAAGTGGAGCTGGTGGGGGCAAGTTGGAGCAGATGGGGGTCAAAGTGGAGCTGATGGGGGCAAGTTGGAGCGGATGGGGGGCAAAGTGGAGCTGTTGGTGGCAAGTTGGAGCTGATAGGGGCAAGTTGGAGCTGCTGGGGGCATAGTGGAGCTGCTGGGAGGCAAAGTGGAGCCGATGGGGGTAAGTTGGAGCTGATAGGGGCAAGTTGGAGCTGAGGGGGCATAGTGGAGCTGAAGGGGGGGCAAAAGTGGAGCTGGTGGGGGCAAGTTAGAGTGGATGGGGAGCAAAGTGGAGCTGATGGGGGCAAGTTGGAGCGGATGGTGGGCAAAGTGGAGCTGATGGGGGCAAGTTGGAGCTGCTGGGGGCATAGTGGAGCTGATGGGGGGCAAAGTGGAGCCGGTGGGGGCAAGTTGGAGCGGATGGGGGCAAAGTGGAGCTGGTGCGGAAAAAGTAGAGCTGGTGGGGGGCAAAGTGGAGCTGGTGGGGGGCAAAGTGGAGCTGCTGGGGGCAAGTTGGAGTTGATGGGGGCAAAGTGGAGCTGATGGGGGCAAGTTGGAGTTGATGGGGGCAAGTTGGAGTTGATGGGGGGCAAAGTGCAGCTGATAGGGCCAAAGTGGAGCTGATAAGGGGCAAGTTGGAGCTGGTGGGGGGCATCTCCAGACCAGGGGCAGACTGGCCTAGGGGTCAGAGAGAGGACAATCATGAAAAGAGGTGGGGTATAAATAGGCGGGGTATAAAGGGGTGGGACACAAGGGGCGGAGAAAAATGGGCGGCAAAATTAGGTTTTGCCTAGGGTGGCAAAAATCCTTGCACCAGCCCTGACTGTGTGGTGTGTATTACTTTGCTCTACAGCAATAAAGCAATAAACTTCAGTATATGTGTTTATACATTAGTCTGTGTAAATAAAATACTTTGGTGTTGCACTAAATCATTTATTAAGTTACATAAATAGCCAGTAATAGGTCATGAAATAACCTAAAAATTCTTACTAATGCCCTGCCCACCAGCCACGCCCCCAAAAATCTCTCCTAAAAGTAAAGTGTCCCTCTTTGGCCATGTGAAATGTTGGGAGGTATGCACATACACACAGTGAGTGGCAGAGACATGCAAAAGACACGCACACACACAGACACACTGGAGATGGACACACATATGTAACAGAGATGTACACACACACACACACAACATATATGAGCAGAAACACATGTGTGCATGAGTTGTGTACCCCTCTGGCACTCAAATGGTTAAGGTATAGAGAGGCATGTGAGAGTTAAATAGCAGTGGGAAGTGTATTCATACCTGGGAACATTGATTTGTGGAATCCGTAGCGGGGACTGATGTGGTGCTGATGTGGAGAGACAAATGGGGTAATCTGGGTTAAAAGTGGGTGGGGCTTAATCGCGAGTAGGAGGCGGGGCTTAACATAAATGTGGAATAGTGTTAGTAATAGGCTGGGGAAGGAGGAGAAGTGGGAGGGGAATGCAAGTTTACAGTGTGAGGGGTTTGAACACACTCCCTGAGGGGTTAAACTTGATACCCAACCCTGTGGCAGTCAGTGGGTTAAGTGTGTACCTGATGGTTGTCTGTCCTGTGTCTTGCATGGCAAATGATGACAGTGAAGAAATAATTCAGCAGAGGGCCTACCTTAACCCTTTGAGTGCCATTTTGTTCCCCTGGTGCTGCACTACAGGTCCTGCTGAGGCCACTGGGAGTCAGGGTGAGTGACTGTGTGTGTGTGTCAGCCATATTTATTTCTGGCTTTGTGTGTGTATGTGGTGCTGTGTGTGTGAGTGGGACATGTGTGTGTGTGTGTGTGGTCTGTGTGTGTGAGTGGGACATGTGTGTGTGTTTGTTTGGTGCTGTGTGAGTGGGGCATGTGTGTTTGTCTGTGGTGTAGGAGCAAGTGGAGGCCATTTTATTTTTTTCTGAATTTGATAGTGGTGGGTGGGCTGCATAGTGGGGGCGGGCCATCTCCCTGCATGACTGAATCACCCAATAGGAGTAGTAACTCCTGCTTTATGCCTCCCCTGGGTATGTTTTGGCAGGCACAAAGTCTTCTTTTATATATATAGAAGATATATGTATTTTCAGAATAGGTACATTCAAAATAAAGGGTTACTATTCCGTTAATAATGAGATTTACTTTACATAGCATGAAGTTATGGAGCCCTAACACTTGGGAGGAATGGATCCCTAATATCTCCTAAAGAGGGACACTTTGGAGGTATGGAGCCCTAATATCTCCTAAAGAGGGACACTTTGGAGGTATGGAGCCCTAATATCTCCTAAAGAGGGACACTTGGGAGGTACAGACCCCTAATATCTCCTAAAGAGGGACACTTGGGAGGTGTGGACCCCTAATATATCCTAAAGAGGGACACTTGGGAGGTATGGATCCCTAATATCTCCTAAAGAGGGACACATGGGAGGTAGGGATCCCTAATATCTCCTAAAGAGGGACACTTGGGAGGTATGGACCCCTAATATCTCTTAAAGATGGACACTTGGGAGGTATGGACCCCTAATATCTCCTAAAGATTGACACTTGGGAGGTATGGACCCCTAATATATCCTAAAGAGGGACACTTGGGAGGTATGGACCCCTAATATTTCCTAAATATGGACACTTGGGAGGTATGGACCCTAATATCTCTTAAAGAGGGACACTTGGGAGGTACGGACCCCTAATATCTGTTAAAGACGGACACTTAGGAGGCACGGACCCCTAATATCTCCTAAAGATGGACACTTGGGAGGTATGGACCCTTAATATCTCCTAAAGATGTACACTTGGGAGGTATGGACCCCTAATATCTCCTAAAGAGGGACACTTTAGAGGTATGGATCCCTAATATCTCCTAAAGAGGGACACTTTAGAGGTATGGATCCCTAATATCTCTTAACCCCTTTAGGAGCGGTGAAGGTCCTGGCACATCATAACTTTTGTAATCACAGTCCTCCTGCAGGAACGCTGTGATCACTATGGGAGGCTGAAACTAACTGCTCCAAGACCATAGGGGTCAGTTTCATCCTCTCTTTTGATGTGTGCCGGCTTTCCGAATGATATCTATGCAGTCCTTAAAATTTAAACCTACCCCAGGACCGCCGGTCATTAAGGTGTTAAAGAGGAACACTGGAAGGTATGTTTATTTGAGTTTGACATGCCAGATCTATGGGAAGCTTTTGTCAGCAACGCTTATCTTTTCACAGACAGTAATAGCAACAGCGCCACCTGTCTTCAAAGAATCTTGAACTCAAACTATCAGAAAAATGCCACTTTATCATTTCAATAATTTATAAAATAAACATCTCCAAGCATTGGTGTCACTTGTTTTACTCTACAGGAGTAAGAAAAGCAAATCTCGTCCATTAAAATAACAACAAATGGATCAGAAATACAGTGTAGACATTGTTAAAGGGATAGTAATACTTAAAATGTAAAAAAAAATATGTTGTAGGGTTTATCCCCCTGAGTAAAACAAGAGTACTCCCACTGCTGAAAGGTGTTTCATTCAAAAGTTATTAATTTTCAAAGTTTATTTTTTTAGGTGCAATATCACAGTGGCCTGAAATTGTACAGTGGTGCTGTTGCTACATGATCCTATGGACAGCTCTGGTCCCGGGACCATAAATCTCCATAGGATGGTGTAGCAACAGCGCCACTGTACAATTTCAGGCCACTGTGATATTGCACCTAAAAAATTCAACTTTGAAAATTAATAACTTTTGAATGAAACATCTTTCAGCAGTGGGAGTACTCTTGTTTTACTCAGGAGGATAAACCCTACAACATATTTTTTTTACATTTTAAGTATTACTATCCCTTTAAAGGGACACTAATGTCCCATAAAAAATTATTTTAGTTTTGTAGTTGAAAAAAAAAAAAAATATTCGAAGCTTCCATCTCTCAAAAAATATATATATTTGAAGCAACTCCCATCTCTTAAACCGCTATGGTTTGAGAGATACAGGCATTGAAAGTTCCACATCCCTCTCCTTCTCCTGACGTCAATTACTCTTGAACTACAACTTTGACCGTATTGAAATAACACTCTCCAAAGTCCAAATACTATGAAGATTAATTGGAGCTGCTTTTTTTGTGAAACATTACTATCCCTTTAATTTAGATAGGGTTTTATAAGTGTATTAGAGTAGGACTTGCCGGAAAGTGAGATACCTTGACAGGTTTTTCAGGTTTTCCCTTATGATCACTGAAGATTGTCCCTCTCCTCGATCCATCCGGACAGTCTTGCTGCTCTGAGGTGAGCAGTATTACATCAGTAAAAGGGGCGGGAGGGGGATACTTTATCATTCAATTTCTTTTGAACTACAACTCTGACAGAATTGAAATAACACTCTTCACGGCCCAAATACTATGATGATTAATTGGAGCTGCTTTTATTATGACACATTACTATCCCTTTAATACTTGTGAAAACACAACAAATGTATTTGTATGTGCAATGTTTTGATCCCAGTTCTCTGTTGTATTTCACTTTGTTTTCATAGACAATTTAACCCCTTAACGCCCGGCGGTCCTGGGACGTTTCCGTCCCATAATGACCACGTGGATGCGCCGGTACACATGACCTGTCGAGTGTATCAGCGCGTCATTATGGGGCCTGATAGAGATTGCTCCGATCTTGGAGCGGTCAATTTCAGGCCCTATTTTTACTTACAGCGCTCCCGGTAGAGCGCTGTAAGTAAAAAGTACGTGACGTACTATGACCGTCATCGGTCCCTGAGTATTTCAAGGACCGTGACGGTCATAGTACGGCACATGTCGTTAAGGGGTTAAAGGGTTAGTAATGCCCAACTTTGTTTTATTGTAGATTTAAAAAAGAAGAAATTATGTGCAGCAAATCCCATTGGTTTGAGTGATATTCAGTGCTAAAATTCCCCCCTCCGTCCCCTTCTCCTGACATCAGTGTGCTGGTGACAGCAGGTGATCCCGGTCCGGCGACCAGCCGGCGGCTCTGCAGCAGTGCCGAAATCGCGTTATTTAAAAAGAATTACTTCATTGGAAGAGCCTAAAAAGTGTGTCTGGTTTGCAAGCATACTTTATAGACCTTTCCAATTAAGTAATTCTTTTTAAATAACGCGATTTCGGCTCTGCTGCAGAGCTTCCTCGAGTCGGCTCGAATCTCCTGCTGTCAGCTCTACAGCCGACATCGGGAGAAGGGGAGGGAGGGGGGAACTTTCATTGCTTATATCTCTCAAACCATAGCGGTTTGAGAGATGGGAGTTGCTTCAAATATATATATATTTTTTTCAACTACAAAATGAGAATAATTTTTTATGGAAACGGCTGACATTTAATGGAATATCTACATTTGATTCAAAAGGAAGATTCTTCAACGTAAGCAAACTTTGAAGGGCACAATTATTTTTTTAAAATTATTATTTATTACCTGGTCAACATCTTGACTGTATTTCCTACTCATTGTGCAACTTATTTGATGTATGTTTTCATGTAAAACAAGGTAATTTCTAAAGTGGCCCCAAACTTTTGAATGGTAGTTTATAAGTGGATCTATCACATATAGATATCTAATGCCCATTAGATAGAGCATTTAGTGAAAAAGTTAAACATGTTAGTCATTTTTTAGAAAACCCCGTTAACTGCGGAAAAATTCAAGTTTAAAACGTGCCCAGCAGCCTACTTCCTGTTTGCAGCACTGCCTCTTCTCCCGTCCCACTACCCAGCATCCTCCAATGACGGAGGCTTTCTTTCTCTAATCTGCAGCAATCTCATTGGCAGAGATCGACATCTAGCCAATGAGATCGCTCCGGAGGATGCTGGGTAGTGTGACGGGAGCAGCCTCTGTGCGGCAAGCAGCTTGCCACAGCGGCAAGTGGAAGTAGGCTGCTGGTCACCTTTTAAACTTGAATTTTTGTGTAGATAACAGGTTTTTTTCAAAAATTACTTACATATTAAACGTTATCGCTAAATGCTCTATCTAATGAGCATTACTTCTCTATATGTGATAGATCCACTTTAAGGTACAGTTTATTTGCAATAAAATTGCTGAATATTCCTTTGTGCATATGGCCCTGTGGACGTTTCAGACATTAAAAAAACAATAGATTATTCACTACAATCCTGCCATTTATTGGCTGGCAATGCCAACTGTCGCTTCTTTCCCATCATGACGGTGTCTATGAAGAGGAATGCGTATACTATTTACATGTTTATATATTATAGGCCATGCTCAGGGGATTGAATTCTGGAGCACTCCAACTTCAAAGGGGACACATAAAAATTTTAATGGGTCTGTTAAATCACTGAATGCTAGACAGGTCTTCAACACTTTGCTCTGCAATGCATTGGAGCTCTCTCTGTATCAGTTCACGTGGTTAAAGCGGAACTACCATGTCACAAAATGTTTAGGTTAACTAAGTCCCCTTCTGGCAACTAGCTGCTTAGTAGCGCTAGTCACCAGAATTATTGCCTGATTTAATAGATATATGCCTTATTCCCCAGCTGTCAGTAGCACGGAGAGCGGACATCTTGCCAGAATGACGTCTGTGCGCCTGCGCTGTCAGTCCCAGCCGGGTCTAGGTGGCGTTGGTAGGAGCAGGCCAGCTCCGGCTGGGACTGACAGCGCAGGTGCGCGGACGTCATTCTGGCAAGATGTCCGCTGTCCGTGCTACTGACAGCTGGGGAATAAGGCATATATCTATTAAATCAGATAATAATTCTGGCGACTAGCGCTACTAAGCAGCTTGTCGCCAGAAGGGGACTTAGTTAAGCTAAACATTTTGTGACATGGTAGTTCTGCTGTAAAAGCCCAATTTAAAATCAGATGGGAATCTAGGGAATTTTTACTGGTCCCCTATAGAGGAATTGGTTTGTTCCACTCTGCCTTGATACACAGGAGAACAGGAAACACACAAGGGCGCCCCAATAGTGCCCATTAAACCTTTAGGCACCAATTAATATAATATAAAAAATGTACTCACATTATAGAGTGGCGGGTAGATGACATATGTTATAACCAGCAGTATAGCTAGCAGGGAAATAACACGTGTCCCAGCTCAGGTCACTCCAGTGGTCTTGAATTACACACACGGACCCCCAAACGAATCTCAAAGGATCCCAAAAAAACAACTGCTCCAATCTTAATCTTCAATAAAATTTATTATTATGTAAAATATAAAATATCCAAAGCCAATTGTAAAGCTTAAATAACGTTTTGCGGCTCGCAGGCCACTTTATCAAAACAGGCTATAGCATAAAAAGACAAAGACAGAGCAGCTAGACAAACAGACAGGATCCATTGGGGGAGATATATAAAAATATATCTAAGGCAAACGCAATAACGGGCCCAGTGTGCTGTTTGCTCTAGAGCATATATATGAATACTAGTTTTAAAGCCCATGTACACAGGCCAACACTGGCGGCGCTGTAGTCATGCGCAGTACAGACTGCCTGAGCCGCGGCTGATACAGAGCGGGGATCTCCGAATTCAGACCGTAGTCGGTATGCAGAGAGGACTCCGGTCTGTATCAGCTGCGATGCTAGCAGTCTGTACTGCGCATGACTACAGCGCGCAGCCACCTCTACTGCGCATGACTACAGCGCGCAGCCATCTCTACTGCTCATGACTACAGCGCACGCAGCCACCTCTACTGCACATGACTACAGCGCACGCAGCCATCTCTACTGCGCATGACTACAGCGCACGCAGCCACCTCTACTGCGCATGACTACAGCGCACGCAGCCACCTCTACTGCTCATGACTACAGCGCGCGCAGCCACCTCTACTGCTCATGAGTACAGCGCACGCAGCCACCTCTACTGCTCATGAGTACAGCGCACGCAGCCACCTCTACTGCTCATGAGTACAGCGCGCGCAGCCACCTCTACTGCTCATGACGGCTTCTGACAAACATCCTTAGCGAATTATAATATAGGATGTTTGCATGAGTCTTGTACCTGTCTGCTAAACTTAACCCTTTGAGTGACAGAGGGGTATGCAACGAATTGCTCTGCAATGCGTTGCGTACCCCTCTGGCAATCAAAGTGTTAATTTACAATAAAATGTCTCAATTACAACTTTCTGCAGCATTTCTGTGACTTTTCTTCCAGCGATATTTTACCTAGACTGACATTACTGTGTGAGAGATGGTGGCAGACAAATTAGGAGCAAAGAGTGATCTTAAAGGGATAGTGATACTTCAAATATAAAATATGTTATTGGGTTGACCCCCCCTGAGTAAAACAAGGGCACTCCCGTTTCTGAAAGGTATTTTATTCAAAAGTTATCACAGCTCAAAGTTGAACTTTTTTTTTAGGTGCAATCTCACATTGGCCTGAATTTGTACAGTGGCGCTGTTTCTACACCATCCTATGGAGATTATGGTCAACTGACCAGAGCTGTCCATAGGATGGTGTAGCAACAGTGCCGCTGTACAAATTCAGGCCACTGTGAGATTGCACCAAAAAAATGCAGGTTTGACCTGTGATAACTTTTGAATAAAATACCTTTCAGCAGTGATAGTGTCCTTGTTTTACTCAGGGGGATACACCCTACAGCATATTTATTTTAATGAATTACTATCCCTTTAAAGGGATAGTAATGTTTCATAATGAAAGCAGCTCTAATTAATCATCATAGTATTTGGGCCATGTACAGTGTTATTTCAATACTGTCAGAGTTGTAGTTCAAGAGTAATTGAATGATAAAGTATCACCCTCCCGCCCCTTTTACTGATGTAACACTGCTCGGATTAGAGCAGCAGGGAGTGTCCAGGTAGATTGCAGAGTGGGACAATCTTCAATTAAGATAAGGGAAAAAGCTGAAAAATCTGTCAAGGGGGCAGGGCTTTCATTGTTCTCACAGTAAGAAGATTGACCCCTGCTGTGATCTGTCTGGTCTATGGACTGGATTCCACATCTGAGGGGAGGTTCCTTACACTAGGTAAAAGGGTCGGGAGGGGGAAACTTTATCATTCAATTACTCTTGAACTACAACTTTGACCGTATTGAAATAACACTCTCCATGGTCCAACTACTATGAAGATTAATTGGAGCTGCTGTTTTGTGAAGCATTACTATCCCTTTAACACAGTGTACTAGGAATATGACTTTGTTAGTCCCAGCTCAGAAGTGTTCCTGTCATTGACATGGAATTCTTAATACTACAACTTGGAGCTCTCTCTCTTTGGTTGAACACACACAACAGAAAAAGGACTTCTTCTTTTAGAAATGACACCAATTTACAGGCTAAAGAAGCAATTATGTGGCACATATCATATACCGCATTTACTCGACTATAAGGTTTTGCTGTTAGGTTCTAGAAAAAAAACATGCTGAATATAAGGCAACCCTATGTGTGTCTGTCCCTCACTTGATGTTTCTCACCCTCCCTTCGTCTTCCTCTATCACACTTCATCTCATCTCCCTTCATTCATTCATCTGTCTCCCTCCCTTCATATATCTCAGTATATCTACTTCCCTCCCTTAATTCATTTCAGCTATCTCCTCCCCTACCTTCATTTATCTCAATGAATTTCCATTCATGTCATCTTATCTTCCTCTCTCCCTTCATCTTACTTCATATTCCTTCATGTCATCTCATCTCCCTCCATCACTTCATTCATCTCATTTACCTTTAAGTAATGTCATGTCATCTTCCATCCTGCCTGCATCTCATTTAATTTCTCATCAAGTCATCACGTCATGTCATCTTCCATCTCATTTCATTTCCATTCAACTCATCATGTCATAGACATTTCATTTCCCTTCAAGTCATCATATCATGCCATCTTCCATCTCATTTCATTTCCCTTCAAGTCATCATGTCATGCCATCTTCCATCTCATTGCATTTCCCTTCAGCTCATCATGTCGTGCCATCTTCCATCTCATTTAATTTCCCTTCAGCTCATCATGTCGTGCCATCTTTCATCTCATTTAATTTCTCATCAACTCACCAAGTCATGCCATCTCCCATCCTCCCTCCATCTCATCACATTTCAACTTTCCTTATCATGTTTCCACCCCTCCCTGTACCTTATCATGTAAGGTTCCTAATGGCAGCTTTGTAGAAAGTGCAGACAGGAAGTGACAAATCACAAGTGGGTATCCCAAATGTAGGCAACCTCCAATAGGCAAGTTTGTATTTTTCATGCTAAAAAGCTACATATCGCAGGATAGATAAACTCTCAGGGTAGACTGCTCTTCCAAATCTCGCTCTCCCAAACAACTAAACATATGCAGAAAAAAACACATAAGGCACCCAACAGTGCAATTTGGTGGTATAATTAAAGGGATAGCAATACTTAAGTATTACAAATCCCTATATTAAAGTCCTATTAAAAATAAATGTATTGCCCCCAGTGTCATCTCTCAAACTTTTATGGTTTGAAAGATAATCGCTCCTAAAGTTGCCCACTCCCTCCCCCTTCCCCGAAGCCAACGTTCTAGCTGACTGCACGGAAGCCAGTTGTATAACCATCAGGCGGCTCTGCAGCAGAGCCACGATCGCGTTAATAAAAAATAAATCTTTCACTGAAATGGTCTTCTACGTGTGCTTGGTTTGTGCTTGGTTTGCAATCACACATAGAAGACCGTTTTGGTAAAAAAAAATTTTTTTATTAACGCGATCGCGGCTCTGCTGCAGAGCCACCTGATTTTCTAAGTCCGGATTTCCCTTCAGTCAGATACAACTCTGAAGGGAAGGGGGTGAGAGGTCAATTTTAGGAGCGATTATTTCTCAAACCATAAAGGTTTGAGAGATGGCACTGGGGGAAATACATTTATTTTTAATAGGACTTTAATATAGGGATTAGTAATACTTAAGTATTACTGTCCCTTTAGTAAAAACGTATAAATACAAATTGGTTCTCGCACATATAATGGTCAGCAACAGGTATGCTGACATGTGTGCCTATGGAGAGTTTTTACCCATCTCCGGGTTACATAGAAAGTTCTAAGTGACCAGCATATATGTGAGTAGTTGATTATTCTTATAGGCTGCTGTGATTTTACTCCGACCTGTACAGCTAAAATGAATTATCCTAAGACTGCTAGTCTTAAAGGGATAGTAATACTTCGTTTTAACTTTATTTTATTTTGTAGGCATTAAAAAAACATGAAGAATGATATAAGTCTTATCTCTCAGACCTTTATGGTTTATGAGATATTCACAAGCAAAGTTCCCCTCCCCGTCCCTTTTACCTAGTGTAAGCCATCTCTTCTCAGATGTGAGTCTGGTTGTATGACCAGACAGATAACAGAAGGGGACAATCTTCTTCCTATGAGAACAATGAAAGCCCTTCCCCCCTTGACAAGTTTTTCAGCTTTTTCCCTTATCTTAATTGAAGATTGTCCCTCTCTGCAGTCTACCTGGGCACCTCCCTTCTGATCTGGTTGAACAGGGGGGGGATACTTTGTGAATATCTCTTAAACCATAAAGGTCTGAAAGATAAGACTTATATCATTCTTCATGTTTTTTTAATGCCTACAAAATAAAATAAAGTTAAAATGAAGTATTACTATCCCTTTAAGTCTTTCAATATCAGCATCATAAACTACAGACCTCAGTGTAGCAGTCCTCTTTGGCTTTTTCCTTCCCAGAGCTGGTGCTATGAGCTGATGATTCCTGTTGGCTTCTGTGATGTCACATCCATCTGCACAGCCAACAGGAACGAAGCTGCCACTGGCAGCTTCAGCCCTTACAAGACAAGGAATAATATGCTTCCTAAACAATCACTGGTACTTATATGACCGAATTGTACTACTGGGCGCCATCTGTTGTTTTTTTTCTTTCTCTCTGTAAAACAGTTTTGGAGCACGTGGCACAAAAACTTTTTTTTTATGCACAAACACCTTTATACATATGGGAAATTCATTTTTAAAGGGGAACTACCACCCCGCAAAAACTGTATCTTAATTAAGTCTTCATCTGGCGATTAGCTGCTTAGTAGCGCTAGTCGCCAGAAATATTACCTGGTTTAAAAGATTTTCAACTAATTCAGAGGCTGACAGTAGCAGGAAGCACGGACATCTTCCCATAGTGACGTCCGTGCGCCTGCACTGTCAGTCCCTTTTGGAGACGGCCAGATGAAGACTTAATTAAGATACATTTTTTGCAGGGTGGTAGTTCCCCTTTAAGTGAATACAGAAAAAGATATGTTTGTACCAGTTTATACATCTCCATCCATTCAGTGGTGGACCTAGTGCAATGATTCTCAGCCAGGGTGCCGTGGCACTTTAGTGCGCCACAGACATCAGCTTAGGGTGCCCCATGTTTTCTATGAAGACTGACAAAAATGGACTTTTAAATAAAGATTTATAGAAATTGTTATGCACAATAGATCTAGTTTTGTTATTATGATTATAAAACCTAATCATAACTGTATATTTGTGTATTGTACCCTTATTATGCCCTTGATAAAGTACATTAAATATGTTAGGGGTGCCCTGAATGTTGTAGATTATGTGTTAGGGGTGCCCCGAACAAAAAAAAAGATTGAGAACCACTGACCGAGTAATTGAGGGCCCTGGTGCAAAAAACATTTCTTTGGGTCCCCAATTCACTGCAAACTATTAAAAATTCCTAAACATTTTTATATCGTTGGAATTCAAAATGAGCCCTTAAAGCTGTGTGGGCCCCTGTGCTTTGCACCAAGTACTAATTTAGCCCCTGCCCCCAGGAAACTTTATGCAATGGTAAGAGGAAAAAGTAGCAATTCAAGGGATAGTAATGTTTCACAAAAACAGCAGCTCCAATTAATCTTCATAGTATTTGGGCCATGGAGAGTGTTATTTCAGTACTGTCAGAGTTGTAGTTCAAAAGTAATTGAATGATAAAGTATCCCCCTCCTGCCTCTTTTACCTAGTGTAAGCCATCTCTTCTCAGATGTGGAATTCAGTCCATAGACCAGATAACAGTAGGGGACAATCTTCTTCCTGTGAGAACAATGAAAACCCTGCCTCCCCCTTGACAAGTTTTAATTGAAGATTGTCCCTCTCTGCAGTCTACCTGGGCACCTCCCTTCTGCTCTGGCTGAGCAGTGTTACATCAGTAAAAGGGGCGGGAGGGGGATACTTTGTCATTGAATTACTCTTGTACTACAACTCTGACATAATTGAAATAACACTCTCCAAAGTCCAAATACTATGAAGATTAATTAGAGCTGCTTTTATTATGAAACATTACTATCCCTTTCAAAGGGCAAACCATGTACCAAATAGAAGAAATAATTCCAAAACCCCGTTGAGAGGTCTTCCATGCATTCAAGGAGTTACAAACCCCATTTAAATCAACTGAAATTTTCATTGCAACCCTATGGTACAGTACGTTTTCCCCACGTTGTCTTTTTGCATATGGCCCATTGTGTTTCCAGTGCCCAGCGGAATATCAATGTCACGGCTTGTGTTAAAGGGATAGTATTACTTCAAAATTACTATCCCTCATATTGTAGCCCTTAATAAACTGAGTTAAATGACACCAGCGGCATCTCTCAAACCTTTATGGTTTAAGAGATAGCCGCTTTCAAAGTTTCCTCTCCCCTGCTGTCAGCGTTCTGCTGCCAGCAGGAGAATCCGGTCTCTGAATCAAGCGGAGGCTCTTCAGCAGAGCCGATATCTCGTTATGGAAGGAAAAATGATTCATTGAAACAGTCTTCTACTTGTGCTTGGTAACCAAGCACACGTAGAAGACTGTTTCAATGAATCATTTTTCCTTCCATAACGAGATATCGGCTCTGTTTAAGAGCCTCCGCCTGTCCCGGGACCGGATTCCCCTGATGGCAGCAGAACGCTGACAGCAGGGGAGAGGAAACTTTGAAAGCGGCTATCTCTTAAACCATAAAGGTTTGAGAGATGCCGCTGGTGTCATTTCACTCAGTTTATTAAGGGCTACAATATGAGGGATAGTAATTTTGAAGTAATACTATCCCTTTAAAAAGTAAAGATCCCCTCCTGTCCCAGATCCCCCACACTCACTTCCTCTGCCCATAACATGCTGCTTCCTGGAGGGACAGGGAGTGCACGGAGCAAGTTAATGTCTGTTTCTGCGGAATTATCATGTGGCAGCAGGGAGCGTGTGATGGCTTCATCATATGTCTGATCAGGGGTACCAAGAGGGGCAAGGTGTACTGAAGTCTGCTGAATAGTCTCATTGCCCACTGGCATCGAATGGACAGTCGGGCACAAGAAATTGTTGTGTACCAACTGGTGCTCTTCAGTCTGCTCCACCTCCCCCACAATGTGCTCTTCAAACGCTTGGTCCATCCCCTCCTCTGTCATAATCCACTCTTGCACTTCATTCTCAATCCACTGTTCTTGCAAAATGTCTTCCTCCTCCTCCTCCCCCCTAAGCTGCTGCTCTTGCCCATTATCACCTTCCTCCATCGGCTGCTCTTGCTTATCAATCTCCTCCTCGGTCTGCTGCTCTTGTTCATCTCCATCCCCCTCTAGCTGCGTCTCTTGCTTGTCTCCATCCTCCTCCATCTTCTTCTCTTGCTCTTCTCTATTCTCCTCCATCCACTTATTTTGCTTGTCACCATCTTCCTCCAGCCGCTGCTCTTGCTTCTCACCATCCTCCTCCAGCCTCTGCTTTTGCTTCTCACCATCCTCCGCCAGCCTCTGCTCTTGCTTGTAACCATCCTCCGCCAGCCGCTGCTCTTGCTTGTAACCATCCCCATGCAGCCGCTGCTCTTGCTTGTAACCATCCCCATGCAGCTGCTGCTCTTGCTTGTAATCATCCACATGCAGCCGCTGCTCTTGCTTGTAACCATCCACATGCAGCCGTTGCTCTTGCTTGTAACCATCCCCATGCAGCTGCTGCTCTTGCTTGTAACCATCCCCATGCAGCTGCTGCTCTTGCTTGTAATCATCCACATGCAACCGCTGCTCTTGCTTGTAACCATCCACATGCAGCCGCTGCTCTTGCTTGTAACCATCCCCATGCAGCTGCTGCTCTTGCTTGTAACCATCCCCATGCAGCTGATGCTCTTGCTTGTAACCATCCCCATGCAGCTGCTGCTCTTGCTTGTAACCATCCCCATGCAGCCACTGCTCTTTCATATTGCCAGTGTCCTCCAGTCTCTGTTCTTCCTTATTGTCAGCCTTGTCCAGCCTCTGCTTTTGTTCACCATCCTCCTCCATACATTGATCTTGCCCACCATTCTCCTTCTCCTCCTCCATCCTCTTCTTTTGCCCATCATCCAACCCTATCCTCTGTTTTTGCCGTTCAGACTCCCCCTTCTCCATTCTGTGCTCTTGCCCAGCATCCTCTTTCTCCATCCTTTGCTGTTGCCCATTATCCTTCTTCTCCTCCACCCCCTGAACTTGTTCATCCTCATCCTTGTCCTCCACCCCCTGAACTTGTTCATCCTCATCCTTGTCCTCCACCCCCTGCTCTTGTCCATCCTCATCCTTGTCCTCCATCCCCTGTTCTTGTACATCCTCATCCTTCTCCTCCATCCCCTGCTCTTGTCCATCCTCACCCTTCTCCTCAACCCCCTGCTCTTGTCCATCCTCTCCCTTCTCCTCCATCCCCTGCTCTTGTCCATCCTCATCCTTCTCCTCAACCCCCTGCTCTTGTCCATCCACACCCTTCTCTTCCATCCCCTGCTCTTGTCCATTCTCACCCTTCTCTTCCATCCCCTGCTCTTGTCCATTCTCACCCTTCTCTTCCATCCCCTGCTCTTGTCCATTCTCACCCTTCTCTAACATCCCCTGCTCATGTCCATTCTCACCCTTCTCTAACATCCCCTGCTCATGTCCATTCTCACCCTTCTCTTCCATCCCCTGCTCATGTCCATCCACACCCTTCTCTTCCATCCCCTGCTCAGGTCCATCCACACCCTTCTCTTCCATCCCCTGCTCTTGTCCATCCACACCCTTCTCTTCCATCCCCTGCTCATGTCCATCCACACCCTTCTCTTCCATCCCCTGCTCTTGTCCATCCTCACCCTTCTCTTCCATCCCCTGCTCTTGTCCATCCTCACTCTTCTCTTCCATCCCCTGCTCTTGTCCATCCTCACTCTTCTCTTCCATCCCCTGCTCTTGTCCATCCTCAACCTTCTCTTCCATCCCCTGCTCTTGTCCATCCACACCCTTCTCTTCCATCCCCTGCTCTTGTCCATTCTCACCCTTCTCTAACATCCCCTGCTCTTGTCCATCCTCAGACTTCTCTTCCATCCCCTGCTCATGTCCATCCACACCCTTCTCTTCCATCCCCTGCTCTTGTCCATCCTCATCCTTCTCCTTCATCCCCTGCTCTTGTCCATCTTCATCCTTCTCCTTCATCCCCTGCTCTTGTCCATCCTCATCCTTCTCCTTCATCCCCTGCTCTTGTCCATCCTCATCCTTCTCCTTCATCCCCTGCTCTTGTCCATCCTCAACCTTCTCCTTCATCCCCTGCTCTTGTCCATCCTCAACCTTCTCCATATTCTTCTCATGCCCATCATCCTCCTTAGTCTGCTGCTCTTGACTATTATCCTCCACCCCCTTAAGCCTCTGCTCTTGCCCATAGTTATCCTCACCATTCTGCTGCTCTTGCACATTATTCTCCACCCTCATTTGATGCTCTTTCCCAACACCCTTCACATCCTCTTGCCCATCATCTACCTCCATACACTTATCTTGCCCATGATCATCCTTCTCCTCATCCCCAATCCACTGCCCTTCCTTCTCCTCATCCTCAATCCTCTGCTCTTCTTCCTGCCACTGACAAGCCTTATCTTCAGTCATCACCACTGTATCCATGGATGTTGAAGCATCCACCATTACTATTGATGGCAGTGGGCAGGCAGCAGTATTTTCTTTTGGTGGATCAGTGTTTGTGCCCACACTTTTCATGACAGAACTTAGGTTGGTATTTATTTTTTTATTTCTTACTCCATAATTGCGATTGTACTGTGTGCTAACATGTTTGACTTTACAGTATGGATTTGCACCTGCCAAGCCATTGTTCATGAAGAAAAGTGGCATAGGAGAGCCAATAACAAAGGGACTTTTGTTTAAGTCTTCTGTATCTGTCACTTTGGAATTTTTAGCATCCGCTACCTCTCTTCTCCTTCTCTTGGATGGTGGAGGAGCAGACTCTGCCACCTTGATGGCAGGTGTTGCCCTGTTTGGGAAAATCGATGGCACAGCATCTGTTGTAAGAACAGTTTTAGTGCCTTGAGTGATGTAACAATCAGGTGTAAAATGTGCAGAGCAAATCCGATAAGGATTACTTTTCTTTGCATCTATAATCTTCTGAGCAAATGTGTCATTGTTGCCAAAATCCTGTCCTATTATCTTCAGCCAGACCTTGATCCTGTCCAGGTTTAGCGGAAACGTGTGCATTTTTAATCCTCTGGAACTTGATGCCCTGGAACTGTAGTTGTTACAGCCGGTAACGAGGCACCGCGGCATGGCTTACCTATCGACAAAATAAAAAATAAAGTCAGTGGAAATATATACAGTCCGGTACAGTTGGGGAGATAACTGAGAAGGAAGTACATATTAAAGTGAACGTAATGTTTCATAATAAAAGCAGCTCCAATTAATCTTCATAATATTTGGGTCGTGGAGAGTGTTATTTCAATCCTGTCACATACCTCCCAACATTTCAAATTGCCAAAGAGGGACACTTGTGTTTTAGGGGGTGTGGCTGGGGTGTGGCTGGTGGGTGGGGCATTACCAGTACTTTTTTGGCTATTTCACTACCTATTGACACCTCCTTGTGTAACCTAATAAATGATTTATAATAAGACCAAAGTGTTTTATTTACACAGACTAATGTATCAACACATATACTGATGTTTAAACAAATAATAATGTGAGTTTTATTGATGTGGAGCAATTTGATATATTTATATACACATCACAAAGTCTGCTCTCCTAAAAAGAGGGACATTAGGGTGGAAAAGAGGGACAGAGGGATTTGGGTCTAAAACAGGGAGGTATGCTGTCAGAGTTGTAGTTCAAGAGTAATTGAATGATAAAATATCCCCTCCCTCCCCTTTTACCTAGTGTAACACTGCTCACCTCAGAGCAGCAAGACTGTCCGGATGGATCACAGAGAGGGACAATCTTCAGTGATCATAAGGGAATAACATGTCAAGGGGGGCAGGGTTTTCCTTATGATCACAGTAAGAAGGTTGTACCTTGCTGTGATCTGTTCGGTCAAGAGACCAGATTCCACATCTGAGGTGAGCAGTGTTACACTAGTTATAAGGGGCGGGAGGGGGATACTTTATTATTCAATTACTCTTGACCTACAACTCTGACAGTACTGAAATAACACTCTCCATGGCCCAAATACTATGATGATTAATTGGAGCTGCTGTTTTGTGAAACATTACTATCCCATTGACCAATACATGTTTTGGAGAGTGCCCTGCACTTGATGGCATACAATCTAAAATGAATGGGAGGGTTGAAAGCAAAGAGGTAAACCTATACATTCCATTTACAGTACTTAGTCATCTTTGGCTACAAGTCACGAACTTAATGTTAGGATAAGAGGCCATAGTCTAAAACTAGAGGGACACAGGTTTAGACATAATGTAAGAAAGTTTTACTTCACTGAGAGGGTAGTAGATAAGTGGAATAGCCTACCAGCAGAAGTGGTAGATGTTAATACAGTGACAGAATTCAAGCGTACATGGGATAGGCATAAAGCTGTCCTTATGTAATTCTAAACACAATTATATTGCCGAGTCTTCTTTAGATTATAAGAAGCACTTTGCTCTGTTTAAAAACTTTTACTTTTGTGTCGTTCTAAAGTTATGAAGTGGAGAAGGACCCACCTCCCGCCCCTTCTGCCTATGTCCGTACTGCAGCTCTCTGAGGTCTGGACGGCTGCGGCGAGGGACAAACTTCAGTAAGCAAAGGGAAATCCTGTCCTCCTTCATCAAGGGGGCAGGATTGTCCTTGTACTTACTGAAGTTTGTCCTTTGCTGCAGCCGCCTGGTCATCCGACACCACTAGCCATTCAGTGGGAGGCGCCCAGAAAGGGCGGGCGGGGGATCCTTCTCCACTTCATAACTTTAGAACGACACAAAAGTAATAGTTTTTAAACAGCACAAAGTGTTTCATATAATCTAAAAAGGACTCGGATATATAGTTCTGTTTTGACATTACAATCACTTTCACATAAGACAAGACCAAGGACCAAATAAGGTTTGAGGTTTTTACAGTAGGAAAATGGGCGACTAGATGGGCCGAATGGTTCTTATCTGTCGTCAGATTCTATGTTTCTCCACTCACTTAATTTACTGGAGCTCTTCACGAATCAAAAGGGAAATAAATCTTGTACCACTTGGCCAGCTACAAAGAGATACCTCCACTGGGGTCTAAAGAAACATTTACACAGACACTGGTGGTAAGAGTTTCACCTTCATCGCAATTCATATTAACCATACTAATACTTTGTATCCAGCCTTCATTCTAAAAATGCCTGACGAAGAGACCTTAGTTGTCTTGAAAGCTTGCGTTCTAAAGCTACTCAGTTAACCAATAAGAATATTGCACTTACTCTATCAGTCGCCTACATTCAGAAGGCATCTAGTTATCTGGATTGGAGGAAGAAGCCAACTGCAGTTAGTCCCACATGAGGCCAAGTAATAATGAGTCGGTCTAATTTAGCCTACTAGAACGTTTATCTCATATAGAATGAGTTCCTTGGATGCAAGAGAGGTCTCTAACACAAGGCGTGACAAATTCAGGTTGACTCTAGGATCCAGGCCTAAAATTTAGGAGCCAGACTCTGCATGTATGTATGTACGTACATCTTTATTTATATCAGAGAAGGACCTTCCCTGGGGGTCTAGTGAAATAAGGCTGGGGAAGCGGCGTATGTGATTCTTTGGCCACCAATGGAACATGGCTGGACTGTCAGATAGACTAAAGTGTGGTTCTGTGATTACCAGCGGAACCAAGCTGGGGGGGTCAGACAGTATGTGGGTTCTGTGATTACCAGCGGAACCAAGCTGGGGGGGTCAGACAGTATGTGGGTTCTGTGATTACCAGCGGAACCAAGCTGGGGGGGTCAGACAGTATGTGGGTTCTGTGATTACAAGCGGAACCAAGCTGGGGGGGGGGGTCAGACAGTATGTGGGGTCTGTGATTATCAGCGGAACCAAGCTGGGGGGGGGGTCAGACAGTATGTGGATTTTGTGATTACCAGCGGAACCAAGCTGGGGGGGGGGGCAGACAGTATATGGGGTCTGTGATTACCAGCGGAACCAAGCTGGGGGGGGCCAGACAGTATGTGGGTTCTGTCATTACCAGCGGAACCAAGCTGGGGGGGGGGGTCAGACAGTATGTGGGTTCTGTCATTACCAGCGGAACCAAGCTGGGGGGGGTCAGACAGTATGTGGGTTCTGTCATTACCAGCGGAACAAGCTGGGGGGGGGGGTCAGACAGTATGTGGATTTTGTGATTACCAGCGGAACCAAGCTGGGGGGGGTGGTCAGACAGTATGTGGGGTCTGTGATTACCAGCGGAACCAAGCTGGGGGGGGGGGGCAGACAGTATGTGGGTTCTGTCATTACCAGCGGAACCAAGCTGGGGGGGGGTCAGACAGTATGTGGGTTCTGTCATTACCAGCGGAACCAAGCTGGGGGGGGGGTCAGACCAGTATGTGGGTTCTGTGATTTACCAGCGGAACCAAGCTGGGGGGGGGGTCAGACAGTATGTGGGTTCTGTGATTACCAGCGGAACCAAGCTGGGGGGGGTCAGACAGTATGTGGGTTCTGTCATTACCAGCGGAACCAAGATGTGCGTGTCAGATGTGGGGTCTGTGTTTACCAGAGGAACCAGGGCTGTGGGGTTAGACAGGGTATATGGGGAACTATGGCTACGAGAGGCAGTGGGACCCTGATTTGGGGTCAGGCAATGTATATGGGTAATCTCGTGCCTACAAATGGGCAGGGTGACAAGGCTGGTGGGGTCACAATTTAAGTGGGAATCTCTAGATACCAGTGTGCAAAGACATAAGTCTGCAGGGGGGTCAAACAGTATATGTGGGGAGCTGTGGCTACTATGGACAGGGACCAAGACTGGTGGGGTCACTCAGTGTGTGTGTGGGGGATCAATGGCTACCAGTGGGCAAGGGAACAAGGTTGGGGGGTTCACAAAAGGTACATGGGGATCTGTGGTTACCAGTGGTCAAGGGAACAAGGCTGTAGAGGGTGAGACGGTTTATGTGGGGATCCGTGGCTAGCAAAGGACAGGAAATAAGCCTGGTGGGGTCACTTAGTGTATGTGGGGTACCAGCTACCAGTGGGCAAGGGAACAAGGCTGGTGTGGGGGGGTATCAAACAGTGTCATGGTGAGGCTCCGGTGGGATTTTATTTATTTATTATTTTTATGTTTTTTTAAATATTGTAATTATTATGGGTTTTTAATCAGACCTCGTGGGGGGCATTGGGACCCCTCCTCTTGCAACCCCAACATCATTGATCTGCTATGCACTAGGATAGGCAATCAAAGCTGCAACCAAAAAGGCAATTTCCACCTTCCTCTACCACCACCTCTTCACCCCATTGTTCTATGAACCTCCAGGTTGTGTATGAGGACCTTCAAGACCTACTCACATCATTTGAGTCTTGAGGATCCTCCTACCCAACTCAGTCATTCATAAAACACCGGGTTAAAGAGAAGGAATTAGAGGGAAGGAGGCAATTTAACAATAAAAAATGTATATGCAGCTCTCCAACGTGATGATGAATGAGACAAATAAATGAAAGAGTCCTTCAATGTTGTCAGCAATAATGTTAAAGGGATAGTAATACTTAAGTATTACTAATCCCTATAGTAAAGCCCTACTAAAAAAAAAAATTGCCCCCAGTGTCATCTCTCAAACTTTTATGGTTTGACAGATAATCGCTCCTAAAGTTACCCTCTCCCCCCCCCCTTCCCCGAAGTCAGCATTGTAGCTGACTGAAGGGAAATCCGGTCTTAGATCATCAGGTGGCTCTGCAGCAGAGCCGCGATCGCGTTAACTAAAAAAAAAAACTTTCACTAAAAAGGTCTTCTACGTGTGCTTGCAAACCAAGCACAAACCAAGTACAAACTAAGCACAAACCAAGGACAAACCAAGTACAAACTAAGCACAAACCAAGCACAAACTAAGCACAAATCAAGCACAAACCAAGGACAAACCAAGCACAAACCAAGCACAAACTAAGCACAAATCAAGCACAAACCAAGGACAAACCAAGGACAAACCAAGCGCAAACCAAGCACATGTAGAAGACCGTTTCAGTGCAAGTTTTCTTTTTTTAGTAATGCGATCGGCTGTGCTGGAGAGCCTCCTGAAGGTCGTACAACAGGCTTCCCTGCAGTCAGCTAGAACACTGACTACGGGGAAGGGGGAGGGAGAGGGCAACTTTAGAAGCGTTCATCTCTCAATCCATAAAGGGTGCAATGCTTTTTTTTAGTAGGGCTTTACTATAGGGATTAGCGAATATTTAAGCATTACTATCCCTTTAATGTTCTTTCAGGGTGTCGGCTAATATCTCTGGCGTCTTCAGCGGTTCCTATAACGTATATGCAGAACTGGAGAAAAAAGAAGTAAAGAAAGCGTGCACCATCTAAGAGTAACCTCCAAATTGCGGAATATAGTATGTAACATAGATTATCCTCACAAAAAGTATACTTGATAAAACAGTCCAACACAGTGACTCAGAAGCGATGTTTGGAAAAGATCCTCTATCTCCCAATTAGATAGCGTCCTGCCAGTGGCCTGATCTTGTTTAAGTCTGCTGGCGAATCTCAGTTGGGGATGGAATACAAAATTTCTTCTAAGAGCACCTATATTCACATGTTGCCCATAAGGTAGACCCCCAACATAAGTGATATGTGTGTAGCCCGGCCTGGCGCAAATCTACGTTTATAGTATGAGAAGCAAGACGCTGGAATTAGTGGTGATATGAAAATGTGATAGCCACCATGTAGTGTATATAACCAGAGACACTTTATTGTGTAAAAGCCCTACGCGTTGGTTGCAGCATCCATAGCTTAGCCTACTCGATAAGTGGTCAATGCCATGGGGCGGGGCACGATGCCCCCCTATGAGGTCTGATTTTTTTTTATCACACATCAAGAGATCCTGCACTATATGCATTTTTTATATATTTTATATTTAAAGAGCTAAAACTTACCCTGCAGTGTAGGGAAGCTATTTCCCTACATGCAGGGCAAGTTGGCTGGGCACCAGGTCCAAATTTCTAGGTGCCACGGCGACTTGATGCCTGGGATTTGTCGAGTCCTGTTCTAACAAATTGCTTTGCAATCCATTGTAGACCTCTCTGGCACGCAAGGGGTGAGATATTCCTGAGGACTGATAGGAAGGAGGACAAAAGGATCAACCAACTATTTTACTGAATGCTTTGGGCAAATTCTTGCATTAAAGTGGAACTAAAACCTTATAAAATGACTTGGGTGCCTCCGAAAGATCTGACAAAATTATATATCTATATCTATCTCCAGAACTATATATACACATACATACATATACATAATTAACCATTCTGTTTTTAAAACAGTGCAAGATATTTAGATTTATTTACTAGTTTATACAAACTAGGCAGCACTAGTCTGGTGTGTCAGATACAACATTCCCCCTCCCTCCCAACTGCCTCTTCCTACCAGGAAGCAGTAGCTAATATGCATAAACTGACAAATAAATAAAATAAACTATATCATAAATGAGTCCTTATGTTATATACAGTAATTACTATATACATATACCTGACTGCTGTATGATGGACTCCTACCTAGATAAGTCATTCTGTTACACACAGTAATTATATAGATACACCTGACTGCTGTATGATGGACTCCTACCTAGGTAAGCGCTTCTGTTACACACAGTTATTATATAGATACACCTGACTGCTGTGTGATGGACTCCTACCTAGGTAAGTGCTTCTGTTACACACAGTAATTATATAGATACACCTGACTGCTGTGTGATGGACTCCTACCTAGGTAAGTGCTTCTGTTACACACAGTCATTATATATACACCTGACTGCTGTATGATGGACTCCTACCTAGGTAAGTGCTTCTGTTACACATAGATACACCTGACTACTTTATGATGGACTAATACCTAGGTAAGTCCTTCTGTTACACACAGTAATAATATAGATACACCTGACTGCTGTATGATGGACTCCTACCAAGGTAAGTGCTTCTGTTACACACAGTAATTATATAGATACACCTGACTGCTGTACGATAGACTCCTACCTAGGTATGTACTTCTGTTACACACAGCAATTATATAGATACTCCTGACTGCTGCATGATGGACTCCTACCTAGGTACGTATCTCTGTTGCACACAGTTATTACATAGATACACCTGTCTGCTGTATGATGGACTCCTACCTAGGTAAGTACTTCTGTTACACACAGTAATTATATAGATATACCTGACTGCTGTATGATGGACGCCTACCTAGGTAAGTGTTTTTGTTACACACAGTAATTATACAGATACACCTGACTGCTGTATGATGAACTCCTATCTAGGTAAGTACTTCTGTTACACACAGTAATTATATAGATGTACCTGACTGCTGTATGATGGACTCCTACCTAGGTAAGTACTTCTGCTACACACAGTAATTATACAGATACACCTGACTGCTGTATGATGAACTCCTACCTAGGTAAGTACTTCTGTTACACACAGTAATTATATAGATATACCTGACTGCTGTATGATGGACGCCTACCTAGGTAAGTGTTTTTGTTACACACAGTAATTATACAGATACACCTGACTGCTGTATGATGAACTCCTATCTAGGTAAGTACTTCTGTTACACACAGTAATTATATAGATGTACCTGACTGCTGTATGATGGACTCCTACCTAGGTAAGTGCTTCTGTTACACATAGTTATTACATAGATACACCTGACTGCTGTGTGATGGACTACTACCTAGGTGAGTACTTCTGTTACACACAGTAATTATACAGATACGCCTGACTGCTGTGTGATGGATTCCTACCTAGGCACGTATCTCTGTTACACACAGTTATTACATAGATACACCTGACTGCTGTATGATGGACTCCTACCTAGGTAAATACTTCTGTTACACACAGTAATTATATAGATATACCTGACTGCTGTATGATGGACACCTACCTAGGTAAGTGTTTTTGTTACACACAGTAATTATACAGATACACCTGACTGCTGCATGATGGACTCCTACCTAGGTAAGTGCTTCTGTTACACACAGTAATTATACAGATACACCTGACTGCTGTATGATGGACTCCTACCTAGGTAAGTGCTTCTGTTACACACAGTAATTATATAGATACACCTGACCGCTGTATGATGGACTCCAACCTAGGTAAGTACTTCTGTCACACACAGTAATTATATAGATACACCTGACCGCTGTATGATGGACTCCTACCTAGGTAAGTCCTTCTGTTACACACAGTAATTAGATACACATTCCTTACTGTTGTATAATGTACTCCTAACTCAGTAAGCCGTTTATTCCTATAGGTATAGCTCAATTTAACAGCACAATGACAAATACATCATGCTTTCATATCAAGTAACAATAGCAGGTAGATGTAGAACTGTCCAAACCTTGATAGAACTTAAGATATGTAAATTCGTTGGTGCAGGAGGAAGCAGTTTCCCTTTCACTTAACACTACCTGCTGTGATAGAATAAAGTGGGTTGTACTCAGACACAAACAGCTCACACAGGGGGGAGGGGCAACGTACACGACTGCCCCAGGCCATGAAAACAAAAGGAGGGGCTGAAACCAACTTAAGGCAACGTTTACATTGCAGCTGAAAAGTGTTTTCTGGGTTTATCAAACAATTCCAATTGAAGTCTATAGAAAAATATGTAGATAAAACTCCTCTTGATAAATGTATCAACTGCATAGGAATCCAAGTATAGGCAAAGTGGGAGAAAAATTATCATGGAAAAAATTTTCAACCTGTAATTCTCATGTAGCATAAAATACTATTAATTGGTGGGGAAACCCTTTACAATATTCTGATAGCAGAGCCTATCTCCATTGTCCGTCATCATCAGTGGGGTTTAGGTGAAAGTCCCATTTTTTTTAATCATTGTCGCAAGATTTTGTGCTGGACGCTTAAAAGAAAACTGGAGTTATTTTGGGTCAAACCAATTCAACCATAGGGGACAAATAAAAATTCCCATTGTCTTAAAGCGGAACTAGTGGCGCTAGTCACCAGAAATATTACCTGGTTTAAAAGATTTTCGACTTATTCGGAGGCTGACAGTAGCAGGAAGTGCGGACATCTTGCCATAGTGATGTCTGTGCGTCTGCGCTGTCAGTCCCAGCCAGGTGTAAGAGGAGTTACTAGGAGCCGGCTCCAAAAGGGACTGACAGCGCAGGTGCACGCAGGGCCGGATTTGCCATTAGGCAAAGTAGGCACCTGCCTACAGGCGCACGCCACCTAGGGGCGCCTGCCACTGTGATTTTTTTTTTTTTAATCTTTTTAAAAAGCACTGGGCTTCCCTGGGGGCCGTCCGGAGCGTCGTAAATAAAAGTGCTACATTTGCCACGCTTGCAGGCCATCACTAAGTAGACGCGACTGGTGGTTGTTCACATCTCGCGGCCGCCTGTTACCTTGCGGCCGCGAGATGTGAACAACCGCCGGTCCCGTTTACTGAGTGATGGCCTGCAAGCGTGGCAAATGTAGCACTTTTATTTAAGAAGCCGGGTAGGCTGGCGGTGTGACAGAGCGGGATGCTGGGAGCAGAGACAGAGTCAGACGCCAGACACGATCACAGGCAAGGGGTATGGGGGGAATCAAGAGAATTTATATAGAGGTAAGAGGGGGAAAAAGGCAAAAGGGGGACCAATAGCGGGTAAAAGAGGCAGAGGGGGGTCAAGAGGGAGAAAAAAAAAAGGCAAAAGGAGGGGGGATCAGGAGGGGGAGAAAGTGGCAAAAGGTTGGGATCAAGAGTCAGGAAGGGGAGAGAGAGAGGCAAAAGGGGGATCAAGAGTTAATGAGGGGGAGAAAGAGGCAAAAGGGGGGCATCAGGAAAGGGGAAGAGAGAGGCAAGTGGGAGAGAGAGAGGCAAAAGGGGGATGAAGACAAGAGTCAAGGCTGGATTAAGGCAAGAGGGGGGAAAGAGGCAAAGAGGGGGATCAAGAGGAGGAGAATGGGAAAAGAAAAATCAAGAGGGGTAAAGAGAGGCAACTTGACAAGAGGGGGAATCAAGACCGGGTGAAAGAGGCAGAGGGGGGTCAAGAGTGGGAAAAAAAGAGACAAATGGAGGGGGGATCATGACTGGGAAGTTAAGTTGTTTCGCCGTGTGATATTACATAACCCTCTCCCGTGAAGCAGCATAGAGACAAGAAGCACTCTGTTGCTGTCATCTTGGCAATAATGTTCCTGAATGGCAGAAAGGAAATGTGATCGTCATAGGTCAGTGTGTCTCACTGGGGCTTTTTATTTGCTCTCCTTGTAGCAGTTTATTTTCCCAAGAGTTGCACATGACCCTTATTAGTCTAGCTATGCAGTGATTCTCAGCTGCAGTACTCAGAGCACACAAACAGGTTAGCTTTTCAAGATATCCCTGCTTAGTAACAGGTGGGTGAGCAGTGGTACAGCCGTTGCTATTTAGTTGCCTTTGCTTAACCCTTTGAGTGCCAGAGGGGTACAAAACGCATTGCAAAGCAATGTGTTGCATACCCCTCTGGCACTCAAAGGGTTAATTACGGATATCCTGAAAGCTGCACTGCCCTAGGTGGAACAATAAGGGCCATATGCAAGGGGCAAACCAACTGTTCCAATGAGGGGGGCAAGTTGGAGCTGATGGGGGCAATGTGAGGAGCAATATGGAGATGATGGGGCAAGTTGGAGCTGATGGGGGACAATATGGAGCTGATGAGCATTGTGGAGGTGTCTAGTGTAGTTGGCAAATCGGGGGGGGGGGGCGCTTCACAGTTCTGTGCCTACAGGCTCCTGAGATGTAAATCCGGCCCTGGGTGCACAGACATCACTATGGCAAGATGTCCGCACTTCCTGCTACTGTCAGCCTCCGAATAAGTCAAAAATCTTTGAAACCAGGTAATATTTCTGGCGACTAGCGCCACTAAGCAGCTAGTCGCCAGATGAAGACTTAATTAAGATGAAGTTTTTGCGGGGTGGTAGTTCCCCTTTAAAAAAAAAAAGGTGACTTTAACCCTTTGAGTGCCAGAGGGGCTCTGGCTCTCAAAGCGTTAACTCCTTGGTTGCTGGGAAAGTTTCCAACAGTTTTCTAATCCAATCATTCAAGTAGGTAAAAGGCCAATTTAAATCAGTGGCAATTTATATTTGATTCCTATGAAACATTTGGTTTGCTCCAGAATTTCTATACTTTCCTTTGTGTATAAGACCTTCAGATAGTTGTTAAGAGAGAGAATTAATAAACTGACCAGATCTCCCCTTTAACACGGGACACTTATAAATTAGACACGCTGAAGAGTCCTGTATTCTTGTACAGTCCTGTAAGATAAGAATGTCATAAGCATCCTGCATTGTACAGAGATCTGGGGAAGATGCACTAAGGTGTGATAAATAGGTGATACAGTAGAGATGACTTCTCCAGTGATATCACTTCTCCAATTCCTATGTTATTCTATAGAGCCTATGAACTATGATCATACCTGGGAACTTTCAAGATGAGCTGACCCTGAGATATTTGAAATATTAACCCTTAAAGCTTCCCATAATGTAGATTTTATGCAATATATACCCGCTTGCTCTAACACAGAGGTGATCCAGTTGGTCTGCAAGGACCCTTTAACATGCTACAGTTTACAGATCTCATGGCCTAAACACATACAAGACAAGCAGGACATCTCCCCTTGTATGTCCGGTGCAAATGGCATGAATTTAGTGACTAAAGAAACATTTAATTGGGCAAATCATATAGTAGGTAACAGAGAACACTCTCACCCTGAGAATTTGGCCCTTCACCCTGAGATTTGGGTCAAAACCCTGAGAGTTCCCAGGTATGACTATGATTTCCATAACTTAAAGGGATAGTAATACTTGCAAATTACTAATCCCCATATTGTAGCTTTGTTAAAAAGAAACTTATTGCCCCCAGTGTCATCTCTCAGACCCTTATGGTATGAGAGATGATAGCGCTCAAAGTTCCCCCCTCCCTCCCCCTTCCCTGACTGAACGCTGACTGCAGGGGAAGCTGTCGTACGACAGTCTTATATGCATCAGGCGGCTCTGCAGCTGAGCCGAGATCGTGTTTATAAAAAATAATTATTTTACTAAAATGGTCTTCTACGTGTGCTTGGTTTGTGCTTGGTTTCTGCTTGATTTGCAAGCACACGTAGAAGACCGTTTTAGTGAAAGATTTCTTTTTTATAAACGCGATCTCGGCTCAGCTGCAGAGCCGCCTGATGCACATAAGACTGTCGTACGACAACTTCCCCTGCAGTCAGCGTTCAGTCAGGGAAGGGGGAGGGAGGGGGAACTTTGAGAGCTATCATCTCTCAGACCATAAGGGTTTGAGAGATGACACTGGGGGCAATAAGTTTCTTTTTATCAAAGCTACAATATGGGGATTAGTAATTTTCAAGTATTACTATCCCTTTAAGAAATCTTAGTACATTGGCCCCAAAGAATAACATAGGAACTCAAGAAGTGATATCACTGGAGAAGTTATCTCCGCTTTATCACTTCTTTATCACACCTTAGTGCATAACCCTCCAAGATTATTAAGCACTGTTATACTGGTTAGGGTCAAAATATGACATTATGTATCCCCTTAACAAGCACAAGAATGTAAGCCATTGTTACAGGCTGTGCTTAAAGTGATAGTAATACTTGAAAACTTTTACATTTAATTCAATAGATATTTTAAAAATACATTAATTGTGCCATTTTCGATCTCCCGAACCTTTATGGTTTGGGAGATATCAGTCTGCAAAGTTCCCCCTTCTCTCCCCTTGTGCTGACGACAGCTTTCAAACTCAGAGACGGAGATCGTGGTCCATAGACCGTCCTGCGGCTCTTCAGCAGACCCGTGATCGCGGTAGTTACAAAGAAATACTTCATTTGAATGGTCTACAACGCGTGCCTGGTTTGTAAGCACACGTTATAGACCGTTCAAATGAATTATTTCTTTGTAACTACCGCGATCACGGCTTTGCTGAAGAGCCGCAGGACGGTCTATGGACTGCGATCTCCGTCTCTGAGTTTGAAAGCTGACGTCAGCACTAGGGGAGGAAAGGGGGAACTTTGCAGACGTATATCTCCCAAACCATAAAGGTTTGGGAGATCGAAAATGGCACAATTAATGTATTTTTAAAATATCTATTGAATTAAATTTAAAAGTTTTCAAGTATTACTATCACTTTAAAAGATATAAAGAGATCTATATAAATGTCATGCCACATTGCCATAAAACAGTTTCATAATTACAGTGCACATTCAGTTAAATAGGACACAGACACACTGAATGGGTTGTGGGGGACTAAGTGGTAGGACTCACCAACTAAAAGCCAAATTGCAACACAAACTAATTACCAAAAACCCCTTAAAATACTCTAGAGATCTCTGTCTCAAATGTGTTGGAGAGCGCTCTAGCACCAAAAGGGTTATAATTAGGTGTTTATTGGGGGAGAAAGGGGGAAAAACACAAGCTAAATCACTTACCAGTTCCTCCAATCTGATGTTGCTGACTTGAATCTCCAGCTGTAAAACTGAATGAATGGGCTTCTAGCTTCTTATAAGAGCTTCACACAGGTCAGTCTGGCTTCAGGAAGGGGGTGGGGGGCAGTCTGGGTCAAACAAAAGATAGGGATGGGCCAAAATAGACTTAATACCCAAACAAGCAAAGTTGCTCATTAGATTGCAAGCTCTGTGGGACAGGTTGCATTTTTACTACACTTATTTAATTGGTTGTATTTTAATTGTTCACTTGTGTAGAGTGCTGTGTAATAACCAACAATATATAAATAAAAAGTATAAAAGTCTATGATTAAGTGGTGCTATTGTCATCACGAAACGCGTTAGGCGTAGTCCTGCAAGCTTCCATGTTTTTGTATTCATTCATGGTTGCTATTAAGAATTTTCTAATAAAACATTGAGATTTTTGTATCCTTTGGATTTGGCTGAGATTCTTCGGTGGATCTGAGTGCGCTTTCGTCCTGTTCTCCTTATGTCTGTGAGTCTGTTGGGTTGTATCCGAAAATGCGCTGGTGGCAGCGAGGGGATTTGTGTTATGTGACATCACGTGTTAATGGGGGGGGGGGTGAGTAAAGAAAAGTTTAATTTGTTTTGTGGAGAATTAAAATCTGCCTGTATGCTGTACTAGCGATTATTATTTAAAATAAATAATTTTTGAGAAAGTAACCTTTATGTATTGGTGACACAGTTTTGTACCTTATGCTAATTTCCTTCTCAGTATGCTAATTAGCGCATCCCAGACCAAATGTCCTCCTCACTGTATTATTAGACACGCCCCCAGTGTGAAGGCTCCGCCTAGATTCACTCTTAGCACAGTGTGTGGTGATATTGGCTCAGCACAGAAATTCATTAGCATAAGTTCTAGACTGTGTCACTAATCAAGGTTCGTTTATCAAATCCTATTCATATTACAAATAATAAAGACATGATGGAGAAGGGGGGAGAGACACATGATGGATAAGGGGGAGAGACACATGATGGAGAAGGGGGAGAGACACATGATGGATAAGGGGGAGAGACACATGATGGATAAGGGGGAGAGACACATTATGGAGAAGGGGAGAGAGAGACACATGATAGAGAAGAAGAGAGAGACACATGATGGAGAAGGGGGGAGAGAGACACATGATAGAGAAGAAGAGAGAGACACATGATGGAGAAGGGGAGAGAGAGACACATGATAGAGAAGAAGAGAGAGACACATGATGGAGAAGGGGGGAGAGACACATGATGGAGAAGAAGAGAGAGACACATGATGGAGAAGGGGAGAGAGACACATGATGGAGAAGGGGAGAGAGACACATGATGGAGAAGGGGAGAGAGACACATGATGGAGAAGGGGAGAGAGAGAGACATGATGGAGAAGGGGGAGAGAGACATGATGGAGAAGGGGAGAGAGACACATGATGGAGAAGGGGAGAGAGAGAGACATGATGGAGAAGGGGGAGAGAGACATGATGGAGAAGGGGAGAGAGACACATGCTAGAGAAGGGGGAGAGAGAGAGACATGATGGAGAAGGGGAGAGAGACACATGATAGAGAAGGGGGAGAGAGACACATGATAGAGAAGGGGGGAGAGAGACACATGATGGAGAAGGGGGGAGAGACACACATGATGGAGAAGGGGAGAGAGAGAGACACATGATGGAGAAGGGGAGAGAGAGAGACATGATGGAGAAGGGGGAGAGAGACACATGATGGAGAAGGGGAGAGAGACACATGATAGAGAAGGGGGGAGAGAGACACATGATGGAGAAGGGGGAGAGACACACATGATGGAGAAGGGGAGAGAGAGAGACACATGATGGAGAAGGGGAAGAGAGAGAGACACATGATGGAGATTGCACCCATATTGTGTCCTTATTGCACCCATATTGCACCCATATTGTGTCCTTACTGCACCCATATTGCACCCACATTGCACCCATATTGCACTCATATTGCAACCATATTGCACCCATATTGCACTCATATTGCATCCTTATTGCACCCATATTGCACTCATATTGCACCCATATTGCACCCATATTGCATCCTTATTGCACCCATATTGCACCCATATTGCATCCTTATTGCACCCAGATTGCACCCATATTTCACTCATATTGCATCCTAATTGCACCCATATTGCATTCATATTGCACCCATATTGCACCCATATTGCATCCTTATTGCACCCATATTGCATCCTTATTGCACCCATATTGCACCCATATTTCACTCATATTGCATCCTAATTGCACCCATATTGCATTCATATTGCACCCATATTGTACTCATATTGCACTCATATTGCACCCATATTGCACCCATATTGTACTCATATTGCACCCATATTGCACTCATATTGCATCCTAATTGCACCCATATTGTACTCATATTGCACTCATATTGCACCCATATTTCAGTCATATTGCACCCATATTGCACTCATATTGCATCCTTATTGCACCCATATTGCACTCATATTGCACCCATATTGCCCTGATTTTGCACTCATATTGCACCCATATTGTGTCCTTATTGCACCCATATTGCACTCATATTGCATCCTTATTGCACCCATATTGCACCCATATTGCACTTTTTACCCATATTGCAGCCATATTGCGTCCTTATTGCACCCATACTGCCCTGATTTTGCACCCATATTGCGTCCTTATTGCACTCATATTGCACTAATATTGCTTCCTTATTGTACCCATGTTACACTCATATTGCCCATATTACAGGCATATTGTGTCCTTATTGCACCTTTATTGCACTCATATTGTATTGTATATTTTTATTTATATTGTGCCAACCGGTGTACTTGGCACTTTACAGATTACAGTTAATATAGAAGGGGTACAATAAGTGCGGTGATTAAGTGTTTATATAGGCAATCATAAGGGGAACAACAGGTGAGTATACATTAGGATACGAGGTCCCTGCCCCGTAGAGCTTACAATCTACGTTTTTGCACTCATATTGCAACCATATTGCACTCATATTGCATCCTTATTGCACTCATATTGCACCAATATTGCATCCTTATTGCACCCATATTGCATCCTTATTGCACCCCTATTGCATCCTTATTGCATTCATATTGCACTCATATTGCACCAATATTGCATCCTTATTGCACCCATATTGCGTCCTTATTGCACCCATATTTCATCCTACTAATGCCCGCCCCTGGGTGTGTTCATTGCCGGATAATTTTGGCTGCAAACCAAGCTTTTTTAAGTAATATTGATTAATGGTCTCTACCACCCAAGTGTCCCTCTTTAGGAAATTTTAGGGGTCCGTACTTCCCAAGTGTCCCTCTTTAGGAGATATTAGTGGTCTGTACCTCCCAAGTGTCCCTTTTTAGGAGATATTGGGGGTCTCTACCTTCCAAGTGTCCCTCTTTAGGTGATTTAAAGGGATAGTAATACTTAAAATGTAAAAAAAAATATGTTGTAGGGTTTATCCCCCTGAATAAAACAAGAATACTCCCACTGCTGAAAGGTGTTTCATTCAAAAGTTATTAATTTTCAAAGTTAAATTTTTTAGGTGCTATATCACAGTGGCCTGAAATTGTACAGTGGCGCCAGAGCTGTCCATAGGATCGTGTAGCAACAGCGCCACTGTACAATTTCAGGCCACTGTGATATTGCACCTAAAAAATTCAACTTTGAAAATTAATAACTTTTGAATGAAACACATTTCAGCAGTGGGAGTACTCTTGTTTTACTGAGGGGGATAAACCCTACAACATGTTTTTTTTTTTTTACATTTTAAGTATTACTATCCCTTTAAGGGTTCCGTACCTCCCAAGTGTCCCTCTTAAGGATTTATTAGGGCTCCATGCCTCCCAACTGTTATTTTTTAGGAGATATTAGGGCTCCATACCTCCCAAGTGTCCCTCTTTCTGAGTTATTAGGAGTCCATACCTCCCAAACAACCCTCTTTAGGAGATATTAGGGCTCTATACCTCCCAAGTGTCCCACTTAACACGATATTAGGGCTCCATACCTCCCAAGTGTCCCTCTTTATGAGTTTTTAGGGATCCATACCTCCCAAATGTCACTGTTTAGGAGAGAGAGTGTCTCTCTGAGACCCAAATCCTTCTGTCTCTCTTTCTCACCCTGGTGTCCCCCTGTTCAGGAGATCAGACTGTGTGGTTTGTATATAAGTGTATCACCCTGGTGTCCCTGTGTTTAGGAGATCAGACTGTGTGGTGTATATAGAAGTGTATCACCCTGGTGTCCCTGTGTTTAGGAGATTAGACTGTGGGGTGTGTATATAAGTGTATCACCCTGGTGTCCCTCTGTTTAGGAGATCAGGCTGTGTGGTTTGTATATAAGTGTATCACCCTAGTGTCCCTGTGTTTAGCAGATCAGACTGTGTGGTGTGTATATAAGTGTATCACCCTAGTGTCCCTGTGTTTAGGAGATCAGACTGTGTGGTGTGTATATAAGTGTATCACCCTGGTGTCCCTGTGTTTAGGAGATCAGACTGCGTGGTGTGTATATAAGTGTATCACCCTGGTGTCCCTGTGTTTAGGAGATCAGACTGCGTGGTGTGTATAGAAGTGTATCACCCTGGTGTCCCTGTGTTTAGGAGATCAGACTGTGTGGTGTGTGTATATAATTGTATCACCCTGGTGTCCCTGTGTTTAGGAGATCAGACTGTGTGGTGTGCATATAAGTGTATCACCCTGGTGTCCCTGTGTTTAGGAGATCAGACTGTGTGATGTGTGTATATAATTGTATCATCCTGGTGTCCCTGTGTTTAGGAGATCAGACTGTGTGGTGTGTATATAAGTGTATCACCCTGGTGTCCCTGTGTTTAGGAGATCAGATTGTGTGGTGTGTGTATATAATTGTATCACCCTGGTGTCCCTGTGTTTAGGAGATCAGACTGTATGGTGTGTGTATAGAAGTATATCACCCTGGTGTCCCTGTGTTTAGGAGATCAGACTGTGTGATGTGTATATAAGTGTATCACCCTGGTGTCCCTGTGTTTAGGAGATCAGACTGTGTGATGTGTATATAAGTGTATCACCATGGTGTCCCTGTGTTTAGGAGATCAGACTGTGTGGTGTGTATATAAGTGTATCACCCTGGTGTCCCTGTGTTTAGGAGATCAGACTGTGTGGTGTGTATATAAGTGTATCACCCTGGTGTCCCTGTGTTTAGGAGATCAGACTGTGTGGTGTGTGAATAAGTGTATCACCCTGATGTCCCTGTGTTTAGGCGATCAGACTGTGTGGTGTGTGTATATAAGTGTGTCACCCTGGTGTCCCTGTGTGTAGGAGATCAGACTATGTGGTATGTATAGAAGTGTATCACCCTGGTGTCCCTGTGTTTAGGAGATAAGACTGTGTGGTGCGTACATAAGTGTATCACCCTGGTGTCCCTGTGTTTAGGAGATCAAACTGTGTGGTGTGTATATAAGTGTATCACCCTGATGTCCCTGTGTTTAGGAGATCAGACTGTGTGGTGTGTATAGAAGTGTATCACCCTGGTGTCCCTGTGTTTAGGAGATCAGACTGTGTGGTGCGTATATAAGTGTATCACCCTGGTGTCCCTGTGTTTAGGAGATCAGACTGTGTGGTGTGTATATAATGTGTATTACACTGATGTCCCTGTGTTTAGGAGATCAGACTGTGCGGTGTGTATATAAGTGTATCACCCTGATGTCCCTGTGTTTAGGAGATCAGTCTGTCCGGTGTGTGTATATAAGTGTATCACCCTGGTGTCCCTGTGTGTAGGAGATCAGTCTGTCCGGTGTGTGTATATAAATGTATCACCCTGGTGTCCCTGTGTTTAGGAGATCAGACTGTGCGGTGTGTATATAAGTGTATCACCCTGGTGTCCCTGTGTTTAGGAGATCAGACTGTGTGGTGTGTATATAAGTGTATCACCCTGGTGTCCCTGTGTGTGGGAGATCAGACTATGTGGTATGTATAGAAGTGTATCACCCTGGTGTCCCTGTGTTTAGGAGATCAGATGGTGTGGTGTGTATATAAGTGTATCACCCTGGTGTCCCTGTGTTTAGGAGATCAGACTGTGTGGTGTGTATATAAGTGTATCACCCTGGTGTCCCTGTGTTTAGGAGATCAGACTGTGTGGTGTGTATATAAGTGTATCACCCTGGTGTCCCTGTGTTTAGGAGATCAGACTGTGCGGTCTGTATATAAGTGTATCACCCTGGTGCCCCTGTGTTTAGGAGATCAGACTGTGTGGTATGTGTATATAAGTGTATCACCCTGGTGTCCCTGTGTTTAGGAGATCAGACTGTGTGGTATGTATATAAGTGTATCCCCCTGGTGTCCCTGTGTTTAGGATATCAGACTGTGTGGTGTGTGTGTATATAAGTGTATCATCCTGGAGTCCCTGTGTTTAGGAGATCAGACTTTGTGGTGTGTATACAAGTGTATCACCCTGATGTCCCTGTGTTTAGGAGATCACACTGTGTGGTGTTTGTATATAAGTGTATCACCCTGGTGTCCCTGTGTTTAGGAGATCAGACTGTGCGGTGTGTATATAAGTGTATCACCCTGGTGTCCCTGTGTTTAGGAGATCAGACTGTGCGGTGTGTATATAAGTGTATCACCCTGGTGTCCCTGTGTTTAGCAGATCAGACTGTGCGGTGTGTATATAAGTGTATCACCCTGGTGTCCCTGTGTTTAGGAGATCAGACTGTGCGGTGTGTATATAAGTGTATCACCCTGGTGTCCCTGTGTTTAGGAGATCAGACTGTGCGGTGTGTATATAAGTGTATCACCCTGGTGTCCCTGTGTTTAGGAGATCAGACTGTGCGGTGTGTATATAAGTGTATCACCCTGGTGTCCCTGTGTTTAGGAGATCAGACTGTGTGGTGTGTATATAAGTGTATCACCCTGGTGTCCCTGTGTTTAGGAGATCAGACTGTGTGGTGTGTATAGAAGTGTATCACCCTGGTGTCCCTGTGTTTAGGAGATCAGACTGTGTGGTGTGTATATAAGTGTATCACCCTGGTGTCCCTGTGTTTAGGAGATCAGACTGTGCGGTGTGTATATAAGTGTATCACCCTGGTGTCCCTGTTCTTAGGAGATCAGACTGTGCGGTGTGTATATAAGTGTATCACCCTGGTGTCCCTGTGTTTAGGAGATCAGACTGTGCGGTGTGTATATAAGTGTATCACCCTGGTGTCCCTGTGTTTAGGAGATCAGACTGTGCGGTGTGTATATAAGTGTATCACCCTGGTGTCCCTGTGTTTAGGAGATCAGACTGTGCGGTGTGTATATAAGTGTATCACCCTGGTGTCCCTGTGTTTAGGAGATCAGACTGTGTGGTGTGTATATAAGTGTATCACCCTGGTGTCCCTGTGTTTAGGAGATCAGACTGTGTGGTGTGTATAGAAGTGTATCACCCTGGTGTCCCTGTGTGTAGGAGATCAGACTGTGTGGTGTGTATATAAGTGTATCACCCTGGTGTCCCTGTGTTTAGGAGATCAGACTGTGTGGTGTGTATATAAGTGTATCACCCTGGTGTCCCTGTGTTTAGGAGATCAGACTGTGTGGTGTGTATATAAGTGTGTCACCCCGGTGTCCCTGTGTTTAGGAGATCAGACTGTGTGGTGTGTATATAAGTGTATCACCCTGGTGTCCCTGTGTTTAGGAGATCAGATTGTGTGCTGTGTATATAAGTGTATCACATCGCTCCACAGCAATAAAACTCACATTAATGTTTGTTTTGCCCTTTGAGTGCTAGAGGGGAACGCAACGCATTACAAAGCAATGTGTTGCGTACCCCGCTGGCACTCAAAGGGTTAAACCAGTATATATGTTTATATATTACTCTGTGTAAATATAATGCAGTGGGGGTCTTGTTATAAAATATTTATTCAGTTAAACACAGAAGGGTCAATAGGTCATAAAATAAATAAAAGTTCTCATTAATGCCTCGCCCACCAGCCACACCCCCCCAACACCACCTAAACAGAAGTGTCCCTCTTTAGAAGTTTTGGGAAGTATGCTTCTGTGTATAATCAGAGAATGGAATCCTGTGCAAACATCACTACATTGTAGCATTAAATACACCATCATTTTCAATTGCTACGAGGGGGTGCTGATAAGTATTGAGCCTTACCCAGGAAAAATTGAGCAAGGAAACTCTAAATCGCAGGGTGTACTGGCCAATTTGTCTATATTCAATGGTGCAAAAATCAACTACCTATGATTTTAACTTATCTTTATTTTTAAGGTCCAAATTGAACACGGCAGCACCTCCACAAAAGTTCAGTGTGGAAGAGCATAGGACCATAATCAAGTTCCTGTTTCTCCAAGGGAAAGGTGCGAAGCAGATCCATGAAGAAATGTCACAAACTTTGGGTGACAGTGGCCCTTCATATGCAACAGCTAAACATTGGGCTGTCAATTTCAAAACTGGTCATTTCTGTGTTGAAAGTGAGAAACCAAGTGGAGGGCCTGTTTCTGTCTCTGTGCCTGCAAATGTGAAAGCCATCCATGACATGATCATGGAGGACCGCCGAATATCAGCCAAACATATTGCTACATATCTGGGAATATCACATGAGAGAGTTGGTGCCATTATCCACAACAACTTGGAAATGAGACAGCTTGCAGTAAAGTGGATCCCAAAACTTTTGACAACCGAACAAAAGAGGAGATGTGTGGAGACATCGCTGGAGAGGGGAGAGGCCCACTGCACCAAAGCTGCCTCTGAAAAGGGGTACAGTCTAGAAAACCTGTTGGTGATAGACAACCTGTTATCAGGGGTCTTACTCTCATCCAGAAGAATCTGATCAAGAGTGGCGTTGGGGGAAACACAGTGTCAGGGACCTGGAGAGTCTCCAGAACAGCCCTGATAGGCCCTTCAACTGAGGGAAGAAGGTACACCTTATAAGAGTTCCCATAGGAGTAGGAAGAATCCATATCTTCATATTCCCCTTCCTTACATTCTCAGAAAATTCCTCCTCAGAGGTGGTGCCTATGAACGCATGCATACTCTGAGATCTAGGGGCCAAAGACCTAAAAGTGTTAGGGGTTTTCCAATATTGAAGAACACCTTTGAGGGAGAGAGTGGAATTGGGCCATTGTTATCAACAATGATTTGACCCAAGCTAGCTCTTGGTCAGTGCTGGAGGAGTAATAGGGGCCACATCACTTTAGATTGTAAGCTTTCGGGCAGGGACCTCGCACCCAATATTTCACTCTACAACGCACCTGTAACCCTGTATTGTTTAAACCCTGAAATTGTAAAGTGCTGCGTACACTTGTGGCGCTATATAAATAAACATATTCATTCATTCAAGGGGCAGACAGATCCAGGATACTCTCTAGGGAGCCCTGCTTGACATGAGGAACAGTAAACAAGGGGGTCAGAGTCCATGAGTCCTTAATCTTAGGTCTAGCCCCATGTCCCTTAGGATCTGACAGTCTGAATGCAGTGTCTAAAATTAGCAAAAAAAAACCCCACTAGTTACAGTTCCCTAGACTAATAGTTCACCCAAGAAAAGCCAATAAAGTACTTATCTGGCAGGCAAAGGGTTAATCTAGAGGAGGAGAGCAAGGAGAAGAGTCTGCCTCTGCTTAGGATAAGCAAGAGAGAAGTAAAATGGCAACTGAAAAACAGGCAGCCAGTCAGAAGAAGGCCCACGAAACGGGTATTCTGGGTAATGTAGTCTTCTCTATTGCCGTTACCTAACAATGCCTACAGCCTCAATGAAGCAAAGATAGAGGCAATTTTAAAGGTACCCCAAATTACCCAATAACCCCAAGGAACCAAAGAAACAGGACCCTAGAGGGAAAACCCCAGGAAAAGCCCCCAACCTGGATGAAACAGCAGGGAAGTCCCAGTGCAGCCATCCATAACTCAGGGAAGAACAGAACAGAATAACTCATTGCTAGTGTTGTTGAAAGCTGGCCAACATATGGAAGCAGGAAGCATTTAAAGCAGCGCTTCTTGACCAATGAACAATGGTGTTTTGGTGGGTCCTGGGCTCCATCGCCAGTCAAAGCCCAGCTAGCCATGCCTGTCAAAATCACTTACAGAATGTGAGAGGCTTCTGGGAATGAACAACAGCGCAATTGCCTGTTCTAACTGGACTGCCCTTTTGGGCAGGATTAGGCTAATATGTATGTGGAAATGTCTCCTCTGTAATGGCACTAGAGAGCCAAAACGTGATGCTTCCGAGCGGTGACTAGCCGTAGAATACGCCATTGTGCTGTTGTTCATTCCCAGAAGCCTCTCACATTCTGTATGTTTATTCTGGAAAGATCACTGCAGGGAGATTCACAGGAGTGGTAATTTTCACAAGAATAATAGCAAAGGGGCCAAAGCTGGGGGGATTGAAAATCTCTGCAAGAGATTGAAGGGCCTCTTACACACACATTATATGCAAAACAGAAGATGGAACGGGATCAAAACATTGTCCATAGAAATAAATGTGCTGTGTTTTCACAAGTATTAAGACCAGAGAGTGCTTGATATCACATTGCCTAATACAGCGATTCCCAGACAGTGTTCTGTGGCACTATGGTGTGATGCAGACATCCATTTAAAGGGATAGTAATACTTCTTTTTAACTTTATTTTATTTTGTAGTCATTAAAAAAACATGAAGAACGATATAAGTCTTATCTCTCAAACCTTTATGGTTTATGAGATATTCACAAGCAAAGTTTCCCCTCCCGCCCCTTTTACCTAGTGTAAGCCATCTCTTCTCAGATGTGGAATCCAGTCCATAGACCAGACAGATAACAGCAGGGGACAATCTTCTTCCTATGAGAACAATGAAAGCCCTGCCCCCTTGACAAGCTTTTCAGGTTTTTCTGTTATCTTAATTGAAGATTGTCCCTCTCTGCAGTCTACCTGGGCACCTCCCTTCTGCTCTGGCTGAGCAGTGTTACATCAGTAAAAGGGGCGGGAGGGGGACACTTTGCTTGTGAATATCTCTTAAACCATAAAGGTTTGATAGATAAGACTTATAATTCTTCATGTTTTTTTAATGCCTACAAAATAAAATAAAGTTAAAACGAAGTATTACTATCCCTTTAAGGTGCCCCTTATTTTCTATAAAGAGGTTTACAAAAACGTGACTGTTCAGTTTCAGATGTACATTTATGGACATTTTAATGCTCAAGTAGAAGTAATTTAATTGCTATAGGACTTTAGGACCCCAAACTCCTCCTACTGAATGCTTCCTAAACCTTCTGTGGGAGATGTCACACAGAAATAATCATGTCTGATGCAAACAGATACAGTCCAGATTGAAATACATTGGGGTTTATTATCAAGTTTCCTTTCATTCCACAGAAGTCTCCAACACACATTGCAATGCAACGTCACAGAGGCCTCTGACATTCAAGATGGTAAAAGCCCTTTTTAAGTCAAGTAGCTTTGCCCCAGAACAGCTCCACTTATATTTTAACAGCACCGATCCTCAGCTCCAGTTCTTGTAACACCCCAATGGGTCAGGTTTCCTGGAGGATATACGTAATTCAGCACAGGCATATCAATCATGGGCATCTGCAGACTCTTTTTCCAGGGGTGGGAGAGTTCAAAGTCATAATATGCCCCCTCCACATCGCCCAGCTTCTATGCTTATCGGGGGGGAGGTGGGGGCAAGTGCTCTCTCTTGGCCCCCTCCTCAGATGCCCATGATATCAGTCACGCCAAATGAGGTGCCAGTTACCCAGCTGGGATTAGGCAGGGGCATGGTGACCTGCTGTGGTGTCTAGAGGGCGAAAGTTGAAGAGCAAAACATTCTCAGCTCCAGTCCTTGGACACACCAACCTGTCAGGGTTTCAGAACTTCCCTACTTAAAGGGATAGTAATACTTCATTTTAACTTTATTTTATTTTGTAGGCATTAAAAAATATGAAGAATGATATGTCTTCTCTCTCAAACCTTTATGGTTTGAGAGATATTCACTAGTAAAGTTTCCCCTCCCGCCCCTTTTACCTAGTGTAAGACATCTCTTCTCAGATGTGGAATCTGGTTGTAAGACCAGACAGATAACAGCAGGGGACAATCTTCTTCCTACGAGAATAATGAAAGCCCTGCCCCCCCTTGAAAATCTTTTCAGGTTTTTCCCTTATCTTAATTGAAGATTGTCCCTCTCTGCAGTCTACCTGGGCATCTCCCTTCTGATCTGGCTGAACAGTGTTACATCAGTAAAAGGGGCGGGAGGGGGATGCTTTATCATTGAATTACTCCTGAACTACAACTCTGACAGAATTGAAATAACACTCTCCAAAGTCCAAATACTATGATGATTAATTAGAGCTGCTTTTATTATGAAACATTACTATCCCTTTAAAGGAGCAGTAATCTTATCAGGAAAAATAATATATAAACAGAGTAACACAAGGGTACTCCCGCTGCTGACAGATGCATATTTCCAGAGTTTTTACCGTTTAAACTCTTGTTGTCGTGGTTTTTTTTTTTTCTTTCTTCACATTAAAGGTGCCCTCTAGAGCTCAGATTACAATTATTCAGCCACATTCTCAAGGAGAGGCACATCACTGACAAACGGTTCTCTATAGAATGTGATAGTCACTGTTGGTTAGAACTTCCAGGAAGTAATCACACTGTCAGTCACTTCCTAACAATCTTACCGATTATAACTTTTGGATAAAACAATTGACATCGGTGGGAGTATCCTTGTTTTAGTCAGCAGGAAAAGCTCCATAAACATTTAAAAATAAGTTTACTTCTCCTTTAAAGGGATAGTAATACTTCATTTTAACTTTATTTTATTGGCATTAAAAAAACATGAAGAATGATATAAGTCTTATCTCTCAAACCTTTATCGTTTATGAGATATTCACAAGCAAAGTGTCCCCCTCCCGCCCCTTTTACTGATGTAACACTGCTCAGCCAGATCAGAAGGGAGGTGCCCAGGTAGACTGCAGAGAGGGACAATCTTCAGTTAAGATAAGGGAAAAACCTGAAAAACTTGTCAAGGGGGGCAGGGCTTTCATTGTTCTCATAGGAAGAAGATTGTACCCTGCTGTTATCTGTCTGGTCTATGGACTGGATTCCACATCTGATAAGAGATGGCTTACACTAGGTAAAAGGAGCAGGAGGGGAAACTTTGCTTGTGAATATCTCTCAAACCATAAAGGTTTGAGAGATAAGACTTATATCGTTCTTCATGTTTTTTTAATGCCTACAAAATAAAGTTAAAATGAAGTATTACTATCCCTTTAAGCATGGATGAATTAGTCAAAACTGAGCTACTGATTATTTGCCTGTGATCAAACAGCAATACCTAGGTAACGTGCACTTGTTGGTGTGTCCCAAGGACCAATGCGGAGAAACACTGATTTAGAGTAAAACAGAATTATATATTTTCAGAATTCTATAAAATGTAGAGCCTTGGAATAAAAATACATTTTATTTACAGTTAACATTGTATTTTAGAAACATACACAACATAAAGCAAAGTATTTATACTCAGCAGGAGTCATACATAACATCTCTATATTAATGTGATACATCATTTGCACACTTCAAAAGTTATAACAGTTCAAATATTCAGTAAGTGAATTACAGCGTGTTTACTTCCTGAAAGTTCTAACGGACAGGAAGTGATTACAGACATGCATTATGTGACTTTCAGCTGTATGTGTTACAGATAGCAGTGGTAAGAGGCTCTGCACAGGAACAAGCAAATATCTTACATTTTCTAGGTTTGTATTAAAAAAAGAAAACAAACCAATTTTGGATCAAATCAACTGCAAGACAGGGGGAGAAACTAAACAATCCCATTGATGTAAATAATGATTTTAACTCCTTGAATGCTAGAGAGGTATCAAACATATTACAAAGCAATGTGTTGCATACCCCAGTGACACTGAAAGGGTTAATATTTTACTCAAAAGGAAAAGTCCTTTTTTTTTTCTTCTAAGAGAAACCAAAAAAAAATATATAAAACATTTTCTTTGAAAGGGATAGTACCGCTTAAAGGGATAGTAATATTAAAATGTTACTATACCTCAACTTGTAGCCCTTAAAAAACTGAATTAAATGAGCCCAGCGGCATTTCTCAAACCTTTATGGTTTGAGAGATATCCGCTTTCAAAGTTCCCTCTTCCTTGACGTCAGTGTTCTAGCTGACAGCAGGGGAATACGGTCCCTGAGCAAGTGGAGGCTCTTCAGCAGAGCAGAGATCGCATTATGGAAGAAGAAATCCTTCACTGAAATGGTCTTCTAGGTGTGCTTGGTTTGCAAGCACATGTAGAAGACCATTTCAGTGAAGGATTTCTTGCATAACGCGATCTTGGCTCTGCTGAAGAGCCTCCGCCGGCCCCGGGAACTTTGAAAGCGGATATCTCTCAAACCATAAAGGTTTGAGAGATGCCGCTGGGCTCATTTAATCGGTTAAGGGCTACAAGATGGGGGATAGTAAAATTTAAGCATCACTATCCCTTTAATACTGAAATATACATCTTACAGGGTTTATCCTGAGTAAAATAAGAATACTCCAATTGCAGAGCGATAGTTTATTAAAAAAGTTATTGCGGTTAAAACATTCATTTTTTTGGGTGCAATACTTTCATGATCTGAAATGTTACCGGGTGCACTAATACTACAGCATCCAATAGAGGCTTATGGTCAACTAATCCTGGCCATCCACAGACTGTTGTAGAAACAGCGCCACCAGATAATTTCAGGCCATGGAAGTACTGCACGCAGCAAATTCAAGTTTGAGGTGCAGAAACCATGAATAAAACCTCTCTGCAAAATATAATTTTTTCACAAATTCATGCAGAACTATTACCCAAATTAAAGTTACCCCCTAATAATTATGCACAGACCGATAAGCATAGCCATACTAGAATCATCCAGTGTTATTGACAAATCTCTCTCATTCTGAGACATCAGGTAGGCATCTTGTTATAGATGAATCTGCACGCCTGCACAGTTAGTCCCTTCCTGTACCTCAAGGTACAATACAACGCCTCCTAGAGGAGACTGACAGCGCAGATGTCTCCACCTATTGTCTGCCTGACCGTCTCAGAATAAGTTGGATTTCTCAATTACGCTGGACTTGTTCCAGATAATACTACAATGGATATGCTTATCGTTATGTGCATAATTATTTGGAGGTAACTTTAATTTAGGTGATAGATCTGCGTCAAGCGTTACTATACCTTTAAAGCCCCCCACCACATTTTTCAGTGAGTTCTGTCTCTCTATCTGCATAAAATCATCCCCGACTTTTGCCGCTTCGTAAATTCCAGCCATGCTCTCAATAGACACAGAGCAGACAAAATGGCTGAAAGTCACCACACCATTTCATACCCCTACATCGACCACAATATGGGAAGTTAACTATCTGTGAATCGTACGGTTTTCCATTTCATTTTACCCTATGAGTGCCAGAGAGATACTCTTTATTGCACTCAAAGGGTGTAAAAATGTGACACACAAACCATTGGCACGCACAGTAAGAGAGATTTGGTTTTCAATCCTTTGAGAGCCAGAGTGGCGTCTACCGCTGCTTCCAATGCACTGGTCACCCATCTGGCACTCAAAGGGTTAAAGGAACGCCAACAGCTCCTAAGAATAACCCCAGTTACCTTAAACTGGGCAGAAAATCGACGTGAATACAAACATTCGGATAACAACGGGTCTTCAGAAGTGAGACTTGTATACTGGAAATTATATGACTAGATCAGGTCTACTTCCATGGATATTATTTCTGCTACTAATCAATTTTAGGGAAATGACTCCCCTGAAAGGATCCATAGAGGCCATTAGGAGTTTCCTCCCACAATAAGGGAGAGAATGTAAAGTATTAGTGTTCCTTTAACCCATTGCAATGCATTACATACCCCTCTGGCACCCAAAGGGTTATTCTGTATTACAGTGTGTGTGTGTGTGTGTGCGCAGGGGAATATAAAATATGTGCACGTATCCGTGTAACTCGGCCCTTTGAAAACATCCATTTACCCTTTAGTGAAAGAAATGTGTGTTTTACCAAATATTACACTGTGACAGTGATATGTTGCTTTTCTGTGAAAACGCTCATCTCAGAGGCAGTCATTTGTTGGATCTCCAGCTGTTGGAAAGTTGACCAACAGGGAATCATGGGAGTTGTAGTCCCCAACAGCTGGCGTGACAAATGTCACCTTTTCAGTATATCAGCCTATATCTAATAGAGGATACAACTGCAGACTGAATCCTTAAACCTTTGAGTGCCAGAGGGGTACGGAATGCATTGCTTTGCAATGCATTCCGCACCACTCTGGCACTCATAGGGTTAACAGTGATCCTGCGTTATAACGGTGCCCTGGGTCTCCTGCTGGTGTGCCAGCTAGGAGAGTGGACAATGCCATCCCCACTGACACTAGGGGATTTTATAACATTTGTTTACTCTCAGTGCCAGAGAGGTATCCAACGCCCTGGGACAGCTCTATTGGCCGTGCATCTTCACGCACCTTCTACATTTCACAGCAAATCGAAATGCATGAGAGCAGTGTCTGATACCCGGTCTACATGAGCTCCAGCCAATAATAATGGCAGGCACCCACTGGAGATTGCAACGTCCAACACGGCTAATGTTAAAGGCCTGCCAGCTGCCTCATAGGCTTCAGTACAGACCACACTTACTGCAACTTTACTGCATATTGAACCTTGATGCAGTCACAAGAGGCCTGTGAAAGGCACCAGCATTGGACGACGGATCCAATCCAACATCGCTGTACTGAAGTAACTCCTATATTAAACATGCCTAAGGACAACAAAGTCATAAGACTGAACCCAAATATAAGCAGACAAGTACAAACAGAAACAGAAAAGATAAAGGTAATCTGTGTGGAGGACACCTTTCTAGGTAATTCCTTCAGACAAATTAAGAGCCAACTAGTCTTACGGTATTTAAAGAAGAGGTGGTGAAGAAATGTATTTATTATTATTTTTTTTAAAGGGCTGTAAACAGTTGTGGAGTGCGCATTCATAAATTCGTTCATGCAACTTTATTGCTGGAGAAGAAAAAAAACCCAAAAAACTGCAAAATGGTTTGTTGGACGCCCCTCTAGAGCCATTTTAACAATTAATAAAATTTCCAAGCAGATTTTAAAAATAAAATAAAAAAATGTACAAATATATATTTGGAATTTCTCCAGATATTAAAACATGTTTCATATAAAACATTTTTTTTATGGTTCAGTCAATCCACGGAACCTTTAAAAATATGAAGGAAAAAAAAAACAAGAAAAAAACAACAACTTTATTTCACCTGCATCAGAGGTGCGTTAAGGAACAGTGGGCTATATTCAAGAAGCTACAAACGAGCAATTCTTGAGCAAACCTACCTCTAGCATTCATAGGGTTAAAAACACAATTACTGTCATGGAGAATTTTGCTTTTTCCCTTCTGGTGCAGTTGGTTTGCTCTGGAATTGATTGTCTGTAGCGGATTGAATACATTCTTATGTCTCCCAAAATAGGAGTTATATTAATATGAAATATCGCTGTCTAACATGTAGAAATATACTGTATATGTGCACTTTCCATTCCTTTGACAGAACATTTAAATAAGAGAGATTCCATTTTATTTACTTTTTTTTTTTTTCTTAAATATCAGACTTTGGGAATAATTTCTTCTTTGTTCTCATTTCCTAGTCGGGAGACTGTACAAAGTGAACTGAGGAGACACAGAGGAAAATGGCTTCCCCCAGCCTGCTAATAGAACAGGACATTATACCATATCTTAAAGATACATGAACACCTAATAATTACACTGAACTTACCTTTATCTGGGCAGAAAATCCTAACAGCTACTATGAAATCAGTTCAGAGGGGATTGGATCCCCAAAATCAATCTATAATTAGAAATGGAGATCAAGTTCACTTAAAGGGATAGTAATACTTAAAATGTAAAAAAATTATGTTGTAGGGTTTATCCCACTGAGTAAAACAAGGGCACTCCCACTGCTGAAAGGTGTTTCATTCAAAAGTTATTAATTTTCAAAGTTGAATTTTTTAGGTGCAGTATCACAGTGGCCTGAAATTGTACAGTAGCGCTGTTGCTACACCATCCTATGGACAGCTCTGGTCCCAGGACCATAAATCTCCATAGGATGGTGTAGCAACAGCGCCACTGTACAATTTCAGGCCACTGTGATATTGCACCTAAAAAATTCAACTTTGAAAATTAATAACTTTTGAATGAAACACCTTTCAGCAGTGGGAGTACTCTTGTTTTACTCAGGGGGATAAACCCTACAACATATTTTTTTTTTTTTACATTTTAAGTATTACTATCCCTTTAAAGCGGAACTTTCAGTTTATACTTAGTCTCCGTCCATTCATTAAACGCGTGGCGACTAGCTTTGAAATAGATGTTTTACCTTTAAAAAATAGCTCAGTGTAAAGGAATCGTTCCTTCTTGGGGACTGACGGGCAGGTTAGTGCGGTCTGCGCAGTCAGTCCCTTCCGGAAACCATATCGTGCACTGCAGTGCTACTCTATGGAGACCGGGACTGACAGCACAGGCGCACGGACAAGATGTCTGCGCTGTAGCCTGGGTTCTGGTCTCCAAACGGGAAGTATTCCTTTACACTGGGCTATTTTTTTTTTTTTTTTTAAAGGTAAGACATCCATTTCAAAGCTAGTCGCCGTGCGTTTAATGAAAGTTCCGCTTTAATTTTTGTTACAAAGACTCGTTCAGTGCGAGGAGCTTGTGGTTTGTTTTTTTTTTGCAAAGAAAAAAAAAAGAAAAATGTCTGCCTCCATGGACACAATATCCAATACGAATTAATCATGAATTTGGGGGAACCAGCCCACAAAGAAATGAGTCACAGTGGCCATTCAGATTTCCTGCACAGACAAAGGTAAGTGAGGAGTTAACTATTATTTCTCATAATCAAAGTAACGGGAAATAGATCTGCAAACATGTAAACATTCTTTTAACCTTTTGAGTGCCAGGAGCATGCTTGACACTCAAAGGGTTAAAATAAAAAAACCCTAACAATTATTAAATACAAAAACTCTACAAAAACACTGAGAGGTTATGTACAAACTTACACAATACGATTTTTTAGCCCTTCGAGGACCAGAGAGGTAACAGGTTGTTCACCTCTCTGGTTCTCAAAGGGTTCACAAGTAAAATACAAGTATACAGAAGAAACGCACAGAAAGACAGACCGGATATATACAGTACAAGATATGAAATATAGCTCAGGATATGGAGAGATGTTCAGTTCTCTGAAGCCTCTAAGACTTTGGCCTTCTCCTGGTATCTGTACAGAAGCTCCCGCAGATCCGCCAGCAGGTCCGTCTTAGTGAACTCCTCAAACTCGCGCTCCACCTTCAGCCGCTTCTCCTCCAAGTGTTTCTGTAAGAGATTAGTGCACTCAGTGTATTCTCACACCAAAGGGGTCATGTCATTAGGACACTCCTACAACACCAGAAAAAAAAATTGCACATCCATTTGCAAGATCGTATCCAGTAGTAAAAACAATGAAACAAGATAAAAAGTCGCAATGTACCTATATTCCTGGACCTAAAGTGTTGCAAAGAGAGACTTACAATCATGGAGCAACAAACAGTAGATGCATTCCTAGTGGCATCCCACCGATCAACGCGTTTCACATCTATAACGCTTAATTATGATCAGAGACCAATAAAAGAAAAACAAAAACTATCCTGTGCTGCTGCAAACTAGTGATATAAATTGTGAACCCTGTAATGAGCTTATATCATAATTGTGCTATAATGTTACTAAAAGTAATAATAATTAGGGTTTTAGTCACAAAGATTGGCCAATATATGTTCTCTTAGCCCGTCAATGTACCCTATTTAGAGTGAGTCCTTAACCTAAACTATACATATAGCTTTAAAAACATTTTAAATATTGTAAGAGAAAATCACTCATTACAGGGTTCACAATTTATATCACGAGTTTGGAGCAACGCATGTTAGTTTTTGTTTTTCGGTATCTTTTCTAGGTTTTTTCCTAAGATTGGGGGTATTGGGAGATCCCCCCTCTTTCCTTGCTGCGCTGCATACTTTAATCACAATAGTTACTTTTTCATACAAAATATGTATTAATCATGGTGTTTTAGCAATGAGAGTTTTTTTTGTTTTCCAGAGACTAATTATGATCATGATTAAGCATTATAGATGTGAAATGCATTGATCGGTTGGATGCCACTAGGAATGCATCTACTGTTTGCCGCTCCATGATTGTAAATCTCGCCTTGCAACACTTGAAGTCCAGGAATGGCGGTACATTGTGACTTTATCTTGTTTTCTACAATAAAGTTTCATTGTTTTTACTACTGGATACGATCTTGCAAATGGATGTGATATTTTCTTCTGGTGTTGTTAATGTGTTATATAAGGAGTTTATGGAGAAGCTCTCTTTTCGCACCCAGAGCAAAACTGTATCCTTATGTCAGTAGAGATTATATCACACGTAGTGGACATACTACAAAGGAGATCAGAAACTGTGACAAGACCTTGCTTAATCTCTGTAGAGGCCGTTATTATTGGAAGTAAGAGCTGCTGGTTTTGGTACTGTTTATTATGTCATTAGGGCCTTATTCATCCAGGTAAAGAGGTGCAATTCTGTAGAAAAACAGCTGCATCAAATGGATTTTTATACTCACAGATAAAACCTATTCTCCTAGTCCTATGGGTGCACAGGAACAGAGGGGGTAAAGATTCCTCCATCAGGAGGCAGGTCACTTAACGCTGTTAAAGTGATAGTAATGTCAAACAGTAATATTTTTTATTGTAGATTTAAAAAAAAAAAAAAAAAAAAAAAAAATATTTGCTGCAAATCCCATCTCTCAAACAGCTATGGTTTGAGAGATATTCGCATTGAAAGTTCCCCCCTCCTCCTGACGTCGACATTCTAGCTGACAGCAGGAGATCCCGGTCCTGGGACCATCCAGCGGCTCTGCAGCAGAGCCGAAGAATTACTTAATTGGAACGGTCTGCCTGGTTTGCAAGCACATTTTATATACAGTTCCAATGAAGTAGTTCTTTTTAAATAACGCGATTTTGGCTCAAGTCAGCCGACTCCAACCTCCTGGTGTCAGCTTTACAGCAGACATCAGGAAAAGGGGAGTCAGGGGGAACTTTCAATGCGAGTATCTCTCAAACCATAGCTGTTTGAGAGAGAGGATTTGCAGCAAATTATTATTTTTTTTTCATGTGCAATAAAAAAATATTGTTTGCAAATATAGTTACAATGATAGTAATGTCAGAGTAACAGCTCCTCCCTCTCCTCTGCCTTACATTTCCCATAACATTCAGCCTAGAGGTCAGTCCACACGTAGTAAAGTATAGCAAGGTAAAGTCACCACAGAAGCCAAGAAACAGCGGGGCACCCAGGCCTTATAAGGGTTCTCTCAAGGCAGGATGACCTGAGTCCGCCAGTAGACAAAGAAAAGGATTTAATTGGTGCATAGGCCAATCCCCTTTTCTCTTATGCCCCATGGAGAACACTGGAATCATGTATCGGTCCCTCCACAGGGAGGAAGAGAAAAGGAGGAGCTCTTTTTACTTACCACTAACACTGAGTGCCAGAGGTATCCAACGCATTGCAAGGCTTTGGATACACCTCTGGCACTCAGAGGCTTAGATCCTTTTCTCTTTGTCTATTGGAGCATCCACCATGGAGGAAGAACAATTAAACAGTTAACAAAAAAAAAAACCAACACACAAAAACAGTCACCCTCTCCTTTGCCCTATGGTATCCTCAGCACGCCATCTAGTGGTGAGTTTATATACAGCAAAATCACCAAGGAAGAAGAGAGGAGAGAGAAGAGAGGGGAGAGAGAAGAGAGGAGAGAGAGGGGAGAGAAGAGAGAGGAGAGAAAGGAGAGAAAGAGAGAGAGAGAGAGAGAGAGAGAGAGAGAAAGGAGAAGAGAGGAGAGAGAAGAGAGAGGGGAGAGAAGAGAAAGGGGAGAGAAGAGAAAGGGGAGAGAGAGAGGGGAGAGAAAGGAGAAGAGAGGAGAGAAAGGAGAGGAGAGAGAGAGAGAGAAGAGAGAGAGAGGAGAGAAGAGAATGTCCACCATGGAGGAAGGACAATTAAACAGTTAAAGGGATAGTAATGTCTGATTTTAATGAAGTTGAACATTGTAGATATTAAAAAAAATAAATGAATTGCTGTAAGTCGGGTCTCTCAAACATGTATAGTTTGAGAGATATATACGCTGATAAAGTTCCCCCCTCCCTCCCCCCTTTCACAGACATCAGCTGTGATCCAGCACTAGTGGTCCAATTTCAATTACTTATTCTGTTGCATTCTATGGGAGATGTGACTCACTGACAACATTTCTCCACAGAATGTGATAGAAACTGCGGAGTCACTTCCTGTCTGTTTAAACCTTCAGGAAGTAATTACACAGTCACTAGCTTCCTGAAAAGGTTAACAGTTATAACTTTTGAATACAGCTACCAATATCAGTGGGAGTAACTCTTATTTTACTTAGCAGGAATAGCGCTATAACATAGCTTTTTATTTATAAAAATGTACAGTTTAGTAAGAATCTGTAATAGCTTACCTCTATCACTGCCACATGAGTAGCTACCGAGTTCACAACCCGCACCAGTTTATTCCCTACGTGCCTTGTTTCCTCTTCAGTCTGATGCTCAACAAGCTGGAGCCTAAGAATGCAACATAGGTGCTCGTTTAATGGTCATTTATACTTTATTATTTAGGATTATTTGAATAGATGAGAATTTGAGCATTTTTTATTTTCTCCTTAGTTGGATTGCCCACATAATGTTCAACTTTCCCCTTATCCATAAGGTCCAAACTGTCTTCAGAAAAATCCATCGTATCTGGAGGTACTTACTCCTGCTGCGCTTTCTGAAGATCCTTCAAGGCTTCGTCCAGGCTCTTGTTGACTCCTGACTCCAACAGTTGCCGGTGTTTCCCCAAAGATTCAATTTCTGAGATCCATTTCTTCTCATCTTCCTCTGCTTCCTGAGATAGCACCGGAGAACACAGTGGATCAATACAGAACAGCCATGTTTATAGTAAAATAGCATTACTGTTGCTAGGCTCCCTGGATGTTAGACATACCTAAATAATAATTAAGTCATATCTCAATTGCATCATTACAAGTAGGGAGCAAAATATTACAGAATAATATACACAATAAAAATTGAGAACTTCCAGTATTCAAAATGTTAAAAGTCCAATTAAAATTAAATCATGTTTTTATTCATCGTTTTTGGTGCAGATGTTTTGCCTCAGAATCGTTCTATTTTTGTGGCTATGGCTATTGTCCCTTCTAGATGTTTTGGAGCTCAAAAAAAACAAACAAAAAAAAAACAAACAAACAAACAAAAAAAAAACCCCACAGCTGCTCAGTCTCACCTCCACCTTATGCTGGTAAATTTCTTCCAACTTCTGGGCTTCGTCCTTCTGAATCTTAACCTCGTTCCTCTTTTCCACGATAAGGGTATTGTACTAAATAAGAGAGGGCTTCTGTTACGCAAGAAATATCTCAAATTATGGATAGAGAAAGGGCCACTGAAAAAGTGGTCTCTGCTCATATTTCAGAGGATCGGTTATGTTTTATTGTGAAACAAACAATGCTGAGCGCCTCCTGAGTAAAACAAAGGAACGCCCAGTGCTGGCATTCAAAAGTTAGAACCATTCAAATCTTCACAAAGTGATAAAGCTGCTAAAATTGCATGCAATGTAGAAATGTAGCCAGATGCTCACCTCTCCCATAGAATGCAGCAATTAACTGACTGAACACCTGGTGCTACTGCAAATGTAAAAACAAAAAAAAAACATAACTCTGGAACATCTGCCAGCAATGGGAGTATTTTTGTTTTACTCAGCAGGAAGTCTTACAGTAAGAGAATGTGTGTTACCTACCAATAAATAATTTTCTCAGAGTCTAAGGGGGACACAAGGACCCTGATGGTTAACTTTGCTCCCTTTAGGGTGAGGGACATTTTAAGGAAATATATATATAAATATATATATATATTTATTTTATTTTATTTTTTATTTTTTTTTAAAGGCGCAGTAAACTTTTTTTTTTTTTTTAATGAAAACACATTTTATAGACATTTTCCTGCTGAATAAAACAAGGTCACTCCCACTGCTATCACAGAATTTATTCAAAATGTATAACACTTGAAATAACCAGGAAGCATATATACTGTGTGATTACTTCCTGATAGTTCTAACTGACAGGAAGTGACAGGCAGTTTCTATCACATTCTATGAAGAGAACTGTATGTCTCTGACTTTCTTGACTTCCCTCTCCATTAGAATGTAACAGGAAATCTAATTAGAATTTGACCACTAGAGGGCACTGCTAATGTAAAAAAACACGGGTTTAAACTGTAATAACTCTGGAAATATAAATCTCTCGGCAGCGGGAGTACCCTTATTTTACTCAATAGGAAAATCCCTACAATATATATTTTTTCATAAAAAAGTTTACTGCTCCTTTAACTTGATAAATTATTTTAGTTTAGTGCACGAGGGATTCATGGCATTCCACCCTAAGAAAAGTAGAATGGGTTGGGACGGTATGCCATTTCTTGGCTTCTCTGTCCTGGTATATATTCCTTTCCCTGCTTTGCTATATGTGAACTGACAGCTGGTTCATGCTTGGAGAGGTATAAAGGACAGGAAGAGGGAGGAATTTGAGTTAGACTGCCCCATCTCCTGGTGGGAGGAGCGCTATGCACCTGGTTCTTGCATCTCAAAAAAAAAAAAAAAAAAAGCCTTATTTACTAGAATATGTAACATAACTGAATCTTCAGTTCTCTACAAGTCTCTAACATTTTATCTCAAACCTGTCTCAGCTGAAGCAAAAACACCAACTTTGTAATGTTTTGAAAAAAGTGCGAAGTCACATGCAGGTGGCCACTTTGAAACCTTTACCTTTCTGAATCAAACTGCTCTTATAAGCTTGTCTGATGGTTTTATCCACACTGCTTACATCCAGAATGTGTAGTACTGGCTCCTTGGAATCTGTCAGTTTTGGACGACAGATAAAGTACATTTTTGAAGCTTAGTGGAACTGATCCTTAACACGTTCTGCAAATCGCTTTGTCGGGAAAACTCAGTAACTTAGGTCGAATAAAAGGTCTGGTTGATTGTTGCCTACCATCGCATTATTGTAAGAACATGAAAAAAAAAAAAACCACGTTAAACTATTCAGGGTTCCAACATGGTGATCACTACCACGCTAAAAAAAAATTTCCCTTTAAAAATGTCGGCATCAAGTGCCACGGTCCTTGAGACAGCGCGCCTGACAGGTCAGCAGATGCCAAGGTTCGACTACCATGAGACTGAGCAGATCGGTGTATCTTGGCATCTTTTTGGTTTTAGCATCGTGGGTTTTGTTGATCTTTATTTATTTTTTTTAGAACACCCTGGGTACCAGAGGAACTGGCAGAAAAATGTATGTCATTATGAATCTCCTCTGCCAGTTTCTGTTTCTTGTCGCCATTATACAGACATCCGGTATCCCCCCCCCACTCCCCATCTTCGATTTCAATTCATATCCTATGGGACGGAGTTTCCATTCTCCTGGATCCAGTTGCTGCCGACTGAGAACGTCTGCTTCTGTGTCACTCCCAGAACGTAAATAGCTGAAACTGTAAGAAAATGATTTTTCTGTCCACTATTATAAAAAAAAAAAAAAAAAAAAAAAAAAAAAAACTTCTTCCTAGTCGATCTTGCTCTTGGTGCTTTACTCCAGTTCCATGAAAGCCATTGTAGTTGCATTGTTTGACTGAATATGGATTGGCATGTAAATAGAAAAAAAGGGCCGCACTCAAGAGTCTATGATTAAGCACCCAGGTGCGAAACGTGCGTGTGTGTGTGTGTGTGTGTGTGTGTGTGTGTGTGTGTGTGTGTGTGTGTGTGTGTGTGTGTGTGTGTGTGTGTGTGTGTGTGTGTGTGTGTGTGTGTGTGTGTGTGTGTGTGTGTGTGTGTGTGTGTGTAGCGTGTTGATCTTGTCATTCTGTCATTAAAGCGGTTTTTGATCTTTGAATACTACGTTTTTTCTATTTATTTGTTGCTTCTTTAGGGCTTGGAACCCTTGGGACCTGCAGCACGATATGAAAAGCTTTTAAGGCGGTGAGTGACTCACGATTTGATGCAATTTATCCGAGACGCATTCTGAAGCGGAGCCATTGTTTTTTTGTTTGCAATATGGATTGGCATGTGCCTTAGTAATTTGATCCAGGGAAGGACCACTCACTAAAGGTACATCTCAATTTTTCAAAACATTGATAGGTATTCTAGGATAGGAAGATCTGGGTCTGGATTCAAATGCAGGAGATAAATGTTACCTCCCATTTTATCAAAAATGTTCCTATTGAAGTCTATGGGGACACCTGGAGATAAAATTAGCACCTGCATTTGAATCCATCCCCTGAAGTCTCATTCCCGCCTACAGGACTTCTCTTGTTCTGCACCTGAGCTCTGGAATTCCCTCCCCCATTCCATCAGACTCTCCCCCAGCCTTAGATCTTTAGAGAGTCCCTGAAAACTCATATTTTCAAGGAAGCCTATCAACTACCCCCCGTAACCATTATTTGCAAGGCCAGACAAACAGCCTGTCCAACCTCTACTCCCTCTTATTCCCTTCTACAAATCACTCTCCCACCTACAACTCCATCAGGACCTCAATGTTCACACACATCCTCTCTCGCTCAAATAGAGTCTTTATGTGACTTGACCACTGCACTGAAAAGCACTTTTCTTCCATCCACTGATGCACCGTTCATCTGACAGGACACACTTATACCCCCCATAGCACTTATTCCTTCTGTGTCTCACCTACCTTCCTCTAGACTGTAAGCTGTCACAAGCTCTCACGGTACTGTGGAATAATTTAGAGCTATATAAATAAAGGATAATAATAATAATAGGTAGATGAGACATCTGCTTGTTCCCTTAGAACACTACAGCCCATCCTGTTAGACTGGACTCTGTCATCATAACACCAAGAATAGTTTATGTATTGTTAGCAAACTCATATCCTCCAACCATGGCAGGTCCCCTTGTGGTCTCTGAAAAGAATATTTAATGTGGCAATTGAATCACCTTTTAGGATCATTTACTTGGAATCTCCAGTTGTAAAGGTCTGATATGTAGCTGCTTTTAAGGCTGGCAGCATCGGTTCCCATGCCATGCCAAGCTGATAACAGCTCATGATTCTTGAAGAGAAATATTTTGGTTTCCATTTTGTGAACCTTGTCCAATGCTAGAAATACCTTCTGTTGAACTGTTTCAAAAGCCACTCCTAGAAACATAGTGGGATGGCATCAGGTTGGAATTAAGTTCTGCACCCCCTCTGTGAACCTTCAAAATCTAATGTGATGTAGGAGAGTCTGAGAGAAACCTTTGTTCTGATGTACCCTGCAAGAGATGCCATCACCTTAGCCAGACCAAAGGGCAGATATATAAATTGAAAAATAATCTCTACAGAAATAGAACCCGAAAAATCTTACATGACTTTCACAGATAATATATAAAACAAGCATATTTTATATCAAGAGATGCCATCACACATCAGAGTACATAGCTGCACTAACGGATTGAATGAATTCCATTTTGAACCATGGTATCTGCACAAATCTGTTCAGCACTTACAGGCCTAATATGGTACAGAAGCTACCGACCTCCTCAGATCTGAGTGAAAACCTCAACCTCAGATTTTTCTGTGCCTATGCTGTAACTCGCATAGACATTAAACAAAATCTCCTGCTTCTCTGAATATTCTGGCTTTTGTAGGGTTTTTTTTTTTTTAACCCTGGACATGAAAAATAGTGATGAGAGCAGATAATTAAATAAGACTACTCTGTATCCCATAGATAACATGCAAAGCACTCACGGGTCTGACAGGGCTCAAAATTTACACTCGCCACTAGCCAATGGCGAGTGAAAATGTTGCTCTGGTGAGTAGAAATTCAGGCCTGGTGGGTATGTTATGTCTTGCAGTGGCGAGTAACTTTTCAGGTCCGGTTAGTAGCAAAGGACTTTAAATTATAAGCACTGTGATAATAACTTGTCACACCTTCCGAAACCACCGCGTCTCTGAATGCTAAACAAGTCATGCTGAAGTGGACGTTTCCCCCATCGCCTTTGTTTTGTTTTGACTTCTAAGTCATCCACGTCAGCTTTGATTTGTATTGAAAATGTGGGATGCTCAACGAGAATGCTGAATGTAGGGTGGCTGGAGGATAAGTATAGATAGAACAAAGAAATCGGAATCACAATCTGAGATCATGAGCACGCCAGCCTCCACTTCCTGTTATTGCCAACCAAGCCCACCAATAACACTAAAAACTCACCCCTACTCCACGCAAAAAACTCTGCCTTGTGCAATGATGGTGCTCAGGTCACACAGCATTAGCTCAATGACGAGGAAATGGCACACATAAAATAAATATCCCAGGGAACTCCACTGAGTAGCACAAGAGCTGGACATAGGTCACCTGATAATTTCCATGTGAGGCTCTATCGCTGAGTCCACATCTAAACTACCTTCCTACATGTTATATAGCAATGGGATAACATAACCAAAGCATTGCTGTGTGTCTACCTAAACCACCTTGTATATGTGCATAGGAACTCAATTCCACCCGTATCACCCTCACCTAGTGGCAAGTAAGTTTAACATTGTTACCCCCCACCCCCTATATTCTGCAAATTCACAATCACCCTTGCCTTGTCTTTTCCATTGCCATCTGCGGATGCCTACTTCCACTGCCAGCCTACATGTAGGGTAAAAAAAATGGATCCAGGACTCACATCTGATATCTATATATGCACCTCAGGACACCATCCATTGTTCCACTGTAGTATATGGACACCCACTTCCTGTCCCAGCCTGGAAGGAGCAAGCGGGTAGGAAGACAAAACTCACAGCCGATATAGAGAACCTCAGCACCGTAGGCTTTTGCCTGTGAAGAGGCCTCATTCTACTTCTTCAGAAGAAAGGAAAGTGACAGAAACAATAAACTGAATTAAAATAGAATAAAACAAAGTGAAATGAGAATGAATGTGAGACTGCTGTAAATCTCCTCCTTAGGAAGGACACGTTTAAAACTAAAGGGGCCGAGCTGTCAGCTGAGAGGCCTCCTCCTCCTCCAGACATTTTTTTTAAACTGCCCTTGCCTCCTAATGGGCACGAAGATACATCCTATGGGGACCATGGGGGTTGATTTTTTATTTTTTTTTCCTGCTCATAATAAAAGTTTCATATATCCTTAACCCTTTGAGTGCCAGAGGGGTACACAACACATTGCAGAGCAATGGCACTCAAAAGTTAAAAGGCAAAATTAAATAAAATGAAGGGTCTTATGTTCAAAAGAAAACTGGTGTAATACTGGATAAAACCAACTGCATCAGAGCGGACAAATAAAAATGCTGATTGTTTTAAACTGGGGAGTTTAACCCCTCCAGTATCAGAGAGGTCACCAATCCATTGTTTTTATTTCCCTCACCTATGTGGTGACATGCACATGTTAGAAATGGATGGGGAGGTTGTGACATCATAGCCTTTAGCCAATAGGAAATGCAGGGGCGGGGCTAGAAAGTAGGTAAAAGTATGAAGCAACTGCTGCTCTGGCTAGTTCTCTAATCCTGTGGGTTGGCAGAAGATCCAGCTCCTTTATGTGTCTTCCTCCCCCGTTTCCTGCCTATCACTCCCCACCTCGGTTCATTGACTTGAATGCTGGTCTGGAATCCAACTTTGCTGGACATTTTTGGATCTCAGGTAACATCCATTACTGTGGGTGACATAATGGAATAAGTGGGGAGAATAAGGGAACATGGTATAGTATGAAGGAATTGCACTCTTGATTGTAAATCTCTGTATCATAGCTCTCTCTTATTAAATAATACCAAAACTAGACAGACCATTGGCGTTGTGTATTTACATATGTTCATGTATTAATGTTTTACTACAACCTGTAGTGCAGATGGTTTGCCCAAGAATTACTCCACCTTTCTTTTGAACACAAGTTCCTACAACTCCTTTCAGATATCCAGGCATGCACAGTACCGCTATTCTTTACAATCCCAGGAGTCCGAGCAGGCCCGGATTTGTCAATAGGCAGACAAGGCACTTGCCTAGGGCGCCAGATTTTCAGGGGCGCCTGGCAAAGGCCTTGTCACGCCCACATTCCACCCCAAGGTGCATAATAAATAATGCTGTGCCACACAATTTAAAAGTAAAGTGAGCTGTTGCCTGTGCGCGCTCGCCCTTGAGGGCGCATGTGCACAAGAGACAGTAGCATGTTCCCCAATGCTGTGCCTGCGTGCCACTGCCTCCAGACTCCATTGGTCTCACCGCCTGCCGGGTCCCCCTGTGACATCTTCACTACACTGCCGACGGTGATGCACACAGTCAAAGTCAGCTGAGCATAGTGCATGGGAGTGTGGTTGGCTCAGTGGAGGTGCAGAGCAGACAACGGGCCAGTTGTTGTTGGACGGATGGCAGCATCGGCACGCTGGCTTGCTAATTAGCTGCCTACCCCAGATTAGCACCTTCCTTGCCACAAGGCTACTACAGTCTAGAAAAGCTTACAGTGGTTTGTATAGGCATGTGGGGAAAACAATAATTAATATCAGTATTGATTGTGAACTACCAAACAGCTATCAACCGTGTACATCTGGGATGAGCCTCCCCCAATTGTTGCTGAACTACAAACACATGGTTGGGGTGATGGAAGCTGTAGTCTAGCAACAGCTGGAAGGCCTCACAATGTACTGGAGACCTCTACAGCATCAAGGACTGAAGCCCCATTTAAAAAAGGATTTAAATGGGGCTTTTAATTTGTTTCCTATGGTCCATTTAGTTTGCCCTTAAAGCACTGCAGAGTAAATGACCAAGCCTTCCCCGTGCAGTTATGTGAATATAACTTATGTATGCTATATATAGCGCATATGGTGTTTTATAAGGTGAAGACTGCACCTCCTTTTGTTTGTTTTCATTGCCACAGTACTGTGAAGAATAAAAAAAAAATCTAAAAATGGGTATGACCACAAAATGGGTGTGGTTAATGAATGGGTGTGGCTAAGTGAGGGGAGTGGTTGGGGTGGGGCAAAGGTGGGACTAGGGGCGCCGGAGGGTGTTGTGCCTAGGGGCGCCTGAGATGTAAATCCGGCCCTGAGTCCGAGTGGGGTAATGTCAGCCTCACCTGCTCGATCATGTCCTCCACTCCCATCTTCTTATTGGTGGCGTTGGTGATTTGCCCTTCCGACTGTGCTAGGATCTCTACCAGCGGAACCTTTTACACAAAAATAAGAAAATGGATTATTATCAATGACCTCATGAGTAATTCACATTTTTCATCTGTGTCATATAACCCTTTGAATTCTAGAGGAATGCGTCTGGCACCAATCTGGAACGCAAAGGGTTATTTATGACTGCCAGGCCTCCTAAGAGGCATTTGTTACACTGTAAATAAATATATGGACATATAGTCTGTCTTCATAGGTATGGAGATCAGCACTGGTCCCTCTTACATTGATCTGGTTCCTATAGCGAGTTAAACTGTGCTACATACATAGGTCTGGGCCCCAATTAGACCAGCATTAGTCACTCTTACATTGATCTGGTTCCTATAGTGAGTTAAACTGTGCTACATACATAGGTCTGGGCCCCAATTAGACCAGCATTAGCCACTCTTACATTGATCTGGTTCTCGTAGTGTGTTACACAGTGCTTTATACATAGGTCTGATCCCCATTAGACCAGCATTAATCCACTCTTACATTGATCCGGTTCTTAGAGAGAGTTAAACTGTGCTATATACATAGGTCTGATCCTGATTAGACCAGCATTAATCCCATTGATCCGGTTCTTAGAGAGAGTTAAACTGTGCTATATACATAGGTCTTGGCCACAATTAGAGTAGCATTAATCCACTCTTACATTGATCCGGTTCTTAGAGAGTTAAACTGTCCTACATGCATAGGTCTTGGCCACAATTAGAGTAGCATTAGTCCACTCTTACATTGATCCGGTTCTTATAGAGAGTTGAACTGTCTTGCATACACAGGTCTGATCCCCATTAGAGTAGCATTAGTCCCTCTTGCATTGATCCGTTTCTTATAGAGAGTTACACTGCCCTACATACATAGGTCTGATCCCCATTAGAGCAGTACTAGTTCCTCTTACATTGATCTCCATTTATAGAGAGTTAGGTTTGTCCACCTACATAGGCCTGGCTCCCTGGAGAGCAGCACTGGTCCCTCTTACATTGAGTTTATTTCTGTAGTTATTTAGGCTGTCCTACATACAAAGACACAATGCCAATAGGAGAGTAGAGCATTGATCTGGTTCCTGTAGTTATTTAGACTATCCTACATACACAGGCACAGTCTCCAGGAGAGCAATACCAGTCCCTCTTACATTGATCTGGTTTCTGTAGTTATTTAGGCTGTGCTAAATACATACATAGAGACCGTCCCATAGAGAGCAATACCAGTCCCTCTTACATTGATCTGGTATCTGTAGTTATTTAGACAGTCCTACATACATAGAGACCGTCCCATGGAGAGCAATACCAGTCCCTCTTACATTGATCTGGTATCTGTAGTTATTTAGACTATCCTACATACACAGGTACAGTCTACAGGAGAGCAATACCAGTCCCTCTTACATTGATCTGTTTTCTGCAGTTATTTAGACTATCCTACATACACAGGTACAGTCTACAGGAGAGCAATACCAGTCTCTCTTACATTGATCTGTTTTCTGCAGTTATTTAGACTATCCTACATACACAGGTACAGTCTACAGGAGAGCAATACCAGTCTCTCTTACATTGATCTGTTTTCTGCAGTTATTTAGACTATCCTACATACACAGGTACAGTCTACAGGAGAGCAATACCAGTCTCTCTTACATTGATTTGGTTTCTGTAGTTATTTAGGCTGTCCTACATACATAGAGACCATCCCATGGACAGCAATACCAGTCCCTCTTACATTGATCTGTTTTCTGTAGTTATTTAGACTATCCTACATACACAGGTACAGTCTACAGGAGAGAAATACCAGTCCCTCTTACATTGATCTGTTTTCTGTAGTTATTTAGGCTGTCCTACATACAAAGACACAATGCCAATAGGAGAGTAGAGCATTGATCTGGTTCCTGTAATTATTTAGGCTGTTCTATATACATAGGCACAGTCTCCAGGAGAGCAGTGCCAGTCCCTCTTACATTGATCTGGTTTCTGTAGTGATTTAGGCTGTGCTACATACATACATACATAGCTCTGGTCCCCAGGAGAGCAATACTAGTCCCTCTTACATTGATCTGTTTTCTGCAGTTATTTAGACTATCCTACATACACAGGTACAGTCTACAGGAGAGCAATACCAGTCCCTCTTACATTGATCTGTTTTCTGCAGTTATTTAGACTATCCTACATACACAGGTACAGTCTACAGGAGAGCTGCACCAGTCCCTCTTACATTGATTTGGTTTCTGTAGTTATTTAGGTTCTCCTACATACATAGGTCTGGTCCAATGGAGAGCAATACCGGCCCCTCTTACATTAACTACAGAACCTAGATCATTTAGGCAGTTTTACATACATCGGAATGGCCCCAAGAGAGCAATACCGGCCCCTCTTACATTAACTACAGAACCTAGATCATTTAGGCAGTTTTACATACATCGGAATGGCCCCAAGAGAGCAATACCAGTCCCTCTTACATTGATCTTGTTCCGGTAGTGATTAATGCTGCCCTGCTCTTTGTCCAGGTTACAGTGGATCTGGAAGTCATAGCCATTCGCGTTCTCTGCCGTGGAAGGTATTAGACGCACTTTCCGCGCCATTTTGTGGAACTCTGCTAGTTGTGTTTCCAACTACAAAAAAACAAAAAACAAGAACGCCACAGTAACTATGGATTGCACGTCAAACTAAATTAGACCAATTCTGCAGTAAACCTATTGCCCATAGGGAAGAAATAAATGTTCCCTAACTTCCCATTTACATTTGGCCCCATAAGAAGATTGCCCCAGAACTTCTCGGCTGTATCGTGCTGAATTAGGCCACTGGTGCAGTTGGTATGAATCAGAATTGCTCATGTGCGGAACAAAAGCCACTCAGAGGTGTAATCACAGAGTACCCCGAACCACAGGGAGCGAATCATTCTTCACACTCATTTCAATGGGGTTTTTAACTCCATAAATGCTAGTGAGGTCTCCAATGCAGTGATATATCTAGGTTTCAAGTGGTTAACGGTTATTTGAAGGAATTAACCCACTGGATGCCAGAGGGGTGTCCAACCAGTTGCACAGCAGGGTACTGGACACCCCTATGGTAGTCTAAGGGTTAGAAAGCTCTGTAAATGCTTTAAAGGGATAGTAATGTTTCATAATAAAATCAGCTCTAATTAATCATCATAGTATTTGGACTTTGGAGAGTGTTATTTCAATTCTGTCAGAGTTGTAGTTCAAGAGTAATTCAATGACAAAGTATCCCCCTCCCACCCCTTTTACTGATGTAACCCTGCTCAGCCAGATCAGAAGGGAGGTGCCCAGGTAGACTGCAGAGAGGGACAATCTTCAATTAAGATAAGAGAAAAACCTGAAAAACTTGTCAAGGGGGCAGGGCTTTCATTGTTCTCATAGGAAGAAGATTGTCCCCTGCTGTTATCTGTCTGGTCTATGGACTGGATTCCACATCTGAAGTGAGCAGTGTTACATCAGTAAAAGGGACGGGAGGGGAAACTTTATCCTTCAATTACTCTTGAACTACAACTATGACAGTATTGAAATAACACTCTCTATGGCTCAAATACTATGAAGATTAATTGGAGCTGCTGTTTTTGTGATTACTATCACTTTAAGTTTAAGAAGGCTGTGCACCAGTCTGGTCCTTAAAAGGTACAGGAATATATATTTTTGTTTTTTAAAAAAAAATGCATGGTAAAAGGACTTTTCCTACAGAGTAACTCTCACAGCAACAGCACCAACTAATGTCCCAAAGGCATTTTCTTTTATAAAACATTCTATAGGAGAGTCAAAGACTACAGCACTCCACTGTAAGGAATAGAAACAGCACCACCTGGTTACCACTAAATAAAACTGCAGATTAGTTCATAGCAAAATATAAAATAGATAAAAAATGCATGTTTTGTTTGTTGCAACTTTGTAATGAAGCATCCCCTGGAAGTTGAATTGCCCTTATTTTACACAGTGGGAAAGAACTGCACCAATTCCCCCATAAAAATAGCTTACTGTTCTTTCAAATGGGGCTTTTAACTGTTAGAATTCTAAAGAAGTCTCCACACTATTCCATCACTAGCAATTTAATTTTCAACTTATAATGCTAGAAATGTTTCCAAAGCACTGGGAGGCAACTTTTCTAGCATTCAAGGAGTTAAAAAACAACAGTGCTACTAAAGCAATAGAAAATTTCCTCAGGATCTTTCTCCCCTTTTAAAGAACTTTGACTTAGCTGATGTTTTTATGCACATGGATTTATCTAAAAATGATGCCCTTATTAAAAATGATACCCAATAATTAAAAGAGCAGCAACCACCAAACCCTTGTTTTTCGAGAAAGCTTGTCTTGAAAACTGCTCCTCTAAAGGGCTTATCTCTTATATACTTTCACCTTTTTCCACTACCTGAGGACTTTAAATTCTCATTCCTCAAAGCACGGGTAGCCGACCTTGGCATGACATCGGACACACTGACTGCGCCAATATCTACAGCAGTGGTTCTCAACCTGTGCTCTCAGTGGCTATTAACAGGCCAGGATTTTAGAATTTCCTTTTAAGAGCACAGGTGAGTTAATCAATATGACTGAGCCTCTGATCAACACACCTGTGTTCTAGCAGGGAAATTCCTAAGTCCTGGTCTGTTAGTGGCCACTGAGGACATGGGCTGAGAACCTCTGCTGTATAGTATACAGTCTGCCTGTGTCTGTGTATAAGGACTGGCACTATACAGTATAGGAGGGACAGTCCCTGTTTGACACCCAAATCCCTCTGCTCCTCTGTTTAGGAGATCACACTGTGTGGTGTATATACAAGTGTATCAGATTGCTCCACATCAATAAAACCCACAGTAATGTGGGTATAAACTTCTATATATATCTGTTAAATTAGTCTGTGTAAAAAATACTTTCATCTTCTTCTAAATCATTAACTTAAACAAAGAGTAACTTAACCATTTCAGTGCCAGAGGGGCTGTAATACATTGCTTACCCCCTGGCACTCAAAGGGTTAAACATTCTCTACAATGATCTGGCACTGTATAGCAGTGGTTCTCAACCTGTGGTCTCAGTGGCTATTAACAGGCCAGGATTTTAGAATTTCCTTTTAAGAGCACAGGTGAGTTAATCAATATGACTGAGCCTCTGATCAACACACTTGTGTTCTAGCAGGGAAATTCCTAAGTCCTGGCCTGTTAGTGGCCACTGAGGGCATGGGCTGAGAACCTCTGCTGTATAGTATACAGTCTGCATGTGTCTGTGTATAAGGACTGGCACTATACAGTATAGGAGGGACAGTCCCTGTTTGACACCCAAATCCCTCTGCTCCTCTATTTAGGAGATCACATTGTGTGGTGTATATACCAGTGTATCAGATTGCTCCACATCAATAAAACCCACAGTAATGTGGGAATAAACTTCTGTATATATCTGTTAAATTAGTCTGTGTAAAAAAAATACTTTCATCTTCTTCTAAATCATTCACTTACAGAAAGAGTAACTTAACCATTTCAATGCCAGAGGGGATGCAATGCATTGCTTACCCCCTGGCACTCAAAGGGTTAAAAATTCTCTACAATGGTCTGGCACTGTATAGCAGTGGTTCTCAATCTGTGCCCTCAGTGGCTATTAACAGGCCAGGATTTTAGAATTTCCTTTTAAGAGCACTGGTGAATTAATCAATATGAATGAGCCTCTGATCAACACACTTGTGTTCTAGCAGGGAAATTCCTAAGTCCTGGCCTGTTAGTGGCCACTGAGGGCATGGGCTGAGAACCTCTGTTCTAGAGGGCTAAATGGACTGTACTCTCTCTAAATTGAATAAAATGGGGGTTATACCGTCGGCACTGATCTTAGAAGCATTTATGGTTCATTTGTGGTGGACCTGTCCCAAGATACAGCATTTTTTTCGTCAATTTCATGACGTGATTTGCCAATGTTTAGAACTGCCAATCAATCTTGATCCCTGGTCTTCTCTACTCCCAAAACCAAGAGATTGTCTCACCACAAACCAGAATAAGTTAGTCGTTTTTACGAAATTAGTTGAAGAGCCCGTTACACGGGCCACAGTGCCACTGCCAGCCAGTCGCGGGGCAGTCATGCGCAGTGGAGACTGCCTGCGCCGTATCAGCCTCGGCGCGGGCAGTCTCTACTGCGCATGACTGCAGCACGCGCAGCAGTCTCTACTGCGCGTGACTTTGTCATTACACACGTTTTAGTGAATTATTATATAAGGATACGCTGCTAGACTTTCTCTGGCGTCCTGTTGGAAGTGAGACGAGATTAACCCCATTAGCTTGGCTCAACAGAAAATTTGAGACGCCTATGAAATGGAACTCGTGACTGCTAATCTTCACAAGTCTTATAAATATTTTTGGAAAGTGTGGTCACCCTGGCCAGTTTATAACTCCCTCTCTACTTGAATGATCGCATATCCTCTATGTATTCTACACTGTCAAAGATGATTGTACACGGAATGGATTTATGTCTTGAAACACTTATCATTCCCCATATCTCCCTCACCCTTCCCACATTGTCTTTTGTACCCTTGCCCCCTCTGTTTAAAGTTTAAAAAAGTCAACAATGCTTTGGAAATCTTTCTAGCATTAAAAAGGTTAAAGCGTCCAATTTAAATCACTGAGAATATGCATTTGTTCCTTACGGTGCAGCTAGTTTTCCCCAGAATTGCTCCACTGTTGCCATTGTGCATAGGCCGCTATTATCTGTCTGGTCTATGGACTGGATTCCACATCTGAAGTGAGCAGTGTTACATCAGTAAAAGGGACGGGAGGGGAAACTTTATCCTTCAATTACTCTTGAACTACAACTATGACAGTATTGAAATAACACTCTCTATGGCTCAAATACTATGAAGATTAATTGGAGCTGCTGTTTTTGTGATTACTATCACTTTAAGTTTAAGAAGGCTGTGCACCAGTCTGGTCCTTAAAAGGTACAGGAATATATATTTTTGTTTTTTAAAAAAAAATGCATGGTAAAAGGACTTTTCCTACAGAGTAACTCTCACAGCAACAGCACCAACTAATGTCCCAAAGGCATTTTCTTTTATAAAACATTCTATAGGAGAGTCAAAGACTACAGCACTCCACTGTAAGGAATAGAAACAGCACCACCTGGTTACCACTAAATAAAACTGCAGATTAGTTCATAGCAAAATATAAAATAGATAAAAAATGCATGTTTTGTTTGTTGCAACTTTGTAATGAAGCATCCCCTGGAAGTTGAATTGCCCTTATTTTACACAGTGGGAAAGAACTGCACCAATTCCCCCATAAAAATAGCTTACTGTTCTTTCAAATGGGCTTTTAACTGTTAGAATTCTAAAGAAGTCTCCACACTATTCCATCACTAGCAATTTAATTTTCAACTTATAATGCTAGAAATGTTTCCAAAGCACTGGGAGGCAACTTTTCTAGCATTCAAGGAGTTAAAAAACAACAGTGCTACTAAAGCAATAGAAAATTTCCTCAGGATCTTTCTCCCCTTTTAAAGAACTTTGACTTAGCTGATGTTTTTATGCACATGGATTTATCTAAAAATGATGCCCTTATTAAAAATGATACCCAATAATTAAAAGAGCAGCAACCACCAAACCCTTGTTTTTCGAGAAAGCTTGTCTTGAAAACTGCTCCTCTAAAGGGCTTATCTCTTATATACTTTCACCTTTTTCCACTACCTGAGGACTTTAAATTCTCATTCCTCAAAGCACGGGTAGCCGACCTTGGCATGACATCGGACACACTGACTGCGCCAATATCTACAGCAGTGGTTCTCAACCTGTGCTCTCAGTGGCTATTAACAGGCCAGGATTTTAGAATTTCCTTTTAAGAGCACAGGTGAGTTAATCAATATGACTGAGCCTCTGATCAACACACCTGTGTTCTAGCAGGGAAATTCCTAAGTCCTGGTCTGTTAGTGGCCACTGAGGACATGGGCTGAGAACCTCTGCTGTATAGTATACAGTCTGCCTGTGTCTGTGTATAAGGACTGGCACTATACAGTATAGGAGGGACAGTCCCTGTTTGACACCCAAATCCCTCTGCTCCTCTGTTTAGGAGATCACACTGTGTGGTGTATATACAAGTGTATCAGATTGCTCCACATCAATAAAACCCACAGTAATGTGGGTATAAACTTCTATATATATCTGTTAAATTAGTCTGTGTAAAAAATACTTTCATCTTCTTCTAAATCATTAACTTAAACAAAGAGTAACTTAACCATTTCAGTGCCAGAGGGGCTGTAATACATTGCTTACCCCCTGGCACTCAAAGGGTTAAACATTCTCTACAATGATCTGGCACTGTATAGCAGTGGTTCTCAACCTGTGGTCTCAGTGGCTATTAACAGGCCAGGATTTTAGAATTTCCTTTTAAGAGCACAGGTGAGTTAATCAATATGACTGAGCCTCTGATCAACACACTTGTGTTCTAGCAGGGAAATTCCTAAGTCCTGGCCTGTTAGTGGCCACTGAGGGCATGGGCTGAGAACCTCTGCTGTATAGTATACAGTCTGCATGTGTCTGTGTATAAGGACTGGCACTATACAGTATAGGAGGGACAGTCCCTGTTTGACACCCAAATCCCTCTGCTCCTCTATTTAGGAGATCACATTGTGTGGTGTATATACCAGTGTATCAGATTGCTCCACATCAATAAAACCCACAGTAATGTGGGAATAAACTTCTGTATATATCTGTTAAATTAGTCTGTGTAAAAAAAATACTTTCTCTAAATTGAATAAAATGGGGGTTATACCGTCGGCACTGATCTTAGAAGCATTTATGGTTCATTTGTGGTGGACCTGTCCCAAGATACAGCATTTTTTTCGTCAATTTCATGACGTGATTTGCCAATGTTTAGAACTGCCAATCAATCTTGATCCCTGGTCTTCTCTACTCCCAAAACCAAGAGATTGTCTCACCACAAACCAGAATAAGTTAGTCGTTTTTACGAAATTAGTTGAAGAGCCCGTTACACGGGCCACAGTGCCACTGCCAGCCAGTCGCGGGGCAGTCATGCGCAGTGGAGACTGCCTGCGCCGTATCAGCCTCGGCGCGGGCAGTCTCTACTGCGCATGACTGCAGCACGCGCAGCAGTCTCTACTGCGCGTGACTTTGTCATTACACACGTTTTAGTGAATTATTATATAAGGATACGCTGCTAGACTTTCTCTGGCGTCCTGTTGGAAGTGAGACGAGATTAACCCCATTAGCTTGGCTCAACAGAAAATTTGAGACGCCTATGAAATGGAACTCGTGACTGCTAATCTTCACAAGTCTTATAAATATTTTTGGAAAGTGTGGTCACCCTGGCCAGTTTATAACTCCCTCTCTACTTGAATGATCGCATATCCTCTATGTATTCTACACTGTCAAAGATGATTGTACACGGAATGGATTTATGTCTTGAAACACTTATCATTCCCCATATCTCCCTCACCCTTCCCACATTGTCTTTTGTACCCTTGCCCCCTCTGTTTAAAGTTTAAAAAAGTCAACAATGCTTTGGAAATCTTTCTAGCATTAAAAAGGTTAAAGCGTCCAATTTAAATCACTGAGAATATGCATTTGTTCCTTACGGTGCAGCTAGTTTTCCCCAGAATTGCTCCACTGTTGCCATTGTGCATAGGCCGCTAAGCAAACTAATTTTCACTTACCGACTCCTTCATCTTGGCGTATTGGAGCTCCTCGCTCCACAGCAGCTGTTTATCCTCATCCAGGTCCTTGGTCAGTTTGGCTATAGTTTGTTGAAGTTCGTTTTCTTCGTATTTGATCCTCTCGATATCTGCCACCGAGTATTTCTGGTTGTCCAATATGTTCTTCAGACGGAGGTTTTCCTGCCTCACGGCTTGGCATTCCAGTTCTGTAAAACCAAGGAGAAAAGGAAATAATGGACCAGATTTATAAAAGCTGGAGTTATTCTGGAGTAAACCAATTGTATCATAGTGGACAAATAAAAATTCACATTCCCATTTACTTTAATAGAGCTTTTAACCACTTGAACCCTAGAGAGGTCTTCAATGCATTGCTTCCCAATTAAAAACCAAATTTATGTTAACAGGAGTTTTTATTTGGGCAACTGACAATTGAGCCACTGCAGTATAATGTCTTTCCTCAGTAAAGAATCCCAAAGACCCCTTCGTGTTTAGGGCTGGGAAAAGTACCCCTCAGGAAACAGAGCCCCTGGCAACACATGGATACCTCAGACTGAGGCCTATGACAGAAACGGACAAAGACCAGGATATACTTATGGCCCTTGTCATTAAGATCTCTGTGGTACCATTATCAGTTCTGTTGCACATCTCTGCACTTTTTCAAGTTTAATAATGTTTTTTTAAGAACTGGTGCCCAAAACTGTACTCCATATTCTCACCAAGGACTTATACAGAGGTAGGATAATATTAGCATCCCTTGCTTCTACACCTCTTTTTATGCAGGCTAGTACTCTATTTGCTCTTGCTGCAGCTAAGTGACTCTGCACACTACTGTGAAGTCTATTGTCTATCAGTACTCCTAAATCTTTCTCTAATGAGGATTTCCCAAGTTGTTTCCCATTTGGGTATTTGTAAGAGAAAGTGGTGGAGATATAAAAGGCAGCAACGAGGACATCCAACAGCAGTATCTCACTCCAGTCCTTTCCTTTTCATGAAGAAAACAAACAAACAAAAAAATTCAATTACTCTTGTACTACAACTCTGACAGTACTGAAATAACACTCTCCATGGCCCAAATACTATGATGATTAATTGGAGCTGCCATATTTGTGAAACATTACTGTCCCTTTAATCCCCTATGGTGTACAATAGAGTGAAATAAAGATAAAATAAGTATGCTTTCAAAGTTGACAAAACGTTAAAGTGGAACTATGACTTTGTATTAAAGGAGCTTTCAAAATCACCTATGATAGCTTTTTTTTAATTTTAAATGACAGTTGCTACACCATCCTATGGAGATTTATGCTCTACAGACCAGATCAGTTCATAGGTGTAGAAACAGCGCCATTGGAAATTTTCAGGCCACTGTGATTTTGCATCTAAAAAATACAAGTTTGGGCTGTTATAATTTTTTAATAAAATATCTCTCAGCAGAGGGAGTACCCTTGTTTTATTTGGGGACATAAACCCTGCAACATATATATTTTTACATTTTAAGTTTTGCTATCCCTTTAAATATCCTTAGGGTGAGAAGCATTTATCACAACCGCCAGAAGATCAGGCTCACATGTAAGTCACAGACTCTACAAGGCTAAAACTAATAAGGCATGAAACGTACCTGTAGTTTCCAGTTCCTCGCTGATGCTGCCCAGTCTCTGCTCCAGTAGTGTGGAGTGTGATCCGATCTCCGTCAGGTAATTCTGATACTTCTGGATATCTGTTTGCAGAGATACTTTGAGTTTTCTCATGGAGGCCAGACGATCCTAAAACACATTGGGTTAGAAGCAGATTAAGGGCCATATTCAGAAAATAAAAGAGGAGCCGTTCTAAATCAAAGAAACTGCACCATTGAGAACATCTAAAAATTCCCAGTGAGGCAATTCTTGATTTTAACACCTTGAATGCTAGAAGAGTCTCCAACGTAATGCGCCGATACCTTTCTAGTATTTAAGGTGTTAAAATCCCCAATAAAATCACTGGAAATTTTAATATGTCCCCTATGGTGCAGTTGTAGGTGGAATAGCCTACTACAGGAAGTGGTAGAGGTTAATACAGTGACGGGATGTTACCATGTATGGGATTGGCATAAGGCTGTCCTGAACAAAAGACAAGACCAAGGACCAAATAATGTTTGAGGTTTTTACAGTAGGAAATTGGGCAGACTAGATGGGCCGAATGGTTCTTATCTGCCGTCAAATTCTAATTTTCTGAATACAGCCCGTATTTACTGTCACAGCATAAGCATTTTGGTGCCAGGAACTGAGTCGCACACACACTAAACCCAGTAGGGTAGTAGGAAGTAATTAACTCTGAGTGCTAGCGAAATATACAACGCAGTGTGTTGTATACATGCCTGGCACTAAATGGGATAAAGGGGAGCTTTAACTTAGAAATAAATTATTTGATGTATTTAGCTGTAAGACCTGTCCAGGTACTGTACGTGTTGAACATACAGCAGTCTGGTAAATGTATCTATATTTTCTGCAGTTTACTGTAAGTATTTAATAGAGGCCTCTTTTGGTGCCCTGCTGGCATGCTCCCAGCCTGTAAATGGCGTTTTTTTTTTGTTTTTTTTTTTAAGCAAGGAAAACAACGCGTGTAAAGGTCCTTTGCTTACAAATACCCATGGGTGTTGCCTGCTCCCTTATGCGGCCATTGTCAATCCAGCGCAGGGCGAAGGCCTCTTCAGCAAGCTGATGGCATGGACCGTAATCCGCCACGCTGGTTCAGTGAGCAGATCTGTAACTCTGCCAGGGAATAGAACCTCCGACTTTGTGGTTTGAGCAGATTCCCCAAGGCTGGTGCGTTAACCAACTGAGCTATCTCATGGGTCATATTTATTTTATATTTATTTATTATCTCAGATGCGTCACATTTGGGCCACGTGCCTGATGTTGGACCCCCATGTTCTAGTCTGTCTCTAGGTCACTCCTCCCCACAGCACACAATAGCCCTGTTACTTCTAAAGGTCAGTTGTCTCTATCAGAGGACACAGAGAATTCCATAAGGGTAACAGTACAGACACAGTATTACACAGGAGTAAAACTTCATTAGCACTGAGTAGATCTAATGAACAAATACCAACAGAACTCAATACTAACTGGTTCACTTTCTTTCTCTTTTTCTAGTTTCTCGATTTCCTCCATTGTGCTCCTGACTTCGGCTTGCAGAGACTCTAGGTGCGATTCCTCCACCCCATAGGCATCCTCTGCAGGGAAGAAACAGTTTAATCACAAAGAAGGCAGTGGTAGTCAATTGCTGCCCAGAAACTCGCATCAAACACTGGCAGTGGAATAGGGATAATGGGTGTTGTAGTCTCCCAACAGCAACTGACTACACCTGAACCTAGGGTGTAGCAAAAACTACTGGAAAAGCTCTCTAACATAGATTTTACAAAAATATAAAAAGCTGTTTCTTCAATACTTACTAAGCCTGGCGCACACATCTGCATCATTGTCCTCGAAGGTATCGCGTCCCTCCATGAACTGCTCGTAGCAACGGACAGTGTACTCCAGGAACAGCTGAAATCAGAGAGAAGCCAATCACAGCGCTCAGACGAAAGACTTTGGGGAGGAGATTAAGATGGCACTCATACCGACTCTGATAGGAGAGAAGTACCCTCAGTGGGATAAATCCTACAATATTTTTGTTTCTACATTTTAACCCCTTAAGGTCCAGTGACGTGTCAGGACCATCACTGCTGCTCTTGCCTAAAGGACCAGTGACAGTCCTGACATGTCATGTATGAGTAGTATAGGGACCGAAATTGACCGCTCCAAGACCGGAGCGGTCATTATCAGTCTCCCATTCGGCGTGTCGGCACACGTCAAACTTCCCTATCTGGCCCTTAAAGGACAACACACCCTGGGACCGCTGGTCCTTAAGGGGTTAAGTATTACTATCCCTTTATGAACTGGCGCAACTATGGGAAAAATCAGTTGCATCAATATGATTAAATAACATTCCCAGTTGAATGATAAAGTGGACCTGTCACCCTTAACCCTAGTTTGCATATCGGAGAACATCATTAACTGTGAGTGCCAGGGAGGCATTCAACGAATTGCACTGCAATGCGCTAGATACCTCCCGAGCACACAAAGTGTTAAAAATGTTCGTGTCACGGTAGCCAGAAGGCCACCAGATGCACAGTCCGGTGGATATTCATACACTTCTGCATGGTGAGCCGAGTGTTGTACCCTATGCTAATTATTATATCTAAGTTCTGTGCCACAACAAAGATACTTTCACTTTCCCGTAAATAAAAATATCACTGTCTCCTGCATTGTGAATCTGCTGGCCTTTTGCCTAACACGATGCATTGGCAGTTTTGAATTACGTGTTCAATGCTTTACAATGCTTTGAAGACTTTGCCAACATTTAAGGAATTAAAATGCCCATATAAATTAATTTTTATCTGTCCCATGAGGTACATTTGGTTTGCCTCAGAACTGCACCACGTGTTTAGTGTATCAGCCTCACTGTACAGTGCAAGATGTGTAAGGGCTGTAACCCAAGGAGAAGAACCTACATCTGTCCACTGCAAGTCATCACAGCCTCCAGCCAAATATGTACAAATCCCCCCCATGTGTAAGGGCTGTAAATCAATGAGAAGAACCTACATCTGTCCACTACAAGTCATCACAGCCTCCAGCCAAATCCCCCAGAAGTGAAGAGTTTCCCACTGAAAAAAATATATATTGTAGGGATTACTGAGTAAAATAAGTGTACTCCCACTGCTGAGAGATTTATATTTCCAGAGTTATTACAGTTTAAACCCATGTTTGTTTACATTAGCAGTGCCCTCTAGTGGTCAAATTCTAATTAGTTTTCCTGTTACATTCTAATGGAGAGGAAAGTCAGAAAAGTCAGAGACTTACAGTTCTCCATAGAATGTGATAGAAACTGCTGAGTCACTTCCTGTCAGTTAGAACTATCAGGAAGTAAACACAGTAAAGTCACTTCCTGTCAGTTAGAACTATCAGGAAGTAAACACAGTAAATTCACTTCCTGATTATTTAAACTGCTATACATTTTTGAATAAAACATCTGACAGCGATGGGAGTGACCTTGTTTTATTCAGCAGAAAAAGTTCTATAAAATGTGTTTTCATTAAAAAAAAGAAAAAGTTTACTGCTCCTTTAAGACTAAGCCTCTGATTAACTCATCGGTAGTGGAGCCTAGACACATGGACGGCTGGATCCACATAGCAACTTTGTAGCTGCAGTCAAGTGATATGTAAAATAAATTAATCAAAATGTAAAAACATGCTCTTTTCATGCAACTTTGTAGCAAGGTATTACTTTTCCTCCTGATGTTTCATGCTCTCAATAACGCAGCTACCTGCAATGATTGTGCAGCTCCATTAGAAGCTCATTGAACCACATACTGAAAACCTGTAGGAGTGTTAATGCATTGAGGCAGGAAAGGTGGAGCACACACTGTATTGGCTTGGAACAATTGTGGAGATAGTCACCCGTGTGAACACAGTCACACACTACAGGTTTCCTGCACAGTGGGTTTTTTCTTATTATTATTTTACTGGTCCCTCTGCCAGTCAAGCATGACACTAAGAAATGCAGATATTGTGACCTGCAAACCATGACAATGCCCGAGATCACTGCACCTGGTTGAAGTCGAGTCCATTCTCGCTATGTTCTCCGGCTTGGGGATCTTCAAACACCACCTCCTCATTCCGCAGCACACAGCACATCTATTGTCAGACAAAGAGGTTCTGGTCACTGTTTCCTGACAAAGCAAATCCATTACCCAATAAAGAGAAACAACCAGGGAATAGGGGAAAAAATATATATCCTATATAATAATTCGCCAAGTTGTGTGTAACGCCCGACATGAGCAGTAGACACTGCTGCGCGTGCGGCAGTCATACGCAGTAGAGACTGGCCGCGCCGCGGCTGATACAGAGCTGGGCGCTCCGAAGGAGCGTCCAGCTCTGTATCAGCCGAGGCGCGGGCAGTCTCCACTGCGTGTGACTGCCCCGCGACCGGCTG